>CM035119.1:80072887-81272887 GCA_020205555.1 Panax stipuleanatus
CTATAATAATGTTACCATTCAAATTATAAAAATCATACTATTATATAATCACATCATACTACTATAATGTAATATTATAATAATATATTTGAATGAATTATTTTATCGGACAAGATAAAATACCAACTTTCAACAAATATCACATGTTAAAAATTCCTCCGTTTAAATCCACATTGAATAAATATTTCCTTATCATATATATCAAAAATTAATTATTCACAAATAATATTACAGAACTACAATATTAACAACCAGGTCGTTCCTAGGAAACAGGGGGCCTTCCGATAAGGATTTCTCCTCACTGGCGCGTAATTAATCAACCCATTTCCTAGACAGAACTTCCTTAGACATTGCCAATAATGCTATCTAATAATATTATTCAAATAATATGAATTATTGATTTGATAATTTGAAATAATGTGCAATGACAATTATTGAATCAATAATATAAAATAACAAAGTAGCACTTACTGATATAAAATATCAACGTAGTAAATATTGAACCAATAAAATATTATGCAATTATTGAATCAATAATATAAAATATTGAACAGTAATTACTGTAACAATAATTGAGTAAGTGTCTTCCTACTTAAGAATCAATAATTCGAAATACTGTACAATACCGTGTGCAACTGTGCAACACCACGCATTACTGTATTTTAACTATCGGGTATTTTAACAGTACTAACAGTAACAGTTTTCCGTTATTTTTATAAAAAGGTTACTTCTGTAGCTTTCTATATCCGACATTCATTCTGTTGTGGGGTCCACCAATGACTGTGCCGTCGTACGAATATTCTCCGACAAAAAGAATATTCTCCGACACAACGAATATTTTATAACCACTTGCTTACTTTGTAAACTTTGCACATTTCACCCATAACTTATCACATTTATCAAATCAACACCTTACTATTTCAAAATAATATATAAAGAAAATTAAATCTTATTCATAAAATTTGGGGTCTTACAATAATGATATTATGAACAAGTATATGATTTGCTAATCGAGAGGTCAATTATAGTCTTTTGAAGGAAGGTAGATAGACTGCTAACCGGATATATTTATTTTCATAGCAGTTGACTACAGACAAGGCAAGTTCCCTAACTCAAACTCGAGTTATTATTTTCGAAGCATAGTAGTGAATAATTATTGTTGATTATTTACATCTATACTGATTATTGAGATTCGCACTTTGTGCAATTGAATTCTTGTTCTATTATTATTGAACTGCGGATTATATTAAAGTTCTTCATTCATAAACTGTTATGAGATAGATCTATGCTAATTGTATAAGCTAGATTAAGCATGTTTAAATTTGTTAAATCAAATATGATCTAAAAAACTGCTCTTATTAATTGATATGATAAGAACTCTTGACTGAGGAAAGGACGAATTTGATTAAAGCATGATATCAATGATGGATTATTAAGTGTTTATGCATAAATCACGGGGTATGAAAGGCTGATCCCCTTGAATACCAAAACTTATTAAGAGGTCCAATTTAAATGATTGAGAACCTTGGCAAATGTTCATGGTTATTCCAAACCACTCAGTACATGTTATTCAACTATTCAAATATTCAACTGTTGATTATTAATTCATGTTCTTTCATAATTAATTTATCTTGTTGAACATTGAAAGCTAAATTCTTTTCTAATCATGATATATCCCCTTCATATTTAAACTTACTAAGCAAATTAGTTGCTTACTCTAGCTATATCATGACAATTATTTCAGCTAAGCCCAAAAGTTCGAGTAAGAAGGACAAGGGCAAGGGAAAGGTCCAAGTATAGTTAATGTAAATGTTTAAGTAGTATGAGATACTATGTTTGATGGTTCTGTAAACCTTTTGTGTTATTATATATAACTTCTGTAAGGTATGTTTAAGTTAAGGTATAAGACCTTGGGATATGTTGTAAGACTTTATTATAATGAACAATGTATGTTTATTATTTCGCAATAGTATATAGAATGCTTATGATGATGATGTATCGTGAGCACTGAATTCGAGGTTAGAGAACCCGAATTTGAGGGCGACATAGGTTGGTATCAAAGCTGTAGGTTATAAACATTAGGATGCAAAACCTAGGTTATAACCTTAGAAGAAAACTCGTATAGCGTATGTTTAGTGGTGAATTATGGAAATTCATCATAGTTTTGGTTGTACTTAATAAAATATCATTTCATTTTATCAATGAATATATTTTATTATGGTACTGATGCTGTTTATTGTTATTTTGGAGTATAAGATAGTAGAGGAGAGTCATGACAGCCATACAGTGGATCAGCTGCTAGAGATTGAGATAGTGGAGGCTTCCACCCAGGATGACCATATTGGAGACCTATTGGCCAAGAATGCGGAGCTAGAGGCTAGAGTACAGGAGCTAGAGGTGGAGAATCACACTTTCCAGTACACCGACCAGCAGCATAAAGATGTCACTTATCAGGCATTAGCAGACTTGGATGAGATGAAAGCTAAAGTGGAGTTATTAGAGTTTCAGCTGGGTGAGAGGACATTAGAGAATCAGGTGTTGAAGTTTGAGTTTGATCTGGAGATTTTAGATAAGATCAGAATTGAGCAGGCATGGATTGGAGTAGCAAAGATGGTGGACCAACTGGAGTTACTTTTGGAAGAGAAGGAAGTCAGACTAGAGTCTTTGGGACAGGCCTTGGATGCAGCTCATGCGGGTCCTAGGGTTAGTCAGGTGAGGTCGCATTTCGAGATCGGTGAGTCTAGCCGGTCTGTGCGACGTCGTGTGATGGGAGATGCACTGCAGAAGCAGGAGCATACCTAAGTGGTACCTGACAACCAATGAGGTGTTGGTTTGTAGTGATGTATATAGATGCAATAGTACCCTTTTTGTGTAATAGGGTTTTATGTTAATGTCAAACCTCAGCAGGTGTCAAGTGTGAGGTAGTAGGTAGGAGGTAGTATCCCTATTTGTGTATGTAAGGGAGTATCATTTTGCGTAAATCCCATCTTTTGTGTTTAAAATGAGATAGTAGCATTAATAGTAATATACATGTAATGAACGTGTGAGACACCGAAGATTGGTATATGAATATAAATGCATTATTATGATATGTGTTTGAGAATTTAAATAGTAAATTGTCTATTTAATGTTATGTGAATTCAGTAAACTGAATCGGTAATTTTTTTTTAATAAACTTAACTCACTAATTGGGGAGAAAGACTTCCAAATTTTGGTAATCTAAAACGATCACCTGATGATCATGTGATTGTTCGAATACAGTAGTGTATAACATGCTAAGTACTTATATGATAATGAAACCCGAGTAACATGTTAGAATTTTGTTTAACCAGATAATGCCGCCCAGACGTGTATTACAGAACCAAGCTCCACCATACCCAATGCAAGAATTTATCAACACAATGGCTGAAGCTATGCGGAACCAAGCTCAACTTGTAGGAAATCAGGGGGGAAACCAACTAGCCAACTTTAAAGACTTTAAGGCAGTTGGACCGCAGGAGTTTAGAGGAGCAGCAGACCAGATAGAGGCCCAGACATGGATAAAGGAGACTGAGAAGGCCTTCATTATTGCTAGAGTAGCATAAGAGCAGAGGATAATTTTTGCTACCTACTTAATGAAGGGTGAGGCTAACTACTGGTGGGAGTCGAACTAAGCTAGAGCCGGAATGGAAGTAGTAGCCTGGACCAGGTTTAAGGAGTTTTTCTTTGAGAACTATTTCTCAGAGTGCATACAAGCCAGGACGGAAGTGCAGTTTCTTGAATTGAAGCAAGAAAACATGTCAGTTGCCGAATATGCAGCAAAATTCAATGAGCTAGCCAGATTTGCACCTCATCAAGTGGATACAGAAGTACGGAAGGCGCGCAGGTTTGAGAATGGGCTGAAACCGTGGATACACAGCAAAGTTGCAGTGCTACAAATCGCTACATTTTCAGCACTGTTAGAAAAAGCTATCATTGCAGAAGGTAGTAGTGAGGCAGTATCTAAGTATAACCGGGAGAAAAATAAGAAGAAGATTAAAGGTGGACATCAGGGTGCCAGCAGTGGTGGCAATAACAGTAAGAAGCGCAAGTGGAACAGTGGTAATGACTCGGGAACTTAACAAGGGAGTGCACCACAGAAGATGTCAACATGCAGTAGGTGTGAAAAGAATCACTCGGGAGAGTGCCTGAAGGGAAAAATGGTATGTTATACCTGCGGACAAGAAGGGCATATCTCACTCAATTGTCCTAAGGTGAAGAAGGGAGGTTGTTTTAACTGTGGTGAAGCGGGACATCGGATCAAGGAATGTCCAAGGAAGAAAAGCACGGATGGCGAAAGCATCAATAGGGGCAACAACACTAGGGCAACCAGTGGAGGAACAGCCCAGCCAAATAAGCCAACAGCAAGGACCTTCAACATGACGGTGCAAGATGTCGTAGCATCCAGGGAGGTGGTGTCAGGTATAATTCCGATCAACGATATAAATGCCTTTGTGTTATTTGATTCGGAAGCTTCATGTTCTTTTGTATCTGATGAATTTGCGCAAAGATTAAATTTACCTCACGAACTATTAGAACACCCAATGAATGTAAAAGTAGCAAAAAAATAAATTATCCCTGTAGACCACATTCATAGGAATTGTTGTGCTGATTTGAGAGGGTTTAAGCTTAACGTGGATTTGATACCGATTCATCTTGGAGAGTTTGATGTAATCCTCGGGATGGATTGGTTATCGAGTCACGGAGAGGTCATTAACTGTAAGAAAAAGTGCGTACACCTTAAGACTCCGAATAAGTTAAAGGTGGTATTTTATGGTAGTAAATCGCCGAGACAATCTTATTGTCTGACGATGATGCAAGCTCAAAAGTTTCTTAGGAAGGGTTTCATAGGTTATTTGGCTCATGTTGTGGATACTCGCGGAGTCGAGGGTGAGCTGGGTCAGATACCTATTGTAAGGGAATTTGTTGATGTCTTCCCAGATGAGATTCTGGGATTGCCACTGGATAGAGAGGTAAAGTTTATTATTGATTTGGCACCAGGGATAGCACCGGTATACAAAGCGTCGTATCGTATGGCTCCGGTAGAAATGAAAGAACTGATGGTTCAACTATAAGAGTTGTTAGATAAGGGATACATTCGACCGAGCGTATCACCGTGGGGAGCACCAATCTTATTCATAAAAAAGAAAGATGGGTCATTAAGGCTTTATATCGACTACCGAGAGTTGAACAAGGTCACCATTAAAAACAAGTACCCGTTGCCCAGGATCGACGATTTGTTTGATCAGTTGAAGGGGGCGAAATACTTTTCAAAAATTGACTTGAGGACCGGTTATCACCAACTGAAGGTGAGGCAGGAGGAAATTCCAAAGACGGCATTCAGAACTCGGTATGGACACTTTGAGTTTCTGGTAATGTCATTCAGGTTGACGAATGTGCCGGCAGCATTCATGGACTTGATGAATAGAGTGTTCAAGCAGTATTTGGATAAGTTTGTTTTTGTGTTCATCGATGACATTCTGGTATATTCAGAGATGGAGGAAGAGCACACTGAGCATCTAAGGATAGTGTTAGAGATGTTGAGGAGGGAGAAGCTATATAAAAAATTCTCCAAGTGTGAGTTTTGGTTGCAGAGAGTGCAGTTTTTGGGGCACGTTATCGACAAGGATGGTGTTTCGGTGGACCGACAAAAGTAGAAGCGGTTATCAACTGGGAGTAGCCAAAGACACCGACAAAAATTAGGAGTTTCTTGGGATTAACAGGATACTATCAGAGGTTCATCCAGGATTTTTTGAATATAGCATCGCCGTTGACCAATCTTACTAGGAAGACGGTGAAGCACGGGAGGTCAATAATGATATTATGAACAAGTATATGATTTGCTAATCGAGAGGTCAATTATAGGTCTTTCGAAGGAAGGTAGATAGACTACTAACCGGATATATTTATTTTCATAGCAGTAGACTACAGACAAGGCAAGTTCCCTAACTCAAACTCGAGTTATTATTTTTGAAGCATGTTAGTGAATAATTATTGTTAATTATTCACATCTATACTGATTATTGAGATTCGCACTTTGTGCAATTGAATTCATGTTCTATTATTATTGAACTGCGGATTATATTAAAGTTCTTCATTCATGAACTATTATGAGATAGATCTATGCTAATTGTATCAGCTAGATCAAACATGTTTAAATTTGTTAAATCAAATGTGTTCTAAAAAGCAGTTCTTATTAATAGATATGATAAGAACTCTTGACTAAGGAAAGGACGAATTTGATTAAAGCATGATATCAATGCTGGATTATTAAGTGTTTATGCATAAATCACGGGATATGAAAGGCTAATCCTCTTGAATACCAAAACTTATTAAGAGGTCCAGTTTAAATGATTGAGAACCTTAGCAAATGTTCATGGTTATTCCAAACCACTCAGTATTTGTTATTCAACTATTCGAATATTCAACTGTTGATTATTAATTCATGTTCTTTCACAATTGATTTATCTTGTTGAACATTGAAAGCTAAATTTTTTCTAATCATGATATATCCCCTTTATATTTAAACTTGCTAAGCAAATTAGTTGCTTACTCTTGCTATATCATGACAATTATTTCAGCTAAGCCCGAGAGTTCGAGTAAGAAGGACAAGGGCAAGGGAAAGGTCCAAGAAAAAATTAATGTAAATGTTTAAGTAGTATGAGATATTATGTTTGATGGTTCTGTAAACCTTTTGTGTTATTATATATAACTTCTGTAAGGTATGTTTAAGTTAAGGTATAAAACCTTGGGATATGTTGTAAGACTTTATTATAATGAACAATGTATGTTTATTATTTCGCAATAGTATATAGAATGCTTATGATGATGATGTATCGTGAGCACTGAATTCGAGGTTTGAGAACCCGAATTTGGGGGCGTTACAACGTGACTCGCTATGGAATACCTAATGGAGTTTTACTTTCCTGTCAATAGAAATTTCTACTGTGATAGTAGCACAAGTGATCCTTGAACTTGAGATCATCATAGTATCTTGTGTGTAATGAATTATACTTTGACTTATTCCTTAAAAATCCTTAGGGTATGCTTGGGTATAATAAGTTACATATGGAGATAATGAATTATCAATAAAGAATCTACCACTTCTAATAAAAGAAGAGATATGTCCTATGTGATTCGTTAAATTACAACTCAGTAGTCCTTGGCCAAGGCATAATGAAATTAGAAAGGAGTTTCTAATTTGCATTATTTGGAGTTGTGCATTTTCGACTCGAAATACATATAATTAAATAAAATAAGACTTGACAGTAATTCCATATCTTATATTTAATTGAGACATTATATGGTGGAAGGATTAAATTGTACGGTAACTATTTACTCACAGGTTCTTTTATGATTAATGTTGAAATCTATATTATCTGAAAAGTCGTTGATCGCTAGGTAGGCTTATCCTTATTGTAGAATAAATATTATTTATTTAAATAGATTATTAGTTTAATTTATTTATTTAAATAAGATTAGAATTGTTCTAATTGATTTATTCACAACCGGTTTAATATGGAGAACTTAAATGGTCACACAATAAAAGGAAGAATAATTATTTAAGAAGGTAATGGCATAATCGTAATAATGAATTAAGTGTAACTAATTTAATCTATGGTGATATAATAAATTAAATACCTTAATGTTTATTACTTAATATTTTAGAAATATTAAATATAAATTAATAAAAAGAGTCTTAGTAATATTATTATAATTATTATTATTTTAATTTCTAAAGGAGTTTAGGAATTAATTTAATATTAGTACTCTCGATTATTCCTAATAAGATTAGGATGTAAATTAATTAAAAAAATTTAATTAATTATTTCCAATGTGGTGGGAAGCCTAAATTAATTAAAGGAGTTAAATTAATTAAATGAAACCCTATGTCTAATAGGATTAGAAGGGTTGACCAATATCTATATAAGAAGAGTCTTATAATAGATATCGATTGATGCAATTCCAATTGTTGGAGAGTACTACTTTTCTATAGTGGATAGAAACCTAGGGTTTAGCCAACCACCCTCCTTTTGATAATTCATATTCCTTGGTGGATCACCTCTAGAGGCCAAACACTTGGGTGGCTAACGTTGATCAAAGGAAGGAATCTAACCCGAAAATATAAGGAGATCACGAATAACAAGGAGTTGAACTCGTACGTGTGGAAGCTTCATTCTACAAGGGTATGATTCCATAACTTCTTATTTATCATTTTAAATTAATAATTTGCATAAAGGATGATCCGGGTAATGATTTTATAGAATTTTTTTTAAACTCTGACACACCATGCTTCTGCTAATTTTTTACAATTTGATTGCGCCATAATTTTGTTCAAACCCAACAGTGGCATCAGACCTAAAACTTAATGCAATTATTAATTGTTTTGATTCTATATATGTATGGGTATGTATTTAGAATAATTTATTGGGCATAATTTAGTTGTATAAAATAATTTTTATTAAAAAAAAAAAATGCGCGAAAATAGTTTTTTTTTTCTTGCTGCTGGATCCGTGGCTTTAAAGGTAAGTCACGTTTTTTTTAGTTGAAAAGGTAACCTGTTAGTCGTGGGTTGGTACAAGGATCATTAATTTGGTTCTATATATAATTGTTTTAAAAAGGGCGAAGTGAATCAGCTGCTTTTGATTCATTTTTTTTTGAAAACCAAGGCTTCACCTTTTTTGAATCATTCTCATGATTAACGACATATATAGAAACAATGGTGAATCAGATTTCATAGGATTCACTTTCTATATTATATATATATATATATATACATATATATATATATATATATATATACGTTTATATATATATAATATTATATATATATATATATATAATATTCTTAATAATTTTATAATTAAAATAAAGAGTTTATTTTAATCTTAAAATTGGATTTTATGCAAATTAAAATTTTCGGTTAAATGATACTCATGTATATATGGAATATTTTAATTCATGGGTTGAATATTTATTTATTAAAGCATATGGTGATATGTATGATAATAAATGGGATTGATTATGGGACTATTGACCAATGTGATTGGATTTTATTTTAGTTGAATGCTTGAATGAATGAGTTTTATTAAATGGGGTCTGCATATCTCGTCTTGTCTAACTTTTCTTAATGTAAAATTTTATCTCCCTTCTATGTACTTCACCTTGACTGCTGATCAAGGTTTCTATTTAAATTAAATAGTTTAATGTAATAGAAGTAGTTAGAATTATCTTGAAGAAATTGGAGACCACGGAGCATGGAGAGCGTGAAGACCCGTTTGTATGGAGCCCGGGTTTAAATGTAATAGTTACGTTTAAATTTAAATTCTTCCACTCCTAGGTTTGACCTTTTGGTTCACTTGGTGGCTCTAGTGAACCAAACTAGAATAAAAGTCCATAATCAATCCGGGTAGAATATAGTATTCTATATGTGCATGCTAAGTATTATATATATATATATATATATATATATATATATATATATATATATATATTTTATATTTTATGCAAACATGCTTCTCATATTTTAATAAAATAATGCGTATTTATATATATATATATATATATATATATATATGTGTGTGTGTGTGTGTGTGTGTGTGTGTGTGCATGCGCGCTAAACAAGATGAGACAAATAATAACAAACCCCTTAAAGAAATCATATTAAGTCTAAAGTGTTCAATGATATTTGGAATATCGAACGTCGCCTTCTAGCATGATAAATTAATAGAGTATTAAATATTTAATACGAGTTTGTTGTGCACACACAAGTCGAGTATTACGTATTTAAGATATTAATTTAATCACATTTGATGCTTATAAAGTTAATTGAACAATATTCTTTTGTTGTGCACACACAAGGATAATATTTTTCTTTTTTAAATATATGGAGTGCTAGGTTGGACTTAACTTAAATCATTTTAGTTCGGATGTGCACACACTTGACCATTATGATCTAAGATGCAGACTACAAGGAGTTACATGTCGATGTAATTGACAAGAGTTGTCTACCTATTTATTTATATATCATTTGTTGTGCACACACAAGGCTATATACATTTGAAATGAGATGCTTAATCTCACTAGCGAATCTTTAATTAGATGTTGCCGAACTATATAAGTGAGGGTAATATAGTTTGAAGAAAATAGTGGGAGATATCAATTTAAAATAAGACATAATTTATTTTGGTATATAAAATTAATTAAATGAATGTTTGCTAAATTATTGTTCTTTCACATACAGAAATTTAAAAATGTCAAAATCACTAATTTCACTGCGTATCATACTTGATGCTAACAAACTAACCGAGTCAAATTACACGGACTGGTTAAAAAAATCTGAGAATAGTTCTCACTACTGAAAAGATTTCTTATGTCCTAAATTCACCTGTCCCTGGAACTGTTCCAGATTCAGCCTCTGAGGAAGAGATTGCCACCATAACAAAGTGGCAAGATGATGCATCTAGGGCTCAATACATCATACTCGCATCCATGAATAACAAGCTTCAGCATCAGCATGAAAACATGGATGTTTCTACTATGTTGCTTCATCTTAAGGAGTTGTATGGTGAACAAAGTAAGACTGCTAGATATAAGATATCTAAGAAGCTCTTCCGATCTCGGATGATCGAGGGCACTGCCGTTGAGACTCATGTCCTAAGGGTGATCAATTTGATTGAACACCTTGGACAGCTTGGGTTCGTCATGGATGGGGAGTTGAGTCAAGACTTGGTCTTGCAATCACTCCTTGAGACTTTCTCGCAGTTCATTGTTAATTTCTACATGAATAAGTTAGATGTCAGCTTGCCTAAATTACTTAACATATTGAAAACTGCAGAAGGTCACTTCCCATCCAAGAAGAACCATGTCTTAATGGTGGATAATTCTTCCAAGAAACGAAAGAGGCCCAAGTTATCTTCTGAAAAGAAGAAATTTAAGAAGGCTAAAGGCAAGGTGAACACAAAGGAATAAAAGAACCCTGATTTAGCTAGCAAAGGAATGTGCTTACATTGCAACGAGCTGGGTCATTAGAAGAGGAACTACAAGAAGTTTCTGGCAGAGAAGAAGGTTGGAGAAGCTTCAACTTCCAATCAAGGTTTGTTCATGATTGAAATTAATTTTTCTGAAAGTCAAAATTCTACTTGGGTATTGGATACCGGCTGTGGTTCTCACATATATAATAATATACAGGGACTGGTCAGAAGTAGAAAGCTGAACAGGGATGAGGTTGTCCTACGAGTGGGAAATGGAGCAAAGGTTGCTGCATTAGCTGTAGGCACTTATTGTTTAGCACTGCCTACGGGCAAGTCCATTTATTTAAATAATTATTATTTTTTTGAATATCATTAGAAACATTATTTCTATTTTCGTATTAGATATGGATGGATTTGACATTATAATAAAGAACAACAGTTGTTCTATTTATAAAAGCAATGTTCTATATGGTGTTGGTAATTTGCAAAATGGACTTTATATGCTTGACTTGCATGAAAATATACTTCAAATGGAACAAACTAAGAAAAAGAAAAGAGATGATGTTAATTATACCTATATGTGGCACTGTAGACTCGGTAATATCAACGAAACAAGATTATCCAAGTTGCATAAGGATGGGATCTTAGAGCTATCCGATTATGAATCATATCCAACTTGTGAATCTTGTCTCATGGGAAAAATGACTAAATCTCCTTTTAGTGGAAAAGGAGAAAAAGTTATAGAGTTGTTAGCATTGGTTCAGTGGGAGCTATCGTTTACACTCCAAAATTAACCTCACTTTTATTTCACGAATTTAAATAATTAGCACAGTAGTAAGCAAAGATCGATCCCACAAAGAGTAAGTTTGTCTTAGATTTATTCTACTATTCTAACAGAAAATAAAGATGGGGTTTTTTTAAATTTGTTTGAAACTAAGAAATTAAATAATGAGACTAACCAAATATGTAAAAACTTCAGTTCTGTAGTTCAGTTTCGCTGAGTACAACAATCAATTAATCAAGTTGTTATTATTTATCCTTCAATGAAACTATTAACCCTAGATAACAATAAGCTATCCGAAACTCTTCTTAGATCGTCACTGTATGAAACAAGCTCTTCACCAGATTCAACTAGCATATAACCTAGAACAAGCTCTTTAAATTTAATATGATAGAAGCATTAAGAAATAGAGAATTAGGCTAATCCAAGAAACAAGCACATAAGCTCGATTTGTTTAACTTATTTTTTGATAATCTTAGCAATACACAAAAGCTTGTCCACAATTAGTATCACTAATTTGCTACTTGTGATGAAGACAAATATCAATTACACGTAATACCAATCTTAATCTAGCATATGATAATGATTAAATTAACTCAACGGCCATATCAAATTAATAAGATCAATTAGCATGCAATCAATGAAAATAGATTATCAGAAGAAATTTCATACAAGAAGGAATAAATAATAAAAATTAATTAATCAATTACTTGTAACAAGGTTCCACCTCCCTTTAGAACTGAATAAAGAAACTAGCCAGACATGCTCTAAGTTTTTAGATCTAAAATAAAAGATGAATAATAATGTAAAAATACAAGAGAATGGATCCCCTTTTTATAACCTCTCTTCATCAGCAGCCCTAATCATGTTTAACTTCCGTCCAAAACCAATCCGTAAAAGGAATCCAGTTGCTAACCCGCGCCTCCCCGCACCAGCGAGATATGTTACTGTTCAGCCTTTATGATGCTGATTCGCGAGCTGCTCCTTACCAAGCCGCCAACAATTGTGGCTGCTTATTAATTTGGGACGTGAGCTGCTTTATTGACTTAAGCTACTCCTACAATGGAGAATGATGAAACCGTGGGCCCAATTGATTTGCTATGCAAGCTGCTCAATTTACTTATTTCCAATTCCAAAATCGTGAGCTGCTTAGGACTTCAAGTGCTTAGGTTGCTCCAATTCATGCTGATGATTGCAAGTTCTTAATTGCTGAAATTGCATGGATTCTTGCAAACTGCTCAATCCAATTCTTCTTTAATCAAGCACTTGCAACGTGGCCCACTTGCTTTAAATCCCATTCCTTTGTAAGCTAGGAAATGATTTAGTTGCCATAAAATTACTTTGCAATCCGTGAGCAGCTAGGAGAACCCAAACTGTGGCCCACATATAAGTTGGCATAATATTGCTTCAATTTCGTGAGCTACTCTTGGAATAATTATGTGTGGCCCATTCACAATCAAGCATGTTACATTTAGCCCACTTTGTACCTTTTGAGCCCATTTCGCTTCCTTGACTCAATTGTACCTAAAATAACAAATATAAGATAAATGAATATACTTAGGTACAAAAGAGATATAAAAGATTAAGCATTAAGGGAATAAAATATACATATTTCATTCTCATCATTCACACAGACATTTGTGGACGTATAACAACGAATGCACGGGGAGGGTATTCTTATTTTATTACTTTCACTGATGATCACTCAAGATTTGGATATGTGTATTTAATAAAATTCAAATCTGAATCATTTGAAAAGTTCAAAGAGTTCAGACGTGAAGTAGTGAAACAAACTGGCAAAAGTATCAATATTCTTTGATCAGATCAAGGTGGTGAATACTTAAGCGGTAAGTTTCTCAATTATCTCAAAGAAAATGGTATAATCTCACAATGGACTCCACCAGGTACACCACAGTTAAATGAAGTATCTGAATAGAGAAATTGAACATTGTTGGACATGTTTCATTCCATGATGAGTTTTACCGATCTTCCAATTTTATTTTGGGGTTATGCCCTAGAAGCGGCTGCATATCTACTAAATAAGGTCCCCTCAAAATCCGTTCCCAAGACTCTATATGAGATGTGGACAGGAAGGAAAACTGGTCTTAAACATGTTAAGATTTGGGGATGTCTAGCTTATATGAAAAGGTTTTAACATAATAAGCTTGGGACAAGATATAATTAGTGCACATTTGTGGGATATCCTAAATAAAGTTTGGGATACTATTTCTATAATCCTACTAAGCAAAAGATGTTTGTCGCAAAACACGCTGCCTTCTTTGAAAAGGAGTTTATCCTTGAAGGGGCCAGTGGGAGAAAAAAAGATCTCGAAGGAATTAAAGAACCACAAAACACTACAGATCAATTGGATGAACCTGTCCAAGTAGAACACCTACTGTACAACACCCTATTCGTAAATCTGGAAGAGTGCCGAAGATACCTAAAAGATATGGATTCGTCATAGAGGATAACGATGAGGTACACGTCATGAACGATGATGATCCATTGAATTACGAACAGGCTATGAGTAATTAAGACTCGGAGAAATAGTAGATGACCATAAAACCTAAAATGGATCTTTGAAGTAATGCACAAGACCATTTGGATTTTATTTGTGATTGCAGCTTATTATTACTAGATCTGGCAAAATACACATGGATACGCCCTTCCTCAAATATAAATTATTAGAGGAGAATGAATATATGATACAGCCAGATGGATTTATTTCAATGGTTGAAGAAAATCATGTCTATGAGCTACAACGATCCATTTATGGATTGAAGCAAGCTTCTCGTAGATGGAACATCCGTATTGATGAGACAATCAAAGAGTTTGATTTTATCAAAAACGAGGATGAACCATGTGTGTACAAGAAGGTTAGTGGGAGCGTTGTTTCATTCATTGTATTATATGTTGATGATATATTACTGATAGGGAATGACATTCTTATGCTACAATCGATCAAAATAAAGTTTTCTAAACATTCCTCCATGAATGATCTGGGTAGAATATCCTACATTTGGGATATAAATATGTATAGATAGATTTAAAAGGATGCTCGGCTTAACCCAAGGAACATATATTCATTAGATGCTAAAGGCGTTTAGCATGAAAAACTCCAAAAAGGTGTCTCATGATGATGAGTCATGGAGTGAATCTCTCTAAAAGTGTCCTCAATAAAAGAGAGATCGCATTATTAATATCATGTATGCAATGAAATATACAAGACTTGATGTTCAGTCCTATTCTAGAGAAGATCACTGTAGGACAGTGATAAACATCCTAAAGTACTTAACTGACACTAAAGATGTCATCATGACACATGATGGGTCTGAATTAAACTAGAGGACTAAATAGACTCAAGTTTTCAGACTAACTAAGACGACAGTAAATCCACTATAGGGTAAGTAGTTACCTTGAAAAGTGGTGCAGTGAATTGGAAAGGTTCCGAACAGCAAAAGGTTGTTGGTCTAGTGACAAAGACAAAGTATATAACTGTAAGTGAAGCTGCAAGTTGATGTTTCGGATGAAAAGTTCATTACAAAACTAAGAATAGTTCCTATGTCTCATATAGAATCTAAACATGTGTTGCGGCACTTTGATTAAAGAAATCATTGAAAGAGGAGACGTCACCTTAGAGCGTGTAGACTTTCAAGACATCATTGCAGATCCATTTACTAAAGCTTTAACACAACAGCAGTTTGATCGTCACTTAGAGAAGATGGGTATGAGATACCATGTCGATTGACTTTAGTGCAAGTGGGAGATTGAAAGTAGTATGCATACAAGTCAATCATATATGATGATAAAATATATACTTTGGAGATGATCTTATTTATTTATTAATAAAAGTATTCACTTATTAAAGGCATTTAATTATCTAGATGATGCTATTTTTATAATATGTAAATAACCCATAGTTTTAAGCAATGCTTTTAGGATCATGATGTTGATTATGCTAATGAGATCTAAATTCTTGAAAGCTTAAAACTAAAATAGTTCCCAATCGTTGGATTACTATAAAAAGGGATTAGTAAATCTGGATAGATTGGTACATATGTTGCTTGCTCATTGAATGAGCATGATTGATCACATGATCATTTGTGTGGAGACGCTAAAGCAAGTATGTAGGTGCTTATTAGAGAATAAGTTCACTGAATGTGACTCGCTATGGAATACCTAATGGAGTTTTACTTACCTGTCAATAGGAATTCCTAATGTGATAGTAATACAAGTGATCCTTGGACTTGAGATCATCATAGTATATTGTGTGTAATGAATTATACTTTGACTTATTCCTTAAGACCCTTAGGGTATATCAAAGGGTATGCTTGAGTATAATAGGTTACATATGGAGATAATGAATGATCAATAAAGAATCTACCAGTTCTAGTAAAAGAAGAGATATGTCCTATATGATTCGTTAATTGACAACCTAGTAGTCATTGGCCAAGGCATAATGAAATTAGAAAGGAGTTTCTAATTTGCATTATTTGGAGTTGTGCATTTTCTAATCGAAATACATATAATTAAATAAAATAAGACTTGACAGTAATTCCATGTCTTATATTTAATTGGGACATTGTATAGTAGAAGGATTGAATTGTACGATAACTATTTACTCACAGGTTCTTTTATGATTAATGTTGAAATCTATATTATCTGAAAAGTCGTTGATCGCTAGGGAGGCTTATCCATATTATAGAATAAATATTATTTATTTAAATAGATTATTACTTTAATTTATTTATTAATAAGATCAGAATTGTTCTAATTGATTTATTCACAACCGGTTTAATATGGAGAACCTAAAGGGTCATACCATAAAAGGAAAAATAATTATTTAAGAAGGTAATGGCATAATCGTAATAATGCATTAAGTGTAATTAATTTAATCTATAGTGATAGAATAAATTAAATACCTTAATGTTTATTATTTAATATTTTGGAAATATTAAATATAAATTAATAAGAGGAGTCTTATTAATATTATTACAATTATTATTATTTTAATTTCTAAAAGAGTTTAGGAATTAATTTAATATTAGTACTCTCATTTTTTCCTAATAAGATTAGGTGGCAAATTAATTAAAAAAAATTAATTAATTATTCCCAATGTGGTGGGAAGCCTAAATTAATTAAAGGATATTAATTAATTAAATGAAATCCTATGTCTAATAAGATTAGAAGGGTTGACCAATATCTATATAAGAGGAGTCTTATAATAGATATTGATTGATGCAATTCCAATTGTCGGAGAGTACTTCTTTTCTATAGTGGATAGAAACCTATGGTTTAGCCAACCACCCTCCTTGATAATTCATATTCCTTGGTGGATCACGAAGAACAAGGAGTTGAACTCGTACCTGTGGAAGCTTCGTTCTACAAGGGTATGATTCCATAACTTCTTATTTATCGTTTTAAATTAATAATTTGCCTAAAGGATGATCCGGATAATGGTTTTGTAGAAATGTTTTTAAACTCTGATATACCACGCTTCCGCTAATTTTTGCAATTTGATTGCGCCATAATTTCGTACAAACCTAACATGAATAACCAATCCATACCCAATATAACATTGAATTCCCCAAGTTTTATCGGAATCAAATCTACCATCAACTCATTACCCTTAATGACCAATCTACAGTTCTTATGTACAACCTAACAGGAATAACCTCCCTATTCGCAATCTCTATGTTCAAAGGGTAAATTAGTTCCTCCTTAGGTAAGCTTAAAATCTTAGCAAAGTCATCAGATATAAATGAACAAGTAGCACCCGAATCAAATAATACATAAGCATTAATATTATTGACCAGAATGATACATGACACCACATCCTTTGACTGCACAGCCTCCTGCACGGTCATGTTGAATGTTCTGGAAGTGGGTTGACTCAACTGCGGTGGTCCGGCGATAGTCAAAGTGTTGTCGCTGCTATTTCCTCTTCCCCTTGTCGACCCTCCAGCTGGCTTCTTAGGGAAATCCCGAGCTATGTGATCCTTAGACCCGCATGGGAAGCAAGCTCCCTTCTTCGGGTTAGGACAATTTGGCATAATGTGGCCTTCCTGACCATAGTTGAAACATACCCGCCTTCCTCTCAGACACACACTAGTGTGGTTCTTCCCTCATATAGAACATTCTTGAAACCTTCTCTTCAGCTGGCTTCCCTGTTGACTTCCACCAGATGTGTTGTCATTCCACTTCCTCTTCTGGTTGTTGGCACTGCTACCGCCAGCCTTATTCTCGAATTCATTCTTCTTCTTCTTCAGGTCTTGGTTATATTTGGTCAAGGCATCGCTCCCACTTTCCGTGATGATCGCCTTTTCCAACACAGCTACAAATGTATTCAGCTCGAACATGAAAACCTTATTGTACAACCAGGGCTTCAATCCTTGCTCGAACCTTCTTACTTTCCTTTCATCAGTACTGACCTGGTACGTTGCAAACCTTGCCAGCTCGTTGAACTTTGCGGCGTACTCCGACACTGATATCGTTCCCTATTTTAGCTCTAGAAACTGAACCTCAATTTGGTTCTGCGAGCTCACCGGAAAGTACATTTCAAAGAACATCTCTTTGAATTGGTCCCATGCTATAACACCTTCTCCTCCTCGAGTCTTATTAGCTTACCACCAGTAGCTAGCTTCTGCTTTCAGCATGAACATAGCGAAAGCCGTCTTCTGGTCGTCATTAATCCTGGCCACATCAAAGACCTTCTCCATTTCCATCACCCACGTCTGGGCCTCTATCGAGTTAACAGATCCCTCCAACGATCCTACCACTTTGAATTAATTGAACGTCGCAGCTTGTACTTGCGGCTGATTCGCAAGCGCTCCGATCAGTAAATTCACCAGTTGCTGAACTGGATTGGCATTAGCCTCATCATTGTTGTTGTTGTTGTTTGTAGAACCCTCTAGTTGTTGACGTGTTGGTCTTCTTCTAGGAGGAATCTTCCTGTTAAGACAAACTCTTATTAGATCCATACTCATCTCTTAAATATTTAAGTTCAAACTTAAAAATTTATCAAAATAAATTCACACTTGAACACATAACACTTAAATAAACTTCGTTATTTTATTCACTCATAGTTTTTAAAACATAGAATAGATAGCATCTCTACTATTTACATCATTTTTCCTGAACTGAAACAAGTTGCAGGATTACATCATCATCTTATCCCATTATCATCTCAAATTCTGGGATTTACAATTATTTAATACACAAACAAACACATAGTTAATTACTCTACTATCTAAGCATGTTAAGGCGTCGCACAGCCTCCCCACGTTCTTCTGCCATCACCCAAAATACTGTTCTACGATCCACCATATACTACGGTAAATCCTTGAACTGAGCTGGGTAATAATAGACACGATCCTAGGCCCTATTTATAGCCGAATGAAATGCATAGTTCGTCTCCTTCATCTTGGCCTTCTTCGTTTGAACCTCGTCTTTAGCAAGATCTGCTCGTTGAGTAGCCTTCAAGCAATCATCCTCTGCTCTGGCATGCTTCGCTGACTCCTCTTTTATGTCGTTCTTCAGTTTCTCTAGTTCAGCCAGTGCATCATCCCTCTCACTCTCCATGTGAACTAGATCCAACTTCATGTTTCCAAGATGCTCGTCCAGTTCTTGAATCATCCCCTCCTTCTGCTGTATGGTGGTCTGACTCTAATCCACCAGTTCCTCTAATTCTCTAACTCTATCATACAGCTCAATGTTACGGTCATAGACTTCTTCGTATATCACAGCGCTGATAGAGTTAGGTGGAAACTCCTCTTTAGGATCCTCCTCTGACTCATCCTCATCGTCGCGGGTAAAGGCTGACTTATGCTCCTGACCCACTATTGTGATCAATGGAGATGGCTCTCTCTAAACCAACTACTCCCAGATAGTATGGATGTCTCGGGGCTTCTCATCCCTAGGCATCTGGGTCTTCCCTAGCCTGGCTGGACTCTCAAACAATCGTCATCCTGACATCAAAATTTTAAGGTTTAATTATTTCGTGGCATCGATCGATACTCTTCGAGTACATAACATAAACACATAGCATATAAGGTAGTTTATTATCTTTAACTATCATCACTATATTTTCGATCTCATATAAGGCTACTACCTAAGGTTTCCCACCTAAGGTTCATAACCTAAGGCTTTGATACCAACTTGTGACACCCCCAAATTTGGGTACTTCATTTCCACGGAATTTGGTATTCACTATCTAAATAAAACATAACTAACTGCCCATAATTAAGGAACGCAAAATAAATTACAACCTTAATAAATAAATCTTCCTTATAAAAGGATTACAACCTTCAAAACGTTCCCAGGGTTTCTAACCTTAAACATCGTCAATGCGAAAAATAAAACATCATATCATAATTAAAGTCTTATTACAAAGTCATATCATAAGTATGAATAAGTCTTCAGTTTTTCATCTTGCCCTTGCCTTTACTGGTTGACGGTTCGTCAACCTTCTCAACTTTGGCTGCAATGGTTATATATATGCAAGAGTGAGCAAACAAAAGCTCACTTGAAATAATAATCAATAATGATGACACATCACTGAATAATTTCAATTGAATTGAATAACATTTCTATCATCGATAATCAAGAATTGAATATAGAATTTAGAATTCATCTGAGGGTCAGAACACCTTGAACTATGTCCCAGGTTATAAACATTTCTATTTAAATCTTTAACAGTCGTTAGACAATATGGACCTTTAACTCGTACTTAGGGGGATCAGACATTCGTACCATGTATTGTGCACAAACATCTTAACGCTTTCGCATGGTAATCCCCTATTACTAGGGTTGTTCATCTCAGTTTTGATTAACAAGTCCCCACCAAAGAAAGTTTGGTTTGGATAAGCTGAAAGGGTAATTTAGAGTTCAACTATCATCAACTACGGAGTAGTTGAATCAACTTACAATAATTTAAGAATTCGATAACAAAAGAATATGAAATAACTATGAGTTATAACGATAGACATCATATTTAGCAGCCATGCTTAGAAATAAACTTAAAGCATTTGAAAGATATAATTAAAGTCTTGCTTGAACAATTAAGTCAAGGTTACATTGTTTTTCAATAATGAAACTCAATAAGAATACTTGTTCAATGCAGAATAAAAGAAATTGCTCAATTAAAGAGTATAATTAGAAAACTTGTGTAATTAAAAGTAGAGTTAAGAAACTTGCCTTGCGCGTAAGCCAGCAAATAACAACTCGTTCCACAATTTATCCTCCGTACATGTTATTCACAATAGTAACACAAATTAGTTACCATATAGCTAGTTCAAATCATTAGTTAACTCATCACATAACATAATCAAACCACACATTCACATCAAACTTTATAATTAATCAAATTATATTTTAAAATCATACATTTCATATTGAAAATATGATTTAATACTGTCCAATTAGCATATAATTTTATTAACACGCTTTTATATTTATTACATTAACATTCTCAAAGATTTATACATTTAAATATAATTTTGTGGCTAAACTGTACAGGTGGGACTGCAGCGCCACACAATGAACTGCAGCCGGCGCTACAGCGCCGTACCACGTCATTAGGGCGCTGGGCCTAGTGTTGTAGCGCTCCAGTTACTCTCAGAATTGGTGCTGCCGCGCTGCCACGTCAGCACGCTTCTGAAATCTGGTCTTGGCGCTGCAGCGCTGCAGTTAACATATATAATTGGCGCTGCGACGTCGTGCCACATCACCAACTGCTGCTGTGGTGCTGCAGCGCCCAGTTTACTTGCAGGGCTGGCGCTACGGCGCCACGTCACAGTCAGACGCAGACAGCCTCGCGAACTGTGTAAGAAAAAGTAAATTTAGCTTATTTCCCCGCACCAAACTCAGATTTTACCTCACATAATGCATATAAAACTATATAAAATCACAACTTTATGTTTCTAACATGCTTTAACACATAGAAACATCAAAACACATAATTAAAAACCTTTAATTTTATGATTTTGAAGAAAACACCATTGTTAAGTGTTCTTGATGAAAATAAACACTGTGATTTTGTTTTTAAACCAAATCACACAATTCAAATCATGTTATTTTTGTTTCTTAACATATTATTATAATCTAAATTCAATTGACATCATAAAACATGAATTAAACATCAAATTTGATATTAAAGAACCCATTTTTCAAAATAGTTCACTGCAAATTATTATGAACATGATTTTTTCATGTTCATCATATTTACATGAATTAAACAACTTAAACAGTCATATAAATTATATATAAATAGTCTATAACACAAATTACATATATAAATTATGTTTACATGAATTCTCATGTAACCTTTAATCACAGAGAAATGAAAATATGAAGAACAATGAAAAACATAATTTAACAATTATAGAGTTTAGATTGCTACCTTGTTAGCTTAGAAGAAGATGATGATATCAATCAACCTCCTTTTGATTTCACAGAGACTTTCTTCTTTTTTATTTCTTCGCACTTTTCTCTCTTTTCTTTCTCTGCTCTTTCTCTTCTTCTAATTCTAACTTAACGTATTATACATATAACTAATATAAATATAATATAATATAATAACTGATATCTCTATTAAATATACATATCAGTTACTTTTTATTTTGAAAATCAAAAGCCACTAAGGCTTGTTTGGCAAAACTAATTTAAAATAGATTTTTTTAGAAACTAA
This sequence comes from Panax stipuleanatus, assembly GCA_020205555.1. Lineage (NCBI taxonomy): Eukaryota > Viridiplantae > Streptophyta > Magnoliopsida > Apiales > Araliaceae > Panax > Panax stipuleanatus. The sequence continues at coordinate 80,095,347 of CM035119.1, forward strand.
GGGCCTTATTTGGTAAAACTGAAATAAAATACACTTAAGGGCATTGTTTGGTAAAACTGAAGTAAAACCCTTTTAATTTATTTTAATAACTTCTTTACTATATAGTTTTAAATGTCACACTTTATTTAATTAAAACCCAATATTCTAATTTAATTAAATTAAAGCTAACATCAATTAAATAAAATAGCCACATAAATTAAATTGTTACATAATCATAATTTATTCACTAATCAATATTCCATGTAACAAATTAGTAAATCTCTAATTTAATTATTTAAATTAAATTATATATTATTATAATTATTCATTAAATCCTTATAACCAAATACCACATAATACTCATCTAATTTAATTATCTCAATTAAATTAAAACTTCATCACAAAATTACTTACACATCCATTTAATATTAAATATCAATTTAATTAATATATTGCACTTAATTAAATTACTCCACAACATAATCACATCAATTATTTATTCAACTCAATAAATAAATTAATTAAAATATTTACTTAATTTAATAAATATTTAAAATTAAAATGCAAAATTCTCTTTTGTTACAAATTTATTCACAACAGGTTTAATATGGAGAACCTAAATGGTCACACCATAAAAGGAAGAATATTATATAAAGAAGTAAATGGCATAATCGTAATAATAAGTTAAGTATATTTAATTTAATCTATGGTGATAGAATAAATTAAATAGCTTAATATTTATTATTTAATATTTTAAAAATATTAAATATAAATTAATAAGAGAAGCCTTATTATTATTATTATTATTATTATTATTTAATTCTTAAAGGAGTTTGAGAATTAATTAATAAGATACTTTATCTCTTTCTCCCTCATATATATATATTCCTAATAAGATTAGGAGACTAATTAATTAAAAGAGTTTAATTATTCCCAATAGGATTAGGAAGCCTAATTAATTAAAAGAGTTTAATTAATTAATATAAAACCCTAATCCTAAATTGTTTAGGAGGGTTGCCTACATCTATAAATAAGAAAGTCTTATTATGGAACAAGGTTAGACACTTAATTCCAAGAGTTGGGAGAGCGCTCCTTTTCTAGATAGAAGAAAACTAGGGTTTAGCCAAACACCCTCCTTCTTGAATTCTTATTCTCTCTTGGTGGATCACCTCTAGAGGTCAAACACTTGGGTGACTAACGTTGATCAAAGGAAAGAATTAACCTGGTGGATTCAAATAGAACGCGTAAAGGATTTGGAGTTGCACTCGTACTTGAGGAAGCTAGAATCTTCAAGGGTATGAATACTAATCTCCATCTTTTTGTTTAATTAATAGTTGTGCATAAAGGATGATCCGGGTATATGGTTTGTAAAATTTTAAAACTCTAATTTACCATGCTTCTACTATTTTATGCAATATGATTGTATCCATGAATCTTACAAATCGAACAGTGGCATCAGAGCCAAACCTTTATGCAAGTTATTATTTGTTCAGATTTGATATGTATATCGATATGTGTTTAGAATAGTTTTTTTGGGCATAATTATTGAAATAGAATTATGTTCTTTTGAGAAAAACTACACAATTCGCAAACTGGAAAAATAGTTTTTGGAGACTGGCTCCGCAGCGACTGATTGTAGTACAATCATGGCGCTGCAGCGCCAGCTCCGTGTTTTTGACACTTGTCGACATTGGGAAAAAAATACGGGTTGAGTTGGACCCGAATCTTTCTCTCTTTTTCTAAGTTTGTTTCTACCCTTATTTTATCTTTTATGAAAAAGGTTTTGAAGGGGTTTTTTAGGAAAAGGCCAACATGTATCATGTCGATGATTTGAACTTTTTACAGAGTCGCTAGTTGGTAGATTTGAAAATGGTTGTACCAACTCAACCGAGTTATGTTTGAAAGGAGGCCCAATTGCTGGACACTGTCGAAACTGAATCTTTGAAATCGAAATTCTAAGTTCGGGGGCTTGGTTAAGTGTGGGGAAGGTGTTAGGCACCCCATAACTCCCATGAAACATGGTACCGCATCTTTTCAGTATTTCCCTTTTAAATCTGCAAATGTGTGTGTGAATGTTGGAAGAAATTGGGCCTACGCTTGATTGATTTGAAAGTATGGACGTGCTTCGTTGAACCTACATACGAAGGGTTTGATTTGATTTGCAAAAGTTTCTTTTTTAGACAAGATTATTAAGATGATGTTTTGAAAGCAGGTTTTCAAACTCTTACGTTCACGAAGGAATTGAACCATGTTGATACATCCATTTTTATCTTTTCAGCCTTTTGGCTCAATTTTAATGGTGATTGTCGGGCTGCGAAGCATCCTCGACCACAGAATATATACAAGTGTCGGTCTTCTTATGGGCATGACAGCCATCGGAGTGACTCTGACACGACAAACTATATTTCTACTATATTGAGACCTTAAACCCGGATAACTATTTTAAGGTCTTTTGGATGTACATTTTTAGAGAAAAACTGACATGGTACATTTGTAAAGTGGAGTTTGTCCATCGTGGGAATCAGATTTTGATCAGTAAATCCTGGCATGCGCAAAGCCAAAGTATCTTGTTCCTACTAGATAACCATCTAAGGGCCGCGAGGTTGCTAAAAAATGAATAAAACTAGAAAAACTGCTAGATTTAAGTAAATCTCAGCCATTCTAGCTTTCCGGTTCTATTTGAACCTATTTTGAACCGTTTGAAAGATAGAATTGGCGAGATTTAAAAAACTCTAGTTCGCCCAAAGAGATGTTAGCGCTGATTCATATCAAATGAATATTTAAAGCAGCAATTTAATCATAATGAATAAAGAATATATATATATAGTTATATATATACGAAAGCTATAAAGGGCGATGAGTTTGCACTCCGATGCCCGGACTGGAATGTAAATATATATATATTTATAAAAGCTGTAAAAAGCCACGGAGTAATCCAGGCTGGACAAAATGGAAATATATATATATATATATATATATATATATGTGTGTGTGTGTGTGTGTGTGTGTGTATAAAAGCGATAAAGGGCGACGGATTCAATCCTGTGCCCGGACTGGAATGGAAATATATATATTTATAAAAACTGTAAAAAGCCACGAAATAATCCAGGAAAGACAGAATTGAAATATATATACATAAAAGTTGTAAAATGCCACGGGGTGTTCCAGGCTTGATAGAATATATATATATATATATATATATATATATATATAAGCTGTAAAAGGGCGATGGGTTTTCACTCCGATGCCTGAACAGAAATATATATATATATATATATATATATATATATATATATATATATATATATATATATATATATATAAAAGCGGTAAAAAGGCCACGAAATGATCCAGGCCGAACGAAAATAGAAATGTTAATATATATATATATATATATATATATATTAAAGCAATAAAAAGGCCACGAAGTATAAATCTAGGCCAAACGAAGTCTGAGAAATTTATATATACATATATAGTTATATATATAAAAGTAGTAGCTACCACAGATTTGACATCCGGACTTGACAGAATTGAAAAGTTAGAATATATACAGTTAAATATATACATTAAAAAGTCAAACCGGGACTAGGAAGATAACCCAGTCCGGTGAAGTTGCTCTATACGTCGATATATATATATATATATATATATATATATATATATATATATATATATATATATATATATATAAGCTGTTAAAAGCCGTGGATCGACGATCCGAGTTGTGAAAACGCCAGAAAACGTGTTTATGTACTAAAATGTACAAAAATGTAAGAAAAAAGGGCCACGGAACTGAGTTCCGGGCAAAATCAGAAAGAGAAACTTAACGTGCAAGTGTGTAAATGTGCAATGAAGTAGTAAAAACTTTTTTGATCGTACAAATACTCACAATGGACTGCTACACGGGCTTTTTGCCAAATTGTAGGCTTCAAACGTCCGTTTGTACAGGTTAATTTTTGATATGTGGTAGTATATGAGTATAAATATGTGTTAGAGTGATAAAATCTAGGTTTGGAGTACAAGAGGTAGGGCTAATAAACGAAACGGGCATAGGTTCAGAGCGTTTCTGAATTAATTTTGGCCTGGGGTTGCACTATTATTTATAGACCCGGTAGAAGTGGGTTTGCATCGAAGTACGTGCACTCCGAGCAATACGAGGTTAGATTCGATACTTTCTAACTTTTGATCGGAACGTCCGTTGGAGGTGTGATATACCTTTTCAGAAAGAACTCTCCATGCACGTCGCAATGACAAGGGATTAAACCTTTTCTGAGTTCAAGAAGACGGGTTCATAACCAGGTCTTTCTTTCCCCGCAGTTTGTCTGTTGAGCTGTCTTGCGCTATTTCCACTCAGGATCAATGTTATAGTTCTTTCTGACCTTAGTGGCATCAATTCAGCTTGAGTTTGATCGAATCGGCTTCAACTTGTTAAAATAACCATTTTACCCCTCCTGGGGTTGCCTTCAGTGCTGGCATGGCCTTCGACTGATTTCCCGGGGTTGTCTCCGAGGTTTGGATCCCAGCCGATTCTATTTGCCCTTAGGGTTATCTTTGAGGGTGACTTGGTCCTTCCAGATTTTTCTATGGAGATGTTGTACGGCTTCGGGGTTGTCTCTGAAGTTGAGTTGGCCTCCCGGGTTGTGACCGGGGCTAACCTGACCTCCTGGGTTGTGATTGGGGCTGACTTGTACCTCCCTGGATGTGACCGAGGTTGACCTGTACCTCCCGAGATGTGACCGGGGCTGACTTGTACCTCCTGGGATGCGACCAGGGCTGACCTGTACCTCCCGGGATGTGACCGGGGCTAATCTGTACCTCCCGGGATGTTACCAGGGCTGACATGTACCTCCTGGGATGTGACCTGGGCTGACCTGTACTTATCGAGATGTGATCGGGGCTAACCTGTACCTCCTGGGATGTGATCGGGGCTAACATGTACCTCCCGGGATGTGACTGGGGCTGAGTTGACATCCCGGTATTGAGACCGGGGTTGATTTGACGTCCCGATAATGAGACCGAGGTTGATTTAACATCCTGGTATTGAGACCGGGGTTGATTTGACGTCCCGATACTGAGACCGGGGTTAAGTTAACATCTCGGTATTGAGATCGGAGTTGATTTGACATCCCGGTATTGAGACCAGGGTTGATTTGATGTCCCAGCATTGAGACTGGGGTTGAGTTAACATCCTAGTATTGAGACTAGGGTTGACTTGACATCCCGATATTGAGATCGGGGTTGATTTGACGTCCCAGTATTGAGACCAGGGTTGAGTTGACATCCCGGTATTGAGACCGGGGTTGATTTGACATTCCGATATTGAGACCGGGGTTAATTTGATGTCCCGGCATTAAGACCGGGGTTGATTTGATATCCCAAAATTTAGACCGGGGTTTAGTTGATGGTTTTGCCCTCCTGTAGGGTTAGTAACAGGAATGCCAAATTTTGAGTGTCTACAACAGGACTGAAGAAAATTTTGAGTGTCTACAGATGCCCCTCTTTATCATGTTCATGCAATACAATGGAATGAACAGGATAAAGATTGCTAGACACTAGAAATGCAAATACAAAGGTAAGGAAATACATAACATGATATGTTATGAATGTTAGATACCTCCGAGGGTATAGGGTTATCGCTGGTTGATATCACTGATAGACTATCACAGACTGTTCTCGTCACTTTCTGTTGGGGATGACATCATTCATGATAGCCTGGGTGAATTCTCTTAACGCCTACTCGAACTGCATTTTGCAAATTCTCAGTTACTATCCAATCCTTCCTGATGCCCCCTCTAGGGATTTATATAACAGATTCCATCATCTGTCCTTTGTGGGGATAGATTGATATACTGTTTCTGCCACCGGATCATTCCCGATGCTTAGCTGGGGATGTCGCCAATGGCTGATAGTGTCAGGAAGTCTGACCTTTGCTAAAGTAGCCTTCAATGGCTGAATGTCACCGGTTCAATCCTAATGCTTCGTTGGGGTTGTGCCAACGGCTGGTATGTCATCGGTCTGTACCCAATGTTTCGCTGGGGATGTGCCAACGGCTGAGATGTAACCGGTCTGTACCAGATGCTTCGCTGGGGTTGTGCCAACGGCTTAGATGTCACCGGTCTGTACTCCATAATTCGCTGGGGTTGTGCCAACGGCTGAGATGTCACTGGTCTGTACCTGATGCTTTGCTGGGGTTAACCCAACGGCTGAGATGTCACTGGTCTATACTCGACGCTTCGTTGGGGTTGTGTCAACGGCTGAGATGTCACCGGTCTGTACCCGATGCTCTAAAAGTGGCAGTTTTTGGCAGTTTTGTGCAGTTTTTCAGTAGTTTTCCACATTGGTCCCTGTATACCACTTAGGGATGATAACCAATGGTTTTCACGAAGTTTTTCCCTCTGTTACGAATTTGTCGCTCGTACGCAGGATTTCAGGACAATCCGCTCAATCGCGTAGTAATTTTTTCTCAGATTTGACTTTTTAGCTCTTGTAAACTCCGTTTTAACTCGAACTGGACCGAGTCGGAGGGGGTGGGCCCCACCCTAGGGAGCCACAGGTAGAGGTGCGGCTGTCGTTGGTGGGGCTGCTCCCTCCTGCGGATTTATATTGGGCAGCAGCAGCCTCACAATCTCATTTTTAGTTTTGAGTTTTAATAGAAATCCAATTTTTTTTTTCAGATCTACGGAGTTCCGGCAGCTTTTTTTAGATTCTGTCAGCGGCCACGCATTCTGCATATCGCAAGTAACGTTTACATTCTTTCTTTGTCAGTTTTGACCGTTAGAATGCTATAAACCACGTAGGGTGCTTTTGAACACAATGTATCAAAAATGTATGCTTATATGACTTGATAAAATTTTTCTGACTTCATAAGTATGCATATTTTACTATGATGCACGTTTTGATGTAAAAAAATTTAAATTCTGAGACAGTCAATTTTTGCCCTTTTTGATCAGTTTACTCATCCTTTTTTAGGCCTAGTGAACCTAGATTTTTAACTAAAAAATGTCCACGGTAATTTGGCTAAAATATAAAGTTTTTTTTTAAAATTTTTCATAAATATGAACTGTTTCTATTTTTGGGAAGGTGTGCTACTGAATGACCACCTAGACATGCAAGTGTTCATACAGACAGTCCACTTTACAAATGAGACTCTGGCAAATAAATTTCAAAAGCCTAAGCATTTAATAAACATGCAGTTTTGACTCTACTGGGGATTTTGACTGACCCATGCATGTTTTAGGATTTAAAAATGTATAAAATACTGATTTAAATTAATAAGCCACAGGTTTTAGGCTTACCTCACCATTTCTGAGGTGATTTGGAGACTTTGTCGAGGTTATGGACCGAGATAGACCCTGGAGTGCTAGCAGGGTCATTTCAAAAGTTAGATGGAGGAGAGTCTCCAATATTCCTCAGCCACGGCCAGCCCGGCCGCCCCGTAGATTGGCTGAATCAGTGATTCATCCGGCCCAAGCTGATCCGCCAATTTACATAAATGAGGAGGAGACTCCATTTATTGATCCTGCCCCAGCTCAGGCTCCACGTGCGAAGCTCCCAGGCATTGTAGTGCCACTTCAGGATCTACTGGGAGATTTGAGGCGCAATCCATCGAGATTCCTTCACGTTAACGAGGTGACTGAAGTTTTATTCTTTTTGGATTTTCTTTCTTTCGTTTGCCATTCTCAGAGCACAGGTTTGATATGGGTTGGCTTTTAATGCAGGTTCCTGGCTTTACGCAGCCCAGAGGGAACTGTTTTAATGTGCATTCTCTTTACCACACTCTGAACCAGGATTATAGGGACATTGTTGACACCTGGGGGTTTTAGGCGTTCTTTTCTATCCTTCCCCGTCGTTGCCCTAGGGGTTATATGAGGGCTTTATCTAAGCGCTGGTTCCACTAGACTCAGTCTCTCCACCTGCTCGATTGCGAGGTGATGATGACGCCTATGGATTGGAGGTTCATCACCGGGATAGAGTTTGAGGGTGAGCCATTGCCTGTTGTGGCTGATATTACACCCACTACCATTCGGTCTCTTTTGGGAGTTCCTGCAACGGCCATCAAGGGTCGGACAGTCCATTCTGGTCCCTTGAGCGTAGATGCCCAGAGTGGGGCTTTGCTTGAGCCTCTGCCTGATGATCAGAGGGTTAGAGATCGCATCCTGTGGCGACTGTTCTTAGTGATCATCAGGGGTTATTTCCTGGCAGATAACTCCTCGACGGTGTCCTTTTCCCTGGTCAGTGCCACTCGATATGTGGAGCACCTCAGTGAGTTTGATTGGGGTACCTACACTTTTGCCTATTTTCTCTGAGGTATGCGCATACGCTCAGAGGGTGTGACGGAGGCTTGGTTAGGGTTCTACCCATTCCTGCTGGTGAATACATCTTTCTTGTAACTTTTTGATTTCTGTATTTATATTTGTCAGTCTTGGTCACTGAGGACTTTTGATATTTACATGGCCATTTTTGGGCATATGAGAGGCTTCCTTGCCTACGTCCCGCCACTACTTTGGGCTTGGATATTTACCCTCGAGGACGGCATTGGCACTATTTCACTTTGACGAAGGTCCTTGTAGCTGAGGGATTCACCCATTCCCGCCTGCAGCTTGAGCTTTTGACCACTGGATCGATCTCATGGGTACCGTATACCTCAGACTTTTTGACAGTCGGGTTTGAGGGCAGTTTCCCCACTGGCTGGGAGTTTGCATTATTCACCCGCAAAGTCCCATTTTTGACAAAGGGAGGTTGGGAGCTCTATTTAGGAGAGCGTGCTATCAGGAGCATCACAGGGCAGATCTGTATTCCCTTTGTTCTTCCTGCTTGGCATCATTGGCCACTAGCTCAGCTACTCACAGACATTCCTATGGAGGGCGTAGATGGCTTTACCCTGTCAGAGGGTCCGTACAGCCAGGAGGCGTTTCATAGTTAGTGGAGTCATCGCACTATTGGGGCTCAGACTCGTGCTACCCAGTTCATGGCAGATATAGTGCCAGGGTCTGTGATGATGACAGACTGGATAACGTACCTTCGAGAGCCTACCCACTTGGACCAGATTACAGGACTGACCCAGCAGTTAGAGAGAGCTCATTTGTTTATCAGGCATCTTAGCCGAGATTCATTAGAGGCATCTTTTTTTGATCCTTCTAGCTCCAGAGCGGGCCCTTCTATATGTCCATTTTCCAGCAGTTTAGAGGGACTGATCCTCCCTTGTACCGCCCTGACATTTTTGATGGTCGAGACTTTGTGTATACGGAGGAGATAGAGCAGGTTAACAGCCTGAGTGTAGATATTCTTGATCTTTTTGGATAGCTTTTCTCGCTATATCTTTTGATAGGCCACTGTTTGGCTATTGGGCGGCTGTGCCCCATTTCTCGTTATACATTTTGATAGGCCATTGTTAGTAGTTAGGTGGTTGTGCCCCATATCCCTGTACTTTTTATTTTATATTTTACTAGCAGACAGAGATGATGCTTGCAGCAGATAGTTTATTGTAGATATGCATGATATTTCCTATCTATTGCATCATATTTATCATTGTCATTATGCATATACTATATCATGGATATGCACTTAGACAGATGAGTTCAGATTTGACCCCTTGATGGTCTTGTGATACGGTGATACATATATCGTCATCAACGATTAGCCGCATCGATCATTTACTACCATCATTGGTATCATCGTCATTGAGGTCGTGGTATGATAGCATGCCCTTCCTAGCCAGAGGGACAGTAGATCGGATGTTGGGACATTCATTGGCCCTTGTGGACTTCCAGGTTCCATATGGATCTGTAGATGGCATTCAATCCTGTTGGATACCTAAACGGCAGGTTTTTCGCTTTGGGTGGGATGAGTTGACCCCGACATTGGAGCAGTATGAGTGGCTTACAAGTTTAGCCCTAGATTTGCCTTGCGCTCGCACCGCCATTAGTGACATGAGGAGACCATTTATGCGTTTGTCGGGTCTGCACCATAGAGTAGTCATGGATAAGATCATTTCAGGCCATGTGATCTCTATTGACATTCTGATTGATCGTTTTGGCAGGATAGATAGCTACAATTGATACGCTGGGGATTTTATTATCTCGACAGAGGAGTGGCATTCGGCCCAGATAGACGTCTTGCTGATGTGCATCACGGCTTATGTATATATGCCACTATACTTGGACAATTTAGATATTGGTTTGATGGTCGTGGTCCATGCCCTCAGACAGGGGAGCACCATTCTGGCGATGATACTGGCCAAGACATTGAGGTCGACTACCTATTGCAGCACCCATCCAGAGGGTTTTTTTAGAGGTAGCTCTATCTTATTGTACGTATGGCTCATGACCCATTTGCGTATGATTAGCTTCTTCAGACATCAGGGGTACTGCTTTACCCACGAGATAGCTTTGTCAAACTCCTTTCAGCCAGCGGAGTGTTTGGATGCAGTGACATGGTCAACTTTTCTATCAGATATTGATCATCCCTTTTTGATTCTGCCATGCTCAGGGCTTGTATCCCTTTACAGCTTCATTACTTATGCATCCAGCATGGACTACTTGCCCCTGGCAGGATTGAGAGGGGTGACCACATATCATCCGTTGGCAGTCACGGGTCAGTTCGATCAGTTTTAGAGCCTACACCAGTTTGAGGGGGATATTGATCAGCGGATATCAACTTCATTGTTATCGTCAGTCGACCTGATCAGGATTTATGAGTGTTGGACTCATAGGGAGACGGCTAATTTCTCTACTAGCCATCTGAATCGCTCTCCACAGTACTCGGCATGGTTAGAGGCTGATATAACAGTAGCTGCGTATCCAGTTAGCTTCGATTGTGGCTTCAGATGAGGAGGAGCCTATGAAGGATCCTGATTCTTATACAAAGGACGATTTATTCATGGGTCTGACAGCAGCGTTAGTTAGTGACCCGCCGATCATTCCTGCCAGGATGGATCCAGCTATGGAAGATTCATTAGCTAGGATGACTTTCGAGAGAGATCAGGCTAGGGTGCTGATGTAGACTACCCTGTCTGACAAAAATATAGTTTTTGCTAATAGAGATGAGGCTCGAGCCACTCGGGATATGGCATTGGTCAAGAGAGATGAGGCTTGATCTTCTCGAGATGCTGCTTTTATCGAGATTGAGAAGACTTTGATTGCCAAGGATGCTGCTTTTGTAGAGAGGGATAAGGCCATAGCTTCCTGAGATCTCCACATTGATGACAGTACTACTCTCCGATCATATACCCATGACCTGGTTGCCGATATGAATGCTTATATTGATGATCACAGTGCCACTATGCAGATATCTGTGGATGTTCTGGCCCATATAGAGGCTAAGGGTATTGCGTTTGAAGTGGCTCCTCCATCTTTAGAGAGAGACGCCATGTTGGCACTACTATCCCACTTGTCCATGGGTCCATAGACTAGCTTTATTTTTCCTGCACATACTAGATCAACCATTTTTGTCATGTACATGACACAATGTATATATCAAACAGTTTTATATATCAGAGAAATATATTTTGATTCACTTCCCTATTGGATATGTATTGTCATTGCTGAGTGATTACCACTTCTTTCATAACTTGCTGTTGTTGATGTATCATGAGCTTCTCTTTGACGGATTGACATTGAGATGTCAGAGAATACCTTAGAAGGGCCTATTGATTAGTGAGGCTTGATACTATTTATGTTTCGGCGTCTTGGGACTGGTTTTTATTAGTTTTGTATTTTCTTTGAAGGTCAAACCGCACCATTAATAGTTGCTTACGTACTCCCAGGTATAGGGAGATCAGGTCATTCGTAGTTTAATTTTTGTGTGAGAGAGGTTTGAGAAGTATTTATCTTGGGTTTTGGGTTTGGTTTGATGAGTTTTTAAGTTCTTGTTTGGTTTGACCTCACCAGGAATGGCTGCCTACGTACTCCCGGGTTGAGGGAGATCTGGTCATTCGTAGTTCAGTTTCTAGTGAAATCCAAACTGATTTGATTCGCAGGACCAGGATGCTGGTATACATGTGTTTCAGACATAGTACCTTTTTATGGTGTCTGAGTTGATGATTTGGGGAAATTCGCTCCCGTCCATCTCTTGCAATCTGATAGCTCCTCCTGTCAACACTTCCTTGACAATGAAAGGGCCTTCCCAATTTGGGGTGAACTTTCCTTTGGCTTCATCTTGATTAGCTAGGACTTTCTTCAATACCAAGTCATTCTCCTTGGATTGTCGTATTCGGACTTTCTTGTTATATAATCGAGCAATCCTTTGCCGATATAAATGCCCGTGAAAAATGGTTGTTTCCCTCTTTTCATCTACCAGGGAAAGTTGGTGGTACCGATCTAGCAACCACTGGTCTTCCTCCATCTGGGAGTCTATTAACACACGTAAGGACTCCATCTCTACTTCTATGGGAAGGACTGCTTCCATGCCATATACCAATGAATAGGGAGTAGCCCCAGTAGAGGTACGCATTGACGTCATATATGCTAACAGATTCAGAGGCAATAGGTCAGGCCATCCTTTGTGATTGGTGGACATTTTCTGTATGATCTTCTTAATGTTCTTATTGGTCGATTCGACTGCAACATTCATCTTAGGCCGATAGATGACGGAATTGAGATGTTTGATGTGGAACTTGCTGCATAGTTCTCTCATCATCTGATTGTTTAGGTTCTTGGCATTATATGAGACGATCACCTCCGGTTGTCCATATCGACAGACAATATTATTTCTGATGAAACCAATGATGACCTCTTGGGTGACTTTGGGAAAAGAGGCAGCCTCAACCCACGTGGTAAAGTAATCGATCATGGTGAAGATGAATCGATGTCCATTGTTAGCTTTGGGTTCTGCTAGGCCTATCACATCCATTCCCCACATGGAGAAAGGCCATAGCGACCTCATATTGTGAAGCTCATTTGGAGAAGTGTGTATGGCATTTCCATATACTTGGCATTGAAAGCATCTCCTGATGTGATCATCGCAGTCAGCTTTAAGAGAGATCCAGTAATGCCCTGTTCTCAATATTTTCTTGCCCAGCAGATGGCCACTCATGTGTGGACCACAGACTCCACCGTAGACTTCATCCATTCATCTCTGGGCTTGATCCTTGTCGAGGCATCTTAATAGGCCTATTCCAGCAACCCTCTTATAGAGTGCATCTTCGCTTAGATAGAACTTCATAGCCATCTTGTGAATCCGCTTTTGTTCAGCTTGGCTTACCCCAGCGGGTGTGGATCCATCTTAGTGATATTCTTTGATGTCTTGATACTAAGGTTGTTTGATAGGAGGAATTTCATCTGATACTTCTCCAATGTAATTCCCATATGTCGGGGCCTTTTAGTTTATGAATTTGATGTCGGGAATTCCCCTCCTACCCGATATGTTGATCAGGGAAGCTAACATTGCCAATGCATCAGCAAAGTCATTCCTTCCCCAAGGAATATGGATGAAGGTTATGTCTTCAAACTCCATAGATATTCTGATGACCTGCCAATGATAGGGCAGAAAATACAGTTCTTTAGTATGATATTCCCTAGTGGTTTGTCTGATGACCAACTCTGAATCTCTAAAGACTAATAGATGCTAGATACCCATGGATTGGGCTAATTTTAACCCCATTATGCAGCCTTCATACTCATCCGTGTTGTTGGTGCTGACAAACTGCAACTTGGTAGCCACAGGATATTGTTCCCCTGTACCAAAGCTAAGGACTGCCCCAGCTCCAGCACCTTCTATGTTTACCGCTCCATCGAAATATATTTTCCATGGTTGGATTGCATTTTCTTGTTGGTTATGTTGAATTGTCATAACCCCATCATCCGGGAAATAAGTTTCCAAAGGCTCAAAATCCCCTGACGGTGCCTCGACCAATTGATCTACAATGCCTTGACGTTTAATGGACTTCTGAGTCACGTAGACAATAACAAACTACTGGAGGATCAACTGCCATTTGGACAATCGACAATTTAATATTGGCTTGTTGAATACGTATTTCAGTGGATCCATGCTGGATATGAGGTAGGTCGTGTGTCTATGCAGATAATGTTGTAACCTCATGGCGGCCCATGCTAGCGCACAACATGTCTTCTCGATCAGGGTGTACATCTGTTCACCACTACTGAATCTTTTGCTGATGTACTAGATGGCTCTCTCCTTGCTACTATCATCTTTCTGTTCCAGCATGCAGCCAATTGCGTAAGCATTGACGAACAGGTACATAAATAGGGGAACTCCATTCCTCGGGGGTACCAAGATAGGCGCTTTAATCAGCTGCTTCTTGATGGCAAGGAAGGCCTCTTGACAATCCTCATTCCATTTCGTGGAGGAATTCTTCCTTAGTAGCTTGAAGATGGGTTCACAAGTTGCTGTGAGCTGGGAAATGAACCTGCTTATAAAATTGATTCTCCCAAGAAACCCGCGTATCTCCTTTTCTATTCGAGATACTGGCATCTCAGTGATGGCTTTAATCTTCGCAAGAACCAACTCAATGCCTCTATTACTCACCAAAAATCCTAACAACTTGCCTGATTTGAGGCCAAAAGCACATTTGGCTGGATTCAGCTTAAGGTTATACTTGCGTAACCTATTAAACAGCTTCTTGAGATGGCTGATGTGATCATCCTCCCTCCGGGATTTGACGATCAGGTCATCCACATAGACCTCTATCTCCTTATGCATCATGCCATGAAATAGGGCCATCATGGCTCGCTGATATGTGGCCCCGGCTTTAATGAGGCCGAAGGATAAACGTCTGTAGCAAAAGGTTCTCCAGGGAGTGATGAAAGCTATTTTCTCCCTGTCTTCTTTAGCGACCATGATTTGATGGTGACCAGCTAAGCAATCCACAAAAGAATACATGCCATATTGCGCTGTGTTGTCTGTCAAGATGTGGATGAAAGGTACCGAGAAATTATCCTTGAGGCAGGCTTTGTTCAAATCCCTGTAATCTACACATACTCGTACTTTCCCTCTGGGCTTTGGCACGGGAACTATGTTCGACAGCCACTCCGGGTATATTGATACCATGATGATGTCGGCTTTGAATTATTTAATAACTTCTTCTTTGACTTTCAGACTTCATTCAGGTTTTAATCACTTGAGCTTTTGTTTGACTGGCTTGAATCCTTCTTTGATGGGCATTTGATGGATGATAATATCAATAAACAGGCCAATCATATCTTCATGCGACCATGCAAACACATCCTGGAACTGTGTTAGGAGTTCAATCAGGTCAACTTTTTGATCTTGTGTGAGGTCTATGCCTATCTAGATTTCTTTGAGGTTTTCTGAGGTTCCGATATTGACAGTGGTGGTTTGGTCGAGGTTTGGTTTGGGTTTGTCTTTGACTCATTCTTTGATCTCCTCGGGCACCTCATAGTCATCTTGATCCTCTTGATCAACTTTATCAAGTCGAAGCTCAGTTCTACATCAAAGTTGTAGCCACTGTGACAGGGTGGCATCTCATCTGCAGGGACAACAAATCCAATCTTGGAGTCCTAAAAACAAAATGCTTTCACTTTAATATATGCAAATGTTTAAACATACAAAGCATTTGGCAAAGCATGACAAAAGTTACTGCTATAGCTGTGCAATAAAACAAGCAGTAAATGAAACCATGTTACAGGGCAGATAAATTCTCTACCCTTTTACCCTTTTTGAATAAGATAAGGGACGTTGCTCCAGTTATCCAGAGTTAGATCCTCATGAACAGGGAGGATCAAGGAATTGTACTCGTCTGCCTCGTCTCGGATAATGACTGAGACATCCTTCAAAATAGGGACGGGGTTTTTCTTTGAACTACCTCCTTTTCCTTTCTTAATGCCAAGAAATCGGATCTGATCCTCCTCTTCACTATCTGGGATATCATCATTCATTCTCTCGTAGTGTATGAGAACACGCATGTTAGTAAATGGGTCTTATCCTTCGTACATGAACTTTTCTTTTCCTTTTTTACTGTCCCCCTCAGGCTTTGGGGCTCTTCTCTCACTTACCCGTATGATTGGAGGAAACAACATGGCTGACACAGCAGTAGGAATCTTCCTCATTGGCTTCACAAACCCTGCATCAGTGAGGTTTGGCAATAGTATAGTGGAAGCATGAGCCTTTGGATGCTTATGTAGGTTCCGATGGTTTGACCCGGATGTGTAACCCAATCCAGCTTTCCCCGACTGACTCGGGATTTGCACCAGGCTCTTAATACCTTGCTGATTCTTTCCTAACCCTTCTCTAGGGTGAAAACCCAAAGATACCATCTTTTGGCCCACTGTCATTACTTCGGGGGAGACTTTATACTTCAAGGCTGGTGCCCCAACTGGTAGGTACTGAGTATTGCTTACCTCCAAAGCTTTAAAACTAGCAGGTTCAATCCTTGCATGCAGACTAATCACCGGCATGTCTCCCTGTATCCAGACAGGGTACTTTAGTTTGGCATTTATCGTGATTAGGTTGCCATTAATAATGTATTTGAGTTGCTGATGGAGGGTGGATGGTACTTCTTCTGCCATGTGGATCCATGGCCTGCCCAGCAATAAATTGTATCTGGTGGTGATGTTGAGCACCTGGAAAGATACATAGAAAGTGTGCGGACCAATCTCTAGAGGAAGCTCAATTTCTCCCATAGCCTCTCGGCGAGATCCATCCAAAGCCTGGATGACCACATGACTGGTTCTAATCCTGTTCGGGTTAATCTTCATTCTCTCCAAGGTGTCGTAGGGACATATGTTCAGGGAAGATCCTCCATCTATTAGCACCCCTCCGATCACATACCCGGATGACATTACTGCTATATACAGGGACTTGCGATGACCCGTCCCCTCTACAAATATATCATTATCAGTGAAAGATATCACATTATTGTTAAAGGTGTGCTCTATCACATGACAGAATTTCTCGGCTTCTACTGTCTTTGGTAGATGGGCCTCCTCTAGTACTTTCACCAGAATGTTGCGATGATCCACCAAGGATAAGACCAAATCTAAGATGGACATTTTCTTGGGTGCATCCTTCAAACTTTGCACCACCTTGATTTCATTGTGTCCCATTTTACTGAGGAACTCTTCGATTTTCTCTTCAGCCACCTTCTCTTTGGCCTTGATAACTAATTTGATCACCCGTTGAGGCAGGTACAATGGATTCTCCTTCGATATGCTGGCAATGTGGTGTGAATTTGACCCTTCATCCTTCCCATAGTTCCAGGGAACTCTTTTCAGACTGGTCACTGGATACTGGGGCCTGAAAGGCAAGATTAAAGGCTCGAGTACGGCCACCTTCACAGGATTATGTGCTTCTTGGACCCCTTCCCAGTCAGTACTAAGGGTGTTCCGGCTAGCTCCTTCTCACATGAGATAACAGCCACTATTTCCTGATTCCATGCCATGGGAATAAAGAGTGTTTCTTCATCAAGAAGGCCATAATCTTGATTCCCTCTTATTAGTTCACCGCTTTCAATCATGTACTGAATTAAGTGACGAAGTCCCCAGCAATCTTCGGTGTCATGACAAGGTGCATTGGAGTGATACTGACAGATTCGGCCAGGCTTGAATTTCTTGGATCGAGGATTTACTGGGGGTAATAAACCTGCAACCATTCCCTCATCGATTAACATTTGGAAGATCTCTTTCATTAGTTGATTCAAATTTGTGAAATTCCTTTGAAAGGAGAATTCTCGACCAGCCTGGAACTTCTCCTCCTTGACCATCTTGTCGGCCTAGGGTTCGTGTTTATGAAATCGATAATGATCCCTCATAGAAATGTGGCTAATCTCAGGGGTAGGAGAACTTGTTTCTTGTTGGTTGGCCTGATTTATCAGTTGCCTGGTTATCTAATGTTGATATACAACCAATTCTGCCAACTGTCCCACCTGTTCCTTGATGGATTTGATTTCCTATTCCATCAGGAACTGCTTTTTTGATAATTCCCAGCTGTCTGGGCTATTGTTACTGGATTAAGTTGACTCTCCGGCATACCGGAGGTACTTAGATCCTTTTCCATTTTGGGTGCTAATCATGTTGACAATCTCCTCTTTGTGCTGAGGGAGGGGATTATCTTGCACGTGCGGTTGCTCCGGTTTGGTCACCATAATCTCTCCATTGTCAATCAAGTCTTGGATTTTGTGCTTGAGAGACCAACAGTCTTGTGTATCATGGCCCGGAGCTCCGAAATGGTAGGCACACTTTTTACTTGGGTCAAAATTTGTCCACCGGTATTAGTTGGTGGAAGGAGTTGAATAAATTTTTTCTGTGCCGTCAACAGTTTTAGCACATTTCGAGTGAATCCCCTAAGGGAGTGAACGTTCTTCGACGCCTAGCCTCCAAATTTTTCTGGAATGGTGGGTTTAAAGGTTGTGCTGAAGCTTGAAAAGGGGAATAGTTCCTCTTTTGAATGGGCATGCTGCTTGAATCACCCCTCTGATTCTATCCTTGCAATATTAAGGAAACTTCCTCGTCTTTCTTCTTGTGTGTCCTCCGGAGATTATTCCTATAACTCCCAGATTGAATATGCTCGACAACAGCTTCTAAGGCGGTCAGATCCTTTATCTTCCTAGATTTGAGACCCATTTCTGCCATTTCGCCGTGTTTTATCATCTCCGAGAATGGCTTTCCTATGCCTGCTAGGACCCTTTCACAATACGGAGCTTCTTGAATGTCGATGAAGGTCATGACTATCTCAGTCTCAGTCATAGATGGAGTAACTTGTGCCGTTATTCGTCTCCAACGTTAAGCATATTCTCTGAATGACTCAGTTTTTTGTTTCTTGATTTTGGTTATTTGATATCTGTCTAGAGCCAGTTGAGACTGAAAACTGTACTGATTGAGGAAGGCATGTGCCAACTCTTCCCAGCTATGAATCTTAGAATTATACAGACTAGCATACCAGGCTCTAGCATCTCTGGTCAGACTTTTCTTAAATAAATACATTCAAAGTTTCTCGTCCTCTGCATAGGATCCGAGCTCTCCAATGAACACCTTTAAGTGAGTGTAGGGGTCTCCCAATCCCTCGTATTTCTTAAAATCAGAGACTTAAAATTTTTTGGGATAACGGGCCCCGGTTAAAATATATAAGTCTGAATAATTAACACTGCCAAATGCCCCAGTCCCTTTGATGGACCGGATGGTTTCTTCCATCTGTTGGAATTTCTTCAGAATGTCACCAGCTTCCTGTTCTTTGTTAAGGGTGGTGATTTCAGGGGTTTTGTTGGTACTATCTTGGTTCTGTGGTTCATGAGCCTGAGGGTCCTTTTTCCCGGTCGATTGACTGCCACCGGGTGTACCTGGTTCTGTATGATCCTGTGTTTATTTCCCTTGCAGGCTTCTGCTTTGTTCCCTTAAGAGGACAGCCAACTCTACTATCTAGTTCTTCAATCCTTCAAACTCTTCCCTCAAAACAGGGGTAGATTCAGGATGAGCACTGGAAGCCATGTCCGGAGATGGACTTAGTGCTTTCTTAGACTTAGATCTAGTGACATGACCAATTTTTAACCTAAAACAAATGTAGGCATGTCAATTTCCTAAGGTAGGTATGGATAGGATGCATGCCATAATGTGTTTTTAAGATTTTTGAATCTATCCTGCAAAACAGAGGTCAGTTGTTTTGATGACAGGATAATATGACAGGCTGTACATGACATGGAAGGTACATTTACATTGAACTTTGATATTTACAGTGGAACTTGAAAATTTACATTGAATTGAAAGATGAAGGCATGAAGATGTTTCCCTTCGGATTTGGTTAATCAGAGGCTGACCTATCTTAGGCTACTCTCACGGCTTTTCGGCATGAAGGTCCCCAGATCATCGCAATCTACTAGAGGGGAAATTAATCCAATCTTTCAACTGGAGTGGATCTGAGTGGTGCTTTTTCTTGAGCCCCGAAGACTTACTCGCCCTCGAAGACATTACTCTATCACCGACGAGTTTGCCTCCTGGTGGAGGAATCACACAACATACATTCACATACATCGCGTCTCACCGTATGCATATGATGACATTGGTGCGAAGCACCAATATAAAGCAGTAAAGCATTCATTCACATTTATTTAATGTAAAGACGCAGCATTCACGTATTCATTCAATGAAAAGACGCAGCATTCACACATTCATTCAATGTAAAGACGCAGCATTCACACATACGCAGATATAAAAGGGACAATTTGAAAAGATTTGAGCGCGGCCTAAGCCCTCCAAAGTCCGCAGCAGAGTCGTCACCTGTCGACGTCGGGAAAAAATACGGGTCGAGTCGGACCCGAATCTTTCTCTCTTTTCCTAGGTTTGTTTTTACCCTTATTTTATGTAATATCCGAGATTATTATATCATTCAACAATTATCAATAAACGAATTTATGAGAAATTCTTGTGAGTTTTCTTTTATTAGATGTATATATGTTATAAATGCATGTGTTAGTTTATGATATGTGATGAGGAGTATTTAAATGGTGGGTTCAGTTTAACTCAACTATTTAAATTGGTTAAGTGTGGAACTAATTCTATTAATTTCGTGGAATGGCTTTAAAGTATGAGTTTGAGTTCGGAGAAGAATTTAGAGCCGCAGACTGCGTATTTGAGTCCGGAACGTTGAAATTAGTTAGGATAGACTGTAACCACGAAAATGGGTCACGGTTGACTTTTTGGTCAAAGTCAACCGGTTGACTTTTTCGGGTAAAAAGTCAACCACAAATTTTGGAGATGAATTTGATGAAACGGATAGTCCCATGACGTCCGGAACGTCGACTTTAGTAGGAATCGATATAAGTATCGCAACGTTCGGCTACGGAGGGCTAAATGGTCAAAATGATTGATTAATTGATTAATTAATTAAAATAATATTATAATATATTTAGTACAAGTCAGCAACTAGTTGGTCTCTTGGTGACCACCAAATTGGGATAAGGAGGGAGAGTATATACGTATATAGCAAATATAGAAGGAGGAGGGAGTTAGTTTTATTCCTTAAACCAAACACCTTTTCATTTTCTCAACTCACACATTATCTTGGTTCATTAACACAATTGATCATGGGATATGCCAAGGACCTCTCAACTGATGAATTCATATTTACGTTACACAAGAATTCAAGCTCTATAAGAGTATCTCTTTCCCATAGTATTTTCCTTTTCCTTAGAAACCTTACCAAAATAAACTTGAGAGAATGAGAGTTTGAGAGCTCTTGAGAATTCTGGATATTTGGAGAGTCTAAACAAGCAAGGGGGAAGGAATATCAGAATCAAAACAAGGGGAAATTCGCACTAAGAGGTAATTCATAACCCATTTCATATGCTCATGAGAAAAATAGTGAGAAATGCATGTATAATCATAGTTGATGGTTTGTTTTGGCGTTGTGATGCCATGTTATGGTGTATTACTGTTATGTGTCTATTAAGTATGAGAATTCTGGACTTAATCATGTTTCAATTACATTGAGAATTATAAAATTCGAGTATGCATGCTATATGTTTGATAAAATACCACTAACATGCTAAATTCATCAAAACATGAAAAATTAGTGAATTTGATTATTGTAACATGTGTATATATGCTAGTAAAAGTGATCTGGACAGTAGGAATTGAATACTTGCATGCTAGAATTAAAATCATGAATTTTTGTCAAAGTGGGTTAACATGAAATCTGTGACTTTTCGGGTTTTTCGGAGCCTTGAAATCATGATTTCTGTGACTCGCTTATGGTAGCTAATAATTTTATAAAATAGTATGTTGTATGAAGTCCAATCTGTCCAAATTTTAAAGGAATCGGAGTTTTATTGAGCAAGATATGAAATTCGTAAGCAAGCTTGTTGGTATAGAAATCTGCAGAAAATCTGGGTTTTCCAGAATTGTTTCTAAGTGTTAGAACCTGTTCTGCCACGCTTTTCAAGGCAGCCGGTTCGTGGCCTTAACTTGCTGTTTTCTGGAAAGTGATTTTTTGTAAAATACTATGCTATATGAAGTATGTTGTGTCAAAAGGTCAGAGTCATGTCATGCATGATTTGGTCAGAATCAATTCGCAGAGTGGGCTGCTCAAAGCTGCAAAAAAAACTTCTGGGCAGCGAAGAGCAGCGCAGCTGCGCCACTCATCAGGCTTGTGCCTGCGCAGCTGCGCCGGTCCGGGTCGGGTCTGATCCTGGTCGGGTCGGGTCGGACCGGGAAAAATTCCAGAAACTTATTTTTACTCAGGTTCTCATATTGAACCACTTTATCTATATGACGCAACATGTTATATGATTAAATTAGCTTGATGATAGCATACGTGGTAGTTTAATAATGAAATTATAATGAAAGGAAATCATTTTCTTTCGAATTAGAGTTCAAGAACCTAATGGCTTATTGTGACACATATAATTAGGTTACGTGAAGGTTAATTGCTAGCTTTAACGATAGCAGACGTATCAGGCAAGTTTCTTAACCTATTTTTCATTGAGAAATTAATCAATCCTTATTCATTTGATTTCAGCGAGGGTAAGTTCGGACTTGTGATTAATTAAAAATGCATGCAAGTTCCTTTGACGAAAAATTCTACAACTTCAATTGTCTTGCAAGTTTTATTGTTGTTTATTCAATTATTAATTCAATTGCTATGCTGTAAAGTTCCATCGATTTAAAAGAACTGTTTCCAGGAATGCTTTCTAGTTTTTGTTCAGCTAGAGATTGTTGATGACAAATGATTTAATTCAAATCTTTTGAAGCTATTTAAAGTTTACCAATCCAAATTATTTTGGTGCGGTCTCGCATGAATACTAAGATGAACAACCCGAATAAACGGACAAACAGATGTCGGGCATATAGTCCCATTTTTGCTTATGCAGTTTAAACTTTATACTTGTGCACAATGTAGGGTACGATAGGCTGATCACCTGGAGTACTTGCAGAGACCGTTTACAATCCATTTGATTGTTAAACTGTCTGATGGTTTTTGATGAAACAAAGTAACGTTCAGGGTATTTAACACCCCTTAGTATGCTATTGAGAATTCTAAACTCTTATCTTTGATATTCTTGTTTAACACTTGATAATTCCTTCAACTGTTGAGATATTGTCATACAGATGTTTTTACTCCTGATGTATGTTTCCAAACTTCTTTATATACTTGCTGGGCAATTTGTGCTCATTCTTGCTTAAACCTTTCAGTTAAGGATGAGAAGGCTGAGGGCTCGGGCAAGGACAAGGGGAAGTCTAAGATGAAATGATGCTAGTTACCTTATGAAATAAGTTTATATTTCCGCATATGATGTAATGTAGCGATAAACGCTAAGTTTAAGTTTTGGTTTATTAAAGGTTGTAAAGACTTGGGATTTTATTTTGTACGTAATAGTTATAATATTATTATTATTATTGCTGGAGTTTACTTAGATAGATGATGATGTATGTTGTATCGTGAGCACCATGTCCTGTAATCGATGTTACACGGATTTGGGGGCGTCACATTTTATCTTTTATGAAAAAGGTTTTGAAGGGGTCGACGATTTGAATGTTTTACAGAGTTGCCAATTGGTATATTTAAAAATGGTTGTACCAACTCAACCGAGTTTTATTTGAAAAGAGGCCCAATTGCTGGAAACTGTCGAAACTAAATCTTTAAAACCGAAATTTTAAGCTCGGGGGCTTGGTTAAATGTGGGGAAGGTGTTAGGCACCCCACAACTCCCGTGAAACACGGTACCACATCTTTTCAATATTTTCCTTTTAAATCTTTAATGTGTGTGTGAATACTGGAAAAAATTGGGCTTACGCTTGATTGATTTGAAAGTATAGATGTGCTTCGTTGAACCTACATACGAAGGGTTTGATTTGATTTGCAAAAGTCTCTTTTTTAGACAAAATTATTAAGATGATGTTTTGAAATCAGGTTTTCAAACCCTTACGCTCACGTAGGAATTGAAGCATGTTGATACTTCCATGTTTATCTTTTTGGTCTTTTGGTTCAATTTGAATGGTGATTGTTGGGCTGCGAAGCATCCTCGACCATAGAATATATACAAGTGTCGGTCTTCTCATGGGCATGACAACCATCGGAGTGACACTGACACGACAAACTATATTTCCACTATGTTGAGACCTTAAACCCGGATAACCATTTTAAGGTCTTTTGGATGTACATTTTTACATAAAAATTGGAAAGGTTCATTTGTAAAGTGGAATTTGTCCATCGAGGGAATCAGATTCTGATGAGTTTGATCATGAATTCCACGATTCCTAGGCTCACAGAGGGAAGCCAATAAAACCTGCACAGCTCAAATATGCACAAAAAATGTACGTTTATATCTAACCGTCGCAATAACCAAGGATTCATCAGTAAATCCTGGCTTGCGCATAGCCAAAGCATCTCGTTCCCACTAGATAGCAATTTAAGGGCCGCGAGGTTGCTAAAAAATGAATAAAACTAGAAAAACTGCTAGATTTAAGTAAATCTCAGCCATTCTAGCTTCCCGGTTCTGTCTGAACCTATTTTGAACCGTTTGAAAGATAGAATTGACGAGATTTAAAGAAATCTTGTTTGCCCAAAGAAATGTTAGCGTTGATTCATATCAAATTAATATTTAAAGCAATAATTTAATCATAATGAATAAAGGATATATATATATATATATATAGTTATATATATATATATACGAAAGTTGTAAAGGACGATGGGTTTGCACTCCGATGCCCGGACTGGAATGTAAATATATATATATATATATATATATATATATAAAAGCTGTAAAAAGCCACGGAGTAATCCAGGCAAGATAGAATTGAAATATATATATATATAAGCTGTCAAATGCCACGGAGTGATCTAGGCTTGACAAAATATAAATATATATATATATAAAAGCTGTAAAAGGGCAATGGGTTTTCACTCCGATGCCCGAACAGAAGTGTGTGTGTGTGTGTATATATATATATATATATATATATATATATATATATATATATAAAAGCGGTAAAAAGGCCACGAAATGATCTAGGCCGAACGAAAATAGAAATGTTTATATATATATATATATATATTAAAGCAATAAAAAGGCCACGAAGTATAAATTTAGGCCAAACAAAGTCTGAAAATTTTATATATATATATATAGTTATATATATAAAAGCAGTAGCTACCACGGATTTGACATCCGGGCTTGACATAATTGAAAAGTTAGTATATATACAGTTAAATATATACATTAAAAAGCCAAACCGGGACTGAGAAGATAACCCAGTCCGGCGAAGTTGCTCTATATGTAGATATTAAAAGTCGCGGATCGACGATCTGGGCCGTGAAAACACCAGAAAACATGTTTAAGTACTAAAATGTACGAAAATGTAAGTAAAAATTGCCACGGAACAGAGTTTCGGGCAAAATTAGAAAGCGAAACTAAACGTGCAAGTGTATAAATGCTCAATGAAGTAGTATGAACTTTCTGATCTTAAAAATACTCACAATGGACAGCTACATAGGCTTTTTGCCAAATCGTAGGCTTCAAACTTCTATTTGTACCGGTTAATTTTTGATATGTGATAGTATATGAGTATACCTACGTGTTAGAGTGATAAAATCTGGGTTTGGAGTACAAGAGGTAGGGCTAATAAACGAAACGGGTAGAGGTTCAGAGCGTTTCTAAATTAATTTTGGCCTGGAGGTGCACCTTTATTTATAGAGCCGGTGGAAGCGGGTCTACCCACAACAGCCGCAGGTCTACCTGCGATGCCACGTGGCAAGCCCCGGGTGGTGGGTCCCGTTGCATCGAAGTTCGTGCACTCCGAGCAATGTTAGGTCAGATTTAAAACTTTCTAACTTTTGATCGGAGCGTTCGTTGGAGGTGTTCTATAGCTTTCCTGAAAGCCCTAGCCGAGCGCGTCCCAATTACATGGGATTAAATCTTTTCCGAGTTCAAGAAGACGGGTTCATAACTAGGTTTTCGTTTCCCCGCAGTTTGTCTGTGACACCCCAAAATCTCTACATTTCCTGTAGCAGATTCGGTGCTCACGTAAACATTCTATAAGATAATAACTTCTATAAATCCAAAATTCACAGTATCCCAATCAATTAAGAGTTTTCGTCAGAACAATTATCATATCTGGATACCCTCACTTGGATGTATAGATTTATGATCTTACAGATATTTCTTGCATATCAATAATTCCTATCTATCTGACATTCACAGTACAAATGATAAGATTGTTCTTGGAACTGAGGAGCTACCTTAGTACTTACAGAACTTTCAAGATCATTCAATACCCTCATTCAGATGTATAGTTCATATAGATACTGTACTTGATTCTAACCACCATTAATAATGTAAAACCATTCAACTAATAATTTAATAACATAATAGTATCTGCTTACCTACGGTTCAAATATTACATCATAAAATACCAAATCACATTCTTAGTATTCATACAATAAACACCTGTTCCCCTAATTACTTCTACTCATATGTATGCATTCCTGAGTCTGCTGGGGCGTTTGGTGCGATTGCAAAGGAAAAAATATTTGCAAGAATGAGCTTTGAAATGCTCAACAAGTTTTAAACAATTATAGTTTATACTCATACCGTATCGAAATTTAAGGAGGTATTTAATTCAGAGTATTTCTCTCACATTCTTAAGAGTCACAGAGACTTATAGGAGTTCTATCATTCCTAGAAGTCATAAAAGACTTATAGGAGTTCTGTCATTCCTATGAGTCACAAAGACATATAGGAGTTCTGTTTGGATATCTCATAGGAATTCAGCCTAATCATATCCTAGGAGTATGCATATCATCCTATCAATCCAACACGGTCAAAGTATATATGTACCAAGCAATATTGGTTTTTCTACAGTTTATGCTTTGATATCAAATCAAACACATTTTACGCAAATAATAGCTCATATAATTTGTTATGCTTGAACAATAAGCAATAACCCTTTTTAAATCACAGATATCACGAATAATATTTATAACAAGTTCGTATATCAATATATATGACTTTCATTTAATATAGAATTAAATGAAATTGGAAAAACTTGCCTTTTATCACGATCGGCTACTTAGGTTATTTGAAAGTATATTCACCACCTATATATATTATAACAGTCATTAGAAATAATAGTAATTGATTTCTAATTAAAATACTGGTGTCTGGCCGTTCGGTACTTTACAGCTTTATTGAATAGTTATCGAATTAGTTTTTCAATAATTTTATTGAAAAGTTTTAATATCTTATTCATATGCTTCAGATATTATTTATCATAATTTCCAAATGCTCAAAATAATTTTTAAATAATTTAATATCATTTAAAATAATTTTTAAGTTATTAATATTATTTTTAAATATTTAATTAACCATTTAAAATAATTTTTAAATCATCAATATTATGTTTAAATAATTTATTTTATTTAATAATGATTTTTAAATCATTATTATCATTTTTAAATAAATTATTATTATTTAAAATGATTTTTAAATCATTAATATTATTTTTAAGTAATTTATTATTAATTACTCTTATTATTATTAATATTTAAATATATTAAATATTATTAAAATTTTATGTTAAAATATTGAAAATTATTTATTATAATTAAAAATGATTTTTCATAATTTTTTTATATTTATTTAATATTTATTTCTATTTATTTCTATTTATTTTAATTATTTTAATTAATAAAATTAATTTTTAAATATTGCCTGTCGCTAAAGACCTTTAGCGACAGAAGTGTTGCTATAGGTGTTCTTGGCCCAGCCAAGAACACGTTGGTCAACGTGCTAGACCCTTGTTTGACTTACTTTAGCTATCAACTGAAGTGGTTTCTGGGCAATCTAATTCAATGAAGTTGTACTGATGTAGTAGTACACGTCTATGATCACTTTCCTACTTAAAAATATCTATACAAGTTCACACAATCGGTCAAACCAACTACCCCAAGGCTGTTCTTCCTTTCTGGGCTGCCCAGAAAGGTTCGGTCAACGCCGGTCAACGACCTTTAGGGTCTTATATCTTGCCGGCCGGTTAGTTTTTGGTTGAGATAGTCGTCGGGATCTATAGACTATCTACAAGAGTACATGCCTTGAGCAGTTACAGAGTCTAGATCTTAGTCGAAATCAAGATTCAAGCCTCCAAAAATCTTGTCAGACCACTGCTCAACATTTCTGGGTTACCCAGAAATGGAAATCTGGACGGTCAACGTTGTTTGACCATTCATAGTTTCCGACCAGTGACTATTTAGGGTCTTAGAGTGCTAGGGTTGTGTAGAGCTCATGTCAAGGTATAAGTCTACTAGCATCTAACACTTAAACAACCTGTCAGAAAAGAGATCCAATCGGTCAAACGAGCTGTCAGGCTAAGGTTTACGTTTTCTGGGTTACCCAGAAAACGAGCGGTCAATGCCGGTCAACAGGTTTTGACCCATTATAGCTTCCAATTTAGTGTTTTGAGATCTAATCTACCACTACTAATCTATTAACAACCTTGCAAGCTATGATTATCAACTCTTAAAACATCAAACCATCAAATAATCAACGAGATATAAGGGCTGACATTCATTGTCAGACCCTGTTTTGACACTTCGGCAGTTTTGCTTAAAACTCAATTTTGATGCTTTTAAATGTTATGGATTCGTGTTTTAGCAACCCAGATCACTAATTAACTTACTAATGAACATATCTAAACAATAACAACAACAATTAAAACTTCAGAATTCAAAAATTGAGTTAGGGTTAAGTTTTTACCCTTTTTGATCACTTTTTGCTTCTTTCCTTCTTGATTCTGTTTCTGGTTTGCTAGGAGTTGTTTGTGAGTCAATGGGCTATGTGAGTTAAGTATAAATTTCATGATTTTAAGTGCTTTTACCCTAACCTTAGGTGAAATGTTCAAGTAGGGTTAAAACTCCATTCCTCTCTTAGTTTAACAAGTAAGCCTACTTCATTTATGGATTTAGGGTGTGTTGTCATGCTAAGGATGTTGGAGGCCATGTGACAAATCTTTTACTTGCAAGCCAAAAGATTTGTTTCTATCTTGTTTTGATAAGAGAACAAAATAAGGGTATTTTAGTCTTTTTGCATATACTAAGGGCATTTTGGCCATTTCCCATGTAAATACAAGGATAATTTAGTTATTTCATACTTTTCTTAGAAAATTTAAAATAATAATGATCAATTAGGTTTTGTTAGTCTAGAGTTAGGGTTTATACATTAAATTAGGTTTTATAATTAGGGTTAGGGTTTCCTAATCCTTAATTAGGGTTTCTTTACAATCTTTTCCAGTTAAATTTTTAATATTTCATATTAAATATATGTATACAATAATATATAACATTATTAATGTATCATGTTATAATTTTCATTTATTATAACCCTTAGGGTTAGTATTCCTTATTATCAATTAGGGTTTTACTTATAAAACCTTATATCCTATTTACACAGTTATATCTTATGCGTTGTTTTATAATTATATATATATTCCAATAATAATGTTAAGTACACATCACACAAGATATTAATCATAGTTATATTTACTGTTTATATTAATATTCCTATTTAAAGTTTGGAATATTACATTGTCCGTTGAGCTGTCTTGTGCTGTTTCCACTCGGGATCAATGTTATGGTTCTTTCTGACCTTGGTGACATCAATTCAGCTTGAGTTTGACCGAATCAACTTCAAGTTGGTAAAATAACCATTTTGCCCTTCCCGGGGTTGCCTCCAGTGCTGGCATTGGCCTTCGGCTGATTTCCCGGGGTTGTCTCCGAGGTTTGGATCCCAGCCAATTCTGTTTATCCTCGGGTTGTCTCTGTGGTTGAATTGGTCCTTCCAGGTTTTTTTATGGAAATGTTGTGAGGCTTCGGGGTTGTCTCCGAAGTTAAATTGGCCTCCCGAGTTGTGACCGGGGCTAACCTGACCTCCCGGGTTATGACCGGGGCTAACCTGACCTCCCGAGTTACGACCGGCGCTGACCTGTACCTCCCGGGATGTGACCGGGGCTGACCTGTATATATCGAGATGTGACCGAGGCTGACCTGTACCTCCCGGGATGTGACCGGGACTGACTTGTACCTCCCGGGATGTGACCGGGGCTGATCTGTACCTCCCGAGATGTGACCGGGGCTGACTGTACCTCCAAGGATGTGTCCGGAGCTGACCGGTACCTCCCAGAATGTGATCGGGGCAGATTTGACGTCCCGGCATTGAGACCGGGGTTGATTTGACATCCCCGCATTGAGACCAGGGTTGAGTTAACATCCCGGTATTGAGACCGGGGTTGACTTGACATCCCGGTATTGAGATCGGGGTTGATTTGACATCCCTGTATTGAGATCGGGGTTGATTTAACGCCCCGACAATGAGACCGGGGTTGATTTGACATCCCGGTATTGAGACCGGGGTTGAGTTGACGATTTTGCCCTCCTGCTGGGTTAGTAATAGGAATGCCAAATTTCGAGTGTCTACAACAGGACTAAAGAAAATTTCGAGTGTCTACAACACTGATGACGTGGCGCCGCAGCGCCTGATGCTAGTTCAATAGCGGCGCCGCAGCGTTTCTCTCTAGAAAAAAAAATTAATTTTTTAATAATTTAATTTGTAATTAAAATAAAAATTTTATTTAAATTAAAAATTAAATTCCATATTTTTCTAGTAATTCTAAATTTAAATAAAGTATTTATTTTTATTTGGAATTGGATTAAAATAAAGATGTTTATTTTAATTATAATTTAATTTCATGCTAACTAATTAGAATTGAAATTGGATTCCATGATAACTAATTGGAGATGAAATTGAATTCCTCGTTTTCTAAAAATAAAGGAGTTTATTTGTGAATTAGGAAAAGGGATTACATGCTTCCTTAAATAAAGGAGTTTATTTAGATATGAAATAGGATATCATATTAATCAAAATAAAGGAGTTTATTTTGATAAGGAAATTTTCATGATAACTAATTAGAGTTGGAATTGGATTCTATGATAACTAATTGGAGATGAAATTGAATTCCTTGTTTCCTAAAATAAAGGAGTTTATTTGTGATTAGGAAATGGATTCCATGTTTACTTAAATAAAAGAGTTTATTTAGATATGATATAGGATTTCATATTAATCAAAATAAAAGAGTTTATTTTGATAAGGAATTGGATTCCACATATTTTGTTCCTCCCAAAAAATATTTTTTTAAAAGTTAAAATAAAGGAGTTTATTTTGACTTGAAATTGGATTCCATATTAATTAAAATAAAGGAGTTTATTTTGATTAAAAATAAAGGAGTTTATTTTTATTCAAAAATGGATAAATTAAAATAAAAGGTTTATTTTGATTTAAATTTGGATTAAAATAAAAGAGTTTATTTTAATTCAGAATTGAATTTTATGCTTACTAAAATTGTCCATTAAATCGATATCAATGCATATATTGAATGTTTATTATTCATGAGATGAATGTTTTATTTATTGATGCATATGTTGATGTGTATGATAATAAATGGGGTTGATTATGGACTATAGACCAATGTGATTGGATTTTATTTTAGTTGGATGCTTAAATGTATGGGTTTTATAAATGGAGTCTGCGTATCTCGTCTTCTCTAATTTTTCTTAATGTAAATTATATCTCCCTCCCATGTACTTCCCTTTGACTGCTGATCAAGGTTTCTTTTTATAGTAAATAGTTTTTGTAATAGGAATAGTTAGAATTAAATTTTGAAGAATTGGAGACCGAGCAAGGAGCGCGTGAAGACCCGTTTTTTAATGGAGCCCGGTATTTAAATATAATAGTTATATTTAAATTTAATTCTTGCACCCCTAGGTTTGACCTTTTGATTCACTTGGTGGCTCTAGTGAACCAAACTAGAATAAAAGTCCCTAATCAATCCGGGTAGAATATAGTATTCTATATGTGCATGCTTATTATATATATATTATATATTATAAAACATGCTTCGCATGTTAATTAATATAATGCATGTTTTAAATATATATATATATATATATATATATATATATATATATATATATATGCATGCGCGCTAAACAAGATGAGACTAATAATAACAAACCCCTCAAAAAAATTATATCGTCTAAGGCGTTCAAATATATTTGGAATATCGAATGTCGCATTCTAGCATGATAAAATTAATAGAGTATTAAATATTTAATATGAGTTTGTTGTGCTATCCATAAGGCAAGTATTGAGTATTTAAGATGTTAATTTAATCACATTTGATGCTTATAAAGAAAATTGAACAATATTATTTTGTTGTGGTATCTACAAGGACAATATTTTTTCTTTTTTGAATATATGTAAGTGCTAGGTTGGACTTAACTTAAATTATTTTAGTTCGGATGTGCACACACTTGACCATTATGATATAAGAGGCAAAAATAAAAAGGAGTTACATGTTGATGTAATTAACAAAGAGCTGTCTATCTATTTATTAATATATGGTTTTTTGTGTTAACCACAAGGCTATATACATTTGAAATAAGATCATTATTCTCACTAGCAAATCTTTAATTAAATTTTTTGAACTATATATTGTGAGGGTAATATAGTTTGAAGAAAATAGTGGGAGATACCAATTTAAAACAAGACCTAATTTATTTTGTTAATTAATAAAAGAATGTATGCTAAAATGTTATTTAATTACAAATTCATTTACAAAATTTTACAGTGTCTAAACTACTATCACTGCATAGTATATTAGATGTTAATTAACCGAACCGAATTAAACAGATTGGTTAAGGAATTTGAGAATAGTTCTCAAGGCTGAAAAGCTATCTTATTTCTTTAATACGCCTATCCCTCCAATGGTAGCAGGCAATGCCTCTGAGGAAGAAATTGCTACTTTTAGAAAGTAGCAAGATGATGCATAGTTGGCTCAATACATCATGCTCGCATCCATGAGTAACGAGCTTCAGCGTCAGCATAAAACTATGAATGCTCCTACTATATTCCTACAATTCAAGGAGTTGAATGGTGAGGAAAGTAGGACTAATAGATATCAGATATCTAAGGAGCTCTTCTGATCTAGAAAAAGAACAATTCAAAGAAGGTATAAGGAAAGGTAAAATACAAAGGATAATAAGAACAAAACTGATATGGATAGCAAAGGAGTTTGTTTCCACTGCAATAAGCCTGGACACTGGAATAGAAACTGCGAGAAGTACCTTGCAGAGGCTAACCAAAAGAAGCCTAGTGAAGCTTCAGTTACAAATACAGGATTGTTCATATTTGAAATAAATCTTTCAGTAAGTAAAATTTTTACTTGGGTATTGGATACCGGCTATGGTTCTCATAAATACAGATTTATGAAGGGACCAAGCAGAAGTAGTAAGCTAAACAAAGGAAGTCTTCATGCGTGTAGGAATGGAGCAAAGGTTGGTCCATTAAATGCAGAAATTTATTGTTTAGCGCTGCCTACGGGCAAGTCCAATAGTTTAAATAATTAATAATTTACTGAATGGACTTTACATACTTGACTTACATGAAAATAATTTTAAATTGAACAAACTAGTAAAAGAAAAAAGAGATGATCATTCAAAGAGTTGAATATTTGTATTTGGTGAAATACAAGTCTGAATCATTTGAAAGGTTCAACGAATTTAGAAGATAAACTAATTGGCAAGGTATTGTGATTCTTCTATTGGATCGAGGAATAAATACTTGTGCAATAAGTTTTAAGATCATCTTAAAAAAAAGGTTTTCTCATAATGGACGTTTTCTGATACACAATAATTGATTGATGTAAAAAAATCGTATCTTGTTGGACATGATGCGGTCCATAATAATTTTACCGACATTCCAGTATCCTTCTGGGTAATGACCTGGAAACGACTGCATATCTACAAAATAAGGTAACCTCAAAATCCGTCCTCAAGACTTCATAAGAGTTATGAACATGGAGGATTTCTAATCTTAAGTATGTTAAGATAAAGGGTTGTCCAGCTTAGGTGAAAAAGTTTTAAAAGGATAAGCTTGGGATAAGATTTGGCAAGTACAGATTTGTGGGACATCCTAAAGTAAGTTTAGGGTATATGTTCTATAATTCTACTTAGCAAAAGGTGTTTTCTGCCAAACACGCTGCCTTCTAGGATAAAATGTTTATCACTGAAGGGCTAGCGATAGGATAATAGATCTTGAAGGAGTTCAAGAACCACAAATCACTATTAGTCAAAAGGAAGAACTTGTAGATAGAACTATTGTACCACAACCGAATCATGAATCTAGAATAGTACTGAAGATATCTGGGAGGTATGAATTCATCATATATGATGGTAATGATGTACGCATCATAAAGGATGATGATCTAGTAATACACGATAAGACTAAGAGTTGTAGACACTCAGAGAAATGGCAGATGGCCATAAAAATCGAAATGGATCCTTAGAGCAAATGGCAAGGTGGAGACCTATAAAGCCAGACTGTTTTGGAAAAGGTTTTCAAATAAAGTCAAGGAGTTGACTATAATAAAACCTTTATTACCGGTATTAATGCTCAAGTCCATTTGGATTTTACTTGCGATTGCAGCTTAATATTATTAGATCTGGCAAATGGACGTGGAGACGTCATTCCTCAAATATATATTATTAGAGGATAATGTAGGTATGATACATCCAGATGGATTTGTTTCAATGGTTTAAGTAAATCATATATATGAGCTACAACAATTCATTTATGGATTAAAGCAAGCTTCTCAATGATGGAACATTCATTTTGATGAGACAATCAAAAGAGTTTAATTTTATCAAAAACGAGAATGAACCTAGTGTGTAAAAAAGGGTCAGTGGGGGCGCTGTGATATTACTAGTATTATATGTTGATATACTACTGATAAGGAATAATATACCAGTTTTAATACCCGAGAATTTTATAAATTATTTTAGAATTTAAAATAAAGGTTATTAATATTATTTGTGTGCATATATATGTATATATATATATATATGTGTGTGTGTGTGTCTGTGTGTGTCATGTGATTAGTAATTGAATCAAGTATGAATAATTAAGAAGTATGTTGATGATGATGATAAGCTTAATTGAGCTTAAGTGTTAAGCCTTGTGTGACTTAATTAATTTCCTAATTGGACTAGTTGGGTCATGATTTAATAATGTATTGGACTTAGGTTTTATCTGAGCCCAATAACATTAATGTGACATGCTTGTAAGAGTTAGGAGGTTTGGCCCAATCAATATATATGTACTAGGTAATATTAGAATCCATGTTCTTTTGTATGGTGCTTAGCCCAATTTGATTTAGCTTGGGATGGCCCAATGAGTATTATATGATGATAGGTATATGTGTACATATACATGTAGGTATATATGTATATAGTGTATAATAGAGGTATTTAAATATATATATATATATATATATGTGTGTGTGTGTGTGTGTGTGTGTGTATAGAGCTTTATATGCTAGAATTATGTACAAGGCAGGAAATAAAAATTTGACATGGTGCAATAGACCCCTCCCATGACCAATAGAATGCTAATTTTTATAGCTAGAAAGGCTCACAAGCTAGCCTATGTGATGGCAATGATGATTAGCTCAATGGCTAAGGGTACATGAATAGTAGTAGTTGGTGGAGTTATCCATCAACTCTCTTCTTTGCACTTTGTGTAATGACCATAGGAGGGTAATAGCTTGTCTATAAATAGAGGCCTTGCATTAGTGTTAGAAGGTTGCCAATTCATTTGCTAAGTGTAGAAATATAGAAAGCTAAAGAGAGTTGAGAAAAGAAGGAAGAAACCTAGAAAAGTTCTTACTAGTTGGTGGTCCAAGGAAACAAAGTGGAGTCCTACTCAAGGTTCCTAGCTAAGAGGAAGAAAGCCATCAAGAGGTAGGATCACTAACTAAGTTCATTTTATACTTGTCTTAGTTGAGTTAGTTAAGTAAAATTGCATTTAAGCTTGAAATCTAGTTA
Source organism: Panax stipuleanatus (assembly GCA_020205555.1). Taxonomy (NCBI): domain Eukaryota; kingdom Viridiplantae; phylum Streptophyta; class Magnoliopsida; order Apiales; family Araliaceae; genus Panax; species Panax stipuleanatus. The sequence continues at coordinate 80,131,163 of CM035119.1, forward strand.
TAACACTTGTAAGCATGAGATATGTTGTTAAGAGTCCTAAAATGTATAAGCCTTACATATGATCCAATAATGTTATGTTGAACCTCAATGAAATATGGACATAACCCAAGGGGAATCATAGTAATCGGACATAAAACGAACCCGTAGCGGAACTTTCCGTAAAACATGTCGTTATGCAACCCTAGCATGGAAATGCACTAAACTTAATTAAATAAATAATTTAGAAAATTGTGCAAGATATCATATATTGTAGATATGCAAGTTTATGAGGTAATGAAAGTGATTTGAACTCATTTGGATGTAAAATGAATAAGTTATGCAAGTTTGAATCAAATAAGGTAAGAAAACATTTCTAAAAATTTCTTGGCCAAGCATTCTGTAGGGCTGGCGATGTTGCGCTGCCCAGTTAGCCAAAACTGGTGCTACAGCGCCAATGACTTTTCAATTCTGCAGGACTGGCGCTGCAGCGACGTCCTCAGTGCAAATCATCGCGCCGCGGCACCACAGTAGGGTTAGGGTTCTACAGGACGAGCGCTGCAGCGCCGTCCTTAGCAGTGATCCCAGCGCTGTAGCGCCATGATCGGGTTTGATTTCTGCAGGGCCGGCACTGTCGTACCAGCTACAGTACTAAACCTGGCGCTGCAGCGCCAAGCCTATTTCACAGTTGACCGGATCCGGGTCAAACCGGGTCGGGTTAAGAATAATACTTAATTTGATTAATATTAAGAGAATTTATTAATCAAATATAATTAAACAATTAAAGTAATTAAATTGTAAGTTAATTAAATACAAATTGTGATTAAAAGTTTAAGACTTATCTTACTTAGAGAAGATTAAAATAATTAAAATAATTTTAATTGTAATTCAATAAGTGATAATTAATCTAATATTCTTAAGATGTAAACAATTAAAACTAAATAAGATTTTAATTGTGAAACGAATAAATAATTAAGGTAATACTTAATTGTGAGACACCAAGACTTAACCTAATTGATAATAGTAAAGACTATTGTGCAATCAATCGAGTATGAACAATTAAAGTGACATTAATAAATATTTTAATTTTGAATAATAATTACTAAACAATTAAATACTTTCAAAGATTATTTAATTATGAACCAATGAGACATGAATATGAATACCCTAATTAAGATTAAAGGAATCATTCAAAGAATAATAATGAAGTAATATATTAATGATAAAGTGATAGAGATAACGATTAGAGAAACAATATATAATTATTTTTAGAAGTCTTAGATACCTCAGGCTAGTGTGATTAGACAGATTTAGGTTTATATGTTTATGTGTTGATAGAGATTAACAGTTACGATAACAATAGGTTAATTAAAGATAAGAAGTCGAGGTCGAAATTAAACAACGACTCAGGAAAGTATCCTAACCTATGCATTTACTTTATGCAAGGAATCTATGATTATGAAAGTTTCCTAACTTCATTTGATTTTATATTGAATGCAAGTATTCAAACCTTACTCTTTATTGAGCACTACTTAAGCTTGTACTATTATTGATCGTACGAGTAAACAATTGATAGTATGATTCTTGTCTTACAAATTAATACTTCATAGCTTGATTGAAAGCCTGATTATATTCTTCAAACTATATTGCGAATATTGAACTTATAAATTATTCTCATATACATTGTAAAAGTTGTCTACGCCATTTGATTCGGCTAGACCTATGTCATGAATTTAAAAGCGATCAAAACTAATTGCTTGGTGATGAATCTTGTAAATTGACTGAGATGAACAACCCTCATTGAAGGGAAAACATATATCCGTTAGGAGACCGACGTGCGCACAAATAATATGTGAATATTATGCATAATGTAGGGTACTTGAGGCTAATCACCTATTGTACTTGTTTATGTCGAATTGTCAGTTAAACACTGTTAATTCTAGCAAGAGTTCTTATTCCTTAGTGAATGCTCAGTATTAAATTTTATCTTTTGGAAAACGTTGAAACCTTTGAATCTTCTTGGTAATGCTTCGGTCTATAATGACCTTATGTTTACAATTCAAAGGACAGTTTTGGAACTATTGATATATCTTCGTTTATAACATTATTGTTTGAACTCTTGAGTTATCCTTTGACATTATACCTTGAATATCATTAAGCTTTATAATTATGCTTACCCTTATTGCTATATTACTTGCTTGCAAACTTGTTGCTCATTCTTGCTTTCCCTAAAACATTTCAGTTAAGGCAGAGCAGTGCGGACCCTCTGGCACGGACAAGGGCAAGGCTACGGCATAGCTTTGTTCTCTGTTAAGATCGATTATTATGATGTTGTAATAAGACTTATTTTATATTATGTATTAGGTTATGTTATGGTTTAAGATATGTTTAAGTTATGAGACCGTGGGACGCGAATATTTATATTAAATCAATGTAAATTATTCTATTATTCCGTTACATGAGATTTTAGTATGTTATTAGAATTAGTACGTGATGCACTGAAGTCGAGATACGAGAGTCTGAATTTGGGGACGTCACAGGTTGGTATCAGAGCGTTAGGTTATAAACCTCAGGAGCGAGAATCCTTAGACTATAACCTTAGAAGAACTTAGAAGATAGAAGGAGATAAAACTTATGTAGAGTTTTCCTAGAGACTTAGTGTGTTACGAAATATAGTTTCATTCTATACAATGAACTTATGTTTTATTTTACATTCTAATGGAGTTTGTTGTTTCTTTGTCTTATATTTGTGGTTGTAGGATGACAAACTTGGGAGGACCTAGTAGAGTAGTAGAGGAGGAGCCACGGGATATACACATAGTGTATGAGGCACCTTTGGTAGCTAAACCCGTTCAGGCAGTAGCACCATCCGAGATTGACGACGAGGATGAGATAGAGGTGGATTCGGATCCCGAGGAGGAACCTATGGAGGACGAGTCCATGGAAGATTCTGACAAGGCTACATTTGAGGACAGGGTGTTAGGAGAGTATGAGGAGCGAATCTTGGAGTTAGACTGTCGAGTTCAGGAGCTAGAGACTGAGGCTCAAGAGAGAGAGACTGAGTTGAAGTAACTGAGGGATGCAGACCATCAGAGGAAGTTGGAGATGCAAGATATGGAGGTAGAGAATGCCTATCAAAAGGAAGAAGGAATTCATATGGGAACCCTTTTTCACCGTTCGATAGCTAGGAACGTGGATTTGGTGGGTCAGCTGGAAGAGTCCGAGTAGAAGGAGTTGAGTGAGAAAGCTGAGAAGGAGGCTCTTCGCACTCAGCTTGAACTGGAAGTCATGGAGAAGATTCACTTCGAGGAGAAGATTCACTTCGAGGAGAAGTGGGAGGAAGCCAACGATAGAGCTAAGGACTTGGAGGATGAGACTAGGTGCAAGAAGAGGAAGATGAACCGAATGGGCGATGCTTTTCGCACGGCTACGGAGAGGTTGATAGATGGTATGTACCATTATCCAGTGGAGCAGGGACAGACCCGTTACACCTTGGGTAGAGACATGATGGCTCACATGATACAGGTAGAGTACCAGAGCGTAGTGGAGCGTGGGATGTTAGGTTGAGACTTATTAGTCTAGTAGTAGTAGTTATTTTTATGTGATGTATATATTGTGATGTAATCCTAATCTTTTGTATAAGATATGGGATAGTTATGTAAACCCCGAGTAGGCTTATGTTAGAGGGGTAGTATGTTAGTGCTTTCCCCATCTTTTATGATATTAGGGGATAGATGTTGACATTTATAGAAGTATGCTAAGAATAATCATATTGATGGAATGATTTGGCATATGAATATAAATGTCCTTATTTCAGAATTGTGTTCTAAAATTTTATTCCTTTTGCATTAAAGCAATACTAAAGTAATATAATTAGATAATAAGAATGAAATTTTATGACGCAAATAATGGCACCCAGACGTAGATTAACTGCACCAGAGGAGTCGGTCAATAACGAGAGAGAGCAAGTAGATCTTATACAACTACTAGTCGACTTGTTAGGAGAAGCCCTTCGGGGAAGGAACAACGAACCCATTCACCGCAATCCCCAAGCTGTACCTATAACTAAATTTAAAGACTTTAGGGGCGTATGACCTCCAGAGTTTGCGGGTACTACCGACCCTATTGAGGCGCAAACGTGGATCAAGGAGATAGAGAAAGCCTTCGCCATTACTCGTGTGGGTGAAGATCAGAAGACTGTGTTCGCTACCTACACGATGAGGGGTGAAGCAAACTATTGGTGGAAGGCCAATCAACAGAGAGCGGTAGAAAGAATCATAGCCTGGGATAGGTTTAAGACTTTGTTCTTCGAGAATTACTTCCCGAAGAGCATGAAGAATAGGATGGAGGTGAAGTTCTTAGAACTTAAACAAGGGGAAATAATGGTGGCACAATATGCAACTAAGTTCAATGAGCTTGCCCGATTTGCAACGCATCAGGTAGAGGATAAAGAAAGAAAAACCAGACGTTTTGAACAAGGACTGAAACCTTGGTTATTCAACAAGGTGTCGGTTCTCCAGATCGACTCGTTCTCCACACTGTTGGAGAAGGCTATCATTGCGGAGGGAGGTAGTGAGGCCTTGAGTCAGTACAACAAGGAGAAGAAGAGTAACAATACCAAAGGAGAGAGCCATGGATGAAGTAGCAGCGGAGGAAGCAATCTGGGGAAGAGGAAATGGGATAACAACAACAGAAACAACAATCAGTCGGGAAATTATTCAGGAAGGTTTAAGAAAAGAGCTGAGGGATTCTCGAGATGTGGGAAGAGCCACCAAGGTGAATGTTGGAAAGGACGCAGTGTCTGCTACAATTGCAGCCAAGAGGGGCAAATTTCACCCAACTGCCCAAAGCCTAAGAAGATCAAAGGATGCTTTACTTGTGGTTCAACTGAGCGTCAATTCAAGGACTGTCCGAAGAAAAACAGCGGAGGAAGCGGCCAACAAGGAGGAGGCAGCAAGCTGATGACCGGCAGACCAGCGCAATCCAACCGACCAACTGTCAGAACCTTTAACATGACTATTCAGGACACAGTGGCTGCGAAGGGCGTGGTGTCAGGTATTATCCCAATCAATAATATAAATGCTTATGTATTATTTGATTCGGGTGCTAGCTTTTCATTTGTGTCTGGAGAATTTGTTAGTCGATTAAACTTACCCCGAGAACGATAAGGAAATCCTTTGAACATAGAAGTTGCAAATAAGGAAGTAATCCTCGTAGAGTACGTATACCAAAATTATCGCGCAAACATTAGAGATCACAAACTAAGTGTAGACTTGATTCCGATTAGATTGGAAGAATTTGACGTGATACTAGGAATGGATTGGTTGTATAACCATACTGCGATAATCGATTGTCTGAACAAAAGTGTGAACCTTCAGGCTCTGAATCAATCTAAGGTGGTATTTTATGGTAGCTCATCGCTTAAGAAATCATGTTGTCTTACGATGATGCAGGTCAAGAAATTGTTAAGAAAAGGATGTGTAGGTTACTTAGCTTACATTATAGATACTCATAAAAAGGGAGTAGAAATGAAGGATATATGCATAGTAAGAGAATTTTAAGACGTATTTCTTGATGATCTGTCTGGTCTTCCGCCAGACAGAGAAATCGAATTCGTAATAGACTTAGCACCAAAAACTGCAACGATTTTGAAAGCTCCATATCGTATGGCGCCAGTAAAAATGAAGGAATTAATGATACAATTGCAAGAATTGCTAGATAAGGGTTACATACGGCCAAGTGTGTCTCCTTGGGGAGCACCAGTGTTGTTTGTTAAGAAGAAAGACGGATCGATAAGGCTCAATATCGATTATCAAGAATTGAACAGAGTAACGATCAAGAATAGATATCCGTTACCAAGGATAGATGACCTTTTTGACCAATTGAAGGGAGCGAAGTGTTTCTCAAAAATAAATCTGCGAACAGGTTATCACCAGTTGAAGGTATGGAAGGAGGACATACCAAAAATGGCATTTCGAACACGTTATGGGCACTACGAGTATTTGGTAATGTCATTCGGATTGACTAATGCTTTGACAGCATTCATGTACTTGATGAACCAAGTTTTCAAGCCATACTTGGATAAATTTGTAGTAGTTTTCATCGACGACATCTTGATTTACTCAAAGACCAAGGAAGAGCACGCTGAACATCTGAAGATGGTTTTGGAAGCGCTAAGGAAAGAGAAAATGTATGCAAAATTTTCTAAGTGTGAATTTTGGACGGTGAGAGTTCAGTTTCTAGGACACGTGATCGACAAGGATGGAATTTCAGTAGACCCTGCGAAGGTGGAGGCTATGAGTAATTGGGAACAGCCGAAGACACCAACGGAGGTAAGAAGTTTCTTAGGGTTAGCTGGGTGCTATCCAAAATTTATCCAAGATTTTTCTAAGATAGCAACCCCGTTGACCAATCTAACGAGGAAGACTGTAAAGTTCGTATGGACAGAGAAATGCAAAAATAATTTCCAAAAGTTGAAGAAGAGATTAAGCGAGGCGCCTGTATTATCATTGTCAGACGATGCAGGAGGTTTCGTGGTATATAGTGATGCATCACATAAGGGACTTGGTTGTGTGCTAATGCACCATGGCAATGTCATTGCATATGCATCATGACAATTGAAGGATTACGAAAAATGATACCCTACACATAACTTAGAGTTAGCGACAGTAGTCTTTGCGTTAAAGATATGGAGACATTATCTACACGAAAATATGAGATATACACGGATCACAAGAGCCTGAAATATATCTTCACACAAAAGGAGTTGAACATGCGACAGAGGAGGTGGTTGGAATTGATCAAGGATTATGACTGCGAGATTCTTTATCACCCGAGAAAGGCAAACGTAGTTGTCGACGCACTGAGTAGAGAGGGAAGGGAGAAATTGTCCAAGTTGACAACTCAGGAGGAGTTAATAAGAGAAATGGGAAAATTGGAAATAGAAGTGAAAGGACCTGGAATGTCTGAAGTAAAAGTATTTGTAATGGAAGCTCATCCAACATTATTGGATAGAGTAAAAGAATCACAAGAGAATGATGAAGAATGCGAGAAGATAAGAAAGAGAATAGTAGAAAATGAAGAAGAGAAGTTTAAGATGGATAAGGACGGTATATTAAGATTTGAAGGACGAGTTTGGGTATCAGCGGTAACTAAAATGAGAGAGGAAATCTTGCACGAAGCGCATAATACGACGTATTCTGTACATCCAGGAGGCACTAAAATGTACCGAGATTTTAGACAACATTTTTGGTGGCCCAATCTGAAACGAGAGGTTGCCGAGTGCGTCAGTAGATGTCTTACTTGTCAACGGGTCAAAGTAGAGCACCAGAGGCCGAGTGGTTTACTTCAACTATTAGAAATACCAGAGTGAAAATGGGAGCACATTACGATGGACTTCGTTGTAGGAATTCTAGTCACACAGAAAGGTAATGATGTCATCTGGGTTATCGTGGATCGGCTAACGAAGACAGCTCATTTTCTACCGATCAAGATTCGATTTAGTTTAAATCATTTAGCAAGTTTATACGTAAAGGAAATCATTTCACGACATGGAATGCAGGTGTCAATTGTCTCCAATCGAGATCCGCGCTTCACGTTAAATTTTTGAAAAAGCTTGCAAGAGAAGATGGGAACACAGTTAAGGTTGAGTACTGCTTATCATCCTCAGACAGACAAACAGAGTGAGTGGACTATACAAATGCTAGAGGACATGCTTAGAGCTTGCATGATGGACTTCAAAGGGAATTGGGACAACCACCTACCCTTAGTAGAATTTGCTTACAATAATAGTTATCATGCGAGTATCGGTATGCCACCATACAAAGCTCTTTACGGGAGAAAGTGCAGAACACCATTGTGTTGGGACGAAGTCGGAGAACGACAAATTTTGGGACCAGAGTTAAATCAATAAACAGTAGATGTAGTAACATCGATAAGAGCCGGACTGGTAGCAGCTCAAGATAGGTAGAAGAAGTACGCGGATTTGCATCGTCAGAACCGAGACTTTGAAGTCGGTAATTTCGTATTTTTAAAGTATCTCCCTAGAAAGGAAATGTATGATTCGGCAACAAAGGGAAATTTAGTCCAAGGTTTATAGGACAATTTGAGATATTAAAGCGAATGGGAGAAGTGGTGTACAAAGTAGCTTTACCACCCAAACTGGAACACATCCACAATGTGTTTCACATTTCTATATTACATCCGTACAAGCCCGACTATAATCATGTGATATCCTACAAGCCGATTCAAATAGAGAAGAATCTGACTTACGAAGAGATTCATGTCTAGATAATAGATAGGAAAGAACAAACTTTAAGGAATAAAGTTATATCTTCTGTAAAAGTAGTTTGGCGAAACCACAACGCCGAGGAGGCTACGTGGGAATTAGAGGATAAGATGAGGAGAGACTATCCCCATCTATTTGTGTAACCTTGTATCAATTTTGAGGATGAAATTTTTATAAGGGGGGGGAGGAGGATGTAATACCCGAGAATTTTATAAATAATTTTAGAATTTAAAAAAAAGGTTATTAATATTATTTGTGTGTATATATATGTGTGTGTGTGTGTTTATTTGTGTGTGTGTGTGTGTCATGTGATTAGTAATTGAATCAAGTATGAATAATTAAGAAGTGCATTGATGACGATAAGCTTTTTTGAGCTTAAGTGTTAAGCCTTGTGTGGCATAATTAATTTTTTAATTGAACTAGTTGTGTCATGATTTAATATTGTATTGGACTTAGGTTTTATCTAAGCCCAATAACATTAATGTGACATGCTTGTAAGAGTTAGGAGGTTTGGCCCAATTAATAAATATGTACTAGGTAATATTAGAATCCATGTGCTTTTGTCTGGTGCCTAGCCCAATTTGATTTAGCTTGGGATGGCCCAATGAGTATTTTATGATGATAGGTATATGTATACATATACATGTAGGTATATATGTATATGAGTGTATAATAGAGGTATTTAAATAAATGTGTGTATAGAGCCTTGTATGCTAGCATTATGTACAAGGTAGGAATTAAAAATGTGACATGGTGAAATAGACCCCCTCCCATGATCAATAGAATGCTGATTTTTATAGCTAGAAAGGCTCACAAGCTGGCCCATGTGATGGCAATGATGATTAGCCCAATGGCTAAGGGTACATAAATAGTAGTAGTTGGTGGAGTTAGCCACCAACTCATTTCTTTTCCCTTTATGTAATGACCATAGGAGGGTAATAGCTTGTCTATAAGCAGAGGCCTTGCATTAGTGTTAGAAGGTTGCTAATTCACTTGCTAAGTGTAGAAATACAGAGAGCTAGAGAGAGTTGAGAGAAGAAGGAAGAAACCTAGAGGAGTTCTTGCTAGTTGGTGGTCCAAGGAAACAAAGTGGAGGCCTACTCAAGGTTCCTAGCTAAGAGGAAGAAAGCCATCAAAAGGTAGGATCACTAACTAAGTTCATTTTATACTTGTCTTAGTTGAGTTAGTTAAGTAGAAATGCATGTTAATCTTGAAACCAAGTTATAACACTTGTAACCATAAGATATGTTGTTAATAGTCTTAAAATGTATAAGCCTTACATATGATCCAATAATATTATGTTGAACCTCTATGAAATACGGACATAACCCAAGTGGAATCATAATAATCGGACATAAAACGAACCTGTAGCAGAACTTTCCGTAAAACATGTCGTTATGCAACCCTATCATGGAAAGGCACTAAACTTAATTAAATAAATAATTTAGAAAATTGTTCAAGATATCATATATTGTAGATATGCAAATTTATGAGATAATGAAAGTGATTTCAACTCATTTGTATGTAAAATGAATTAGTTATGCAAGTTTGAATCAAATAAGGTAAGAAAACATTTCTGAAAATTTCTTGGCCAGGCATACTACAGGGCTGGCGCTGCCGCGCCTCCCAGGTAGCCAAAACTGGTGCTGCAGCGCCAATAATTTTTTAATTCTGCAGGACTGGGGCTACAGCGCCGTCCTCAGGATAAATCACCGCGCCGCGGCGCCACAGTTGGGTTAGGGTTCTACAGGACCAGCGCTACATCGCCGTCCTTAGCAGTGACACCAGCGCCGCAGCGCCACGATCTGGTTTGGTTTTTGCAGGGCTGGCGCTGTCACGCCAGCTGCAGTACTAAACCTGGCGCTACAGCGCCAGACCCATTTCACAGTTGACCGGATCAGGGTCAAGTCGGGTCGGGTCAGACCCGATCAGAAACTTAATTTTTCTAAAAAAATAATAATTAATTAAATAATACTACTTAATTTGATTAATATTAAGAGAATTTATCAATCAAAGATAATTAAACAATTAAAATAATTTAACTATAAGTTAATTAAATACAAATTGTGATTAAAAGTTTAAGATTGATCTTACTTAAAGAAGATTAAAATAATTAAAATAATTTTAATTGTAATTCATTAAATGATAATTAATCTAATATTCTTAAGATGTAAACAATTAAAACTAAATAAGATTTTAATTGAGAAACGAATAAACAATTAAGGTAATACTTAATTGTGAGATACCAAGACTTAACCTAATTGATAATAGTAAAGACTATTGTGCAATCTATCGAGTATGAACAATTAAAGTGACATTAACAAACATTTTAATTGTGAATAATAATTACTAAACAATTAAATACTTTCAAATATTATTTAATTGTGAACCAATGAGACATTAATATGAATACCCTAATTAAGATTAAGGGAATAATTCAAAGAATAATAATGAAGTAATATATTAATGATAAAGTGATAGAGATAACGATTAGAGAAATAATATATAATTATTTTGAGAAGTCTTAGATATCGAAGGCTAGTGTGATTAGACCGATTTTGGTTTATATGTTTATGTGTTGATAGAGATTAACCGTTACGATAACAATAGGTTAATCAAGGATAAGAAGTCGAGGTCGGAATTAATCAACGACTCAAGAAAGTATCCTAACCTATGCATTACTTTATGCAAGGAATCTATTATTATAAAAGTTTCCTAATTTCAATTGATTTTATATTGAATGCAAGTATTCAAACCTTACTCTTTATTGAGCACTACTTAAGCTTGTACTATTATTGATCGTACGAGTAAATAATTGATAGTATAATTCTTGTCTTATAAATTAATACTTCATAGCTTGATTGAAAGCCTGATTATATTCTTCAAACTATATTGCGAATGTTGAACTTATAAATTATTCTCATATACATTGTAAAAGTTGTCTATGCCATTTGATTCGGCTAGACCTATGTCATGAATTTAAAAGTGATCCAAACCAATTACTTGGTGAGGAATCTTGTAAATTGACTAAGATGAACAACCCTCATTGAAGGGGGAACTATATATTCGTCAGGAGACCGACGTGTGCACAAATAATGTGTGAATATTATGCATAATGTAGGGTACTTGAGGCTGATCACCTATTGTACTTGTTTATATCGAATTGTCAGTTAAACACTGTTAATTCTAACAAGAGTTCTTAGTCCTTAGTGACTGCTCAGAATTAAACTTTATCTATTCGAAAACGTTGAAACCTTTGAATCTTCTTAGGAATGCTTCAGTCTATAATGACCTTATGTTTATAATTCAAAGGACAGTTTTGGAACTATTGATATATCTTCGTTTACAACATTAGTCTTTGAACTCTTGAGTTATCCTTTGACATTATACCTTGAATATCATTAAGCTTTATAATTATGCTTACCCTTATTGCTATATTACTTGCTAAGCAAACTTGTTGCTCATTCTTGCTTTCCCTAAAACATTTCAGTTAAGGCAGAGCGGTTCGGACCCTCTGGCACGGACAAGGGCAAGGCTACGGCGTAGCTTTGTTCTTTGTTAAGATTATTATGATGTTGTAATAAGACTTATTTCATATTATGTATTAGGTTATGTTATGGTTTAAGATATGTTTAAGTTACGAGACTGTGGACGCGAATATTTATATTAAATCAATGTAAATTATTCTATTATTCTGTTGCATGAGATTTTAGTATGTTATTAGAAATAGTACGTGATGCACCGAATTCGAGATACGTGAGTCTGAATTTGGGGGTGTCACACCAGTGCTATAATCAGTAAAGATAAAGTTGTCTAAACATTCCTCGATGAATGAATTGAGTAGAACATCCTAAATTAGGGATATAAATCTATATAGATAGATTTAAAAGGATGTTCGGCTTAACCCAAGGAACGTATATTCATTTGATGCTAAAGGCGTTTAGCATGGCAAACTCCAAAAGATATCTCATGATGATGAGCCTTGGAGTGTATCTCTCTAAAATTGTCCTCAATAAAAGAGAGATCGCATTAGTTTCTATCATGTATGCAATGAAATGTACGAGACTTGATGTTGATCAGTCATATTCTGGAGAAGATCACTGTAAGACAGTGATATACATCTTAAAGTACTTAACCAACACTAAGAATGTAATCATAATTCATGATGGGTCTGAATTAAACTAGAGGACTAAACAGACTCAAGTTTTCAGACTGACCAAGAAGACAACAAATCCATTTTAGGATAAGACGTTACCTTGAAATGTGGTGCAGTGAATTGGAAAGGTTCCAAACAGCCAAGAGTTGATGGTTTAGTGACAAAGACAAAGTATATAACTGTAAATGAAGCTGCAAGTTGATGTTTCGGATGAAAAGTTCATTACAGAACTAGGAATAGTTCCTAAGTCTCATCTGAAAATAGTATTCATACAAACCAATCATATATGATGATAAAACATATATACTTTGGATACAATCTTATTTATTTATTAATAAAAGTATTCATTTATTAAAGGAATTTAATTATATACATGATGTCGACGTCGGGAAAAAATCAATGGGTCGGGTCACAACCCGGATCTTTCTCTCTTCCTAAGTTATCTCTACCCTTACTCTTTTTATTGTGAAAAAGGTTTCGAAGGGTTTTTTGGGAAAAGGCCAACATGTATCATGTCGACGATTTGAAAGTTTTGACAGAGTCGCCAGTTGGTAGATCAAACTCAGCCCCGGCGACAACATCGGGATGTCAAGTCAAGCCCCGGCAACAACCCCGGGAGACACAATTGCCCCAGAGACAACCCTGGGAAGCTAAATCAACTTCGAAGACAGCCTCGAAGCATTAAATCATCCCCATAGACAACCCTGGGACACCAAATCAACCTCGTAGACAACCCTGAGGAAGAACAAAGTGGGATGGTATCAAACCTCGGAGACAACCCCGAGAAAACAGTTGACGACCTCGCCAACACAGGAGATAACCCCTGGAGGGGCAAAATGATCATTTTAGTAACTTAAAGATAAATCAGTCAAATCAAGCCAAATTGATGCAATGAAGGTCATAAAGAGCCATAACATCAATCAGGAGTGAAAACAGCATAATACAGCTCAACAGACAAACTATAAAAAAATGAAGATCTGGTTATAAACCCATCTTCCTGGATTCGAAAAAGGTTAAGTCACATGTCATTGTGTCTCTCTCGAAAAGAGCTTTTCGAAAAGGTATAGCACGCCTCAAACGGACGCTCTGATAAAAAGTTATGAAAGTTCGAACCTGACATCGTGTTACTCAGAGTGCACGTACTTCGAGGCAATGGGACCCACCAGGTGGGGCCCACCATGAGGAGCCACAGCTCTACTCGTGGTAGCCACGGGTAGACCCGCTACTATTTTGGTCTATAAATGAGACCCCCCACCCTTGCAAAAAAAGAGAGAAAAAATAGAAAACACTCTAAAACTCTGCCCATTTCGTCTCTTAGCCCTACTTCTAGTACTCCAAACTTAGGTTTTATTCATTCAATATGTTTGCATGCGTATATTCTACAACATACTAAAAATTAACCAGTGAAAATGTCTATTTGAAGGCCACCGAGTGGCAAAAAGTCCGTGGAGCAGTCTATTGTAAGTTTTTTTATGATCAGAACTCATTTCCTACTTCATTACGCATATGTGAACGTGCATATCAACTTTCATCTTCTGATTTTGCCCGAAACTCAGTTACATGGCTTTTTTAGCTTATTTTTTAGTATATATAAGTATATATATACGTTTTTCTTTATTTGCACAGTCTGGATCGTCGATCCGTGGCTTTTACTCGCTTTTATGTGTATATATATACTAACTTGTTGGGCCTGGATCGCTGATTCGTGGCCTTTTTAGCTTTATTATATATATAATTGACTATATATATACTAACTTTTAATTCAATCGGGCCTAGATTGCTAATTCGTGGCCCTTTTACTGGTTTTATATATATAACTATATCTATATATAATTTTTCTGACTTCGTTTGGCCTGGATTGCTAATTTGTGGCCTTTTCGCTTTAATATATATATACTAACTGTATATATTAACATTTACATTTCAGTTTGGCCTAGATTGGAAATTCGTGGCCCTTTACAGCTTTTATATATATATATATATATATATATTTACATTCCAGTTGAGCATGGATCAATTCGTGGCTCTTTACAGCTTTTATAAATATATATATATATATATATATATATATATATATATATACATTCAGTCGAGCCTAGATTGCAAATTCGTAACTATTTACTGCTTTTATATCTATATATATATTTATATTCCTGTCTGGCCTGGATTGGAAATTCGTGGCCTTTTATAGCTTTTATATATATATATATATATATATATATACTTTCTGTCAAGCCTGGATTAATTCGTGGCTCATTTATAGTTTTTATAAATATATATATATATATATATATTTACATTTCAGTCGGGCCTAGATTGGAAATCCGTGGCCCTTTACATCTTTTATATATATATATATATATATATATATATATATATATATATATATATATATATATATATATATTCTTCATTCATTGTGATTAAATATTTGCTTTAAATATTCATTTGATATGAATCTGCACTGATGTAAATATTGTGGATTAGATTTATCCAAATCTAGCTCCTTCTGACTTTCAAACGGTTCAAAATAGGTCCAACCGGAATCGAAAAGCTAGAATGACTAAGATTTATTTAAATCTAGTTTTTTCTAGTTTTGTAAATATTAAAGCGACTTCGCGACCCTAGATCCATATCTAGTGGAAACGGGAAGCTTTGGCTACGCGCATGCAAGGATTTGACTGATGAATCCTTTTGTTTTTGCGACGTCTAGAGTATAATTCTCTTTCTATGTGAATATATGTGTTGTGCAGCTTTTCTTGGCCCTTTTCTGTGAGCTTAGGAATCGTGAGATTGATGATCAAACTGATCTAAATCTGATTCCCAAGATAGACAAACTCCATATTGTAAACATATCCTGCCAGTTTTTCTGTAAAATGTACATCCAATGGACCTTAAAACGGTTATCCGTATTTAAGGTCTCAAAACATAGTGAAATATGGTTTGTAGTGCTAGAGTCACTTCGATGGCTGTCATTCCCATAAGAAGACAGGCACTTATATATATATGTTATGTGGTCGAGGATGCTTCGCATCCTGACAATAAACATCCAAATCGAGCCGATGGCTGAATAGAATGAAATGGAAGTATCAACATGCTTCAATTCCTATGCAAGCGAAAGGTTTGAAAACCACCTTTCAAAACGTCATTTTCATATCTTGTCTAAACAAAAGGACTTTTCAAAACAAATCAAACCCTTCGTATATAGGTTCAACGAAGCACAACAATACTTTCAAATCAAACGTAGGCTCAATTACTCCCAGCATACACACACACATTGCAAATAAAAAGAAAAATATTAAAAAGATGCGGTACCGTGTTTCACGGGAGTCGGGGGGTGCCTAACACCTTCCTCCCGCTTAACCATGCCCCCGAACTTTAAGACTCTTGGTTTCAAGACCAAGTTTTGACAGTGTCCAGTAATTGGGCCTACTTGCAAAAAACAAACAAAACTCGGTTGAGTTGGTACAACCATTTCAAAATCTACCAACTGGCGACCCTGTAAACCTCTCAAAATCGTTGACATGATAAATGTTGGCATTTTCCTAAAAAACTTCACCCTTCATAAAGCAGATAAGATAAAGAAGGGTAGAAAACAACAAAACTTAGGAAAAGAGAAAGATCTTTCCAAAGAGACACAGATTTTTTTCCCGACGTCAACAGGTGGTGACTCTACTGGGGACAGTAGAGGGCTTAAGCCGCATTCAAATCTTTTCAAAATTTCCCCTTTTATCCGCGTATGTGTAAATGCTGTGTTTTACCTTGAATGGATGTGAATGAATGCTTTACTGGTTTATGTTAGTGCTTCGTACCATGTCATCATTTCATACGGTGAGACGCGATGTATGTGAATGTATGTTGTGTGATTCCTCCACTAGGAGGTGAACCCATCGGTATTTGATTACTGGACTCAATAGAGACTAATCCTGCGAGGCTTAGGAAAGGCACCACTTAGATCCGCTCCAATTAAAAGATTGGATTAATTTTCCCTTTAGTAGATTACGATGATCTAGGGACCTTCATTCCGAAAACCCGAGAGAGTAGCCTAAGATAGGTCAGCCTCTGATTAACCAAATCCGAAGGGAAGATTCTTCATGCATTCCTCTTTCAATTCAATCTCAATTTTCCAATTCCAATGTAAATTTCATTCCATGTCTTGTAAAACCTGTCATGATATCCTGTGATTAAAACACCTGACCTTTGTTTTACAGGATAAGATTAAAAAACCTCAAAAATAAACATTGCATAGCATGCATCCTATTGATATCTATACATCAAAGATTAACACACCTAAGTTTATTGTAGGAAAAAATTGGTCCCGTCACCAAATCTAAATCTAAGAAAGCACTAAGTCCATCCTCAGATATAGCTTCAAGTGCTCAACCTGAATCCACCCTTGTCTCTAGGGAGGAGTTTGAAGGATTAAAGAACCAGATAGCGGAATTAGCTATTTTTCTCGAAGAGTAAAGCAAAGGTCTTCAAGGGAAACAAACATGCAGTCATACAGGATCATCTACACCCGGTGGCAATCAGGATACCAAAAAAAAAAGACACTCAGATTCTTGAGCCTCAGAACCAGGATCCTACTAATAAAACCCCTAAAATCACCAACCTCAACAAAGAGTAGGAAGCTGGTGATATTCTGAAGAAGGTCCAACAAATGGAAGAAACCATCTGGTCTATCAAAGGGACTGAGGCATTTGAAAACGTAAATTACTCAAATTTATATATATTTCCAGGGGCTCGATATCCCGACAAGTTTCAAGTCCCTGATTTTGAAAAATATGATGGATTGGGATATCCCTACACCCACTTGAAGGTATTCATTGGAGAGCTCGGATCCTATGCAGAGGATGAAAAGCTTAGGATGCAATTATTCCAAAAAAGTCTGACTGGAGAGGCTAGAGCCTGGTATGCCCAACTGGACAATTTAAAAATTCACAGCTGGGAAGAGCTAGCACATGCCTTCTTCAATCAATATAACTTCTAGTCTCATATGGCTCTAGATAGATATCAAATCACCAAAATCAAGAAGCAAAATAAAGAGTCATTCAGAGAGTATACCCAATGATGGAGATAAATGGCGGCACAAGTTACCCCGCCTATGACTGAGAATGAGATAGTCATGACCTTCATCGACATTCAAGAAGCTCCATATTACGAGAGGGTCCTAGCAAGCATAGGAAAACCATTCTCGGAGATGATCAAACACGGAGAGATAGCCATAATGGGGCTAAAGTATAGGAAGATAAAAGATCTTATTGCCTTCGAAGCCGTAGCCGAGCATATCCAATCTGGAAGTTATGGTAATAATCCTCGGAGAGCACACAAGAAGAAAGAAGAAGAAGTGTCCTTAGTATTGCAAGGACGGGATCAAAGAGGCAGTCCAAACTTGCTTGTGCAAAGGAGAAACTTTTCCCCTTTTCAAGCTCCAGCACAACCTTCTAATCCTTCATTTTAGAAAAATGTGGAGGCAAGGCATCGAAGAACGTTCACCCCCTTAGGGGATTCACTAGAAAATGTGCTAAAACTGTTGACAGTACAAAAGAAGATTGTTCAACTCCTTCCACTAACCAGTTCTGGCCGACGAAATTTTGACCCAAGTAAAAAGTGTGCATACCATTCCGGATCACCGAGCCACGATACACAAAACTTTTGGGCTCTCAAGCACAAAAATCCAAGACTTGATAGACAACAGAGAGATTATGGTGACCAAACCAGAGCAACCGCATGTGCAAGATAATCCCCTCCCTCAACACAAAGAGGAGAGTGTCAATATGATTAGCAAAAAGAGTGGAGAAGGATCCAAATACCTTTGTTATATTGGAGAGTCAATTCAATCAAGTACCAATAGCCCAGATAGTTAGGAGTTCTCAGAAAGGTAGTTCCTAATGGAACAGAAAATCAAGTCTATCAAGGAACAGATTGGGCAGTTGGCGGAGCTGGTCGTGTATCAACATTAGATTACAATACAGCTGATAAATCAGACCAACCAGCATGAAGCAAGTCCTCCTACACCGAAAATAAGCCCCATTGCTATTAGGGATCATTACCGATTTCATAAGCATAAACCTGGGCCGACAAGGTGGCCAAGGAAGAGAAGTTCCAAGATGATAGGGAGTTTGCCTTCCAGAGGAATTTCACTAATTTGAATCAACCGATGAAAAAGATCCTCCAAATGCTGATCAATGAGGGGATGGTTACAGATTTGTTACCCCCGATGAACCCTCGATCTAGGAAGTTCAAACTTGACCGAATTTGTCAGTATCATTCCAATGTGCCAGGTCATGACACCGAGGATTGTTGGGGGCTTCGTCACCTAATTCATAATCTGATTGAAAGTGGTGAACTAATAAAAGGAAATCAAGATTATGGTTGTCCCGATGAAGAGACGCTCTTCATTCCCACGGCATGGAATCAAGGAATAGTGGTTGTTATTTCCTGTGACAAGGATCTAGCCGTGATACCCCTGATACTACAGGGGAAAGGAGTCCAAGAAGTACAGAATCCCGTAAAGGTGGCTGCGCCTGAGCCGCTAATATTGCCCTTCAGGCCATAATATCCGGTGGTCAGCCTGAAAAGAGTCCCATGGAACTATGGGAAGGATGAAGTTTCGACATGAAACAACATTGCCATTGTATTAAAGGAAAACCCGTTATACCTGCCTCATTGGGTGATCAATTCAGTCATTAAACCTAAAGGGAAAGTGGCTGAAGAGAAAATTAAAGAATTCCTTATCAAAATGGGGCATAATGAGATCAAGGTGGTGCAAAGCTTGAAAGAGACACCTAAATAGATATCCATCCTGGACCTGGTCTTATCCTCAGTGGATCATCGCAACATTCTGGTGAAAGTACTGGAGAAAGCTCATTTGCCAAAGACAGTAGACACTAAGAAATTCCATCATGTGATAGAGCACATTTTCAACAGCAATGTGATATCCTTCACTGACGATGATATACCTACAGAAGGGACGGGCCATTGCAAGTCACTATACATAGCAGTGATGTCATCAGGATATGTGATCGGAGGTGTGCTAATAGATGGAGGATCGTCTCTGAACATCTGTCCCTACGACACCTTAGAAAAGATGAAGATCAACCCAAACCGAATCCGAACTAGCTATATAGTCATTCGGGCTTCCAATGGATCTCGGCGAGAGGCTGTAGGTGAGATTGAGCTTCCACTGGAGATTGGTCCCCGTACTTTCTATGTATCCTTCCAGGTACTCAACATTACCACCAGATATAACTTGTTGTTGGGAAGGCCGTGGATCCACATGGTAGGAGCAGTTCCATCCACTCTCCATCAGCAACTCAAGTACATTATTAATGGCAACCTAATCACGGTAAATGTCAAACCAGAATACCCTATCATATAGGGAGACATGCCGGTGATCAGTCTAGATGAAGGGATTGAACCTGCTAGTTCCCAAGCTTTGGAGGTGAACAATACTCAATACCTACCTATTGGGGCACCAGCTTTGAAACCAAAAGTTTCCCCCAAAGTAATGACCGTAGGTCAGGAAATGATATCTCTGGGATTCTGCCCTGGAGAAGGGTTAGGGAAAAATCAGCAAGGAATCAAAAGTCTGGTGCAAATCCCGAGCCAGTCAGGGAAAGTCGGATTGGGCTATTCATCCGTGTTAAACCATTGAAACCCACACAAGCATCCAAGAGTTCATCCTTCCACGATTCTACAGCCAAACCTCACTGATGCAGGGTTTTTAAAGTCAATGAGGAAGATTCCTGCTGTCATGTCAGGTATGTTGTTTCCTCCAGTCAAACCAATTAGTGAGAGAAAAGCCCCGGAGATTGATGGGGAAAGCAAAAAGGGAAAAGAAAAGTTCCTGCACGGAGGACGAGACCCATTTGCTATCATCTATTTTTTGATGCATTATGAGGGTATGAACGATGATATCCCAGACAGTGATTAAGAGGATCAGATCCAAATCCCTCGCATCAAGAAGGGGAAGGGTGGCAGTTCAAAGAAGAACCCCAGCTCTGATATGAAGGATGTCTTAGTCGTCATCAGAGATGAGGCAGAAGACCACAAATCCTTTATCCTTCCTATCCATGAGGATCTGACATTGGACAATTGGAGCAGCACCCCATGCTTCATTCAAAAAGGGTAAAAGGGCAGAAAGTCCATCTGCCCTGAAACATGGTTTCATTTACTGCTTATTTTATTGCACAGCTATAGCAGTTACTTTTGTTATGCTTTTGCTAAATGCTTTGTATGATTAAACAGTTCCATATATTAAAGTGAAAGCATTTTGTTTTCAAGACTCCATAATTGGATATGTTTGTCCCTGCTGATAAGATGTTAAACTGTCACAGTGACTACAACTTTGATGTAGAACTGAACTTCGACTTGATGGAGATTAATCAAGAGGAGATAGATGACTATGAGGTGCCCGAGGATATCAAAGAATGGGTCGAAGACAAATCCAAACCAAACCTCAATCAAACCACCACTGTCAATATCAGAACCTCGGAAAACCTTAAAGAAATCCAGATAGGCCTAGACCTTACCCAAGGCCAAAGAGCCGACCTGATTGAACTCTTAACTCAGTTCCAGGATGTGTTTGTATGATTACATGAAGACATGATTGGCTTGTCCACTAACATTGTCATCCATCGACTCCCCATCAAAGATGGATTCAAGCCAGTCAAGTAGAAGCTCAGGCGATTGAAACCTGAATGGAGTCTGAAAGTCAAAGAAGAAGTTGTCAAGCAATTCAAAGCCAGCATCATCATGGTATCAACATACCTAGAGTGGTTGTCAAACATAGTCCCCATGCCTAAGCCCGGAGGGAAGGTACGAGTATGCGTGGTTTACCGGGATTTGAACAAAGCTTATCTCAAAGACAACTTCCTGGTACCTTTAATCCACATCCTGATAGACAATACGGCGCAGTATGACATGTATTCATTTGTGGATTGCTTTGCTGGTTACCATCAAATCATGGTCGCTGAAGAGGACAGGGAAAAGACAGCCTTTATCACTCCCTAGGGAACCTTATGTTATAGACCATTATCCTTCAGCCTTATCAATGCCAGTGCTACATACTAGCGAGCCATGATGGCCCTATTTCACGACATAATGCACAATGAGATAGAGGTTTATGTAGATGACATCATCGTCAAATCCCGAAGGGAGGACAATCACATCAGCCATCTAAAAAAGTTGTTCAACAGGTTGCGTAAGTACAACCTCAAGCTGAATCCAGCCAAATACACTTTTGGTGTCAAATCGGACAAGTTGTTGGGATTCCTAATGAGCAACAGAGGCATTGAGCTAGATCCCGCCAAGATTAAAGCCATCACTGAGATGCTCGTGACCCGAACAAAAAAGGAAATACGCGGGTTCTTAGGGAGAATCAATTTCATAAGCAGGTTCATTTCCCAGCTCACAGCAATATGTGAACCCATCTTCAAGCTGCTAAGAAAGAATTCATCCTTGAAATGGAATGAAGATTGCCAAAAATCTTTCCTTGCCATCAAGAAGTAGCTGATCGAAGCACCTGTCTTGGTACCCCCAATGGATGAGGTTCCCCTGTTTATATACCTGTCAGTCAATGCCAACGCAATGGGTTATATGCTGGGACATAAAGATGATAGTAACAAGGAGAGAGCTATCTATTACATCAGCAAAAGATTCAGCAGCAGCGAGCAAAAGTATACCCAGATTGAAAGGACATGTTGTGCATTAGCATTGGCCGCCATGAGAATACAACACTATCTGCATGGGCACACAACCTACCTCATATTCCACATGGATTCACTGAAGTACGTATTCAGCAAACCAATATTGAATTATCAATTGTCCAAATGGCAATTGATCCTCTAATAGTTCGACATTATCTACATGACTTAGAAGTCGATCAAAGGTCAGGGGATTGCAGATCAATTGACCGAAGCACCGTCAGGGGATTTTGAACCCTTGGAGACATATTTCCCGGATGATGGAATCATGACAATTTAATAAATCCATCAAGAGAATATAGTCCAACCCTAAAAAATGTATTTCGATGGAGCGATGAACATGGAAGGTGTCGGAGCTAGGGCAGCCCTTGTCTCTTGTACAGGAGAATAATAACCTGTGGCTACCAAGTTGCAGTTTGTCAACACCAACAACACGGCTAAGTATGAAGGCTGCATAATGGGGTTAAAAATAGCCCAGTCCATGGGTATCAAGCATCAACTAGTCTTTGTGGATTCTGAGCTAGTTATCAGACAAATCACTGGGGCATATCACACCAAAGAATTGCATTTGTTGCCCTATCACCAGCAGGTTATCAACATATCCATGGATTTCAAAAGATAACCTTCATCCACATCCCTCAAGGAAGGAATGATTTTGTTGATGCATTGACAACATTGGCTTCCTTGATCCACATATTTGATAGAATGGGAATTCTCGACATCAAAGTCACCAGCCAAAAGGCCCCGACAGACGGGAATTATATTGGATATATATCAGATGAAATACCTCCTATCAAGTAGCCTTGGTACCAAGACATAAAAGAATATCTCCGAGATGGATCTACACCAGCTGGGGCAAGCCAAGCTGGACGGAAGCGCATTCATAAGATGGTTATGAAGTTTTATTTGAGCGAAGATGCAGTCTATAAAAGGGGCGCTGAAATAGGCCTTTTAAGATGCCTCGATAAAGATAAAGCTCAGAGACTGATGGATGAAGTCCACGGTGGAGTCTGTGGTCCACACATGAGCCATCATTTGCTGGCCAATAAGATATTAAGAACAGGGCATCACTGGATCTCTCTCAAAGATGACTGTGATGATCAAGTCAGGAGATGCTACCAATGCCAAGTCCATGGAAATGCCATACACGCTCCTCCAAATGAACTGCACAATATGAGTTTGCCATGGCCTTTCTCTATGTGGGGAATGGACGTGATTGGGCCAATAGAACCCAAAGCCAGCAATGGTCATCGATTCATCTTCACCATGATCGATTACTTCACCAAGTGGATTAAAGCTACCACTTTTCCCAAAGTCACCAAAGAGATCATCATTGGTTTCATTAGAAATAATGTTGTCTGTCGATATGGACAACCGGAGGTGATCGTATCAAACAACGCCAAGAATTTAAACAATTAGATGATGAGAGACTTATGCAGCAAGTTCCATATCAAGCATCTCAATTTCGTCATCTATCGGCCCAAGATGAATGGTGTTGTCAAAGCAGCCAATAAAAATATCAAGAAGATTATGCAGAAAATGTCCACCAATCACAAAGGATGGCCTGACCTGTTGCCTTTGACTATGTTAGCATATAGGACTCGTACTTCTATTGGGGCTACCCCTTACTCATTGCTCTATGGCATGGAGGCAGTATTTCCCATAGAAGTAGAAATGGAGTCCTTGAGAGTGTTAATAGACGCTCAGATGGAAGAAGATCAGTGGTTGCAAGAGCGGTACCACCAGTTGTCCCTGATAAATGAAAGGAGGGCTACAGCCATTTTCCACGGGCAGTTATATCAACAAAGGATTGCCCGATCATACAACAAGAAAGTCTGAATTTGATAATTTAAAGAAAATAACTTGGTATTGAAGAAAGTTCTTGCCAACCAAGACGAAGCCAAAAGAAAGTTTGCTCCAAATTGGGAAAGCCCTTTCATTATAAAAGAAGTTCTGACAGGAGGAGCTATCAGATTACAAGAAATGGATGGGAATGAATTTCCCCAACTTATCAATTCAGACACCGTGAAAAGGTACTATGTCTAAAGCACTTGCAAGCCGTTATCCTATTCCGGCGAATCAAATCAAATCAGTTTGGGTTTTCACAAAACAACTCGAACTACGAATGACCTGATCTCCCTCAACCCGGGAGTACGTAGGCAGCCAGTCCTGGTGTGGTCAAACCAAACAAAAAGTTCAAAAACCCTTCAAACCACAACAAAAAATTCAAAAACCCATCAAACCAAACTCAAACCCAAAAGAAACACTTCTCAAACTATTTAGGAAAAAATCGAACTACGAATGACCTGATCTCCCTCAAACTCGAGAGTACGTAGGCAACCATTCCTGGTGTGGTCTGACCTTCAAAAAAAACAAAAACCCAATAAAACCAGTCCCAAGACACCAAAACCCTATAAAACCCAAATACTATCAAGTCTTCCTGGTCAGCAGGCCCTACTCAGGTACATTCCGACATCTCGTTGTCCATCCATCAAGGAAAAGCTCATGATACATCAACAACAGCAAGTTATAAAAGAAGTGGTAATCACTCAGCAATGACAATACATATCCAATAGAGAAGTGAATTAAAATATATTTCTCTGATATATAATACCGTTTGATATATACATTGTATCCTGTACATGACAAAAATGGTTGATCTAGTATGTGCAGGAAAAATAAAGCTAGTCTATGAACCCATGGACAAACGGGACAGCAGTGCCAACATGGCATCCCTCTCAGAAGATGGAGAAGCATCGGTAAGCTCATGACCCTCGGTCTCCATACGAGCAAGAATATCCAAAGCCATCTGTATAATGCTGCTATGGCCATCTATGAAAGCACTCATGTCTGCAACCAAGCTGTGCGTATATGATCTGAGTGTAGTGTTGTCCGCAATATAAACATCCCGGGTGGCTATGGCCTCGTCCCACTCAATGTAAGTGGCATCCCGGGCGACTAAGGCCTCCTCAATTTCCTCAAAAGCTGCATCTCGAGTAGATCGAGCCTCATCTCTATCAACAAATGCTGTATCCCGAGTAACTCAAGCCTTGTCTCAATCAGTAAAAGTTGTACCCCTGCTAGAAAGGGCTGTCAACATCAATGCCCTAGCCTGGTCTCGCTCGAAAGTCATCTGAGCTAATGAATTAACAAGAGCTGGATCTGTCCTGGCAAGAACGCTCGGAGGGTCACTAACTAAAGTTGCTGTCAAACCAGTAAACAAATCATCCTCTATGGGAGAATCAAGATCCTCCATAGGCTCCTCCTCATCTGAATCAATGCCCGGAGCTGACTGGATAATCGCAGGCAATGCGATATCGTCCTCTGACCATGCCAAATACTTTGGAGAGTGATTTGGATGGCTAGTAGAGAAATCAGCCATCTCCTTGTGAGTCCAACACTCATAAGTCCTGATCAAGTCAGCTGACGATAAAGATGAAGCTGATATCCCCTTATCCATGGCCCCCTTAAAGTGGTGAAGGCTCTAAAACTGATCAAACTGGCCCATGACTACCAGCGGATGATATGTGGTCACCCCCCTCAAACCCGCCAGGGGAAAATAATCCATGTCAACTGCATGAGTGATGAAGCTATAGGGGGAACTCAGCCTGGAGCAAGGAAAGATTGAAAAGGGATGCTCAATTATCGATAAAAAGACCGACCATGATACCGCATCTGAACACTCCACTGGCCGGAAGGAGTAAGACATAGCTATCTCATGGGTAAAGCAATACCCATGATGGCAAAAAATTCCAATAGGACTCAAATGTGTCATGAACCACACACACAGCAGAAAGGCGTTGCCTCTAAAAAATCCCTCTGGATGGGTACTACAGAAAGTAGCCGACCTCAAAGTCTAGGCTAATATCATCGACAGAATCATACAACCCTGTTTGAGGGCACGAACCACTACTATCAAGCTAGTGTCCAAGTGGTCCATATATAGTGGCATGTACAAAGAAGCGTACATCAGCAGAACGTCTACACGTGCAAACTATCACTCATCTGCAAGAATGATGAAATCTCCAGAATATCGCTCGTAGCTATCTAGCCAGCCAAAGCAATCAATCAAAAAGTCCATGGACACCAAATGTCCTGCAGTAACCTCCTCAGTGACGACTCTGCGCCTCAGACCTGTCATAGTCATGAATGGTCGCCTCATGTCACTAATGGTTATCCTAGCACAAGGAAGATCTAATGCCAAACCTGTGAGGCGCTCATACTCCTCTAATGTAGGAGTCAACTCGTGATGGCCGAACCAGAAAACTTGGCGCTCGGGTATCCAGCAGGATAACATGCCGTCCACAAACCTCTGTGGAACCTTAAAAGCTAAAAGGGCCATATAATGCCCTAGCATCTGGTCAACTGTCTCTCTGGCTGTGAGAGGCAGACTATCATTCCACGATTGCAGCAAAGATGCTACCAAAGAATGTGGCAAGTGCTCGATACGACTGCCTGTGGATGAAGACATCTGTATAACCATAACATGAGACCAACCAGGGGTCAAATCTAAACTCACCTGTCTAAATGCATATCCATGACATAATACATGCATAATGACAATGATAAATGATAATAGGATGCAATAGATAGGAAATATCATGCATTTTTAGAATATACTATCTACTGAAAGCATCATCTTTGTCTGCTCATAAAATATAAAGTAAAAAGTACAGGGAAATGGGGCACAGCCGCCCAACAACTAACAGAGGCCTATCAAAAGATATAACGAGAAATTGGGCACAGCCGCCCAATATCTAACAGAGGCTAATCAAAAGATATAGCTAGAAAAACTATCAGAAGAAATCTATAACATCTACATCCAGGCGATCGACCAGCTCCAGCTTCTCTTGAGTAATAGAATCTCGGCCAGTGTGAATGTCCAGTCAATACAAGGGAGGATCAGCACCTGTAAAGCTGCCAAAAAATGGATCTACTAATGGACCAGCTCCAGAGCTGAAAGGAACAAATGAATCTACCTTGGATGGATCCCGGCCAAGGTGCCTGATGAAGAAATGAGCCCTCTCCAGCTGTTGGGTCAGTCCTAAAATATAGTTCAAGTGAGTAGGCTCCCGGAGACAAGCTATCCAGTCTGTTATCATCACAGACCCCAGCACCATATCTGCCATAAACTAGGTAGCACGAGTCTGAGCCCCAATAGTGCGGGGACTTCGCCAGCTATGGAATGCCTCCTAGCTGTAAGGACCCTCCGACAGGGTAAAATCATCTACGCCCACCATTAGAATGTCTGTGAGTGGCTGAGCTAATGGCCAATGATGCCAAGCAAGAGGAATAAAGGGAATGCAAATGTCTCCCATAACGCTCCGAATAGCGCGCTCTCCCAAGTAGAGCTCTGAACCTCCCTCGATCAAAAGGGGAACCCAACGAGTGGACAATGCAAACTCCTAACCAGTCAAAAAGCCATCCTCGAACCCGGCTATCAGAAAGTCTGAGGTGTGGGGAATCCACGAGATTGAATCGATCGTCAACAGCTCTAGCTGCAAGTGGGAGTGGGTAAATCCCTCTGCTATAGGGACCTCCGTCAAAGTGGATTGATGCCATCGTCGTCCACTAGGATAGGTCTCCAGGCCCAAAGTAGTGGCAGGCCGTAGGCAAGAAAGCCTCTTATATGCCCAGAACTGGCAATGTAAAGATCAAATGACCTCAGTGATAAAATTCGCAAACACAAATGAGGAAATTGAAAGGTGAAAGAGAAGTACTCACCAGCAAGAAAGGATAAAAACCTAGCCAAACCTCCATTATGCCCTCCGAGCGCAAGTGCATCCCTCGGAGAAAATAGGAAAATGTGTAGGTACCCCAATCAAAATCACGGAGGCGTTCCACGTATCGAGTAGCGCTAACCAGGGCAAAAGACACCGTCGAGGAGTTTTCTATAATGAAATAACCCCTGATGATCACTAAGAACAGTCGCCGAAGGATGTGATTTCTAACCCTCTGATCATCAAGCAGAGACTCAGTCAAAGCCCCGCTCTGGGCATCTACACTCAAGGGACCAGAATGGACAGTCCGACCCTTGATGGCCGTAGCTGGAACTCCCAAGAGGGACAAAATGGCAGCAGATAAAATGTCAGCCACCAATGGCACAGCTCGCCTGCAAACTCTA
This sequence comes from Panax stipuleanatus, assembly GCA_020205555.1. Taxonomy (NCBI): domain Eukaryota; kingdom Viridiplantae; phylum Streptophyta; class Magnoliopsida; order Apiales; family Araliaceae; genus Panax; species Panax stipuleanatus. The sequence goes on from CM035119.1 coordinate 80,159,413, forward strand.
TCCCCGTGATGAACCTCCAATCCATAGGTGTTATCATTACCTCACAATCCAATAGATGAAGAGACTGGGTCTGGTGGAACCAGCGCTCAAAAAAAGCCCTCAGATAACCCCAGGGGCAACAGCATCGAACCCCCAGGTGTTGACGATGGCCTGATACTCCGGATACAGAGTATGATATAAGGAATGGAAGCTGAACTAGTTCCCCCTGGGCTGCGTAAAGCCAGGAACTTACATCAAATAGCCCGACCAGATTAAACCTGTGCCCTGAAATGGTAAAAGAAAGAAAAATCCCGAATAAAAACTTCAGTCACCTCATTGGCGTGAAGATATATCGATGGATGGCGGCTCACATCACCCAGCAGCTCCGAAATCAGCACAGTGATAGCTGGAAGCTCCTTACGTGGAGCATGAGCTGGGGCAGTATCCATAAATAGAACATCCTCGTCATCCACATTATCCAGCATCTCAGCCCAGATCGGATGAATCACAGACTCAAATAAACGGCGAGGCGGTCGGGCTGGACGCGGATGAGGAACATCAGAAGCTCTCCTCCACCTCACACCTGAAGTGACTCTGCTAGCACTACTAGGTCTATCTGGCTCCATAACCTGGACAAAGTCTCCAAATGACCTCATAAAGGGTGAGGTAAGCCTTAAACATGTGGCTTATTAAATTAAATCATTGCTTTATGCATTTTCAAGTCCTAAAGCATGCATTAGTTAACCAAAATCCCCAGTAGAGTTAAAATTGCATGTTTATTAATTGCTCAGGCTTTTGAAAAAAATTTGCCAGTCTCCTTTGTAAAATGGACTATCTGCATGCACATAGGCATAACTAGGTGGCCATTCAGTAGCACACCTATCCAAAAACAGAAATAGTTCATATTTATAAAAAATCAAAATTAAACTCCCCATGGCAGATAAATTACCATGTGCATTTTTAGTTAAAAATCCAGGCTCATTTGGCCTCAAAAAGGATGAGTAAACTGATCAAAAAGGGCATCAATTGACTATCTCAGAAATCAAATTTTTTTACATCAGAACGTTCAGCACATTAAAAACATGCATATTTACTAAGTCTGCAAATTTTTATCAAGTCATATAGGCACGCCTATTCGCTATATTGTGTTTAGAAACATACTATGTGATATCTAACATTCTAACGGTCAAAACTAGAAAAGAAAGGATTTAAACGTTACCAGAGATGTGCATAACATTTATAGGGTGACAGAATTTGAAAAAAGTAGCTGCAACTCCGTAGATCTGAAGAAGAAATTCGGATTTTCTTTAGATTTCAAATTTAAAAATGAACTTTAAAAGCCACGGGAGGCCAAGTTATAATCGTATGGAGTAGCAGCCCCACCTGCGGCTGACACACCTCTACCTGCGGCTCCCTAGGGTGGGGCCCACCCCCTCCAATTCAGTCTAGTTCGAGTTAAAACGTAGTTACAGAAGCAAAAAAGTCAAATCAGGGAAAAAACTGCTACGCGATTGAGCGGATTGGCCTGAAATCCAGCGTATAAGCGACAAGTTCCTGACGAAGGAAGGAACTTCATGTAAACCATTGTTCGAAACCCTGAAGTGATATTCAGAGGCTAATGATGAAAACTGCTGAAAACTGCCTCTATGTAAGCATCGAAAATGATTCGGTGATTACTAGCCATTGAAAACTACTGTAGCGAAGGTCAGATTGCCTGACATTCCAGCTGTTGGCAACAACCCCAACGAAGCATCGGGAACGATCCGGTGATACAGCTGTTGAAAACTACTTCAGCGAAGGTCATATTGCCTGACATTCCAGCCGTTGGCGACAACCCCAACGAAGCATCGGGAACGATCCGGTGATACAGCCATTGAAAACTACTTCAGCGCAGGTCAGATTGCCTGACATTCCAACCATTGGCGACAACCCCAACGAAGCATCGGGAAGGATCTGGTGATACAGCCATTAAAAACTACTTTAGTGATGGTCAGATTACCTGACATTCCAGCCGTTGGCGATAACCCCAATGAAGCATCAGGAACGATCTGGTGATACAGCCATTAAAAACTACTTCAGCGAAGGTCAGATTGCCTGACATTCTAGCAGTTGGAGACAACCCCAACGAAGCATCGGGAATGATCCGATGATAATAGCCGTTGAAAACTACTTCTGCAAAGGTCAAATTGAATAAAACTGCAAGCCGTTGGTGACAACTCCAGCGTAGCATCGGGAACGAGCCGGTGATAAAATTATGGACAAGTTTTCCCCACAGATGAAAGATGATGGAATTTGTTATACAAATCCCCAGCGAAAGCACCGAGAAGGATCGGTTATTCAACTGACCATTGCAAACTACCGTTCGAGTAGGCTTCGAGGAGGTTCGGTGATGGTCGAGACTTTGCAAACTACCGTTCAAGTAAGCGGCAAGAGTGTCGACGCTGGGAAAAAAATCCCTTTAGAATGGGATGAATGATGTATCCGTTTTTCCTGAGTTTGTTTTGTTTGTTTTACCCTTCTCTGATTCGCTATGTCTATGGATTTTATTAAAGGGTGAGTTTTTAGGAAAGCGGTACCGACATAAGTGTCGACGACTTTGAAAAGATTGATTTTATTATTTTAATTTTAATAATTGGACCGAATGAGACAGAGTCGCCAGTTGGTATGGTTTAATATGGATGTACCAACTCATCCTAGTTTTAATAGTTTTTGTAATATGGTCCAATGCATGACTCTAAAAGATTGGTCTTGAAACCCGAGATTCATGAAATTCGGGGGCTAGGTTAAGCGGGGGGAAGGTGTTAGGCACCCTCCGACTCCCGTGAAAACACGGTACATCATTTTATTGATTTTATGTGCATAAAGTGTGTGTTTGTGTGAGTTTATATGTGTGTGTTTTATTTTGAAAGTTTTATTCATTTTTATTCTAAGTCTTTATTTTGATTTATTTGAAAGTAGTGTTGTACCTCTTTTGCGCCTAGGTACGAAGGATTTGATTTGACAAAAAGTTCATTGTTAACAAGATGTATGAATTGAACTAATGTTTTGGGAAAATAAGGTTTTCAAATCCTTTGCCGGACTAGGAATCGAAGACTTCAATACTTTCTTTTATTTATCTTGACGTTCATAAGGTGATCTACCCCGAATCGCTTTATTATGATTGAAAGCTCTTTGTGGTTTTAGAATTCATTTTGATGATATGCATGTAAACATCAAAAAGGGTCGGATCATCATCGGGCATGAAAGCCATCTCGATGAAATCGAGCACCCATAATTAAAGTTTTCACTATCACGGGATCTTGAATCCGACTTCTCGGGACTAACCCCTCGAGCTCGTCTTCAAGATCCAAATATTACATATACAATGATTTTTAAACTATTTAAACATTACATCATCAAAACCCGTCCATCATGGGAATCAAGTCGGGATCCATTCGAGGATCTCAACACCGGGATTCCTAGGCTCACATTATTTATGCAGGAATACATATATACAATGTCCTCAACTTTGATATTAGATGATTTCATCTGTTGAAATCACCGTTTCAAGCCATTTCGGTCCCTTTTCGCCTCTAGATACAAATCTAGGGATATACAGGGGTAATCGAAACCATTTAAAGTAATAAATACATAGATCTACCATGGATCTAAACTGATCTAGCACACGGGTTAAAGCTTTATGCTTAATAACCTCTCAAAGGCTAGATTCGGCTTAGATATAGGTAGATCTAGCCTCCGTACTCGATTTACAATGCAATAAGCATAATATAACCGATAAAAACGTAATATTTATCAACTATTACACAATATGCTTATAAACAACAAGATTAACTAGATTTAAACAATATATATCATCAATCTAGTATATTAAGCAAGATTTACAAAGAACGAAGCCGAAAAGAACGTTTTTTCACCTTAGGGGACTCGTGAACAAGTATTTTAACTCCCGTGGTCAACGTAGAACACTCCCGGGACTTCAAGTAGGTGCTAAATGAGATAAATAAGCTTCAAGTATGTGATTACAAGTTCCACCCGAGCCCTTCTCTCTCTAAAATGTCTTTTCTCTCTCTAAAACTCTCTCTTCTTTTTTTCTAAATGAACTAATATGGGGGATTTAAGCTGGCCGAGCCAGCTGCATACATGTGTGTGGCTAGCGGCATATATGTATATGGCTAGGCTAGGTGGGGCTCGCCGTCTAGAAGTGTGCTCCTATGGTCCTGGTTCGGAGGAAGTTAACCTACGCAGACCGAGCTTTCGAAAAGTCTATGGCGAATGCGGCAGAATCCAATCGAGTCTGACTGAGTTGGGGTTCGAGAAGATGATACTGATAGCTGAGAAGTATCTTCTGGTTCCCGACGGCAGTTAGCTGGTTTATCTTCGATGGCATGCATTTCGAGGTTTGCTGAGTTAGTTTTCGGTGAACAATATCTCTGCTTGGCGACCCTTGTTCGGTTCACGACATGTTCGGACGTCATTAGTCTTTTAAATCTTTCATGGGGTCGTCTCCGAGATGACCTGGCTCTTTTGCCTTACCTCGGGGTTGTCTCTGTAGTAAAATTATGCTTTTTCCCTTCTGCAAGGTTAGTACAAAGAAAGCAAATTTTTGAGTGTCTATAGATGCCCCTCTTCGCCATGTTTATGTAATGTAATGGATGAACACGACAAAGATTACTAGACACAAAGAATGCATGACAAGGTATATATGATAATGCAATGTCATGTATAAAACATGTAATGATATGTGAGATTAGAAAAGGGTTATTCCCCTCTGCTGGGGAAGTTAAAGATTACGTTGTTGTAGTTAAGTCGACTTACGCTGGGTTATAGCCAACGGATTACACCATCAGGGTTTTGCCGATCTGCGTTGAGTTGTTACCAACGGATTACACCATCGGGATTTTACCAATCTGCGTTGGGTGGTTGCCAACGGATTACACCATCGGGGTTTTGTCGATCTACATTGGGTTGTTGCCGATGAACTACATCATCGGGGTTTTGCCGATCTGCGTTAGGTTGTTGCCAACGAATTACATCATCGGGGGTCGAGCCGACGCCTTCACTGGTTCATTGCCAGTGGATTACATCATCGGGATTTTGCCGATCTGCGTTGAGTTGTTGTCAACAGATTGCATCATCGGGGTTTTTCCGATCTGCGTTGGGTTGTTACCGATGCATTACATCATCGGGGTTTTTTCGATCTGCGTTGGGTTGTTACCAACGGATTACATCATCGGGGTTTTGCCGATCTGCGTTGGGTTGTTGCCAACGAATTACATCATCGGGGGTCAAGTCGATGCCTTCACTGGTTCATTGTCGGTGGATTACATCATCGGGGGTCGAGTCGACACCTTCACTGGTTCGTTGCCGGTGGATTCTAAGATGTAGTATTAATTTTGATTGACTTTCAGGTCTTTCGATGTTCAACGTTAGGATTTCTGATTTGTACCAAATTTCTGCTATTTTGGAGGGTTTTTTAGGATTTTTGGGGTTTAAAACTGTCCCGGAAAGATACCATTTCAAATAATATGACCATTCTGAACCCAAAATAACACGTTTCGGACTGCACTTTACCAATCAGGAAGCCGCGAGACCCACCTATGGCAGCCGCATATGTGTATACGGCTAGAGCATACATGTATGAGGCTACCCGTGTTCAGGCTTATACCCCCGGGATGGCTCAATTTCATTCATTCGACTTGAGTTCTCTCGTATTCTCTCTGAAACATTCGAGCCTCTCATCCAATCTACGCTATCCCGGCTTGATTTGGAGCGATCTGACATCGTACATCTCTTCTACGTACTACGAGTAACGTATAGACTCTATTTTTTTGCATTTTTATTGGTGAAAACCCACATTTCCTTCCTTAAACGCATTATATCTATAATATATGCATAGATAGTTTGATGAACATGTTTATAATGTAATGCATGCTTACGTATCATCTTATGGACCGTATGAATGCGATATATTATCATTTATCGATTAATCTAGACATGCATTATAGCTATGTGTTAGAACAACAGTTTAAATTGATATTTAATTGCTTGGTTGTGATGGTATACCCTCATAGGGTGATTTAATGCATGCTTCGGGACTGTGGATAGTCCACTTTATAGGGGAGACTCTGGCAAAAAAAATTCATGAGTTAGACGTCAGGGTCCTAGATATATGTATAGATATGCTAGGATGCGAGTTAAAATGATGTACACATATAATGGCACATGTAGAACATACATGATGTGATGACCTAAATTATATTTCATAGATTAAATTTGAAATTTGAAAAGGATAGGAATATACCTGACTTCTCTTTGATTCCTACGAACTCATTGGTCAGATATGGATTCCACGGGGCCTAGCCGTTCTTCATCCCAGCGAGTTTCATCTGGAGTTCGCCGGCGGAGAGCTCCCTCTGATGTTCCCATTCCATAAATTAGTAGGCGGGTCCAGAGATTAACAGAGCCCGTTATGCGTCCTCTTAGTGAGGACCAACTTCATTTAGATGAAGAGGACATCCCATAGCCTGAGGTTCTGCCTCAGCCCATTGCTGTGCCACAATTTCTTCCTGGTATTCAGGTAGCTGTCCCTGATTTACTGGGTACGAATCTGAGCCGCCATCCCTCCATTCACTTGCAGACGAATGAGGTACATGATCTTTACATTGATTTGTATTCTTTTCTCTTTTCTATCAACAACCAGTTTTCTCAACCTTAAGGTTGTGCAGGTTCTAGAGTTTACCCAGCCCAGGGGAAACTGGTTCAGCATATACTCTTTGTAGCATTCGCTACATCCAGAGTACCGGACGGTCGTGGATTCTTGGGGATTGGAGGTTTTCTTCACCATTGTTCCCCGTCGCTGCCCTTGGGGCTATTTGCGAGCTTTGTCAGAGAGATGGCTTCATCAGATTCAGTCTCTTTATCTGCTGGACTGCGAGGTTATGATGACTCCCATGGATAGAGGTATATCATGGGCCTAGAGTTTATCGGAGCCAAAGTGTCGTTAGACACGGGTATCACCTCGACCACAGTGCGCACCCTTTTAGGGTTTTTTTCTCAGGAGCGGGCCTTCAAGGCTCGTAGTATTCGATCGGGATGCCTGAGCATCGATGCTGCTCGAGGCACTCTACAGCAGCCGTTGCCTGCCGATTTGAGGGATAAGGATCGCATCTTACGGCGTCTATTCCTGACCATCATGAGGGGTTGTTTCATTGCGAACAACTCCTCCACCGTTCCCTTCAGCTTGGTAGGGGTTATTCGTGACGTAGATCGCATTGGGGACTATGATTGGGAATCTTTTACATTTGCTCTCTTCCTTCACGGGATGCGACTGCGATCCAAGGGAGTTACCGACGCCTGGGTCGGATTCTACCCGTTTCTTCTAGTGAGTCATTTTGACTGACTTTCATTTGTCTGAATTTTAATTAGTTTATCTTTTCCCATGGTTAATGTTGGGCTCTTTGCATTGACAATTCTGGGCTTACGAGAGACTCCCTTGTCTTTGCCATATCTCTATCTTAGGCTTGGACACTTATCCTCGGGGACGTAGATGGCATCAGTCTACTCTGACAGAGGTCCCGATTGCAGAGGGCTTCACCCATGCTCATCTTCAGCTAGAGACATTAACAGCCTTGGACATAATGTGGGTCCCTTATTTGGCAGAGCACTTGTCTGAGGGATTTGAGGATGGTCTACCAGCAGGGTTGGAGTACCATCTATCTACTCATCGTATTCCCTTCCTATTTGATGGAGGTTGGGAGCTCTACCTCAGGGAGCGCGCCTTTTAATGTATCACTGGGGAGATTTGCCTTCTTTTTCTTCCTCCAGCTCAGTGATTCTGGCCTCTATCATAGTCAGTTGCAACGATTCCCACTATTGGGTACGATGGGTTTCATTTGTCGGATGGTCCTATCACGTCTAAGGACTTTTCCACTTGGTGGGGCCCACGCACGATAGGATCTCATACCTGAGCTGCCCAGTTCCTAGGAGATATGGTTCCAGGGTCTCTTATGATGAAGGAATGGATATCATGCTTCATGGAACCTTCTCACCAGACTTAGATAGCTGACTTGAGGCGTCAGTTAGAGCAGCTGTCGATGTATTGTTGGCATGTGGGTGTGGACCCTTCCTTAGCTAGTACTTTCGCTGCTCAGGATAACGAGGCTGGACCATCAGGCACTGGTGGTTCTCATGGGGCTGGACCCTCAGGTGCTGGTGGTTCTCAGGATGGAGGTGATCCATTTGTTTGTCACCCAGATATGCAGGAGACACCTTATCGCCCAGATTAGCAGGATGTGCCCACCCCAGGTGACTTGCCCCATGTCGATCAATTCGATGATTCTAGCACCTTCCTGGATGATTTCGACATTGTGATTATCCCCTAGGTCTTTTGTTAGTCTTCAGGCATTTGTACCCCAGTATCCTGTACTTTTTATTTTTTAGTTTTCACATGTATCATAGGTATGACAGTAATGTAATATAAAATTGATGTATTTGACAGATGTCTATTTATGATGTTTTCTATTTATTCATCGCGCATGCCATATTATAACTCGTTATGATGCATGCTTCATATATATTTAAATGATTGGATAGAGATTGACCCCTGTATGGTCTTATTGACACAATTTTATAGATGGCCTCCTCTGCTATTGTTCGCCTGGATCACCTTCCGCCTAGTTAGATAGCTACCAGCTTGAGGGTTTGGCATGATCATTTGTCAGATTCTGACCACGTTGCAGTAGGTCGTATGTTGGGCCATTCCCTATCTCTGTTGTCCTTTCAGGTTCCAGAGGGGTTTATTGACGGGATGCTTAGTTATTGGATTTCCAAGAGCCACGTTTTTTGGTTTGGCTCAAACGAGTTGACTCTTACTCTGGAGGAGTACGGTCGCATCTCTGGATTGTCGATAGAGGGGCCGTGTGCTCGAATTGCATTGGGCCACATGCGCCGCCAGTTGATGACAGTGACCGGATTGAGGAGGGCAGTCATACTAGCCAAGGTGGGTGGCAGCCACATTATTTCCATGGACTTTATGATAGGTCACTTTGGATCTGCTGACAGCTTTGTCGTCTATCATGGAGATGTCGCCATTTCAGAGGAGAGATGGCCTACTGCCCGAGTGGACGCCCTGGTCATGTGCCTCATAGTGTATCTATACATGCCATTCTATGCTGACCATCTAGACGTGGTGATGTCGATGGCCGTCAGGGCTCTCAGAGATGACTTCAGCATACTTCCTCTTATCCTGGCAGAGACATTGATATCAGCATCCCTCAGCCGGACTGTTGGGGATCAGTTGTTCAGAGGTAGCCCTGTGCTTCTATATATCTGGTTTATAACACACCTCAGATAGATAGGTAGGCTTCATCGTCATGGATTTTATTTTGGACATGGCTTATCGCAGGTCTACTCATATCGCCCAGCTTCCTGCATCAATGGGGCGTTATGGACTTCATTTCTGGGTGCCATGGAGCATCCTTTTTTTATAGTTATGTACTCTGGGTACTGCTCCTTTTTGAGTTTCACAACCCACGTAGCCGACCTAGATTTCCTCACGTTGGTTGGTTTGAGGTGCGTGACGACCTATCATCCTCTGGCGGTGATGGGCCAATTTGATCAGTACCAAGAGGTCTATGCATTTGAGGGGACTGAGGATTATCGCTTTCCTGTCTGCTCAGTTACTGAGGCTGATCTAGCTCGAGTTTACGGATTTTGGTCGCATCGACAGACAGCGGAGTTCAGAGATAGCCATCTGGGCCGATCTGCAGAGTACTCAGCTTGGTTGGAGTCGAATTTGGCACCAGACGCAGCAGACCAGATTGAGGCAGGATCTTTATCCGAGGATGACGATTGGCCTACTAACGTTAAGGAGCCCTTGGACGATCTTATATCTCTGACTGAGGATGCTCTATTTACAGAGTTGACAGCTTCTCTTGTTAGTACTGTCCCGCGTTTAGCCTCAGTTTCCATAGAGGCGATGGACAGACAGCTTCACCTGGTGACCTTTGAGAGGGATCAGGCTCAAGCTCAGATGTTAACCATCGTAGCTGGTCGGGATGTTGCTATCGCTGAGAGAGATGTAGTGCTTGCTTCCAGAGACCAGGCCCTCATTGATAGAGATACGACCCAGACTTTCGTAGATGGACTCATTGAACACGTACAGGGCGTAGTGCAGGGTCAAGAGGAGATTTATCGCATGGCATCAAAGATGCTGAGACATGTCGAGATACTAGAGCACGAGCTCACAGATGCTCCTCAGACCGCAGAGACTGCTAGATATTTGGCTATGTTAGCTCGTCTTACCGCCGATTTATAGCCCTATTTTATTTCCTACACGGACTTTGTTATTATCTCTTGTCATAGGTTAGAATCAACTTTTGTATTATAAATAGTTATATATATAAAAAGAAACTAGTTCAGTTCACTTCCCTTGTTTGAGCATGTCTGGCCATGTACACTGTTACCATTCTCGCTTCATAATTTGTTATGTCAACATAGAACTGGTCTTGTCATACTTGCGCTAGATTCGACAGGGTGATGCTGAGATGTCTCTAGGTCCTCTCCGCATGAACCGTTGATTGGGCAGGTTTGTGTTAGATTTCAGTTTCTGTATAGGTTAATATTTTGGTTATAAGGTGAAAGTGTTTGGATTCTTTCGGAGGTTAGACCGCACCATAAATGGTTGCCTACGTACTCCCACAGATGGGAGATCAGGTCTTTCGTAGTTTAGGCTCAGCCTGAATAGTTGAAAAGGTTTTATTTGGGTTTGAGTTTGGTTTGATGGGGTTTGGATTTTTTGTTTGATTTGATGGGGTTTTGATTTTTTTCAAGGGTTAGACTGCACCATAAATGGCTGCCTACGTACTCCCACAGATGGGAGATCAGGTCTTTTGTAGTTCAGGCTCAGACCTGAAAACTAGACTTGATATATTTTTCTTTTTCTTTTTTTTTCTTTTCTTTTTTTTCTTTTCTTTTTTCTCTTTTTTTTCTTTTCTTTTTTACAAGACAAAGTATTCCAGTTTGAAATGAAAGGGGTCTCAGACATAATACCGTTTCACCGAATCGAAATTGATCAATTGCGGGAATTTCTCATCGTCCATCTCCTCCAGTTTCAAGGCTACACCTGATAAGATTGGTTTGACAACAAAGGGTCCTTCCCAATTTGGGGCAAATTTTCCTTTAGCTGCATCCTGGCCTGGAATGATCTTGTTTAGTACCAAATCATGCTCTTTAAATTCTCGAGGATGCACCTTCTTGTTATAAGATCGGGACATTCGTTGCTGATATATAGTAGCAGCCCTCCTTTCATCTATCAAGGATAACTGATTGTATCGATCTTGTATCCACTCTCCTCTATCTGGGAATCTAGCATCACTCTCAGTGATTCTATCTCCACTTCGACAGGAAGTACGGCCTCCATACCATAGACTAACGAGTACGGTGTTGCCCCAGTCGAGGTTCGAGTTGACGTTCGGTATGCGAGTATGGTTAACAGCAACAGATCAGGACATCCCCGGTGATTTGCCAACATCTTCATCATTATCTTCTTGATATTCTTATTAGCGGCTTCCACCCCGCCGTTCATTTTCGGATGATACATAACCGAATTAAGGTGTTTGATATTGAACTTACTGCACAGCCCCCTCATCATCTCGTTATTCAGATTCTTCGCGTTGTCTAATTTGATAACCTCGGGTTGTCCATACCGACAGATGACGTTGTTTCTAATGAAACCAATGATGACCTCCTTGGGGAAGGAAGCTGCTTCAACCCACTTGGTAAAATAATCGATCATAGTGAAGATGAATCGGCTGGCTTTAGGCTCAACAGGTCCTATCATGTCCATTCCCCACATGGAAAAAGGCCATGGTGATGTCATGCAATGCAGTTGATTTAGTGGTGCATGAATAATGTTGGCATGAATCTGGCATTGATAACAATACTTGACATGATCGTCGCAATTCGCTTTAAGGGATATCCAGTAATGTCCCGTCCTTAGAATTTTCTTGGCAAGCAGGGGTCCACTCATATGTGCTCCACACACCCCACCATGTACTTCATTCATAAGTCGTTGGTCTTGATCTTTGTCTAGACATCTCAGAAGGCCTATACCTAGGTTTGTCTTGTAGAGATCATCCCCACTTAGGTAGAAGTCCATGGCCATTTTTTGTATTCGCTTCTTCGCGGCCTGACTCATTCCTTCAGGGGTTGATTGATCTCGTAAATATTCTTTAATGTGGTGGTACCAAGGTGGTCCAGTAGGTGCTATCTCATCCGATATCTCCCCTACGTTGTTTTCATATGATGGTGCACTTTGTACAGTGAAAGTGATGATAGGAATTCCCTTTCTTGCTGATAGGTTCACCAATGAAGCTAATGTAGCCAATGCGTCAGCGAAATCATTTCGATTCTAGGGAATATGCATGAAGGCAATATCTTCAAATTCTCCTGCCAATCTAAGAATATGTCGATGGTAAGGCAGTAGATGCAATTCCTTGGTGGTGTAGGCCCCGGTGGACTGTCTGATGACTAGTTCTAAATCTCCGAACACTGCTAATCATTTAACTCCCAGGGACTGAGCCAGTTTAACCCCACAATGCATCGTTCGTATTCTGCGATATTGTTGGAATTATTAAAATATAACTTGGTTGCCATAGAGTATTGATCTCTTGTGATGGATACCAGAACTGCCCCGGCTCCCGCGCTTTTAGTGTTTGATGCGCCGTCAAAATACATTTTCTAGAATTGACCTCGACCCTCCTTACTGGTCAGTTGAATAGTCATCACTTCCTCCTCCGAAAAATAGGTTTCCAAAGGTTCAAAAATTTTTGTTGGTGCCGCCGACAGGTGATCCGCAATCCCTTGCCCTTTGATGGACTTTTGGGTCACATAGATGATGTCGAACTGTTGGAGGATCAACTGCCACTTGGATAACCGGCAGTTCAACATCGGCTTGCTGAAGATATTTTTCAAGGGATCCATCCTAGAGATGAGATAAGTTGTATGGCCGTGTAGGTAATGTTGTAATCTCGTGGCTGCCCAAGCTAATGCACAGCAGGTTCTTTCTATCAGGGTGTATTTCTGCTCTCCGCAACTGAAACGTTTATTGAGATAATAAATTGCCCTTTCTTTCCCCATATCATCCTTTTGCCCCAGTAAGCAACCCATAGCTTTGGAATTGACTGAGATATATATGAATAGCAGAATTCCATCCCTTGGGGGTACCAAGATAGGTGCTTCAATCAACCTCTTCTGGATGGTGCGAAAAGCTTTTCGGCAATCTTCATTCCATTTTCCCTAGGAGTTCTTTCTTAATAATTTGAAAATAGGTTCACAGGTTGCTGTCAACTGTGATATCAACCGGCTGATGAAGTTTATTCTTCCCAGGAAGCCTCGGATTTCCTTTTCGATCTTTGGCTCGAGCATCTCCGTGATGGCTTTGATCTTGGTAGGATCCAACTCAATGCCCCGGTTGCTCACAAGAAATCACAGGAGTTTACCGAACTTCACACCAAAAGCACACTTCGCTGTATTTAACTTCAAATTGAATTTACGGAGTCGTTCAAACAACTTTCGAAGGTGGGTACAATGTTCATCGGCTTCTCTGGACTTCACGATGATATCATCCACATACACTTCTATTTCCTTATGCATCATATTGTGAAATAAGGTCATCATGGCCCTCTGATAAGTAGCACCAGCAATGGTAAGGCCAAAAGCTAGTCTTCGATAACAAAATGTTCCCCAGGGGGTAATGAAGGCGGTCTTTTCCCTGTCTTCTTCAGCAACCATAATCTGATGATATCCGGCAAACCAATTGGCAAAAGAATACATTTTGAACTGTGTCATATTGTCAATTAACATGTGGATGAAAGGTACTGGGAAGTCATATTTAAGGTTTCCCTTGTTAAGATCTCGATAATCTACACGTACTCGCACCTTCCCCCTAGATTTCGGCACTGAGACTACATTGGACAACCAATCAAGGTATGTTGACACCATAATGATTCCCGCTTTGAATTGCTTGATAATTTCTTCTTTGACCTTTAGGCTCCATTCTGGTTTCAACCGTCTTAATTCCTGCTTGACCGGTTTAAAGCCTTTCTTGATTGGTAGTCGATGGGCAACTATATCGATGGATAGACCTATCATGTCTTCATGAGACCAGGCAAAAACATCCTTGAACTGGGTTAGGAGTTTGATTAGTTCTTTTTATTGGTTAGAGGGGAGGTTGGTCCCGATCTGTATCTCTTGGAGATTGTCAGGGGTTCTGATATTTATGGTGGTAGTTTGATCAAGGTTGGGTTTAGGTTTATCTTCGACCTATGCTTTAATTTCCTCGGGCACCTCATCATCATCCACTTCCTCTTGCTCGATCCCCATCAAGTCAAAGTCCAATTCTATATTGAAATCATAACCATTACTCAAATTTGTCAAGTCATGGACATGGCTAGAAATACTTAAATTTGGAAACCTGAGACAAAAAACTTGATTGCTAAATATATACAAACGGCTGTCAATTACAAAAGGATTCAGTAGTTGATATAACAACAGGCAATAACAAGTTGCAGATAAAATAAAGCAGACATAAATATATAAAGGTAAAGCTCCCTATCAACGAATCACTTTCTGGTTTTACCTTTTTGGACGATCTGAGGGGTAACCGTCCAATTAGTGGTAGTGAGATCCTGGGGGATAGCTGAGATAGATGCACTGCTGGAGTTGTCGGCGTCTTCCAGGATGGCCATAACTATTTTGGAACAGGTCCCTGGATCCTCCTTCGGGATGTTCACACTTCCCCAGTTAAGGACCGGGAGGATGGGTTGATCATACGACAAGTCTTCCCCTTTGGATTTCTTCAGGTCATCTTTAGGAAGGTAAAAACTGCTCACAAATTGTAACTGAATCTCATCCAGAAACTTCTTATCTTTGGCCATCCGAGCAGCATCCTTGAGAGGCTCTTCATCACCAATCTCCTTATATTCGTTCTGATTGACTTTAGGGATCAGGAGGTTTGAGATAATAACGAGGAACTTCTTCAATGGCTCTTTAAATTCGGCTTCGCTGAGGTCTACCTTGAGATGACTCACATTGTTAACTGGCACGTGCTTGTGAGGTATACGATGTTTGTATCCACCAGAGTATCCTAATCCAGCCCTTCCCAACTGTGTGGGCATGTGGATCAGGTTCTTGATTCCCTGGCCATTTCTACCCAATCCTCGGCCTAGTCGATGTCCTCTGGAAAGCATCTCTTGGCCAACTTCCATCACTTTTGGAGATATCTGGGGAGTTAATATTGGAGCACCCACCGAGTGGTATCGTGGATTGCTTACTTCAAAAGCTTGAAAACTGGCGGGCTCAATACCCTCCTTCACGCTGATCAGGGGCATATCTCCCAGATTATGGATAGGATAATCAGGTTCTGCATTGACAGTGACCAGATTGTCGTTGACGATGTACTTTAATTGCTGATGAAGATTTGAAGGAGCAGCCCCATCCATATGGATCCATGGTCTCCCAGCAATAGATTATATCCGGTAATGATCTTCAGGATTTGGAAAGGTATATTGAAAGTGAACGGGCCAATCTCTACCGGAAGTTCAATTTCCCCAACTGTATCCCTTCTTGATCCGTCGAATGCTCGTACCACTACATGGCTTTCCCGAATCTGATTTGGGTTGATCTTTATCCTATCCAGAGTATCCTGTGGCCAGATGTTCAAGGATGATCTGCCATCGATTATCACACCTCCTACCATGTACCCAGATGATACGACAGCGATATGCAATGGTCTACGATGCCCCGTTCCCTCGGCCGGTATATCATCATCAGTAAATGATATCACATTACTGTCCAATACATGGCTAATCAGGTGCTGGAATTTCTCAATATCAATGGTTTTGGGCAGGTGTGCCTCCTCTAAATCCAGAATGGAGATTTGATGTGGTTCCGCTTCCAACTATTTCACCGTCCTTGCTTCGTCGTGCCCCATCTTAAGGAGGAATTCTGCGATCTTTCCCGTGGATACCTTCCCCAATACCTTGGTTTTCGGTTTCAATAAATGCCCTGGGAGGTAAAGTGGATTCTCCTTAGGTACGATGGTTGTACAATTGGGGGCTAATTTTATGCCTTCTCCATAATTCCATGGTACCTTCTTTAGGCTAAGAATTCGGAGTTGCAGCCAAGGAGCCAACATCAGGGGTTTTGGTGCTGGTATCTTGAGAGTCGTCTTGTTTCTCTGCTCAGATAATCCTTTTATGGTTATGGGTCCGCCCGACGCTCCTTCTATGCAAAGGATAACAGTTACCATTCCCTCCAAATTCCTTGCCCCTCTGGGGTAAATTATCTCTTCCTCAGAGAAGATCTCAACTTTATTCGTAAGTTCTAGCTCTCCTAATTCGATTAGATTTTGAATTAAATGTCGCAGGGCCCAGCATTCCTCAGTGGCATGACCAGGGGCATTCGAATGATAGAGGCAAGATCTAGAAGGATCGAAACACTTTGATCGCGGATCCGGGGTGGTAGAAATTTTGTGATCTTTCCCTCCTCGATTAAGGTGCACAGAATTTCCTCCCTGGACTTCCCCAAGGGGGCGAATTTGACTATAATCTCCCCTTTGTCAATCAAGTTTTGAATCTTGTGTTTTAAAGTCCAACATTCCTGAGTATCATGCCTCGGTGAGTTGGAATGGTAAGCGCATTTCTTGCTGGGATCAAATTGCCTTCTGTTTGGATCAGAAGGTGGCGCTAGCTCCATGATCTTCTTCTGGGCAATCAATAGTGCTAATATATTCTCCAAAGAGTCCCCTAAAGGAGTGAATATCCTTCTTCACTTATTCTCCCCAACCTTCAATGCTGTAGGATTTTGGGAATTCACAGGATGAGAGTTCTGCTTTTGGATAAGCGGATTATGGCTCTTGTTGGTAGCTTGTCCTTGCAATATCAAAGAGACATCTTCTTCCTTCCTCTTTGATACTCTTTTGGGAGCACTTGCATAGTTTCTCGACTGTATGTGCTCGGCTACGGCTTCCAAGGCAGTGAGATCCTTAATTTTGCCAGACTTCAAACCCATATCTACCATTTCCCCATGTTTGATCATTTCGGAGAAGGATTTTCCTAACTCGGCGAGGACTCTCTCATAGAAAGGGGCTTCTTGTATGTCGATGAAAGTTGTGACCATCTCACCTTCATCCATTGGTGGGTTAACTTGGGCCGCCATTCGCCTCCACCGCTGGGCATATTCTCTGAACTACTCATTACCTAGTTTCTTAACTTTGGTAACTTAGTAGCGATCAGGTGCCATTTGGGATTGGAAACTGTACTGGTTGAGGAAATCATGGGCCAAATCTTCCCAACCTATGACTTTGGAATTATCTATTCGAGCGTACCAAGTTCGAACTTCACCGGTAAGGCTTTTTTGGAATAGTTGCATCCTGAGATTTTCATCCTCATCTTAGGTTCCCGGTTCACCTATGTAGACTTTTAGGTGAGTATAGGGATCTCCCAGCCCGTTGTATTTCTCGAACTCTGGGATTTGAAACTTATCCGGGTATCTTACTTTTGGGAAAATACACAGATCCTAATAATTCATGCTCCTATAGGATCCTGTCCCTTTCATAAACCGGATGGTGTCCTCCATCTGCCTAACCTTCCTTCTGATATCTCCAGTGTCTTTGTCCTCCCGGAGGTCTATGATTTCCCGTGTCGTCTTCTGGATCGGGGCCTCCTTGGGTACTTCCACTTCGAGGGGAGAGATAGGTGTGGACATCTGGGTATCACCGTCCTTTTCTGGTATTTTCATATCTCCTTGCACAGAGGGTTCAATCTGACTCTCATGCTTAGGTTCCTGGGATACTTTGCACTGTTCTCTTAACAGGGTCGTCATCTCGGCTATCTGTTTCTTAAACTCCTCGAATTCATCTCGAGATACAGAGATGGGTTCAGATGAGCTTCCTTCAGCCATCTTGAACGGTGGTGAACTGGCCTTCTTGGCTCAAAATCGAGTTCTAGGACCAATCTGCACAAACTAATACCTAGTTTAGACTGGATATTGGTGGACAGAGATGCATGATATGCTATGCATCAGTTTAATGGTTTTTTAATCTTTTCCTACAACACAACGGGTTAGTCGAATTGATGATAGGATATGAAAGACATACAAATGCTAGTACAAGATGATGGCCATTTATATACGCAGAAGAGTAAATAGGGCATGAAGAGACACCATGCATTTGGTTTATCAGAGGCTGACCTATCTTAGGGGTTACTCTCACGGGCATTTTGAAATTGGTTCCCAGATCTTCGCAATTTACTTGATGAAAACATCCATTTTTCAATTGGAGCGGATCTGAGTGGTGCCTTTCCTGAGCCTCACAATGGAAACACCCAAAGGAGTCCAGTAATAAACAACCGACGGGATTGCCTCCTAAGGAGGTACCACACAACATACATTCACGTCTTCACCGTATGTAATTCTGATGATATTTGTGTGAAGCACTAATATATTGTGCGAAGCACTAATATAGAAAATGTTTAAAGATCGAGACATTTATCACACACAAAGAACATTCACACAAGATGCATATGCAGAATGAAAATCAAAAAGATTGAACGCGGCTTAAGTCCTCTTTAATCCCCAGCAGAGTCACCACCTATCAACGCAGGGAAAAAAATCCCTTTTGAATGGGATGAATGATGTATCCGTCTTTCCTGAGTTTGTTTTGTTTGTTATACCCTTCTCCGATTCGATATATTTATGGATTTTATTAAAGGGTGAGTTTTTAGGAAAGCGGTACCGACATAAGTGTCGACGACTTTGAAAAGATTGATTTTATTATTTTAATTTTGATGATTGGACCGAATGAGACAGAGTCGCCAGTTGGTATGGTTTAAATGGATGTACCAACTCATCCGAGTTTTAATAATTTTTGCAATATGGTCCAATGCGTGACTCCAAAAGATTGGTCTTGAAACCCGAGATTCGTGGAATCTAGGGGCTAGGTTAAGCGGGGCGAAGGAGTTAGGCACCCCCCGACTCCCGTGAAAATACGGTACCACGTCTTATTAATTTTATGTGCATAAAGTGTGTGTGTGTGTGAGTGTGTGTGTGTGTGTTTTATTTTGAAAGCTTTATTCATTTTTATTTTAACTCTTTATTTTGGTTTATTTGAAAGTAGTGATGTACCTCTTTTGCGCCTAGGTACGAAGGATTTGATTTGACAAAAAGTTCATTTTTAACAAGATATATAAATTAAACTTATGTTTTGGGAAAACAAAGTTTTCAAATCCTTTACCCGACTAGGAATCGAGGACTTCGATACTTTCTTTTATTTATCTTGACGTTTATAAGGTGATCTACCCAGAATCGCTTTATTATTATTGAAAGCTCTTTGTGGTTTTATTAGAAATTATTTTGATGATATACATGTAAACGTCAAAAAGGGTTGGATCATCATCGGGCATAAAAGCCATCTCGATGAAATCGAGCACCCACAATTAAAGTTTTTACTATCACGGGATCTTGAATCCGACTTCTCGGGACTAACCCCTCGAGCTCGCCTTCAAGATCCAAATATTACATAAACAATTATTTTTAAGCTATTTAAACATTACATCATCAAAACCCATCCATCGTGGGAATCAAGTCGGGATCCATTCGGGGATCTCAACACCGGGATTCCTAGGCTCACATTATTTATGCGGGAATACATATATACAATGTCCTCGACTTTGATATTAGATGATTTCATCTGTTGAAATCACCGTTTCAAGCCATTTCGATCCCCTTTCGCCTCTAGATACAAATCTAGGGATATACGGGGTAACCGGGACCATTTAAAGCAATAAATACGTAGATCTACCATGGATCTAAACCGATCTAGCACACGGGTTAAAACTTCATGCTTAATAACCTCTCAAAGGCTAGATTCAGCTTAGATCTAGGTAGATCTAGCCTCCGTACTCGATTTACAACGCAATAAGCACAATATAACCGATAAAAACGTAATATCTATCAACTATTACACAATATGCTTATAAACAACAAGATTAACTAGATTTAAATAATATATATCATCAATCTAGTATATTAAGCAAGATTTACAAAGAACGAAGCCGAAAAGAATGTTTTTTCACCTTGGGGGACGCGTGAACAAACATTTTAACTCCCGTGGTCAACGTAGAACACTCCCGAAACTTCAAGTAGCTGCTAAATGAGATGAATAAGCTTCAAGTTGGTGATTACAAGTTCCACCCGAGCCTTTCTCTCTCTAGAATGTCTTTTCTCTCTCTAAAACTCTCTCTTCTTTTTTTCTAAATGAACTAATGTGGGGGATTTAAGCTGGTCGAGCCAGCCACATACATGTGTACGGATAGCCGCATACATGTGTACGGATAGCCGCATATATGTATGCGTCTAGGCTAGGTGGGGCCCGCTGTCTCGAAGTGTGCTCTTGTGGTCCCGGTTCGGAGGAAGTTGACCTGTGCAGACCGAGCTTTTGAAAAGTCTGTGCGAAATGCTGCGGAATTCAATCGAGTCTAACTGAGTTGGGGTTCGAGAAGATGATGCTGATAGCTGAGAAGTATCTTCTGGTTCCCGACGGCAGTTAGCTGGTTTATCGTCAATGGCACGTATTTTGAGGTTTGCTGAGTTGGTTTCCGGCAGACACTGTCTCAGCTTGGCGATCCTTGTTCGCTTCACGACATGTTCGGACGTCATTGGTCTTTTGAATCTTTCACGGGGTCGTCTCCAGGATGACCTGGCTCTTTTGCCCTACCTCGGGGTTGTCTCTGAAGTAAAATTACACTTTTACCCTTCTATAAGGTTAGTACAAAGAAAGCAAAATTTCGAGTGTCTACAAAGATAATTCAGTGAAGGCTATCACGGATAACATCATCCCCAGTAGAAAGTGGCGTAAACAGCCAATGATAGCCTAAAACCACTAAGGCATCTAACATCCATAGCATGGCATATCATGCATTGCATTACATTTGCATATGTCATATTTCCAGTGTCTAGCACTCTTTATCTTGTTCATTTCATTACATTGCATAAACATGATAAAGAGAGGCATCTATAGACACTCGAAATTTTGCATTCCTGTTACTAACCTTGTAGGAGGGTAACACCGTGTTTTACCTTCCAGAGACAACTCTAGAAGTTCAGACCAAAGTCAGGAACCCCGGCGACAACACCGGGATGTCATGTCAAGCCCCGACAACAACTCAGAAGGTACAGCAGCCTCGGCGACAACACTGGGAGATCATACTCAACCCTGACGACAACACCGGGATGTCAAGTCAAGCCCTGGTAACAACCCAGGAGGTACAGCAGCCCCGACGATAACACTGGGAGATCAAACTCAACCCCAACGACAACATCGGGATGTCAAGTCAAGCCCCGGTAATAACTTGGGAGGTACAGCAGCCCCGGAGACAACACCGGAAGATCAAACTCAGCCCCGGCGACAACACTGGGATGTCAAGTCAAGCCCCGGCAACAACCCCGGGATACACAATTGCCCCAGAGACAACCCTGGGAAGCTAAATCAACTTCGGAGACAGTCTCGGAGCATCAAATCATCCCCAGAGATAACCCTGGGAGACCAAATCAATCTCGGAGACAACCCTGAGGAAGAACAGAGTCGGCTAGTATCAAACCTCGGAGACAACCCCGAGAAAACAGTCGAAGACCTCGCCAACATAGGAGACAACCCGTGGAGGGGCAAAACGGTCATTTTACCAACTTAAAGCCAAATCAGTCAAAATCAAGCCAAATTGATGCAATGAAGGTCATAAAGAGCCATAACATCAATCCCGAGTGAAAAACAGCACAATACAGCTCAACGGATAAACTGCGAAAAAATGAAGATCTGGTTATAAACCCATTTTCCTGGATTCAAAAAAGGTTAGGTCCCATGTCATTGTGTCGCTCTCGAAAAGAGCTTTTCGGAAAGGTATAGCACGCTTCAAACGGACGCTCTGATCAAAAGTTATGAAGGTTCGAATTTGACATCGCGTTGCTCGGAGTGCACGTACTTGAGACGACGGGACCCACCAGGTGGGGCCCACCACGAGGAGCCGCAGCTCTACTCGCGGCAGCCGTGGGTAGACCCGCTACCATTTTGGTCTATAAATGAGACCCCCCACCCTTGTAAAAAAAGGGAGACAAATAGAAAAACGCTCTGAAACTCCGCCCATTTCGTCTCTTAGCCCTACTTCTAGTACTCCAAACTTAAATTTTATTCTTCCAATACGTTTGCATACGTATATTCTACAACATACTAAAAATTGATCGGTGGAAACGTCCATTTGAAGCCTACCGAGTGGCAAAAAGCCCGTGGAGCAGTATATAGTAAGTTTTTTTACGATCAGAACTCATTTCCAACTTCATTACGCATATGTGAACGTGCATATCAAGTTTCATTTTTTGATTTTTCCCAAAACTCAGTTCCGTGGCCTTTTTAGCTTACTTTTTAGTTTATATATACGTTTTTCTTTGTTTGCACAGTCTGGATCATCTATCCGTGGCTTTTACTCGCTTTTATATATATATATATATATATATATATATACTAACTCGTTAGGCCTGGATTGCTGATTCGTGGACTTTTCAGCTTTATTATATATATAATTGACTATATATATATATACTAACTTTTAATTCAGTCGGGCCTCGATTGCGAATTCGTGGCCCTTTTACTACTTTTATATATATAACTATATATATATATATATATATATATAATTTTTCTAACTTCGTTTGGCCTGAATTGCTAATTCGTGGCCTTTTTCGCTTTAATATATATATACTAACTGTATATATTAACATTTACGTTTCAGTTTGGCATGGATTAGAAATCTGTGGCCCTTTACAGCTTTTATAAATATAAATATATATATATATATATATATATATTTACATTCCAGTTGAGCCTGAATCAATTCGTGGCTCTTTACAGCTTTTATAAATATATTTATTTACATTAAGTCGAGCCTGGATTGCAAATTCGTGGCTATTTACTGCCTGACCTGGATTGGAAATCTTTGGCCTTTTACAGCTTTTACAAATATATATATATATATATATATATATATATATATATATATATTTCAATCGGGCCTAGATTGGAAATCTGTGGCCCTTTACAGCTTATATATATATATATATATATATATATATATATATATATATTCTTCATTTATTGTGATGAAATATTTGCTTTAAATATTCATTTGATATGAATCTGCACTGATGTAAATATTGTGGATTAGATTTATCTAAATCTAGCTCCTTCTGACTTTCAAACGGTTCAAAATAGGTCTAACCAAAATCGAAAAGCTAGAATGGCTAAGATTTATTTAAATTTAGTTTTTTCTAGTTTTGTAAATATTAAAGCGACCTCGCGACCCTAGATCCATATCTAGTGGAAACGGGAAGCTTTGGCTACGCGCATGCAATAATTTGACTAATGAATCCTTTTGTTTTTGCGACGTCTAGAGTATAATTCTCTTTCTATGTGAATATATGTGTTGTGCAGCTTTTCTTGGCCCTTTTCTGTGAGCTTAGGAATCGTGAGATTGATGATCAAACTGATCTAAATCTGATTCCCACGATAGACAAACTCCATATTGTAAACATATCCTGCCAGTTTTTCTGTAAAATGTACATCCAATGGACCTTAAAACGGTTATCCGGATTTAAGGTCTCAAAACATAGTGAAATATAGTTTGTAGTGCTAGAGTCACTTCGATCGCTGTCATGCCCATAAGAAGACAGGCACTTATATATATGTTATGTGGTCGAGGATGCTTCGCATCCTGACAATAAACATCCAAATCGAGCCGATGGCTGAATAGAATGAAATGGAAGTATCAACATGCTTCAATTCCTATGCAAGCGAAAGGTTTGAAAACCACCTTTCAAAACGTCATTTTCATATCTTGTCTAAACAAAAGGACTTTTCAAAACAAATCAAACCCTTCGTATATAGGTTCAACGAAGCACAACAATACTTTCAAATCAAACGTAGGCTCAATTACTCCTAGCATACACACACACATTGCAAATAAAAAGAAAAATATTAAAAAGATGCGGTACCGTGTTTCACGGGAGTCGGGGGATGCCTAACACCTTCCCCCTGCTTAACCATGCCCCCGAACTTTAAGACTCTTGGTTTCAAGACTAAGTTTTGACAGTGTCCAGTAATTGGGCCTACTTGCAAAAAACAAACAAAACTCGGTTGAGTTGGTACAACCATTTCAAAATCTACCAACTGGCGACTCTGTAAACCTTTCAAAATCGTCGACATGATACATGTTGACCTTTTCCTAAAAAACTTCACCCTTCATAAAACAGATAAGACAGAGAAGAGTAGAAAACAACAAAACTTAGGAAAAGAGAAAGATATGTCCAAAGAGACGCAGATTTTTTCCCGACGTCGACACTGCCTTGATAGACTACGATTCTGCCTAGACTCTCTTGGCAGACTGAGATTGCTGGTGCAGCGCTCCACAATCAGACAAGCATATCTATTACATTTTATAAGATCAACCTAACAAACTTGATCTTTCTATTCATAGTCTTTGTACGTTGTAATCTTTTGAAGGACTTCACAAAGCTGTTCATTTATGTAGCATTAACCTAACACATTTGATCTATTCAGTCTAAGTCCTTGTACATATTGTCTATCATTTATTAAGGATTTTACAACCTTCTTCAATGCAGACATATTTGCATATTCATTCATTAAGTTCATAATCAAATCTTATATAAATAGGAATAACATTCTCATGTATATTCCTAACAGAATGCATGTTTCATCTGTGGATTGAAAGAGCATTTGTCTCGAACTTTTCCAAAAAAATTGCAAAGGGAGCCAGTGGAAGTAGAGGAGCAAATAATAGTGGCAAGTTCACAATCAAAGCACCGGTTCGACCCACAGCTAGAACATTTAATATGAAAGTGCAGGATGCTATGGAATTTAAGGATGTAGTGTCAGGTATCATTCCGAATAATAATATAAATGCTTATGTACTATTTGATTCGGGTGCTACTTGTTCGTTTGTATCTGATGATTTTGTTAAGAAATTAGGATTGCTTTCTGAGAAATTGGAATACCCTCTAACACTAGTACAAAAAAGTTAATATATAACTCCAAAAAAAAGTTGTAATTGGGTCCCAAAAACGTAGTGGTTAGATGTGTCATTTATTAGACACATTAATTTACGCAACATTTTTAAAACGTTGTAGTTTGACACATCACACAATATTTTTTCTAAAAAAACGTTGTGTATTTATTTTCCATAAGGTGTTAGATGCATAAAAACGTTGTACATAATATGATTCCATAACGTTTCTGACTTAAAAACGTAATACATGCATATATATAACAATTTTGGATCTATACCTTAACAAGCAACGTTTATTTTGTCAAAAACATTGTAATTTGACACATCACACAACTATTTTTTTTCTAAAAAAACGTTTTGTATTTATTTTTCACAAGGTGTTGGATGCGTGAAACGTTGTAGATAGTACGATTCCACAACGTTTCTGACTTAAAACGTTATAATACATGCATATATATAACGTTTTTAAATCTCTACCTTTGTAAGCAACAACGTTTATTTTGTCATAAACGTTATAATTTTGCTGCATATACGTTTTTTAGAAAAAAAATGTTGTGATTTTAGAATTAGAAGCAGCGTTGAATAAACATTACATGAACAGTTCCGATACACAAATTGCTGATTTTACAAACAAACCAACAATATATACACATTACAATCACTACCTGTACAAAGCTGCCCAATTGCTACTCATTGACTATTTACAAGTGCAGCTTGTACAAATAAATTAAAACCAGGGATGCGAAGTTGGATCCATCATACACAAGTTCCTTGGGGTGAGCGGCTTCCAACAACTCCGTCACACCCCTCTGCACAGACTGTGGCTGGTCCACAGCATTCTCCTCCTAATCAAAGAAAATCAACAACCAGGTCAGACAAAAAAAATCACTTTGCATTTCTAATTGATGTCTTCCAACACGGGTAATACATTAACAGGATAAAACTTAAGGTGCCTAGTCCTAATCTGGTCAAACAAAAAAAACAAACTATATGACATCATCAAACTCAGAGCCTAGGGGGAGGATGATAGTAAATGAAGAATACTAATAACAAAATTATTTTTGGTTAAAGAACCAACTATAGTTTCTTGGACCAGTTTCAAAGCTCTATTTACAGTTCATGAACAGAGTAGGAATGTGGCATCCAAAATTAACATTACGAGTGCAGGCAAAAGCATACCTCTTCAGATATGTATTGAGGGGCTATTGAAGTTATCCTGTCAATAACATGCTCAACATTTTTTGTGATCTTTTGCCTGAAGTCAGTTGGGTTCAAACTACTTCCACCAACAACAAGAGCAAGGGGCATCCCAAGGGGTCTCCTCCAAGACCAAGACAATAACTCATCACAAATAAACATAGCTAAATGATGCCAAATATGCTGACTTTGCTGCAACATCAGAGATTTTAAACACCATTGATCATCACATAGAGAAGAGACGGAATAAGGCGAAGCAGAAACAATTTAAAACACAACTCACTTTAGGCGAAATCACTGCCTGCGCTGCTGAAGACATGGCAGACACAATGAGTCCTTCCACACCAAAATGAGAGTCAAACTTTAACTTGCTGTGGCATTCAAATTGGAAACGATTGGAAATTATACAACATACGGTAAATAGTAGTGTAAGGGATATTAGTTCCTTGGCAAGTGCTTTCAGAGCATATATTATGAATATTAGCTATTTATATTAAAACTAAATTCCAAATTAGGATCAGAGCAGATACTGCAAGTTCAATCTCCTCCCTCCAGCACCAGCATTAGTAACACGTGCAATAAAAAATTAAATTTTTTCCAAAATAGCAGTAAAGAATAGAACAAAACTAATAAAATATAAATAAAACAAATACTATATCAATGAAGAAGTATGGTATTTGATTAATGTCTTGCCTTCTTGTGAATTATGCTACATTCAGTATTTGTGATGTTACCCATCCAATTTAACAGCCGAGTCTACCTGAGTTCTTGTATATGCCAACTTGTAACTAAGTGAACTAGCGTATAAGATGTGCAACTTTGTTTCAACAAGCATGAATTATTTGAACTCAAACATGACAATAGGGAATATAAGTTTTCATCTAGAGTACATCAGCTGTTTCAGAGTTGAATATATTACACCAAAATTCATGCAACATAATTCACCATATTCTCCCACAATCCAGCAAACTTAACATTTTAAGTTTTGGTTACATTTTCATTGGTAAGAACACTTTCAAAATTATACATATTTTAATATAAACTAGATAATAGTTCCTAACCACTCATTTCTTTTTAAGTAATTCCATATCCATAAACAGAACCTCTATTTCTTTTTTTACCTTTCCCTTTAGATCTGATAGCAATGGAATAACAAGTATACCAAAATATGGATGACAAACATACCCTGTATAATAGTTTTTGGGAAGATATACATCCCTAACTACTCCATATCTTTCAAACGGAACACGAAGTTCTTCTGCCCTGCAAATGAGAGAAAACGAGAAGAAACAAAATACAATATAAAATATCAACAGGAAGAGAGGTACGATCTTCTGAAAACTAAGGATGTTAAAAATAATTTCAAGCTGCAGCTGCTTTAAAAACAAAGTTCAAGTTATAACGAATAAGAATTGCACGGAAGTTGCCTGCAATTCAAAGGGATATTGCGAACTAAGAGGCTGCCATTGTTCTACTCCTTACGCCGTCCATGTTCTCCTCCGTAACCCCTTATTGGAGGGCTCCTTGGTCGACCTCCATATCCTCTCCTTGGAGGACTGTAATATGGTGGACTATACCTCCGCATAACTTAGCCTTAACAGATGAAACAAGAACCACAGAGAGAGTAACTTCATACTTGCACCAATAAAAAGAATATACGAGAAAAGGATTAAAAAAGGACAAAAAATAATGCATTTGAATCATTATTCAAACTCCCATCATCACCAAAGCACCATTTAAACAACTAAATATGCTAGCAGTTTGCAAAGGTACACGACAAGCAGTTTGCAAATTGCACAGACTGTATAAGCATTATGTATACCTTCATATTGGCAAACAGGAACCAAACATTATAAGGCACATTTCAGATTAACCATCATGTTTAAATCAAACAAGAAATAAATCTGGCAGAATAATAGTTGATAATCTAAAATAGAAGCACTAGAAACTCGAAAACAGACATGATAGTTATAACTGATCATAGAAAGATGCAATTTTCATGTGGCACTAACAGATGCATATATATACACAAGATGGGCATCACTTTTTTGGTTGATGATTGGGAAGAAGAGCAAAATCTTCAGATTTCAGCAATACATACTCAGTTAGACATTTCTTCAAACACCTTTGCCCCAAGTTACAAAATATAAACTAGTAAATCACACCGTATTAACTAGTAAATCATCAGATTCAATAATTAAAACCTCCAACCCAATTATTATATACTCACAGATGAAAACAAAGGAGAAAACACTACAAATCAAATAAATGAGAAATTTTGAAACATATTATAAAAATCAAAATACATATATATATATATATATAAGGTACCGCTGACTGGTAGATGATAAAAAGAGCACGCCTAGCTGGTGTTGGAGGGAGTCCATATGGTCCTGCAACCTTTAAATAGAATTACTGCATCAATAGAAGAAAATAGAACCATTGTAACATTTATTACTACTTACATGATAAAACTCACAACATCAGGTGAAAAAATGATATAATGTACTTTCTATGACCAGAAAGATAGAAAAGGGTGCACGTGAGTCAAAATGGACTATCTAAAAAGATATTGCAGAAAATTAGAAATGTGGTTACCTGCAAGACAAACTAGGTTATTCGAAAAATTATTGCAGAGTTAAAACATTTAGTAATCTTGATAATCTTAGTATGTTTCCCATTAAAACCCCCCAGTTTGAGGAAATCATAGGCAAAAGCATCTATTCATTTTATTTCATAATTATGCACCTGGCTCACCAGGAACTTCAATACTTGTGGATCTAACTTCCAAATCATTTGAAAATCTCCAATATTTTAATGTAAATTGAAATAACTTAGCAGTTTTAATCATAAAGACTCAATATTTGTTTCCTCGGAAACATATTTGTTCATATACATATATAGGCAGTAAATTATGATATCAAGTGATAAGAAACTTAATGGTGAAGAAGGTGAAAAACAATTATAAACCTGAGTGATGTCACAATACTCCTCTCCCAGCGTCGGTTGTCCTGCACCTGTAGTTAGAACATAATAAAGCATCTGTCCCAAAAGCTTTGTCTGCCAAAAAAAAAGACCCCAACATAACAAGAATGATGAGAAATCCAACAAGTTACACCACATGATGAGTCAATAGAAAAACATTCTATCTGCAAATGTAATCATGTTTGCCTTTAAAACATTCACATTGATATCTACATGTCCAGCGGCAATTCGCAATAAAGCTCTCCTAATCCAGGAGTCATTATTTTCAGAAACCCCCATTTGAGCCCTCATTAGCTCCTGATAAAAATATGTAACTGCAAGTATGTCAAGTTGAAGAACTGATAGCTCGAACTCACAGAAACTAGATTAATTTTAATATATTCTTAATATCTATTTTAGGCGAATTAGAAATAAAGATTGAGAATTAATTAACTAGAATATAAAAACTAATAATGAGCAAGTAATCTAGGAATCCGAATTCATTAAATAATAAACATAACATATAATTCAATCTCTTTTATTTTTATAACTTAATTATGATTTTGATCTCCCTTCCCTTTAATTTAGTAATTTTATAATTAACGTGAGCAAGTATAGACTATGAAAATTTAAGAATTAACTATAACCCATCAAAACTTCTTCGAGCGAGCATGGATTATGAAAAACTCATATCTTAACAATAATCTATCAAAACCTCTTAATTAATTTAAAATTACATAAGAACTATAAAACGAAAGTATTTCAATAACGAAACATGAAGACGAAATCAATTAAATATAAAAGTATAAATAATAGAAGAGATGAAAAATATTATCATGAATAATTATTTAATTTCATCTTCATCCTAGATATAAAAAAATTAGCTAGACATGAAAAATAAATTAACTAACTAAAATAAAGATTCCCCAACAAGCGTATAATGAAGAAGTAATTTAATATACTCCTACTCCTAACCTAAACTAATACAATCCCTCATCCCCTTTCTCTCTAAAACAAATACAATCCCTCATCCCCTTTCTCTCTAAAACAAGAGACTTATTTATAGGGAAATAAATTTGTACCTTAATTTAGATACATTGAACTTGGACACTTTTGTTCTCTTTTTTACTCTTCTTTTCTTCTTGACTTCAATCTCTATATGGCAATCCTCCAAGAGTCCTTTTCTATCTTTAAGAGCTCGATATAAATCCTTTATTTGCTCCCTAAGAAAAATAAATATTATTTTCTACAAAACAAAATAAAATGTATTAGTTAAATAAAATAAGCATATAAAATAATGAATATGAGAATATTAAAATGTATTAATAACGTGTCTATCAAATACCCTCATACCTAATTTTTGCTCGTCCTCGAGTAAAATAAAAATAAAACAAAAATGATACTACCCCATTTTCGTAGGAAACACGATTGCACTTAGCATGTGCAACAAGCCTTTAAACCCCAAGGTTATCCCAAGTGGACGAGTTGTGTCTCGTGAGGGTTTGCAGTGAATATACCCACAAAATTCAAAAAAAAAATTGAGTTCAACAAGTAATGAAATTGAAATAAAACTTTTAAATATCCTTGGGCATCATACATAAGCAAGATTCAATTCAAAATTATACTTTCACCTTATCAAAAATATTCAATCTTTATTCAAGACATAATCCTTCATTAAATTAATTTCATGTGATGCATGCATTTGTATGTGATGTAACTCTTAGTAGGGATTTTTACCATGAAAATCAAGCAAACTCAGTTTTCTTCTTTCTTCTTTCTTTTCTTTTTTTCCATTTTTTTGAATTTTTTTATCGACTTGTGCAATGTCCCATTTTCTTAGGCTTTTCAGAGTTACCCATATAGCGAGCGTTGGACCAATGACTCCCAAACCAATTGATTTTAGGGCACTAAGTGTAGAGACACCCCTAAGGGCTTACTAACTCGACTAACAAATGCAACAAAACTAGATTAGTCAAACTGCTTTTATCTATCACACTTTTCAGCGTGAATATCGATGCTTCATAAGGCTTGGATACCCAATTTTTCCGTCCAATGAACATTGAAGCAGTTATTTATTTCTTTTCCTTTTTCAACTTTTTTTTTCTGAAATTACTTGAATCATAGTTTATACCGCACAAATTCTAACTAAGAATTTGTGCAAATGTATAGTGCAAAAATGCTTTTAAAATCAATTTTTATTCCAGATGGTATTTCAAACTAAGATTTAGTATCTAATCAAAGATTCAAGAGTTCTAAGTCTTTCAATCTCACTCATGAGTTTTGCTCCACAGACACTAGAATTCAACCAACTCATAAAAAGTCAAACAAAATTTTCAATTTTTTTCTTTTTTTTTTTACTATATATATTTTCTTATAAAAAAATCTAATACAATAGTACAAACAAACTCCCTCCATACCTAAATCATGCATCGTCCTCAATGTATGCAAATGAAGAAAAAAGAACAAAGATGTGAAAGAATTGTACCTTGTATGCAGGGCATTTGTTCTGCAAGAAAATATAGTGAGAAAAAAAATAAATGTACATATCTACAAATTTTATAAATCTTAAAAATTATGTGACTATACATGAATGATACAAATGGGTAAGTGAGTGTGGTCTTGCCATAATTTTTTGGAGGTCTCGAAAATTAAAAATAATCAGAATTTTCATCAGAATTATGCTTCAAATTTACCTCAAGAAAACTTTCAGTAACATGTTCAAATGATGAAAGAATTGGTTCAAATACATGTTCTAGTTTAGCTGACTTATTTGTAGTGGATCTCAACAACTCATTGATCTTATCTAAATATTCAGATTCATTCCAATTTTTTTCAAGGTGATTTAAGAAAAATTCAATTGGATCTTTTTCAATCAAGAGTCTATTTTCAATTATTTATTGGGTCATGGACAACTCTTGAATCATATTTATTTTAATGGGTTGGTTCAAAAAAATCACTTAGGAATAAGTCTTTCAGGGTATGGAGGTTTAGGCTTATAGACTTTTTCAATCGACTCATTAAATGTGACATGATTACTTTTAAGTATAGACTCATACTTTTTAGACTCCTCAAATTCGCTCGACTTAAACTGTGTAGAATTGAATACAAAATTTTTATTTTCCTCATCATTTTCACAACCATCAAGATTTTCAAAATTAACCTCAGAGTTACTAAAAAATTCATTCACCTCTTGTTCATTTATTATGGTGGCTAATCGACTCATTTGAATTTCTAGACGAGATATAGTTTGATCCATGCTAAATTGATTTTCCATTAAGACTTTCATAGTTTTCTCTAAGGCACTAAGTCTTTCCTCTTCTTCATTTGATAATTCCTGTGTATATTGAGGTTCTGGATCCGAATATGGATATGGATATGGATATGAACTTAGATAAGGATTTTCATAAGTTGAAAAAAATTGATTTACTTGGTGTGTATTAAAATTTTCCTAAGGTTCTTGATTCCAAGCAAAATTATTATTCCAACTATAATAAGAATCCATCTTTCCACAAATCACAAAACAAATAAACAACTAATCACGAAAGTCACAAAAAAAATTAAAAAATAAGAATTCTAATTCTACGGTTAACCTAAATAAAATCTAGACAGCTCCTAACTGTTCCAAGTTATACCTTAAGGTCCACAAAATTCAAAATTAATTACACCACTAGCCATGTAAGTGTAAGAAAGATGGGAGTCTCTCCGTAAATACGGTGACTAATTGAATAACCACACAATCTTTAGGCGTTTACCTTTTGAACTACTTTCCTAGACACTAGTAGTTTGATTAATTTAAAATTCAGCCTCATCTTGGAGTTTCTTGTCTTAATTGAGCTCGAGAGTCCTAGGGGCTAACGTCTACTTGATTTTATTAGGTCAAGGTTATGCAAAATGCAAGTTGGGTTGTTTGTGGGCCAAGGAAGGGTGATGAAATCCCCACCTTATCTTGTTACAGGTTGTGCCCTTAATGTTAGATTAAAGATGAAAATGCACAAATAAAAAAAATAACTATAAACAAATAAAATGTCCTAAAACTATGTGAATTACGAAAAAAGAAGAAATTTTGACTTACCTCAATCCTCCAGCAATCACCACAGTTTATATTTGGCAAAAAAATAAAAACCTAACACGATGTGCTCTACGTGAGTGAATGCATGAATGCGGCAAATAAAAAAAATATTAATAAAAAAAACTAAACTAGTATTTTTTTTATTAAAAAAAATGAAGATACGAAGTACAAAAGAAAGCGCAGCAACAAAATCTTTATCTTCTCGCTCCTTCGATCCGCTTCAATAATCCTGAAAAATAAAATAAAATATTAGAGTTAAAAACTAATTTGAATAAATAAAAATTAAGGAATTTTTTTTTAATTCTAGTCCTCGGCAACGGCGCCAAAAATTTGATGTGATAAAAATATGTAACTGCAAGTGAACAGTGTCAAGTTGAAGAACTGAAAAGTATAGGTCGAACCCACAGAAACTAGATTAATTTTAATATATCCTTAATATCTATATTAGGCGAATTAGAAATAAAGATTGAGAATTGATTAACTAGAATATAAAAACTAATAATGAGGAAGCAATCTAGGAATCCGAATCCATTAAATAATAAACATAACATATAATTCAATCTCTTCTATTTTTATAACTTAATTATGATTTTGATCTCCCTTCCCTTTAATTTAGTAATTTTACAATTAACGTGGACAAGCATAGACTATGAAAATTTAAGGATTAACTATAACCCATCAAAACTTCTTAGAGCAAGTATGGATTATGAAAAACTCATATCTTAACAATAATTTATCAAAACCTTTTAATTAATTTAAAATTACATAAGAACTATAAAACGAAGGTATTTCAATAACGAAACATGAAGGCGAAATCAATTAAACATAAAAGTATAAATAATAGAAGAGATGAAAAATATTATCATGAATAATTATTTAATTTCATCTTCAGCCTAGATATAAAAAAATTAGCTAGACATGAAAAATAAATTAACTAACTAAAATAAAGAAGAAGAAATAAAATAAGAAAACTCTCTTTATTGATGATTTTCCAACAAGCGTACAATGAAGAAGTAATTTAATCTACTCCTACTCCTACTCCTAACCTAAACTAATACAATCCTTCATCCCCTTTCTCTCTAAAACAAGAGACTTATTTATAGGAAAAATAAATTTGTACCCTAATTTAGATACATTGAACTTGAACACTTTTGTTCCCTTTTTTCCTCTTCTTTCCTTCTTGACTTCAATCTCTATATGGCAATCCTCCAAGAGTTCTTTTCTATCTTTAAGAGTTGGATATAAATCCTTTATTTGCTCCCCAAGAAAAATAAATGTTATTTCCTACAAAACAAAATAAAATATATTAGTTAAATAAAATAAGCATATAAAATAATGAATATGGGAATATTAAAATGTATTAATTACATGTCTATCACTCCCCAGCAGTCAATGACTTCTTCCCCTTCCTCGGGGATGGACTACCCGCCCCAGAACCCGGACTCAAGCCCGAACTGGAGCTAGATCGGAGCCCTAACACCTTCTTCATTTTCGAAGCGACAGTAGAAGTGATGGATCGGTGCTACACCGATGGCGAGCTCAATAGCGATGATGGCGACGAAGATGGAGAACCACGGTCGGCGCTGTTGCTGGGAATGTAGGTGAGGGGTTTGTCGGAGGATGTACACAGGCGGCGACGAAGATCTCGTAGGCGGTGTCATGGAGGTCGGCGGCGAAGAGAGAAGGTGTTAGGTCTCCGAATGGGGATGGAAGCATGGATGCGACGACGGCGGCGGTGGGGAAGTGGGAGCTGGAAGTGCTGGTGATGGAGTCTCTCTTGGAGTGGCCTAGTGAGCTTCTGTCTCTGAAGAGAGAAGCCATTGTAAAGACTACAGAGAGAAATTTCATAGATAGGAGAGAAGAAACTTTGGTCGAGCTGTGAAGAGTGAGATCCAAAGAGAGAAAGAGCCCTATTGAAGAAAATTTAGCGCAGGTATACACATCAAACATTTGAGCCCTCCGAGTTTTTTTAATACATAACGTTTATAATTTTAAAATAAAAAATTGCCATTTATAAATTCACAACATTTTTGTATATCTAATTACAACATTTTGCCAAAAAAACGTCATGCAAAAAAATACCACAACATTTTTTTATAAAAATTTTGTTGTTTAAGTATCATTTTTTTACTATTTTGTAGTAGTGTAAATATAGAAGTTGCAAATAAAGAAGTCATTCATGTCGAGTATGTACACATGAATTGTTGCATAAATATTAGAGGACATGAAATGTTGGTAGATCTAATTCCGATTCGACTTGGAGAGTTCGATGTTATTCTAAGAATGGATTGGTTATTTAACCACGGAGCAATAAATGATTGTCAGAAGAAGAGTGTAAACCTGATGACTTTAAAAAAGTCTAAGGTAGTTTTTTTATGGTAGTAAGTCACCCAGACAATATTGTTGTCTGACAATGATGCAAGCTAGGAAGTTACTGAGAAAGAGATGTACATGATATTTGGCATATGTAGTAGATACTCAAAAGGAGTGAATTAAACTGGTGCAGATATTAGTAGTGAAAGAATTTGTGGACGTGTTTCTGGACGAGTTGCCAGGACTTTCGCCAGGCCAGGAAATTGAGTTCGTGATTGATCTAGTTCTAGGAACAACTCCTATATCCAATGCTCCATACAGAATGGCTCCAGTTAAGATGAAAGAATTAATGGTGCAATTGCAGGAATTGTTAGATAAAAAATATATTCAACCTAGAGTGTCACCTTGGGGAGCATCGGTGTTATTTGTCAAGAAGAAGGATGGGTCGTTATTACTTTGTATCGACTACAGGGAATTAAATAAGGTCACAATCAAAAACAAATATCTCTTACCAAGAATCGATGACTTGTTTGATCAATTGAGCGGAGCCAAGTGTTTTCAAAGAAAGATTTGCAAAGCGGATATCATCAGTTAAAAGTTAGAAAGGAGGATGTA
The DNA here is from genome assembly GCA_020205555.1 of Panax stipuleanatus. NCBI lineage: Eukaryota > Viridiplantae > Streptophyta > Magnoliopsida > Apiales > Araliaceae > Panax > Panax stipuleanatus. The sequence goes on from CM035119.1 coordinate 80,195,677, forward strand.
CTGCAGACAACATTTCGTACTCGTTATGGACATTACGAATTTCTAGTGATGTCAGCCGAATTAACGAATGCACCAACAACATTTATGAATCTCATGAACAAGGTATTTATGTCGTATCTGGATAAGTTTGTGGTGGTGTTTATCGATGACATCTTGGTTTACTCAAAAACACAAGAGGAGCATGCTGAACATCTCAGAGTGGAACTGGAAACGTTAAGAAGAGAAAAATTATATGGTAAATTCTCGAAGTGTCAATTCTGGATGGAACTTGTTCAATTTTTAAGCCATGTAATTGACAAAAATGGAATTTTAGTAGATCATACAAAGGTGGAAGCCGTAATCAATTTGGAGCAGCTGAAGACTGTCGACGTCGGGAAAAAATCCAGTCAACTTTTGGACCTGATCTTTCTCTCTTCCTAAGTCTTTGTTGTTTTCTACCCTTATTACCTTATCTGTTTTATGAAGGGTGAAGTTTTTGAGGAAAAGGCCAACATGTATCATGTTGACGATTTTGAACGGTTTACAGATTCGCTAGTTGGTAGATTTGAAATAGTTGTACCAATTCAATCGAGTTTTGTTTGATTTTGCAAGTAGGCCCAATTACTGGATACCATCGAAACTTGATCTTGAAACCGAGATTCTAAAGTTCGGGGGCTTGGTTAAGTGGGGGGGAAAGTGTTAGGCACCCCCCAACTCCCGTGAAACAAGGTACCACATCTTTTCAATATTTCTCTTTTTTATTTGCAATGTGTGTGTATGCTGGAAGTAATTGAGCCTACATTATATTTTGAAAGTATTGTCGTGCTTCGTTGAACCTATATACGAAGGGTTTGATTTGATTTGCAATAGTCCTTTTTAGGCAAGATATGAAAATGATGTTTTGAAAGGTTGGTTTTCAAACCCTTACGCTCACTTAGGAATTGAAACATGTTGATACTTTCATTTTATTCGTTTTAGCCCTTGCCTCGATTAGAATGGTGATTGTCGGGATGCGAAGCATCCTCGACCACAAATTATATACAAATGTTGGTCTTCACATGGGCATGATAGCCATCGGAGTGACTCTGGCACGACAAACTATGTTTCATTATGTTTAAGACCTTAAACTCGGATAACCGTTTTAAGGTCTTTTGGATGTACATTTTACAGAAAAATTGGCAGGGTACATTTGTAATTTTGAGTTTGTCCATCGTGGGAATCAAATTTTGACAAGTTTGATCATGAATCCCACGATTCCTAGGTTCACATAGAAAGAGCCAATAAAATCTACATAGCACAGATATTCACAAAGAATGTATATTTACATCTAGACATCGCAAAACATAGAATTCATCAGTCAAATCTTTGCATACGCGTAGCCAAAGCTTCTCGTTCCCACTAGATAACGATCTAAGGGTCACGAGGTGTTGGGTTTGTACGAAATTGTGGCGCAATCAAATTGCAAAATAAGTGGAAGCATGGTATATCAGAGTTTAAAATTTTTTACAAAATCATTACCCGGATCATCCTTTATGCAAATTATTAATTTAAAACGATAAATAAGAAGTTATGGAATCATACCCTTGTAGAACAAAGCTTCCACAGGTACGAGTTCAACTCCTTGTTCTTCGTGATCTCCTTGAATTTTTGATTTAGATTCCTTCCTTTGATCAATGTTAGCCACCCGAGTGTTTGGCATATAGAGGTGATCCACCAAGAAAGAGGAATTATCAAGAAGGAGGGTGGTTGGCTAAACCCTAGTTTTCTATCCTCTATAGAAAAGAAGTACTCTCCAACAATTGGAATTGCATCAACTGATATCTATTATAAGACTCCTCTTATATAGATATTGGTCAACCCTTCTAATCCAATTAGACATGGGGTTTTATTTAATTAATTAAACTCTTTTAATTAATTTAGGCTTCCCACCATATTGGGAATAATTAATTAAATTCATTTAATTAATTTGCCTCCTAATCTTATTAGGAATAAATGAGAGTACTAATATTAAATTAATTCCTAAACTCCTTTAGAAATTAAAATTAAAATAATAATAATTGTAATAATATTAATAAGACTCCTTTATAATTAATATTTTCAAAATATTAAATAATAAATATTAAGCTATTTAATTTATTCTATCACCATAGATTAAATTAATTACACTTAATGCATTATTACAATTATGCCATTACCTTCTTAAATAATTATTCTTCCTTTTATGGTGTGACCCTTTAGGTTCTCTATATTAAACCGGTTGTGAATAAATCAATTAGAACAATTCTGATCTTATTTAAATATATAAATTAAACTAATAATCTATTTAAATAAATAATATTTATTCTACAATAGGGATAAGCCTCCCTAGCGATCAACGACTTTTTAGATAATAAAGATTTCAACATTAATCATAAAAGAACTTGTGAGTAAATAGTTACTGTACAATTCAATCCTTCCACCATACAATGTCCCAATTAAATATAAGACATGGAATTATTGTCAAGTCTTATTTTATTTAATCATATGTATTTCGATTGAAAAATGCACAACTTCAAATAATGCAAATTAGAAACTCCTTTCTAATTTCATTCTGCCTTGGCCAAGGATTACGGGGTTGTCATTTAACGAATCACATAGGACATATATCTTCTTTTACTAGAAGTGGTAGATTCTTTATTGATCATTCATTATCTCCATATGTAACTCATTATACCTAAGCATACCCTTTGATATACCCTAAGGGTTTTTAAGGAATAAGTCAAAGTATAATTCATTACATACCAGATACTATGATGATCTCAAGTCCAAGGATCACTTGTACTACTATCACATTAGGAATTCCTATTGACAAGCAAGTAAAACTCCATTAGGTATTCCATAGCGAGTCACGTTCAGTGAACTTATTCTCTAATAAGCACCTACATATTTGCTTTAGTGTCTCCACACAAATGATCATGAGATCAATCATCCTCATCCAATGAGCAAGCAACATATGTACTAATCTATCCAGATTTACTAATCCCCTTTTTAGTAATCCAACGATTGGAAACTATTTTAGTTTTAAGCTTTCTGAGAATTTAGATCTCATTAGCATGATCAACATCATGATTCTAAAAGCATTGTTTAAAACTATGGGTTATTTACATATTATAAAAACATCATCATGTAGATAATTAAATGCCTTTAATAAATGAATACTTTTTTTAATAAATGAGTAAGATAGTTTATAAAGTATGTGCTTTATCATCATACATGATTGACTTGTATGGACACTACTATCAATCTCCCACTTGCACTAAAGCCAATCGCCATGATATCTCATACCTATCTTCTCTACGTGATGATCAATCTGCTGTTGTGTTAAAGCTTTAGTAAATAGATCTGTAATGTTGTCTTGAGAGTCTACATGCTCCAAGGTGATGTCTCCTCTTTCAATGATCTCTCTAATCAAGTGAAATCGCCGCAACACGTGTTTGGATTTCTGATAAGACCTGGGTTCCTTAGCCTGTGCAACCACTCCGGTGTTGTCACAGTACAAAGTGACTGCTCCTCCAATGCTAGGAACCACACCAAGTTCAGTTATGAACTTCTTCATCCAAACAGCTTCCTTTGCAGCTTCACTTGCAGCTATATACTCTGCCTCTATCACTAAATCAGCAACTGTTTGCTGCTTGGAACTCTTCCAACTCACTGCGCCTTCGTTCAAGGTAAACACATACTTCGAAATGAATTTACTGTCTTCTTGGTCCATTTGAAAACTTGAGTCTGTGAAGCCCTCGAGTTTTAATTCAGAACCACCGTAGATAAAAAAATACATCCTTAGTCCTTCGTAAGTACTTTAGGATATTTTTCACTGCCTTCCAGTGCTCTTCTTCTGGATTCGACTGATATCTGCTCGTTACACTAAGTGAGTGAGCGACATCCGGTCTAGTACATATCATATCGTACATGATAGATTTTATTGCTAAAGCATAAGGGATCTTACTCATACGGTCTCTCTCCTTAGGTGTATTTGGGGACTATTTCTTGGAAAGATTTATTCCATGGCTCATTGGTATGAGACCTCTTTTGGAATCTTCCATGCTAAACCTCTTTAGCATGGTATCAATGTACGTTTCTTGGGATAAGCCAAGCATCCTTTTAGATCTATCTCTATAGATCTTTATTTCCAAAATATAGGATGCTTCTCCCAAGTCCTTCATGGAGAAGTGTTTAGATAACCAGATTTTTATCGATTGTAGCATAGGAATGTCATTCCCTATCAGTAATATATCATCAACATATAATACAAGGAATGAAACTGCGCTCCCTCTAACCTTCTTGTACACACATGGTTCATCAGCATTTTTGATAAAATCAAACTCTTTGATTGTCTCATCAAAATGGATGTTCCATCTATGAGAAGCTTGCTTCAATCCATAAATGGATCGTTGCAGCTTACAGACTTGATTTGTTTCAACCTTTGAAATAAATCCCTATGTCTGTGTCATATACACATCCTCCTCAAGTTTCCCATTGAGAAAGGCCGTTTTCACGTCCATCTGCCAGATCTCATAGTCATAATAAGCTGCAATCGCAAGCAAAATTCGAATGGACTTGAGCATAGCTACTGGTGAGAAGGTTTCATCATAGTCAATTTCTTGTCTTTGTTTGAAACCTTTTGCAACCAGTCGGGCCTTATAGGTCTCTACCTTGCTGCCCGCTCCAGTCTTTCTTTTAAAGACCCATTTACACCCAATAGGCTTTATGCCTTCAGGTGGTGAGACCAAAGTCCATACTTAGTTCTCATCCATAGAGTCCATCTCGGATTTCATGGCTTCTAGCCATTTTCCTGAGTCTTTACTACTCATAGCTTGTTCGTAATTCAATGGGTTATCATCATTCATGATGCGTACCTCATTGTCATCCTCTATGACGAATCCATACCTATCAGATATTTTTGGTATTCTTCCAGATTTACGAATAAGGTGTGGTACAGTAGGTTCTTCCACTTGTCCAGGTACCTGACTTTGATCCGTAGTAATTTGTGGGTCTTGAACTTCTTCAAGATATATCTTACTCCCACCCCTTTATGGATAAACTCCTTTTCCAAGAAGGCATCATGTTTCGCAACAAACACCTTTTGATCAGTTGGATGATAGAAATAATACCCTACACTTTCTTTAAGGTATCCCACAAATCTACACTTGTCGAATTTAGTCTGTAGCTTATCATTTTCAAACTTTTTGACATAAGCTAGATAACCCCAAGTATTAACATGCTTAAGATTTGGTTTTCTCCCTTTCCACATCTCAAATGGAGTCTTTGGGGTGGATTTGGTAGGCACCTTGTTAAGTAGGCATGCAGCCGTTTCTAGGGCATAACCCCAGAATGAAATTGGAAGATCGGTAAAACTCATCATGGAATGAACCATGTCTAACAATGTTCGATTTCTCATTTCAGATACTCCATTTAACTGTGGTGTTCCTGGAGGAGTCCATTGTGAGATTATACCATTATCTTTGAGACAATTGAGAAACTCACCGCTTAAGTATTCTCCACCTCGATCTGATCAAAGAATCTTACTACTCATGCCCGTTTGTTTCTTTACTTCACTTCTAAACTCTTTGAACTTTTCAAATGATTCAGATTTGTATTTCATTAAATACGCATATCCAAATCTTGAGTGATCATCAGTGAAAGTAATAAAATAAGAATACCCTCCCCGTGCATTCGTTATCATAGGTCCACAAACGTCTGTGTGAACCAACGCTAACAACTTCGTTACTCTTTCTCCTTTTCCACTAAAAGGAGATTTAGTCATTTTACCCATGAGATAAGATTCACAAGTTGGATATGATTCATAATCAGATAGCTCTAGGAGCCCATCCTTATGCAACTTGGATAGTCTTGTTTCATTGATATGACCGAGTCTACAGTGCCACACATAGGTATAATTAACATCATCTCCTTTCTTTTCTTAGTTTGTTCTATTTGAAGTATATTTTCATGCAAGTCAAGTATATAAAGTCCATTTCGCAAATTATCAACACCATGTAAAATATTGCTTTTATAAATAGAACAACTGTTGTTCTTTATTATAATGTCAAATCCATCCATATCTAATACGGAAATAGAAATAATATTTCTAATGATATTCAGAACAAAATAATAATTATTTAAATAAATAAACTTACCCGTAGGCAGTGCTAAACAATAAGTGCTTACAGCTAATGCAGTAACCTTTGCTACATTTTCCACTCGTAGGACAACCTCATCCTTGTTCAGCTTTCTATTTCTGACCAGTCCCTGCACAGTATTTGTGATGCCCCCAAATTCCAGGACCGCCACTTGGTCTCTCGAATTCGGTTCATCACGTGCTCATGGTAATACATCACAATAATAATAATTAAATATCATACGATCACAGCGGAAAATCTATTCTAGAATAATTTACAATGATTTATTATAATTATTCCCCCAAGTCTCGCAACCTACAGTACTTAATAGATTACATAATAATATCAGTTAACGACTTATTACATAATCTAACTTAAGCTTAAACATAATCAAATCCAGTCTTACTACATCATCTTCATACAATATTAATATATTTAAAACATAACAGACATAAGCTAGTTGGTAGCTTTGCCCTTGCCCTTATCAATGCCCGAAGGTTCACCATGCTATACCTTAACTGAAATGTTTTAGGGAAAGCAAGAATGAGCACAAATTGCCCAGCAAGTAATATACAATAAGGGTGAGTAATAAGATTCTCAATTCTCGAAAGGGTATAACAAGATTTGATAGTTCAAGAATAACAAGAATATCAACAGTTCTCAATATCAGTCGCTAAGGACAGGATAATATCAATATGATTCAATAATAAGTCAATTCAAGATTTCAAATAATTGAATACTGAGTAGTCACTACGGACTATGAACTTCTACTAGAATTGACAGTAATAAACTGAAAATCCAACAAAAACAGGTACAACAGGTGATCAGCCTAAAGTACCCTTGTTATGCATAACAATCAACCATACTCAAGTGTGCACGTCGGTTCTCCGACAATTATATATTCCCTTCAAAGAAGGTTGTTCTTCTCAGTCAAATACAAGATCCCGCACCAATCAATTAGTTTGGGTTGCTTTTCAATAACATAAGTCCAGCCGAATCAAATGACATAGACACTTTCACAATATTCAAGAACAATACTAAGTTCAACATGAATAATAGCTTTAATGAAATAAGAGTTCAAGTATGCTAATTCGATTCAACCGATTAAATAGGAAACTAGTTCGCAATACACAAGATAGGATACTTGCATAGTAAAAGAGTATAAGTTAGGAAACTTTCACAATCATAGATTTCCTTGCATAAAGTAAATGCGTCGGTTAGGATACTTGCACTTTAAAAGAGTGTAAGTAAGAGAACTTGCCTTTAGCGTAGTTTATCCACGAAAAGCAATTAACACTTTCGAATTCCTATCGTAATACAGTTACGTATATATATGATATTCATTAGTCATATAATTTAACTTCACATTTTCTCTTTGAATATACGATCAACACATAAGCTAAGTTTTACCTAGCTACACAGTTATATAGAATATAATTTCTATCCTTAACGTTCCTTCTTTAGAGTTTAAACGCATTCTCATATTATATAAGATCTCAACAATTAGCAAACATGCTTGCATATTATTAATATCACATAAGACCACAATCAATACTAAATATATTTCATTTTAGCAAGTTACGGCATCTCCTTAAGTTAACCGTCAAAATCGGGTTCAAGTAACATCATATAATATCGCGTAGCATGTATTCATATTTAAAGGATACTTTCATGCTTGTATAACTTTTCCAAATCCAATCGTACATGGTATAGGTTCTTAAGTTAATACTTAAAGCCATTCAAGGACACGAACTCATATGGTCTAACATGATTGCTTTTAAACACATAAGATATTCATATAACTTGTATTAGTCATGCTCATGAGTACTCGTATTGCATATATGTAGCTAGCATTGTTATTATCTTGAAAACATGCTTTGTTCATGCTAAACTTTAATCACGGCAACTAATCATGGTATATATACATGCATGACACATGAATGAGTCTAAGAGTACTATCACATGTGTCCATAAATGTCAAATTCTAATTCTCGTCATAACATACCAACGTTCACGTTCAAAGCTTATACTTTGTTAGTATAGTTCATTAATAAGGTCTATCATGTTCATGCTTCCTTATGAAACCTATATATGTAAGTTAACATGCTTTTCATGTATTTCAAGGCCCTATAAACATGCTCAAAAAGTCAGAATGTATACATGCTTCATATATGTTAACGTCGTTTATGAAACTTTAAATTCGTTTCCAAACTATGTGTCGTTTGGTTAACCATGCATGCTAATATACTAAAACATGCTTACATTGCCTCATTAGGTTTATATATATGTATTAATCATGCTCCCATGCTTGTTTAAACAAAAATCAAATAATTCGTACATAACAGTTTTGTTGCAGAATGCAGAAAACTGAACACAGAGGCTGGCGCTGCGGCGCGGCAACAGTAGCTTAATACTGGCGCTGCGGCGCGAGTGGCGCTGCGTGCGGCGCTGCGGCGTGGGCTGCGGCGCGTGTGGCAATGCGGCGCGGGCTGCGGCACTGCGGCGTTGAGGCAGTTTTCTGCGGTTCAGACTGCAGCGAAAACCGACCCAAAACCTCCCATTTCATCGATTTCAACATACCCAGATATTAGACTTGTTTAACTTACTAACACATACATATATGCTTATATAACAGTCAGTAGCAATTATCAATTCCCAATTTCATGAACTCTAACTAATTTACGAATTTCATGTATTTACAGAAATTGAAGAGGAACAATGGAAATGAAAGACTATTCAGTGGTTCCATCATGTGTGTATGTTCATATAACAACAATATAAGGGTTCTACAAACCAATCATGAACCAATTTGGCATAATCAAGAATTTCAACAAAACTCAGAGAACAACAATGGAGTTCTTTTGACAGAAAATGAAAATGAAGACACGAAGAGGATTTATACCTCTATTATGGAGTAAGCTTGCTGATGCTACTATAGAAATTCCTTCTGAACTAAATAGACAATCACAGTATACTCTCTTCTCTTAGAAATATTTCAGCAATGAAATGAAGGTGCAGGGAGTTCCTTTATATAGAAGAATGAATACACAGTCCAAGCTTCTAACTCCCAAATCAAACTAACGGATTGTCAAATTGCATGAAGGTTATAGAATGGTAGGTATTTAGTTGTTAGAATTCATCATTAAAACCACTCCCTTGCTCATCATTGCTACAAGGCTATGGAAATTTACTGAGTTTAAGGAGAAGCAATAGGCTTAGGCCATAATGGCTGTGCACGTGAATGAGGGAAAGGAGAGTGACTATTATATTGGGACAAGCCAAGCAAATCTCAGCATTCTTACAAATGGACTATATGCTACACTTATGTTATATATTATATGTACTCTTAGGTTATAATTACAATGTTCTCCCCATAATGTAATAAATGCAATTTGAATATATATAATCTATGTACATTTTATCTTACCGATATAATACAATCGGATACTACCACATTACATTATATCCTATATTATTAAATTGTATTACTCAACAATTATTTATAATAGATCCATGATACATTATTTTAATGTATATCCACACATCATTTGTCACCTACACATATCATAACATATAGTTACTATACATTTAATTCGCATGCTTGCACATATAATTTCTCATCTTATAAATTGAATATTAATTAATAATATACACATATCCTACATCAATCAATATAATTGTTAACCTCCATAACAATTTAATTAACCTTTATATGATTAACTATCACTTTGATATAAATCTTATTATATTTATAAACACGTTGCTCATTATTATTATGTTTCTTGCAATAATAATCACATATTATTAATCAATCCTCATTAGTATTTTATAACAGTTAATTAATATTCTTCGATTAACAATTAATATAGATTAATTGTTCGCTTAAATTAATATAATCATTCTTATATTACGTCACTGTGCCACACAAGGCAATCAACGAGTTTATCACAAACTCCACCAATTTCTCAATTATTATAATTATTCAATTATATATAATTGAATTAATTCATCTCATAACACAAAATCATTTATATTCAAATAAATTCTCATTTCCATTAATATATTTATTTAATAATATATGGAAATTCTCGGGTATTACATCCTCCCCCCTTATAAAAATTCCGTCCCGGAATTGCTACAAGGTTACACAAATAGATGGGGATAGTCCCTCATCATCCTATCTTCTAACTCCCACGTTGCCTCCTCGACATCGTGGTTATGCCAAAGTACTTTTACAGATGAAATAACTTTATTTCTCAAAGTTTGTTCTTTCCTATCTAATATTTGGACAGGAATTTCTTCATACGCCAAGTTCTTCTCCACTTGAATGGGCTCGTAAGAAATCACGTGCTTGTAGTCGGCCTTGTACGGTCGCAACACGGAAATGTGGAACACGTTGTGGATATGCTCCAACTCGGGTGGTAACGCAACTTTGCATGCCACTTCGCCCACTCGCTTCAGTATCTCGAACGGTCCTATGAATCTTGGACTCAATTTTCCTTTCTTGCCGAAACGGATTTTTCCCTTCCATGGAGATACCTTCAAGAATACGAAACTGCCGACTTTGAAGTCTCGGTCCTGTCGATGCAAATCTGCGTATTTCTTCTGGCGATCTTGAGCTGCTACAAGTCTGGCTCTTATCACTGTCACCACGTCTGCGGTTTGTTGAACTAACTCTGGTTCGAGTATTCGTCGTTCTCCGACTTCGTCCCAACATAACGGCGTTCTGCACTTTCTCCCGTAAAGAGCTTCGTACGGTGGCATGCCAATACTCGCATGGTAGCTATTATTATATGCAAATTCTACTAAGGGTAGGTGGTCGTCCCAATTTCCCTTAAAATCCATCACACAAGTCCTAAGCATGTCTTCTAGCGTTTGTATTGTTCGCTCACTTTGTCCGTCTGTTTGAGGATGATAAGCTGTACTCAACCTCAACTGCGTTCCCATTCTTTCCTGCAAACTCTTCCAAAAATTGGACGTGAAGCGCGGATCTCGATCAGAGACAATTGACACCGGCACTCCATGTCGTGAAATAATTTCTTTTACATATAGGCTTGCTAATTGGTTCAAACTGTAGCGGATCTTGATTGGTAGAAAGTGTGCGGTCTTCGTTAGTCGATCCACGATAACCCAAATAGCATCATAACCTTTCTGTGTAACTGGAAGTCCTACCACGAAGTCCATGGTAATATGCTCCCATTTCCACTCTGGTATTTCTAACGGTTGTAGTAAACCACTTGGCCGCTGATGCTCTGCTTTAACGCGTTGGCAAGTCAAGCATTTACTGACGCACTCTGCGACTTCCCGTTTCAAATTAGGCCACCAAAAATGTTGCCTTAGATCTCGGTACATCTTTGTGCCTCCCGGATGAACGGAATATGTCGTATTGTGTGCCTCGTGCAAAATCTCTTCCCTCAACTCGGTTACCGCTGGTACCCACACTCTCCCTTCAAATCTCAAAATACCGTCTTTATCCATTCGAAATTTTTCTTCCTCACTTTCTGTGATCCTCTTTCGGATTTTCTGACACTCTTCATCCTTTTCCTGAGCTTCCTTTACTCTATTCAACAACGTCGGACAAGCTTCCATTACAATTAACTTCTCACCAGACTTTTCTGGTCCTTTTACTTCTATCTCCAATTTCTCCATCTCTCTTATCAACTCTTCCTGAGTTGTTAAATTAAACAACTTCTCCCTTCCTTTCCTGCTCAGAGCGTCGGCAACCACATTTGCCTTTCCCGGGTGATAAAGAATATCGCAGTCATAGTCTTTGATTAATTCTAACCACCTTCTCTGCCGCATGTTTAACTCCTTCTGTGTGAAGATATATTTCAGACTTTTGTGGTCCGTGTATATCTCACATTTTTCTCCGTATAGATAATGTCTCCATATCTTTAACGCAAAAACTACTGCCGCTAACTCTAAGTCATGAGTAGGGTATCATTTTTCATAATCCTTCAATTGTCGTGACGCATATGCAATAACCTTGCCATGTTGCATGAGCACACAGCCAAGCCCCTTGTGCGATGCATCACTATACACCACAAAATTTCCCGCATCATCTGGTAATGATAACACAGGTGTTTCGCTCAATCTCCTTTTCAGTTCTTGAAAACTTTCTTCGCATTTGTCGGTCCATACAAATTTCACCGTCTTTCTAGTCAAATTGGTCAACGGGGTTGCTATCTTAGAAAAATCTTGGATGAATCTTCGATAGTACCCAGCTAACCCTAGAAAGCTTCTCACCTCCGTCGGTGTTCTCGGTTGTTCCCAATTATTTACTGCTTCAACCTTCGCAGGGTCTACAGAGATTCCATTCTTATCCACCACGTGGCCTAAGAATTGAACCTTCTCCATCCAAAATTCGCACTTAGAAAATTTTGCATACATCTTCTCCTTCCTTAGTGCCTCCAAAATAATCTTTAGATGTTCGACGTGTTCTTCCTCTGTCTTTGAGTAGATCAAAATGTCGTCGATAAAAACCACTACAAATTTATCCAAGTATGGCTTGAAAACTCGGTTCATCAAGTCCATAAATGCTGCCGGAGCATTAGTCAATCCGAATGACATTACCAAAAACTCGTAGTGTCCATAACGGGTTCGAAACGCAGTCTTTGGTATGTCCTCATCCCGTACCTTCAGTTGATGATATCCTGTTCGTAGGTCGATCTTTGAGAAACACTTTGCTCCCTTCAGTTGATCAAATAAGTCGTCTATCCTCGGTAGCGGATACCGGTTCTTGATCGTTACTCTATTCAATTCTCGATAATCGATACAGAGCCTCATCGATCCGTCCTTCTTCTTAACGAATAGTACTGGTGCTCCCCAAGGAGAAACACTCGGTCGAATGTAACCCTTATCCAATAATTCTTGCAATTGTATCATCAATTCCTTCATTTCTACTGGCGCCATACGATATGGAGCTTTCGAAATCGGTGTCGTTCCCGGTGCTAAGTCTATTACGAATTCGATTTCTCTGTCTGGCGGAAGACCAGGCAGATCGTCCGGAAACACGTCTTGAAATTCATTAACTACGGATATATCCTTAATTTCTACTCCCTTCTTCCGAGTATCAACGATGTAAGCTAAATATCCTCCACATCCTTTCCTTAACAATTTCTTGGCCTGCATCATCGTAACGCAACACGATTGCTTAAGCGATGAGCTACCATAAAACACTACCTTAGACTTACTCGGAGTCTGAAGGTTCACACATTTGTTCTGACAGTCAATTATCGCAGCATGGTTATACAACTAATCCATTCCCAGTATTACGTCAAATTCTCCCAGTCTAATAGGAATCAAGTCTACGCTCAGTTCATGTTTACTAATATTTGCGCGACAATTTCGATAAACGTATTCTACAGGGATCACTTCCTTATTAGCAACTTCTATGATCAAAGGATTTTCTAATAGTTCTCGAGGTGTACTAAGTCTACTAGCAAATTCTTCAGATACAAAAGAACAGGTGGCACCCGAATCAAATAATACATAAGCATTTATATCATTGATTGGGATTATACCTGACACCACATCCTTCGCAGCCACTGCGTCTTGGACGGTCATGTTAAAGGTTCTGGCGGTTGGGCAGTTGGATTGTGCCGGTCCACCGATCATCAGCTTGTTGCCTCCTTGCTGATTACTACCCCCGCCACTTCCCTTCTTTGGACAGTCCTTAATTTGGTGCTCCGTCGAGCCACAAGCAAAGCATCCTTGTATCTTTTTCGGTTTCAAATAGTTGGGCGAGATGTACCCTTCCTGTCCGCAGTTGTAGCAAGTGCCACGTCCCTTCCAGCACTCGCCCTGGTGATTCTTCCCACACTTCGGGCATCCTTCAGCCCTCTTCTTGAAACCTCCACGAAAATTCCCTGATTGATTATTATTGTTGTTTTTGTTGTTGTTGTTGTTCTCCCACTTTCTCTTTCCCAAGTTGCTTCCTCCGCTACTGCTTCCTCCCGTATGATTCTCTCCTCCAGTATTCTTTCCTTTCTTTTCTTTGTTATACAGACTTAAGGCCTCACTGTCACCTTCCGCAATGATTGCCTTCTCCAGTAATGCTGCAAAGGAATCAATTTGAAGAACTGATACCTTATTGAACAGCCATGGCTTCAACCCTTGTTCAAAGCGTCTAGCCTTCCTCTCTTCATCACCAACTTGGTGCTCCGCAAATCGCGCTAGTTCGTTAAACCTAGCCGCGTATTGCGCCACCGTCATTTCACCTTATTTTAACTCTAGGAATTTCACCTCCATCCTATTCTTCATACTTTTCGGAAAGTAATTCTCGAAGAACAGTGTCTTAAACTTATCCCAAGCTATTATCCCTTCTCCAGCTCTTTGTTGATTAGCCTCCCACCAGTAGTTCGCTTCTCCCCTCATCATGTACGTGGCAAACACCGTCTTCTGATCTTCGCCTACGCTAGCTATAGTGAAAGCTTTTTCGATTTCTTTGATCCACGTTTGTGCGACGATTGGGTTCGGTAGTTCCCTCGAACTCCGGGGGTCCTACACTCTTAAAGTCTTTAAAGGTTGTTACTGACACAGTTTGAGGGTTCGGGCGAACGGGTTCATTGTTCCTTCCCCTTAAGGCTTCTCCTAACAAGTCTACCAGTTTCTGGATCGGGTCTACTTGTTCTCTCTCATTGTTAACGGATTCTTCGGGTGCAATCAATCTACGTCTGGGCGGCATTATCTGCATCATAATTTTTTTCATTTTATTATTATTCAAGTATATTACTTAAGTATTTCTTTTAATACTAAAAGAATAAATTTATAACACGTTTCTAAAATCAACTCCATTTATATTCATATGCCATTTCATTTTCATTACATGATTTCCTAGCATACTACTATAAATGTCATCACATATATCCCCTAATATCACAAAAGACGGGGAATATACCAACCTACTACCATACTACCCCTCTAACAGAAGCTAACTCGGGGTTTACATCATCATCCCACATCTTACACAAAAGATCGGAATTACAACATAGTATATACAATACATAAAGACACAACTAGTACTACCACTAGACTGACTAAGGAAATCTCATCCCATCATCCCGCGTTCCACTGCGCTCTTGTACTCCAACTGTGCTATATACGCAAACAGCTCTCGGCTCAAGGTATGTAGAGTCTGTCCCTGTTCTGCCGGGTAGTGGTACACACCATCAATCACCCTTTCAAAAGCTGAACGGAACACATACCCCATCTTGTTCATCTTTCTCTTTTTGCACCTGACCTCATCCTCAAGGTCGTCAGCTCTCTCATTGGACGCTTCCCACTTCTCCTCGAAGTGTAACCTATCCATCACCTCCAACTCTAGCTGAGTACGGAGTGCCTCTTTCTCAGTCTTCTCACTCAGTTCCCTCTGCTCAACCTCTTCTAGCTTCTCTGCCAAATCTGCATTCCTAGCCACTGACCTGTGAAACAGAGTCCCCATCTGGATCCTTGCCTACCTACGGTAGGCAATCTCCACCTCTAACTCTTGCATAGCCAGCTTCCTCTGGTGGTCCTCGTCCCTCAGCTTCTGGAACTCAGACTCTCTCTCGTGGGCCTCTGCCTCCAGCTCCTGAACTCTACAGTCTAACTCTAGGATCCGCTCCTCATACTCTCCTAGCATCTGCTCCTCTATAGTAGCCTCATCAGAGTCCTCTACTGGCTCATCCTCCATCGGCTCCTCCTCTGGATCAGTCTCTATCTCAATCTCGTCCTCGTCGTCGGACTCGATCGGTGCAACATCCTGCACTGGTGTAGCCTCTAGAGGTGCCTCGTACACTACATGTATATCCCTGGGCTCCTCCTCGGCCACTCTACTAGGTACACCTGTGTCTGTCATCCTATAATCACAAACACAAGACACGAAATAGCATCTCCATTAGAATGTTAAATAAAATATAAGTTCATTGTATAGAATGAAGTTACATTTCATAACAGACTAAGTCTCTCAAGGAAAACTCTACATGAGTTTTATCTCCTTCCTAACTTCTAAGTTCACCTAAGTTATAGTCTAAGGACACTCGTTCCTAAGGTTTATAACTACGGCTCTGATACCAACCTGTGACGCCCCCAAATTCCAGGACCGCCACTTGGTCTCTCGAATTCGGTTCATCACGTGCTCATGGTAATACATCACAATAATAATAATTAAATATCATACGATCACAGCGGAAAATCTATTCTAGAATAATTTACAATGATTTATTATAATTATTCCCCCAAGTCTCGCAACCTACAGTACTTAATAGATTACATAATAATATCAGTTAACGACTTATTACATAATCTAACTTAAGCTTAAACATAATCAAATCCAGTCTTACTACATCATCTTCATACAATATTAATATATTTAAAACATAACAGACATAAGCTAGTTGGTAGCTTTGCCCTTGCCCTTATCAATGCCCGAAGGTTCACCATGCTCTGCCTTAACTGAAATGTTTTAGGGAAAGCAAGAATGAGCACAAATTGCCCAGCAAGTAATATACAATAAGGGTGAGTAATAAGATTCTCAATTCTCGAAAGGGTATAACAAGATTTGATAGTTCAAGAATAACAAGAATATCAACAGTTCTCAATATCAGTCGCTAAGGACAGGATAATATCAATATGATTCAATAATAAGTCAATTCAAGATTTCAAATAATTGAATACTGAGTAGTCACTACGGACTATGAACTTCTACTAGAATTGACAGTAATAAACTGAAAATCCAACAAAAACAGGTACAACAGGTGATCAGCCTAAAGTACCCTTGTTATGCATAACAATCAACCATACTCAAGTGTGCACGTCGGTTCTCCGACAATTATATATTCCCTTCAAAGAAGGTTGTTCTTCTCAGTCAAATACAAGATCCCGCACCAATCAATTAGTTTGGGTTGCTTTTCAATAACATAAGTCCAGCCGAATCAAATGACATAGACACTTTCACAATATTCAAGAACAATACTAAGTTCAACATGAATAATAGCTTTAATGAAATAAGAGTTCAAGTATGCTAATTCGATTCAACCGATTAAATAGGAAACTAGTTCGCAATACACAAGATAGGATACTTGCATAGTAAAAGAGTATAAGTTAGGAAACTTTCACAATCATAGATTTCCTTGCATAAAGTAAATGCGTCGGTTAGGATACTTGCACTTTAAAAGAGTGTAAGTAAGAGAACTTGCCTTTAGCGTAGTTTATCCACGAAAAGCAATTAACACTTTCGAATTCCTATCGTAATACAGTTACGTATATATATGATATTCATTAGTCATATAATTTAACTTCACATTTTCTCTTTGAATATACGATCAACACATAAGCTAAGTTTTACCTAGCTACACAGTTATATAGAATATAATTTCTATCCTTAACGTTCCTTCTTTAGAGTTTAAACGCATTCTCATATTATATAAGATCTCAACAATTAGCAAACATGCTTGCATATTATTAATATCACATAAGACCACAATCAATACTAAATATATTTCATTTTAGCAAGTTACGGCATCTCCTTAAGTTAACCGTCAAAATCGGGTTCAAGTAACATCATATAATATCGCGTAGCATGTATTCATATTTAAAGGATACTTTCATGCTTGTATAACTTTTCCAAATCCAATCGTACATGGTATAGGTTCTTAAGTTAATACTTAAAGCCATTCAAGGACACGAACTCATATGGTCTAACATGATTGCTTTTAAACACATAAGATATTCATATAACTTGTATTAGTCATGCTCATGAGTACTCGTATTGCATATATGTAGCTAGCATTGTTATTATCTTGAAAACATGCTTTGTTCATGCTAAACTTTAATCACGGCAACTAATCATGGTATATATACATGCATGACACATGAATGAGTCTAAGAGTACTATCACATGTGTCCATAAATGTCAAATTCTAATTCTCGTCATAACATACCAACGTTCACGTTCAAAGCTTATACTTTGTTAGTATAGTTCATTAATAAGGTCTATCATGTTCATGCTTCCTTATGAAACCTACATATGTAAGTTAACATGCTTTTCATGTATTTCAAGGCCCTATAAACATGCTCAAAAAGTCAGAATGTATACATGCTTCATATATGTTAACGTCGTTTATGAAACTTTAAATTCGTTTCCAAACTATGTGTCGTTTGGTTAACCATGCATGCTAATATACTAAAACATGCTTACATTGCCTCATTAGGTTTATATATATGTATTAATCATGCTCCCATGCTTGTTTAAACAAAAATCAAACAATTCGTACATAACAGTTTTGTTGCAGAATGCAGAAAACTGAACACAGAGGCTGGCGCTGCGGCGCGGCAACAGTAGCTTAATACTGGCGCTGCGGCGCGAGTGGCGCTGCGTGCGGCGCTGCGGCGCGGGCTGCGGCGCTGCGGCGTCGAGGCAATTTTTTGCGGTTCAGACTGCAGCGAAAACCGACCCAAAACCTCCCATTTCATCGATTTCAACATACCCAGATATTAGACTTGTTTAACTTACTAACACATACATATATGCTTATATAACAGTCAATAGCAATTATCAATTCCCAATTTCATGAACTCTAACTAATTTACGAATTTCATGTATTTACAGAAATTGAAGAGGAACAATGGAAATGAAAGACTATTCAGTGGTTCCATCATGTGTGTATGTTCATATAACAACAATATAAGGGTTCTACAAACCAATCATGAACCAATTTGGCATAATCAAGAATTTCAACAAAACTCAGAGAACAACAATGGAGTTCTTTTGACAGAAAATGAAAATGAAGACACGAAGAGGATTTATACCTCTGTTATGGAGTAAGCTTGCTGATGCTACTATAGAAATTCCTTCTGAACTAAATAGACAATCACAGTATACTCTCTTCTCTTAGAAATATTTCAGCAATGAAATGAAGGTGCAGGGAGTTCCTTTATATAGAAGAATGAATACACAGTCCAAGCTTCTAACTCCCAAATCAAACTAACGGATTGTCAAATTGCATGAAGGTTATAGAATGGTAGGTATTTAGTTGTTAGAATCCATCATTAAAACCACTCCCTTTCTCATCATTGCTACAAGGCTATGAAAATTTACTGAGTTTAAGGAGAAGCAATAGGCTTAGGCCATAATGGCTGTGCACGTGAATGAGGGAAAGGAGAGTGACTATTATATTGGGACAAGCCAAGCAAATCTCAGCATTCTTACAAATGGACTATATGCTACACTTATGTTATATATTATATGTACTCTTAGGTTATAATTACAATGTTCTCCCCATAATGTAATAAATGCAGTTTGAATACATATAATCTATGTACATTTTATCTTACCGATATAATACAATCGGATACTACCACATTACATTATATCATATATTATTAAATTGTATTACTCAACAATTATTTATAATAGATCCATGATACATTATTTTAATGTATATTCACACATCATTTGTCACCTACACATATCATAACATATAGTTACTATACATTTAATTCGCATGCTTGCACATATAATTTCTCATCTTATAAATTGAATATCAATTAATAATATACACATATCCTACATCAATCAATATAATTGTTAACCTCCATAACAATTTAATTAACCTTTATATGATTAACTATCACTTTGATATAAATCTTATTATATTTATAAACACGTTGCTCATTATTATTATTATGTTTCTTGCAATAATAATCACATATTATTAATCAATCCTCATTAGTATTTTATAATAGTTAATTAATATTCTTCGATTAACAATTAATATAGATTAATTGTTCGCTTAAATTAATATAATCATTCTTATATTACGTCACTGTGCCACACAAGGCAATCAACGAGTTTATCACAAACTCCACCAATTTCTCAATTATTATAATTATTCAATTATATATAATTGAATTAATTCATCTCATAACACAAAATCATTTATATTCAAATAAATTCTCATTTCCATTAATATATTTATTTAATAATATATGAAAATTCTCGGGTATTACAGTATTACATATGTGAGAACTGCAACCGGTATTCAATACCGAAGTAGAATTTTGATTTTCTAAAAAATTAATTTCAATCATGAACAAACCTTGATTGGAAGTCGAAGCTTCTCCAAGCTTCTTCTCTGCCAGAAACTTTTTGCAGTTCCTCTTCCAATGACCTGCCTCGTTGCAATGGAAGCACATTCCTTTGCTAGCTGGATCAGGTTTATTTTGTTCCTTTATATTCACCTTGCCCTTGGTCATCCGAGATCGGAAGAGCTCCTTAGATATCTTATATTTAGCAGTTCTACTTTGTTCACCATACAACTCTTTGAGGTGAAGCAACATAGTAGGAGCATCCATATTTTCATGCTGACGCTGAAGCTCGTTATTTATGGATGCGAGCATGATGCATTGAGCCACAGATGCATCATCTTGTCACTTTACAATAGTGGCAATCTCTTCCTCAGAGGCTGATTCTGAAACTATTCTAGGGACAGGTGAATTTAGGATATAAGAAATCTTTTCAGCAGTGAGAACTATTCTCAGATTCCTTAACCAGTCCGTGTAATTCGGCCCGATCAGTTTGTTAGCATCAATTATGCTATGCAGTGAAATTAGTGATTTTGACATTATTAAATTTCTGTATGTGAAAAGATAACATTTTAGCAAAAATTCATTTAATTAATTTTATATACAAAAATAGATTAGGTCTTATTTTAGATTGGTATCTCCCACTATTTTCTTCAAACTATATTACCCTCACTTATATAGTTCGGCAACATCTAATTAAAGATTTGCTAGTGAGAATAAGGATTCCATTTCAAATGTATATAGTGTAACGACCAGGAATTTTAAGCTCCTTATTAATTTTATCTGTGATTTAAAATTTTTGAGAGTTAATTTTTCAAACTTATTTAAACCTTATGCGGTTATGTGCTTATGTGATTTAACCTATGCTAATAAATGCTAGAATTTTTATTAAAGGGAATCACTAATGGTTATTTAAATTAGTAGATTAACCCTGAGACCTTTATATCAGAATATTGATAAAAGTGTTAGTAATTATATATTCAAATTTCTTGAGTATAGTGTAGAGAGTTAATCGTGATTAATTAATTATTTGAGAGTAATTAATTGATAACGTATGAAATTATTATTGTTGTTGATTAATAATTAATATGGATAAATAATAATGAGTAATTAATTGGGAGTATGTTACTTAATTATTTTGAATAACTAATAATTAATGAGTAAGAGATTAATAAATATATTTACGTCATTTATTATTTTTTTATACAAGCATGTGTTATATTAAACCTTTAATATATGATAGTTAACTATATATTATATATAGTACAAGGTGACCTTTGATAAGGCTATTATATATAAACTATATAGTAACCGTAATTGTATTATGTGAGATTGATAAGTGTAATGTGTACTTAGAGCATGTGACATGATGTGGGTAGGAAAACTTTTATGAATACCCTATCACCTTACCTTATATCAATAAACATTATTAATTGATAATACTTTCAATAAGTTATTATAATTATAATAACAGTTATTATTATAATAATACCCACTTGCTTTATATTCGGTGTTAAAATAATGTACATAGATTATATGTATGTGCACTACTTGATACCTTGTAATTAGGAATTATATTGTATGCCCTTTAAATTATTGTGACCTGTGTTATATGAAATGAATTGTGTATACAAATTTAATAACAAAGTGTTAGCATACACTATACACCCACTTGCTAGATTGCTGGAATTACTTTGTCCCATAATATGAGCCCAATTTCTCTCTTCATGTTACAGCAAGAAGCTAGCCTACTCTATCTCTTCTCAATTTCCTCACAGCTATAGCAATGATCATGGGGGAGTGGAGATTATGATGAGTTATACCAACTCCTCACCCACTATTTGATAACCATTAGCTAATTGCATCTCCCATTAGTTTGATTTGAGGAACAATGTCTAGAACCGGATATTGAAATTTCCTATAAATTAACTCTCTTCCTTCTCTATTACAATTGCTGAGATTTCCATACAAGTATAGAATTAGTAGAGTTGCTAGTGAGAGTCTGTGAATTGAGAGAGTGAGAGATAGCAGCAAGTCCCTAATAACAGAGGTATAACTCCATCTTTTCAATTCTTGTAAATTTCTATTCTTGTTCTTCATTAGCACAGTTCTTGATTTTTGCAAGTTAGATGTTAATTGAGCTATGAAGTATGCTTGTAAGTTAGTAAGAATGTTAGTTATATACTGTGACTGGTTTGGAATGAATGCGTAAGAGTTTCTGAGTTGGGATTTTCAGGAACTGCCGAAGCAGTTCAGTCTGGGTTGGAGCAGGAGCCGGCGCAGCTGCGCCGGGTTTATGCCTGGTTGCAGCGCAGCTGCGCAGGCCCTGCAATTCAGATTTTTATTTTCTGCATTAGTGCTATTGTGTGATAGTTTTCTTGCATTGATTTAAACAAACATGTTAACATGGGTAATACGTATATATGGGTACATAAACCTAACATAAACTTGTTCAAGCTAAGATGGTATACATTTCGACGAAACAACTCATGGTTTTCGAAATGAATGTTGAGTTTTAAAAGGGGACTTTGGTATAGAAATGTCACAGATATATTCTGACTTTTGAGACGTGTTAGTATGACCTAGGAAGGCATGAAATGCATGTTAATTGATGTATATATGTTTTATGTTGTAAAGAGAACGTACGAACCTAACTAGTACACATTCCTAACAAAAATAAAAGTTTTGAAAACAAACTTTGACATGTCGACATTCTGATTTTTCAGACATGATATTATAATGTAGAGATGCATGAGAGATGTATTACATTATGTGTATAGGTATCATAATATAACTTGAACATGTGGACCTTAATATTGAACGTTACTAACATCAACATAAGCTTTGAATATGAACTTTGGCGTATACGTAGTATGTATGAATTTTGATTTCATGATCATGATCATGTGTTCTATATAAATATGAGAACTAAGACTAATGTGATAGAACATACTAGTATACTTGACCGTAAGTTAAGACGTTCTCAAAAGTGAAACTTAAGAACTTTGAAAAGAGAACTTAACCAAGACTTGTGTCTTTTAGATTGTGACCACTTAAATACATGTATGTAACTTATTGTATGCATTCTAATACATGTGAGTAACGGTTACGAGATACTTTACATGTACCGTGTTGTCTTTTTGACTTAGTGTACTTTGCAAATGGAAACTTAGAATGTGGAAGCTAATTAGCATTGATTACCATGTGAATTGTATTATGATCATGCAAGCATGTTTACTAGGATGTCATTATGCCTATAGACATATTAACATGAACCGCACTTGATTAAACACAGATTTCAACTATGTATGTACTCATAGAAAGTGGATTCCTAAGGCATGAGTTATGACGATTAAAGTATACACTTGTAGTATATGCACAAGCATAACTACTTAAGTATTGTTTGACCTTGTTATGAGATAACATGACTTTAGTAACCAAATCTTGAAGCATGAACTTATATTGTTTAAAGTATGTGAATGCCCGACATAAAAACATGTGGTCTTGAGGTAGACATAGAATGAACATGTTAGCTTTCGAACTTGAGTTAGATAAAAACTTGATAAGCATGTGTATTGGTTTAATGGCAATAGTTGCATGCTAGGGTTACGTCGGGACACTTTCAGACCCGAACAATTTGCTTAAGTCAGATTTTAACAGTTAACATATTATGATGCTATAAATGGTATATTTGATATTGAAACATGATCTTATGTGATAGATTTATATAACAACTAGAGTCTTGTATGTGTGAACTTATATTAGTTTATATATACTAATTAGAGAGATCGACTTGTTATTATTAGGTCTTTCCAATGCCATTTAAATTAAAGCTAGAATTAATTGTAGCTGAGCAAACAGGCAAGTTTTCTAACTTCATTTAATTGTGATATTGAATGCAAATACCCTAGACCCTTGTATTACTTTATTCAACGGATATTGTAAGCTAGTATCCGAGCCCTACTTTTATTGTGCAAATATTTTAAATCCTTGCACTACTTTATTCAATTACTCGAGTAAGCGAGATTCTAAACTTCACCTTATTTGTGCAAGTTCCTATCCTTCTCATATTGTTTTGAGCAGGTTATTATTGTATTGTGAAAGTTCTCCGAACTTCACATTTTGAGTATTGTGAAAGTTCCCCGAACTTCACACTTTGGTTATTATGAAAGTTCCCCGAACTTCACACTTTGGTTATTTTGCAAATTCCCGAACTTCATTTCTTTATTATGAAAGTTCTCTAAACTTATACAAACTCGTATATTGTGCAAGTATCTTATCTTTGTGTTTACTTTACTCAAAGAGTGTTGTCAGCAAATGTCCTAACCTATGCATTTACTTTATGCAAGGGATCTATTATGGTGAAATTCCCCGAATTTCACTCTTTGATGTTGTAAGTGTCTAAGCCTATGCATTTATTTTATGCAAGGAAATCTAGTATTGTCCAAGTTCTCCGAACTTCACACGCTGAGTATTGTGCAAGTTCCCCGAACTTCACACGTTGAGTATTGTGCAAGTTCCCCGAACTTACACAAATTCCTATATTGTGCAAATTCTAAACTTCACTTTGTGCAAGTTCTCTATCCTTCTCATATTGTATTGAGTAGGTTATTGTTGAATCGAAAGTTGTTTACTTAATTGCTTGAACTTTATTTCCAAGCATGTTATTTAGTGGTTTAATTACTTATCAATTATTCCACATCGATATTATTTATGTCCGCATCTAGTGCATTTGAGCTCGTACAGCCTTGGACTTGTACATTATTCAAGGTTCTAAATTTCTTGAACCATGTCAGTAAGAGTCTGAACCTTTACTCGGTCAGACTAGTGTATGAAATTTTCTTTGAAGCTATCCAAACCAATTGATGGTAAGGATTCTTAGACGGAACAGAACACCCCTCATATGTAGGAGTGTGCCCAGGTATCTAATATATATGATACGAGTAAGCAGATTTAAGTGTTATGTATATTCACGTTGTGCCCGAGGCTGATCTCCTCGAGGTACTAAGTTTCTGTAGCCAGAAGCCAGTAATTCTAAAAAGGGTCAATTAGCTATTGAACCCATTGGAAAGTTATAGTTCAGAGTCTACTCGACTATCAGTCATTCTAAAGGCAATTATTATCTTTGCTTTTAATATTCATATTGTTAAATTGTTCAAATGTTCATAGTGTTGAATCATGCAGGTTGTTGAACCTTACAAATATTCATATTATTGAATCATTCTATTATTCGTACTGATTCGTTCAGATATTCATATTGTTGAATCGTTCAGATATTCATATTATTGAATCGTTCTAATATTCATATTGTTGAATCTTTAAGATATTTATTTTGTTGAAATCGTTGTCAGATATTTTTCCATTCATCATGATATATCCTTTATTATTGTATCTAAACTTGCTGAGCAAACTTGTTGCTCATTCTTGCTATATCATGACTTATATTGCAGTTAAGCCCGAGCCCTCAGGGAAGGACAAGGGTAAAGGAAAGATTTAGGATGGTTTGCAAGGAGCAGACTTTATCTTTATGTCTAGTTTAATTACTGTTAATGTAATATGAACCCTAATGTTTATTCTAGGGTATGTTTGTATTGATGTATTAAGGTTATCGAATCTTGGGACTAGTAACACCTTTTGAATGAACGACGTACGTTTATTATATTCCGCATTTTTAGTTATCGTATGTTGTTAGAGGTGGATGTTAGTATTGTATCGTGGCGACCGGACCAGGGTCAGAGGACCCGGATTCAGGGGTGTCACATATAGCCTTGTGGATAACACAACAAACGATATGTAAATAAATAGGTAGACAACTCTTGTCAATTATATCAACATGTAACTACTTTTTATTTTGCCTCTTAAATCATAATGGTCAAGTGTGTGCACATCCGAACTAAAATAATTTAAGTTAAGTCCAACCTAGCACTTCTATTAATTCAAAAAAGAAAAATATTGTCCTTGTGGATAGCACAACAAAATAATATTGTTCAATTTTTTTGATAATCATCAAATGTGATTAAATTAATATCTTAAATACGCAATACTCGCCTTGTGGATAGCACAACAAGCTCATATTAAATATTTAATACTCTATTAATTTATCATGCTAGAAGGCGACGTTCGATATTCCAAATATCATTGAACGCTTCAGACTTAATATAACTTCTTTGAGGGTTTTGTTATTATTTGTCTCATCTTGTTTAGCCCGCATGCACATATGTATATAAAATAAGCGTCATTTTATTAAAACATGCGAAGCATGTTTGCATAAAATATAATATATATAATAGTTAGCATGCACATATAGAATACTATATTCTACTCGGATTGATTATGCACTTTTATTCTAGTTTGGTTCACTAGAGCCACCAAGTGAACCAAAAGGTCAAACCTAGGAGTGCAAGAATTTAAATTTAAACGTAACTATTACATTTAAACCCGGGCTCCATACAAACGGGTCTTCACGCGCTCCTTACTCCTTTGTCTCCAATTTTTCAAGATAATTCTATCTATTTCTATTATATTAAACTATTTAAATTAAATAGAAACCTTTATCAGCAGTCAAGGAGAAGTACATAGGAGGGAGATAGAATTTTACATCAAAAAAAAACCCTAGAGAAGACGAGGTACGCAGACCCCATTTAATAAAACTCATTCATTCAAGCATTCAACTAAAATAAAATCCAATCACATTGGTCAATAGTCTCATAATCAATCCCATTTATTATCATACATATCACCATATGCATTAATAAATAAATATTCATCTCATGAATTAAAATATTTCATATATATGAGTATCATTTAATGGGTAATTTTAAATTGCATAAAATCCACTTTCAAGATTAAAATAAACTTTTTATTTTAATTATGAAATTATTAAAAATACTATATATATATATATATATTATATAACCTTATACATATATAGGTACTGTTTATATATATATATATATATATATATATATATATATATATATATATATATATATATATATATATATATATATATATACCAATAGTCGCCTTTTTGAAAACATTCATGCAGTTAAGTTCTATATATATAGAACACTAACCCACTAACGAAAACAATAATGCTACTATCACATAAAGTGAGTCACATAATGCTCACATAATGATGAAGTGGCTGTATGTGATTTGTTGTTGAGTTAAGTGGGTAATGCCAATAACAAATCACGTACTGTCACATCAGTAATATGTGATGTTTATGTGATAGTTTTATGTGATAGTAGCATTACTCCTAACGAAAAACATTCCTGCAGGTTCAAGTTCTCTCTCTCTCTCTCTCTCTCTCTCTCTCTCTCTCTCTCTCTCTCTCTATATATATATATATATATATATATATATATAACACTAACCCACTAAATCAAAAAGGTACATGTTACCTTTTAAAAATCAAATTTGCAGTAGCCCTTTTTTAAAACAGCATGGGTGCTTTAGTGTGTGTGTGTGTGTATATATATATATATATATATATATATATATATATATATATGATAACATACTTAAAGTTTCATGAAAACCGTGACTCACAAAAAAAAACACAGCTTTCGCGACTTTTATTCCAAGCTTCGCGAATTAATTTTTCCCTTTTTTTTTATAAAAAATAATTTTATACAATAAAATTATGCCCAATAAATTATTCTAAATACATACCCATATAATATGGAATCAAAACAATTAATAATTACATAAAGGTTTGGTTCTGATGCCACTGTTGAGTTTGTACGAAATTATGGCGCAATCAAATTGCAAAATAGGTGGAAGCATGGTATATCAAAGTTTAAAAATTTCTACAAAATCATTACCCGGATCATCCTTTATGCAAATTATTAATTTAAAAAGATAAATGAGAAGTTATGGAATCATACCCTTGTAAAATAAGTGTAATACCCGGAAAATAAATAAATAAATGACATTTTTAAAATTTTGTTTTAAATATTTAATTAGACTTTCTTATGGTTGGGTAAAACATTGTATTTAACTTATGTGGGCTAATAAATATTAATAAAGGATGGATCTACTAATTGATAAACTTGGGCTTTTAACTTATTGGGTCAAATTTACATTTGTTTAATATTAATATCCTTTTATAATTAGGAGAATTAATAAGATCCATTAACAAATAAAAAACTAAAACCTAATACTCCTCACACATCTAATACGAATTGGGGAGTGGCCGCTGCTACAGAGTAAAGAAAAAGGAGAAAGCTAAAACTCGTGCGACACTTAATCGCAGGAAGCAAGGTATTATAACCTTAATCGACATGTTACTGTGATGCTATTACAAATGATTGCATGTGTATGGTGAATAAAATAAATTTGATATGCATTCTGTCAACATGCTTTATATTATAACGGATGTGGGGGTGTGGATGGAATAAGTTTTAGAGTTATTGTTTGTACTGCATGCTAGTATGTAATCTAATGTGTAGATATAATAATATTCTCACATACCAGTGAACCTTGAATGACATATATATATAATTAATAATAAGTGAATTACGTATATATAGCAAATTGGTGTTGACTGTTGGAAGTTTCATGCTGATTATATTATTTTCTTCACATGTAATCTATCCATTATACAAGCTTTTGTAATTATATGATATAAGCTTTCATGTTATACTTGCCAGAATAAAGAGTGGTCTTAATATACTGTACATAAGGAAAAGAAGAAATTATTAATTAATAATTTAACGTATGATTATTAATTTATATTTTTAATTTAAATTGTGTAATTAGTTCGGACAGAAGGAGTTTAACGAACTATATTGGGATTACAAATTTTGGGTATTACATTGCTTAATTCAGGTACGGATTTCGTACTCCTTCAGCGATAATTCTTTTAATTTTGTTATGTTCGTTTTGCTTTTCATTTAGATTTTGTTTCTTGTTTTACATGATCATTCATTTTCAAATTCATGTGATGGTTTCGTTTTGGCGTTGATATTTGGAACTTATATTTGTACTCTTTAGACTAGCGTATCATGTCTATAGTTTATTTTGATATTTGTAGTAATGTACATGTTAATATTTTTGGAGACTTTGTGTTGTTGATTCATTTCGGTTTAACATGTACGTATTAGAACCCCTTTGTGTTGATATTATGTCGCATGTGTTGTGACATGGTATTTTTGTTAGAATATACCGTAGGGTATACCTGAGCTATAACCACCTGTGGGGGTACTACACGCATGTCCTCTTGGCACCGATGCATGACACCTTCCGTGGCGGTGTGATCAGTCCACGTCGTCTCCGTTTTGTGCTCCGGTGGGAGTTGGCCATTTGGTGTTTTATTGTGGGAGGCGTATGGGTCGACCCTAGTTTTCTGTTCTGTTCTGTTCTGCGGAGTGGCGATGTTTGTGCCAAACACGCCTTTCGATTTTACATACGTTTGGATTCGAGGTCCAATGTGTGTGACTTACCTGTGTGACATTATTTGACTTGCCTGTGTGGCAAGGTATATTTCTGGTTTGTTTGAGCTCTGTATGAAATAACACTCAGCCATTTGATTCAGCCTATTATTTCATTGTGTTAGTTTTGTTTGTTTCGTTTCGGTTCAGTTCATTAATTGAGTTAGTTATTTCAGTTCTCTATTTTGTATTCTATATCCGTACTGGGCATTTGGCTCATGCTGTATTTTTCTTCCGGCAGGTAATCAGGGGGATCAAGGGCAAGTTTGATGAGAGCTCCATTCGATCCAATGATTTAGATATTTTGTTTAGGTTTGATAGATTGATTTTTTTTGGAGTTGTAATAAATACATTAGATTGTGGTTTGGGCCAGTCTGACATTTATTATGGTTAACCTTTTGATATTTATTGGATTATTCTTTTGTGGCTTAGAGCTTTATTAGTATTTCTTCAGTTTTGTTGTGTTTTGAGTAACCTCCCTTTCTATTTCGGAAAGGGGGTGTTACAGAGTTAGTATCAGAGCATAGGTTCTTTCTTGTAGAAAATCTATTTAGGTTTGACCTGTGAGTTATGGGTAGACTTCTGGGTTAGGTTTTGTTCAGTTTGATTTTCTGTTCAGCTATATTTGAATCTGTCTTTAATCTGTTTTGCTTATATTCATTGATCTCTTTCTTAGATGGCTCATCGATTCGCTAGAGTTACTGGGAGGAGAGGTAACAATGGGGGAAGGGGTGATGGTCAGCCCAATGAGCAACCTAATGATCAGATTAATGCTCAACTGGCTAACTTGGTGAATCAGGCTTTACCGTAGTTGGTGGCACAGGTTGTACAGGCAATGCAGTAGCCGCCAAAAATTCCTGAGCAGGGGAACTCTGGAAATAATGGTCCACAGGCAAATAAAAAGGAAGGGAATGCGGATGGTTTTGATCAGCAGGTGGTTCCAATATACGTATGGTTGGAGAGGTTTCAAAAGCAGAAGCCACAATCATTCAGTTCAGCTTCGACGTCAATCGATGCGGAGAATTGGATTGCACACCTAGAGAAGATTTTTGATGTATTGGGGTGCTCAGATAATCAGAGAGTTTTACTTGTTGCTTACAAGCTAGAAGGGGATGCACAGAGGTGGTGGAAAGCGATGAAAACAACCAAGGGTGATGGGTACGTGGAGACACTTCGTTGGGCAGAGTTTTGTGAGGTCTTTTATCAGCAGTACTTTTCAGCTGCTGATAAAGAGGCCTATGCTAGAGAGTATCTGTCTATTCGGCAGAAAGAGGATGAGTCCATCACAGATTTTATGACGAGGTTCACCAGGTTGGCAGGTTTTGCGGGAACCTCTGCAGAGACTGCAGCGGAATAGGCGGAGAAGTTCAAGTGGCGGATTCATTATAGGTATTGCCAACATCTCATTAACACCAAGTTTGCGGATGTATCGGCTGTGGCTAATGAGGCCAAGAACATTGAGATGGAGCGGCAGGACTTTTGGTCTTCCAAATCGGAAGGGAATAGGAAGAGGGATAGAGATGAACAGCAGGGTCAAGTTTCAGGTTAGCATCGGAGAAATCAAGGTGGTCAGTGGAACAGAAATCGTGGTGGCCAGCAGGGACAGTGGCGTTGCCAGAATCAAAACATGGGTAATCAGCAGATGCCTCAGCAGGGGCAGAATCGTCAGCTTCAGCTATCTTGGTATGGTCAGAATCGCCAACAGGGGCAGAATCGTCAGTAGAGGCAGAATCGTTAGCAGGGGAAGAATAAGGGTCGATATCCTAGACCAGCTGGTGGGGGTAACCCAAATCTTATTTCGACAGCTCCTTGTGCTATGTGTGGGGCTAATC
The DNA here is from genome assembly GCA_020205555.1 of Panax stipuleanatus. NCBI lineage: Eukaryota > Viridiplantae > Streptophyta > Magnoliopsida > Apiales > Araliaceae > Panax > Panax stipuleanatus. Next base: position 80,227,147 of record CM035119.1, read on the forward strand.
ATCCGGGGAGACAGTGTCATAGAGTTATCGATGCATGTTTCTTGTGTGGACAGATGGGTCACATGGCTAGAGATTGTACCGGGCCACGTGGTAATGGGGGAGGCGGTGATCATGGTGGCAATAGAGGTCAGCGTCAGGGTGGTCGGGTGTTTGCCTTGACATATAATCAGGCGGCAGGTGCGCCAGGTACTGTTTCTGGTACTCTTTTAGTTGGCAGTTGTGAGGCTTCTATTTTATTTGATACGGGTTCTACGCATTTTGTTGTTGGTCAGTCTTTTGTTTGGCACCTGGGTTTGCCATCTCAGTCTTTAGATTCTGTTATGTCTATTGCTACCCCGATGGGGACTTCTGTTATTATCTCTGATTTGTATCGAGGGTGTGCGATCAGTTTTGGGGATAAGATTCGTAGGGCTAATCTTCTTCCGATGAGTAAGCACGATTTTGTTGTCATTCTTGGGATGGACTGGTTGGATAAGCACCAGGCCACCATCGATTGTCAGGCGAAGAAGGTTATATTTGGAGATGTGAAGTCTCCGAAATTCGTGTTTCAGGGTTCACAGCCGAGTAGAGTGGTGAAGTTGATTTCAGCTTTGAAGGCTGGAAAGTTAGTGGCAAAGGGTTGTGAGGGGTATTTGGCATATGTAAAAGACACCTCTAAGGGTGAGTCTTGTATTGAAGATATTTCAGTTGTTCGTGACTTTCCCGATGTGTTTCCTGAGGAGTTGTCAGGGTTGCCACTGTGACATCCCAGATTTTTAGAATTTATAAATGAGAATTTAATAAATAAAATTCTTATTATATGATGTTTTGAGTTTAAGTGTGTGAATACGTGTCATATATGGTGAAATATGTGAATCTATGTGAAGATAATTTAAATATTAATGTTAATATTTATTGGAGTAAATAAATATTTTAATTGAATTATTTATTGAGTTAAATAAATAATTATGTGATTATTATGGAGTAATGTAATTAAGCGTAGTATATTAATTAAATAAATATTTAGTATTTAATTTAATTAATATAATGATTTTATGTTATAGTTCTAATTTAATTGAGATAATTAAATTAGATGAGTAATGTGATGAGTGTTACATGCAATTATAATTAGCAATTAATTATAATTATATGACAATTTTATGTGCTTAATTGATGTTAGACTTTTAATTAATTAAATTAGAATGTTAAGATTTAATTAATTAAAGAGTAGCATTAAAGTATGTGTTAAAAGGATTTATTAAAATAAAGAAAAGAGTTTTTAAATGATTTTTTTTTCCAAACAAGGCCCTTACTTTTGTTTTAAAACTGTTTTACCCAAACATGACCTTAACTACTAAAAATCTGTTTTTAAAATAACTTATTTTGCCAAACAAGCCTTAGGGCTTTTAAAAAAAAAATTCAAAGGTGTAACCTCTATTTTAATTGTAATTAGTATAGGATTTATTATATACATTAATATTGTAAGTTACATATTATGTATATATGTTGTATGTATATTTTGTATATACGTTGGTTAAAAGAACAAAACAAAGGTTAGTCTGTGTTAGAGAGAAAACACAGAGAAAGATGGAGTGAAAAGAGAAGAAGGGAAGAAGAAGAGAAAGAAAGGGGAAAGAAACTTTGAAAGAATTCTCGCTAAGCCATTATCTTCTTCTCCTAAGCATAATCAAAGGGTATAACTTCTAAATTTAGTTTTAATAATGTGTTTTATATTGTGGAACTTCTCTGTAAAAACGTTTTTCATGAAAGTTAGTAATTTTGTTGAATATATGTTGGAATTTTGTTAATATACTGTTTATAAATTTAATTAGATGCCATAAACAATGATTTTCAGAAATCAAATTGATTGTAGAAACATGATTTAATAGAAAAGTTATGTTCATATGAGTTCATATGAGTTTTAGGTATTATGGTTGATTTTAGTTTAAAGAAATTGATGAAATTGATATATGTTAATATGTTTATTAAGAATTTGTTTGATGCTATCTTCAATTACGTATATAATGCATGTATATAGAGTTAAATTGCTTGAGAAAGTGATTTACAGTGAATGGTTTTATAAAATATATAAGTTTTATGAAAATTTCAAATTTGATTTCTAAAACTTTTGATTATTGTTGTTTAAATGTTTTTGTGTTTGGAGATATGTTATATGAGTGTATTGTATCAAGTATATGCTATACATTGTTCTAGTAGCTTGTTATTGCCGTTTGATGGCATGTTGGGTTTAATCGGTGAAACAGGGAGGCTGCACTGCCTGCTTCTGTCTGCGTACCTGCGCAGCTGCGCCGGGAGCACAGCCAGAAGCAGCGCAGCTGCGCCACTGGGTTTTCTCAGGCTGGTCACCTGCGCAGCTGCGCCGGTGCAAAGGCTTATGTCTGCGCAGCTGCGCCGTGTCCTGGGCAGAGGCAGTGAGTTTTATTTAAGTGTGCAGTTTATTTTTATGACTAAGTTACATTGTTGCTAGAATAATGATCATATATTTAAGTTGCAATAGCATGTTGATAACATGAATTTGACAATTTGGTAATTGTAAAAGAAAAGAGGTTTTGAAAACCTTAAAGTATTAATTGAATTATTGTTTAATGGTGAATTGGTTAATTATAATTTGTATAATTATAATCAAGAGTAAATGTTTAAATTAAATTATAATTTTTGTTAAATTATAATGAATATTAGTTGATTTATTTTAATCAATTAGATGTTAATTTAAATTATAATTTATGTAATTATAATTTAATAAATGCATGTTTAATTATGGATTATAAATTGATAATTGCATGATTAATTATAATTTGTGTAATTATAATGCATGATATAGTTTAATTGATTATAAGTTATAATTTGTTTAATTATAACTTAATATGTGATTATAATTTGAAATAATTATAATCAAGGTAAAAGTGTAATTTAAATTATAATTTATATAATTATAATTTAATGAGGGCATGAATAAAAATTGAGTATTTATAATCTAAGTAATGGGTTGAGTTAAGTATGCTTAAATTATGATTTAATGCATGATGTAGTTGATTCATTATAAATTATGATTGTTTAATTGTAGTTTGATTAAAGTGGATGTTCAAATCATAATTTGTTTAATTATAATTTAAAATGAGTATGTAATTATTAGTTGATTAATCATGAGAAATGTAAAATGACTATGTGATGTGATTAATTATGTGGTAATTAATTATTAACTTATGAGTTAAAGAGGAATGAGTTAACCTAAAGTGGATAACTAAATATTAGGATTAGCTATGTGATAATTAACTGATATTGTTAATTATACATAAGGTTTGACAGCGAGTGTCAAACGAGTAAATAGAAGAGAATTAGAAAGTATAAAGTATTAGACATTTGATAAGCATTGCTAGGTGACTAATAATTGATGCGTATGGTAATACGTTATGTAGGATCATGAAGCAGATTATATTAAGCTATTTTTCGGTAATTGGTAATCTACGAGCCAGGCAAGTCTTTCGGTTCCTATTTTCTATGTGAACTTGATGATATTATGAACTGTTTTAAATTGTATTGCAAAGAGTATGCTATGTTGTATATGTTGCAAGCATGAAATGTTAAAGTCAATTTATGACTACATTGATTGATTTAATAATGTTGATTGAGTAAGGAACTCAATCTTTATATTTGTTATGTGATTAAAGCATGTATGCCATGTTACTTTAATATTGAGCATGTTAATTATGTGCTATGTGATGCACGAAAACTGTTAGATCTTGCTGAGCTGTCGAGCTCACTCTTGCAAATAATCATTTTTGCAGGTCAAGGATGCAAGGTAAAGATACGTGTTAAGTGATTTATAGAGATCAATGTTAAAGAATATTAATTTTGTTAAATTTCAAATTGTAGTTGATGTTTTCATTGTAACTTAATTGTTAAGTTGTAAGTTGAGCTATCCGACGTATAATGGATATTGCTTAGTGATGTAAGACTTTGTATAGTCCCTTCGTTGTAGCGATTCTTGTAATAGAATTGAATCAAATATTTGTAATGTTAAGGTTGCGATTCAGGGCAATATAGAAAGAAAGTTTATAAAAATTTTAAATATTCTGCATTTTTAGTGATTTTAATATCGAATAATGACGTAAAGATAGATTAAAGATGTATTGCTAATGATCGAGGATGAGAATTATATTGTATGACTTTTGGGGTCGTTCCAGTCACCGCAGCGGGAAGTTGAGTTTACTATTGAGCTTGTTCCTGGTGCGGGGCCTATCTCTAAGGCGCAGTGTCGGATGGCACCATTGGAGTTGCAGGAGTTGAAGGAGCAGTTGCAAGAGCTGTTAGATCGTGATGTGATTCGGCTGAGTGTTTCGCCGTGGGGTGCTCCAGTTTTGTTTGTGAAGAAGAAAGATGAGTCTATGAGGTCGTGCACAGACTACAGGGAGTTGAACAAGATTACTATCAGGAATCGGTATCCATTGCCGAGGATTGAAGACTTGTTTGACCAACTTCAAAGGGCGAAGTATTTTTCAAAGATAGACTTGAGGTCGGGTTACCATCAGTTGAGGGTGCGAGATGAGGATGCCTCTAAGACAGCTTTTCGTACTCGCTATGGACATTACAAGTTTCTGGTGATGCTATTTAGGTTGACTAACACTCCAACGGTATTTATGGATTTGATGAATCTGGTGTTCAAGGAGTACTTAGACCAATATGTTATTGTCTTTATTGATGACATTTTGGTTTACTCCAAGTCTAGGGAGAAGCATGAGGATCATCTTCGAATAGTGTTGGGAATTTTGCAGAAAGAGAAATTGTATGCTAAATTCTCTAAGTGCGAGTTTTGGTTGGAGCAGGTTGCATTTTTGGGTGACGTTGTTTCTGCTGAAGGCATTAAGGTGGATCCTGCAAAGGTTGAGGCTATCACTAAATGGCCGAGACCTACTACTGTGACAGAGATTAGGAGTTTCTTGGGTTTAGCAGGGTACTATAGGAGATTTGTGGAAGGATTCTCTTTGCTTGCTTTACCATTGACTCAGTTGATGAAAAAGGGCACGAAGTTTGTGTGGAATGAGGAGCGTGAGAAGAGTTTCGAGGAGTTGAAGAAACGACTGGTGACAACTCCTATACTTACATTGCCGTCGGGAGCAGGAGGTTACCAGATTTATAGTGATGCTTTTAAGAAGGGCTTGGGGTGTGTTTTGATGCAACACGGTAAGGTGATTTCTTATGCTTCTAGGCAGCTTAAACCTTACGAGGTGAATTACCCCACTCATGATTTGGAGTTGGCAGCGTTGATCTTTGCTCTAAAGATTTGGAGTCACTATTTCTATAGAGAGACTTGTGATATCTTCACCGATCACAAAAGTCTTAAATACATTTTCACTTAAAAGGAGCTTAACATGAGGCAGAGGCGTTGGTTGGAGCTTCTAAAAGATTATGATGCGAGGATTCAATATCACCCGGGGAAGGCAAATGTGGTTGCAGATGCTCTTAGCCGAAAGAGTTCAAGAAGTGTAGCATCTCTTATTACACAACCTCAGCTTATTTCGGATATGGAGAGGCTAGAGTTGGAGTTGTATGTGCAAGGTTCAGATGGGCACTTGGCAGGTATGAGAGTGGAGCCCTCTCTTATTTCGAGGGTTAAAGAAGCTCAAAAGGAGGATGGGGAATTATGGAGTATGACGCAAAATCTGGAGGAGGGCAAGCAGCCCGACTTTCGTATTGATGACCATGGTGTGATTTGGTTGGGTGAGCGGTTGTGTGTGCCATCTGATCCAATCATTCGGGAGGCGGTTTTGGCGGAGGCTCATTGTTCTCCATTTTTTATTCATCCAGGTTCTACAAAGATGTATAGGGACTTGAAAGAAAATTTTTGGTGGAATGGGATGAAGCGAGATGTGGCTGAATATGTTGGAAAGTGTCTCACTTATCAACAAGTGAAGATAGAACAACAACGAGCTAGTGGTTTGCTGCAATAGTTAGACATTCTAGTGTGGATTTGGGAGGATATCACGATGGATTTTGTGACTGGGTTGCCGAAAACTTTCAGGAAGAATGATGCTATTTGGGTTGTGGTGGATCGGTTGACCAAATCGGCACACTTCTTGGCTATCCACGAGGGTTTCTCGGTGGATAGGTTGGCACAGATCTTTCAGCAGGAGATTGTTAGACTTCATAGTACTCCGGTGTCTATTGTTTCGGATCAGGATCCACGGTTCACTTCACGGTTCTGGAAAGGGTTTCAACGAGCTTGGGGTACTCGGCTCAACTTTAGTACTGCTTTCCATCCGCAAACTGATGGGCAATCCGAACGGACCATTCAAACGTTGGAGGACATGTTGAGGTCTTGTGCATTGGAGTGATCAGGTAATTAGGATGATTACTTGAGCCTAGTTGAGTTTGCATATAACAATAGTTGGCATGCGAGTATTAGGATGGCTCCGTTTGAGGCGTTATATGGTAGGAAGTGTCGAGCTCCAACTTATTGGGATGAGGTTGGCGAGAGAGCCATATAAGGGCCTGAGTTAGTTCAGATCACTACAGAGAAGGTAGCGGTGGCTAAGGAAAAATTAAAGTCAGCTCGATCACGGCAGAAGAGTTATGCTAATAAGCATAGGAGGACCTTAGAGTTTGAACCTGGTGAGCATGTATTTCTAAAATTTTCTCATTGGAAGGGTATTCGGCGATTTGGTCTGAAAGGGAAGCTTAGTCCGCGTTATATTGGCCCATTTGAGATTCTGGAGAGGGTTGGTGAGGTTGCATATCGGTTAGCTTTGCCTTCACAGCTACACAGCTAGCTGTGCACAACGTGTTCCATGTGTCGGTGTTGAGGAGTTATAAATATCACCCGTTGCATGTGGTGAAATATCCGTTCGATAAGATTCGTGATGATCTTACTTGTGTGGAGCAAGCCGAGGCGATTTTGGATCGTCAAGAGCGGGTTATGAGGAGGAAGACAATTCCGTTTGTTAAGATTTTGTGGAGAAACTATTCGGAGCGTGAAGCTACATGGGAGATGGAGGAGTCTATTCGAGCGGAATATCCACATCTTTTTGATAATTAGGTTCGTTCTTTTCTTTTGATTCTGGGGACGGAATCCTGTAATAACCCAAGATTGTTTTTATAGAATTAAATAAGAAATTTTGCGTATAATTTTTTTTTATATTATTTTTATCAAAAATAATATGTGGGAATATGTGTAAGGTAAAGAATATGTATATGTGTGATAAATATATATTTATTTATTGCATGAATAATTTTAAATAAATTTTTCGATAAAGGAATGGTTGATTATTATAAATTATATTTTTATAATAAATTAACTTTGTAGTAAAAATATTTTATTATTTATTTTCCATAAAAATATGATTAATATATTATTTAAATAATATATGAATTAATTCTTAGAATTATTACAATAATTATTTTATTATAAGAATTTATCAAGATTAATTAAGTTAATTATTTTAACTTAATTACTAATGGAATATAAGGTAAAGTGTGATTATAGATCAAAACTCTAATGTTGATCTATGTTATGAAATTTTATGAATTAATACAATTATTATATAATTATATTTAAAAGAAAAGTATACTTATGTTATGGATAATAAGAAATTATCTTCTTAAGAAATTTGAATATTAAATATAATAATTAATTATATTTGTATTCAAATATATGTAAGTATATTAATACAAGTTATGATTATGAATTTTATATATAATTATGATAATTAACATAATTATATGAATATATATTAAAAATTTATTTATTTATTTTGTTTAAATATTAAACATAGTATTTAATATGTTTGTATTTAAATGAAAGTGTAGATATTATGTGATTAAGAATAATGATTAGGAAACCCTAATTTATAAATTTGAGAACTCTAATAATATCAAGAAACCCTAAATTTTTACAAAACCATAATTTTTAAAAGAAACCCTAATTTCTATTAAAAACCCTAATTTTTAAATTAATGTGTTTTAAATAAATTTTTATTTAATTCCTAAGTAATTTTCTAAATCCTAGGAATTATTTAGTAAACCCTAAGGGTTAAAACCTAAGGGTTAAACCCTAGAATCATGCACCATGGATAAGAATGCCCTTAAATTATTTTGTTAGTTTACAAAAATACCATTTTTTGATTTATTTAAGTGAGCTTGCTTGCAATTCTTGCTATAATCCAATGACTCACCATATTTAAGATATCATCACATGTTGTAAATCTAATGTATCAGCTGGATATTGACACCTAGCACATCCAAGTTCAATGAATCAAATGGGTAAGAAATTAAAGAAAGAGAAAAAGAAAGCAAACTTTAATTATTTCTCAAGCCAAGTCCCTTTCTCTCTCTAGACCATGAATTTTTCTCTCAAACTCAGTCATAAGCAAAGCCCAAAACATCCCATACACTAACTAAGAATAGATCAAGGATCAAAACTCAAAAATAGTTAAGAAAGGTATAAAATTCAAACCCTCTTGTTAGATTTTTAATTTTTCATTAGATGTTATGCTTAAGTGTTAAAATATGTTCTATGATATGTTAATAAGTGATCGGGGTTGAGAAATAACATTTCTATAACATCTAGATGCACGAAAAATAAAATTTTTTGAAAATTGCATGAACCCTAATTTTGTTGTCTGGCAGTCAAAGTCGGGGCCTATAATTCCCAATCTGGGAATGCTATGTGGTATTTAAGTGTTTGTATGTGTTCTATGCCATGTTGTTAGTATTCTAAAAGTGGAATCAGGCTTATATCATGTATGGATCAAAAGATATGGCTAGTCAAAGTGCGTTGACCGAACACGAACTTAAGTTTTCTAGGTAACCCAGAAAACTGAAGAACGTGTCCGGACAGTGATTTTGACCGGATTTAATCTTGCTACTTGCAGTCGTTTGGAAGGTTAGTTAGTGTTTAGATTGTACTTTGACATAAGGACTACAAGTCCAGAGCACTCTCGAACCTTAGAAAGCAACGGATCGGATGTGGTAAACGGTCAAAAGTCGTTGACCGTTAAGATCAGATTTCTGGGAAACCCAGAAAATCCAAAATAGTATCTGACCAGTTTTTATAAAATCTAGATCTCTCTTTGTGTTAATAGTTGGACCCTTTAAGTGCTTCACTAGTGTACTCTGGTAGTTGTACTACAAAGCTCGACGTCTAACACACTTAAACCATTAACAACCTGCAAGATATAAGGACCCAAAGTACGTTGACCGGCTGTTTCTGGGCTGCCCAAAAAATGAAGAACAACTCTGACAGCTTGTTCAATGGCTTATATCTTCAAGATGTGTTGTAGTTTGACCCATAAATTGCTCTACACTTGTAGTATTACATCAGTACTACATAACCAATACATTGTCATTCCCAGAAACATCATGAGCAAGAAAATATCGGTGGTCAAAGTAGGTACCTAAAGGCTATTCTTGAGTTGCTCAAGAACACCTAAGGCGACAAATTCCGTCACTGAAGACCTTTAGCGACGATTTTTAATAAAAATTAATTAAAATAATTAGAAATTAATTATTAAAAATTCATAAAATAATTTTAAAAATTATTTTAAGTTATAAAAATTAACTTTTAATATTTTGACATAAAATTCATTAATATTTTAATTTAATTAAATATTAATGATATTTAATTTATTTAATAATTATATTAAATAAATTAGTTAAAAATAATTTTAATATATTAAAAATCATTTTAAATGATATTAAAATATTAAAAAATATTTTAAGTTATAATAAATGACTTTTAATATTTTGAGATAAATTTTATTAATAATTTAATATTAATGATAATAAATTTATTTAATAATAATATTAAATAAATTAGTTAAAAATAGTTTTAATATTTTAAAAAAATCATTTAAAAATGATATTAAAGTTTTAAAAAATATTTTAAGTTATAATAAATAACTTATAATATTTTGATAAAATTTTTATTAATATTAATGACAATAAATTTATTTAATAATTATATTAAATAAATTATTTAAAAAATGATTTTAATGTTTTATAAATCATTTAAAGGTAAAATAAATGTTTTAAAAATATTTTAAGTTATAATGAATAAATTTTAATATTTTGATATGAATAACATTAATTTTTTATTATTAATGATAATTATTTAAAAATAATTTTAATATCTTAAAAATTATTTAAAGGTAATATTAAGATTTTTAAAAATATTTTTAAGTTATAATAAATAATTTTTAAAGTGTTGACATGAATTTCATTAATATTTTAAATTATTTAAATATTAATGATAATGATATTAATTGACAATTAAATCATTAAAAATGATATAAGTGTTTGAACAATCATTATAAATGATTATAATGTTTGGAAAAAATATATATTATAAATGATAATTAAATATTTAAGTTCTTAAACAATGTTTTACTAGAAATAAATTCATTAATTATTCGATAATGCAATCGGGATGCCGAAACGATACCGAACTCAAACCAAACCTACATAGTTTGACTAGGTATACGTTCTTATGTGTTGTAATGACTGACATGAATATGTGACAACATATTTATGCAGTATTATGTGTTAAGTTGTATTATTCTAATTAAAAGAATAATTCTATTGATGATAGGACTTCATATTAAAAGCGTAAGCTATACTACGTAGCAGTAATCAGCTATTAAGGCAAGTACTCTAACCTTACTCAAAATTTTATATTGAGCAATTATCCAATACAAGGCATGTTCATGAATAATTATTGTAAATTATTCATATCCATAATGATAATTCATGATTCGTTTATGAAATTATTCTTATATTGTAAAATTTTATTCAATTCGGTTATTATTTATTAATATCTCATTATTGTCTTTTATTATACAAGTGTCCCCACTTGTATGAACTATTGTATTACTATAAGAACTCTTAAACTTGAAATTCTTTGATATGACAAATTCTGTTATATACTATTAAACTTCGGTAGGTATTTATGACTGTCTAAGCTATTTGACTCGGCTAGACATAGTTCGAATTGTACTGTAGAGTAGTATTGGTTATGATAAGGTCATCCAACTGAATTGTTTAGTTAGGATTCCAGACTGAGTATGAACAACCCTTAATAGGAAAATTATTTATGTGCCCAAGGCGAACAGAGTGAACGAATCATCGTTCAAACAGATAGTATTGATCAATACAGGACATAACGGGGCTGATCACCCTACACGGTTTGTAGATCAATTTCTGTTTAAACATTTTCAAAAATGAAAAATAAAAGTTCATGGTCCATTGGCCGCTCAACATTTATACTCACTACGTCGTTTCAAAATTTTAAACGATTTGATATGTTATTAAGAATTGTTTCAAAAGACTTCACAACTATTGATTCGTTGTAGAAGTATACCACAAAGAAAATATTTACTTCTTTCAGCTAAAGTTTATTTACTGCTATTACTTGCTGGGCAATTGAATGCTCATTCTTGCTTTAAAATTAAATGTTTTCAGCTAAGCGTGATCGACCTGAAGGTTCTGACAAGTGCAAATGAAAGGGAAAGCTGCAAGAATAAGTTTTATGGTATTTTGTGTAATAATTAGACTTTATTAAGACGATAATATTTACTATTTATCATGTAATGAATGTTTTAAAGGTCGTGTACCTGGGATTAGATAACTCTGATATATAAATTAAGTTTTTTTATTTATATTATATTATTATTTCGCTCAAAAAAATAATATTGTGTAGCACCAAGTTCGGGTTTCAAGTACTTGAATTTGGGGGCGTCACAAATCCTTTTTAAGGGGTAGGTGATGTAATACCCGAAAAATAAATAAATAAATGACATTTTTAAAATTTTGTTTTAAATATTTTAATTGGGCTTTCTTATGGTTGGGTAAAACATCGTATTTAACTTATGTGGGCTAATAAATATTAATAAAGGATGGATCTACTAATTGATAAAATTGGGCTTTTAACTTATTGGGTCAAATTTATATTTTTTTAATATTAATATCCTTTTATAATTAGGAGAATTAATAAGATCCATTAATAAATAAAAACTAAAACCTAATATTCCTCACACATCTAATACAAATTGGGGAGCGGTCGCTGCTACAGAGTAAAGAAAAAGGAGAAAGCTAAAACTCGTGCGGCACTTAATCGCAGGAGGCAAGGTATTGTAACCTTAATCGACATGTTACTGTGATGCTATTACAAATGATTGCATGTGTATGGTGAATAAAATAAATTTGACATGAATTCTGTCAACAGGCTTTATATTATAACGGATGTGGGGGTGTGGATGGAATAAGTTTTAGAGTTATTGTTTGTACTGCATGCTAGTATGTAATCTAATGTGTAGGTATAATAATATTCTCACAAACCAGTGGACCTTGAATGACATATATATATAATTAATAATAAGTGAATTACGTATATATAGCAAATTGGTGTGGACTGTTGGAAGTTTCATGCTTATTATATTATTTTCTTCACATGTAATCTATCCATTATACAAGCTTTTGTAATTATATGATATAAGCTTTCAAGTTATACTTGCCAGAATAAAGAGTGGTCTTAATATACCGTACATAAGGAAAAGAAGAAATTAGTAATTAATAATTTAACGTATGATTATTAATTTATATTTTTTTTATTTAAATTATGTAATTAGTTCGGACGGAAGGAGTTTAACGAACTATTTGGGATTATAAATTTTGGGTATTATATTGCTTAATTCAGGTACGGATTTCGTACTCCTTCAGCGATAATTCTTTTAATTTTGTTATGTTCGTTTTGCTTTTCGTTTAGATTTTATTTCTTGTTTCACATGATCATTCGTTCTCAAATTCATGTGATAGTTTCGTTTTGGCGTTGATATTTGGAACTCATATTTGTACTCTTTAGACTAGCGTATCATGTCTAGAGTTTATTTTGATATTTGTAGTAATGTACATGTTAATATTTTTGGAGACTTTGTGTTGTTGATTCATTTCGGTTTAACATGTACGTATTAGAAACTTTTTGTGTTGATATTATGTCACATGTGTTGTGATATGGTATTTTTGTTAGAATATACCGTAAGGTATACCTGAGCTATAACCACCTGTGGGGGTACTATATGCATGTCCTCTTGGCACCGAGGTATGACACCTTCCGTGGCGGTGTGATCAGTCCATGAAGTCTCCGTTTTGTGCTCCGGTGGGAGTTGGCCATTTGGTGTTTTGTTGTGGGAGGTGTATGGGTCGACCCTAGTTTTCTGTTTTGTTCTGTTCTACGGAGTGACGATGTTTGTGCCAAACACGCCTTTCGATTTTACATACGTTTGGATTCGCGGTCCAATGTGTGTGACTTACCTGTGTGAAATTATTTGACTTGCCTGTGTGACAAGGTATATTTCTGGTTTGTTTGAGCTCTGTATGAAATAACACCCAGACATTTGATTCAGCCTATTATTTCATTGTGTTACTTTTGTTCGTTTCGTTTCTTTTCGGTTCAGTTCAGTTCATTAATTGAGTTAGTTATTTCAGTTCTCTATTTTGTATTCTTTATCCGTACTGGGCATTTGGCTCATGCTGTGTTTTTCTTCCGGCAGGTAATCAGGGGGATCAAGGGCAAGTTTGATGAGAGCTCCATTCGATCCAATGATTTAGATATTTTATTTAGGTTGATAGATTGATTTATTTGAAGTTGTAATAAATACATTAGATTGTGGTTTGGGCCAGTGTGACATTTATTATGGTTGATCTTTTGATATTTATTGGATTATTCTTTTGTGGCTTAGATCCTTATTAGTATTTCTTCAGTTTTGTTGTGTTTTGAGTAAGCTCCCTTTCTATTTCGAAAAGGGGGTGTTACAATAAGCTTCCATAGGTACGAGTTCAACTCCTTGTTCTTCGTGATCTCCTTGAATTTCCGGGTTAGATTCCTTCCTTTGATCAATGTTAGCCACCCAAATGTTTGTCCTCTGTGACAACCCGAGAATTTATAAGATTTTAAATGATTAAATAAAGGTTAAATAATAAAACCTAGATGGAAATAGAGTATGGATTTAAAAATTTTGTGAAGGACTTATATGGTTCCGTGTATTGTTTATGTATTTATTTAGCATATAAATAGAATTAAGAATAAATTCTTGTAACCTAATATATATATTAGGTATGGTAATTTAATAACCTAAGGGTTATAATATGTAAGGATGTTAGTATTTAAAATTTTTACTAACACTAAGAGATTAAGTTTATTATCTCAATTAATTAATTTGATTATAGCAAGCCTAATTGGGTTATGTAAGTTAATTAATATTATTGAGATATGAGAATGTGTATATACTAATAATAATGAATAATAGTCCAAGAGATAATTTATTCAATGGACTAATGTGGGTAAGTGAGTTAAACAGGCTCAATAGTTTATTTAAGTATGAGACTTGTAGCCAACTCAATTAAGAGTAACTAAATTGATAAATTAGCCCAATACTAGAGTTAATTATCTAGTATACTAGTAGCCCAAGACTAATTATTTATGGGAGCCCAAGTTTATTTTAATTAGTGGCCCAAAGGAATTAAAGGAATGGCCCAAATGTTTAATTAGAGAGTCCAAAAGAATTAAATTAAAAGCCCAAGCTTAGCCCAATGGGAGAGAGAAAGTATTGGACCTAATCTATGTTCATGGCCAATTATTTTATTAGCAAGCCCAAAAAATTAATTTGGAGCCCAAGTTAATTTAATTAGTAAGTATACTAAGCAAAATCAAAGCCCAAAAAGGAAATTATCAAAGAGCCCAAGACTTTAGCCAAGTGGGAAGGGACATAATGGACTTTAGTAATTAAGGAATTAAGAAAACAAAACTTGGGCCAAAGGAAGGCCCAAGTGGCCGGCCCAAGCTAGGCAGGAAAGGAAGCATGTGGATTAAATCTTGTGGAAAGATATTGGATAGATTTGGAAAAGATATTGGATAGATTTGGAAAGATATTGAATAGATTTGAAAAAGATATTGGATAGATTTGGAAAGATATTGGATAGATTTGGAAAGATATGGTAGATATGGAGAGATTTAGTGTGATATACCAAGATATGTGTAAGACCCCAACTTTTATGAATAAAGATTTAATTTTCTTTATATTATTTCGAAATAGTAAGGTGTTGATTTGATAAATATGAAGGTTATGGGTGAAATGTGCAAACATTTTTAAAATGAGCAAGTGGTTATAAAATATTCTTGCTGTCGGGGAATATTCGTTTGGTCGTGAAATATTTTTGTTGTCAGGGAATATTCGTACGACGGCGCAGCTATTTGTGGGCCCCCACAACGGAATAACTGTCGGATATAGAAAGCGACAGAAATAACTTTTTTACAAGATAACGGCGTAGTTGTTACCGTTAGTACTGTTGAAATATCCGGTGGTTAAAATACAGTGATACACGGTGTTGCATAATAGCACACGGTATTGCACAGTATTTCGAATTATTGAGTCTTACGTGAGAAGCCATTACTCAATTATTGTTACAGTACTTACTGTTCAATATTTTATATTATTGACTCAATAATTGCTACGTTGATATTTTATATTATTGACTCAATAATTGTTACATTGATATTTTATTGACTCAATAATTGCTACGTTGCCATTTTATATGATTGATTCAATAATGGCTACAGTTGATATTTTGTAGTATTGATTCAATAATTGTCGTTGCACAGTATTTCACGTTATCAACTCAATAATTCATATTATTTGAATAATATTATTAGATAGCATTATTGACAATGTCTAAGGAAGTTCTGTCTAGGAGGGGTTATTTAATTGCGCGCTAGTAAGGAGAAGTCCTTATTGGAAGGCCCCCTCTTTCCTGGGAACGACCTGGTTGTTAATATTGTAGTTCTATAATATTATTTATGAATAATTAATTATTGATTTATATGATAAGAAAATATTTATTTTGTGGATATTAAAGAAGGAATTGGCGCTGATGAGTTTTTATCAATATTTTGGTGTGAGAAATCATCTGTTTATGGATTCCGGATAATTTATGTTTGGAATTTGAAAAAACTTCCTTCTACAAAGTTATAGAGAATTAAATTTCCTATGGAAGGACATAGAATTTGTATTTTTCTGACAAAGGGGCTATTTGTTATGAATTATTGAAGTTTCAGAAAATAAATATTATTTAATGGGTGGGCCCCACTTTTGTTGAAAATCTGAATTTTGGGAAGCCGCCAGGCGGCGGAATTTTTTTTAAAAATAATAATATTTTATTATTTTAGTCTCCTTTGGTATCCTAAGCTTTTCCTATAAATAGGGTGCTTAGGTTAGAATTGAAAATCACACCAGAATCAGAAGTTTTCTCTCTCTATAATATCGAGCGTATTTTTGTGAGTATTTCAATACTTTGAGTGTTAGTATTCAGTGCAAGTTTCCTTCGGTATTATATCCGATATTCCAGTCAGAGGTACTATCTTTTTGAGGTAAGGGATGTTATTTTCTTTCGTAAATGATGTTATTCTTTTCAATATCATTATACAGAAATATTGTCATGGATTTTATGTTGAAATTCTTACTTTTTCCGTCAGAATTACTATTCACGTATACGGCACTATTCACGTATACGGCACTATTCACGGAAAAATTAAATTTTCTTCTATTTGTCCAAATTGCTTGTTAAGGTTACTATCTTTGATTGTATCCAAGTTTTGAGCTCTATTCTTGAATTTTGCTCCATAATTGATTATTACGAGGTATTTTTGAATTGGATATACTAAAATACGAATCCTTAGTCTTTGTCTTTTATGTCACTGGATTCGTTTTTTTTAAATGTTTTTCATCATTCTCAGTCCTAAAAGGTGATGTAACTGAATATCTTTGGCCTGTAGAGCAAAGATGAATGATTACTTGATGAATATCTTTGGCCTGTAGAGCAAAGATGAATGATTACCTGATGAATATCTTTGGCCTGTAGTGCAAAGATGACAGGTGTTGAGATGAATATTACCACTGATGATACAAATGAATATCTTTGGCCTGTAGTGCAAAGATGAATATTGATTCGAGATGTATATTGATTGATGTTACAGGGATAAAATATTGATGATGGACTTTTAAATCATAGAAGATAGTAGACTTCATTCTCTGCTTAACTCTTCTAATGAATTGTTATTTCCGCTGCGAATATTGATCTAAAGTTGGTTGTCCATTATATTTTATCTGATTTGTTGAAGACTAGCGATAATTTATTTTCCATTATCTTAGTCATAATATTCTTTACTGAGCTAGTTGAGCTCACCATTTTCATCTGTTGTCCTCTTCAGGAAATGAGAATGTCGCGGGAACTAGTCGGGGGACAGAGTGATGGTCCGAGTTAGAGCAGTAGTAGTCCTCACTATTTCTGATAAATAGTGTGATAATAATTGTAATGAGGACTTAGTTTGAATCTTAATATTTTGTACATAGTTGTATTGACACTCACAGTTGTGTGGTCGTATTTTGCACGACCGTATGATATAAAGTTTGTATTTGAATTCTGTACCATGTATTTGGCGATCCAGAATGGGTTGGGTTGAATGGATCTATTCTGGGGGCGTCACAGTATGTTAGGAGATTTTATATATGTATACATATGATATATGCATATAACTTTTCCCAATATAAATATCCCTCTCA
The DNA here is from genome assembly GCA_020205555.1 of Panax stipuleanatus. Taxonomy (NCBI): domain Eukaryota; kingdom Viridiplantae; phylum Streptophyta; class Magnoliopsida; order Apiales; family Araliaceae; genus Panax; species Panax stipuleanatus. The sequence continues at coordinate 80,244,750 of CM035119.1, forward strand.
TATTTACTAAACAAGTTTCCTTGTCTTATTATTTCATCTCCTAATAACTAAAGAAAGGGAAAGAAAGACAAGAGAGAGGGAGGAGATTTCGGCGGGGAAGAGGAAGAGAGAGGAGGAAACTTTGATCTTCCTTCTACTCAAAATCATCATCCACTTTGGTATATCAAGGAAGTATAGCCACCAATCAAAGGTATAAACACCTTTTATCAAAGTTATTTTTATTTGTTTGAATCCAAACTTGGATTTATGGTTCAAAACTCCAAGAACTTAGATTTATATGTTAATAAGTCTACTATGTTTAGATCTATCACTTTTAAGTGTCAAAAATTGGATCAAAAGCAAGAAGAATGAAACTATGTTTTAAAAGTTAGAAAACTTTCATTTTTCTTAGCACAAATTATGTTTTGTTGAGTTTGGTGGGTTTAGATGTAATAGATTATGGATCATGGTAGATCCATGAGTTTATGATGTATGAGTATGTATTATGATGGTTTATGATGGCCAAAGTTAGATTAATCAAGAGATCATGAAAGCTTTCTTACAAAACACAAAGTTAGAAAATCAGATTTTCAAGAAAACAGAACATAAAATTCAAACGACTATATCTCTCATTGTGTTTCGAATTTTTGAGTGTGGTCAATTTCTGGAGTTAGATCTATAAGGCTTCTAAATTATTCAAGTAGAATCACTGAAAAATTTCTTGTAGATTTTCGTATGGACTATTTTTACCAAAGGACGCCAAAACTGAAAATGGCTAAAAGTAGGCTGTCTGGAAATTTAAGGGACTGTTTCGGCCACTTAAGTTGTGAAATAAAATCAGGCCTTTTGGGACATGAAAATATATGAAATGAAGTAGCTTATGTCCAAAAATGAGCTCATTCCGACTAAAATTAAGAAAGTTATGACCGTTTTAATATTGGTATTTTTTCGACAAAAATCGCTATAACCGGAGTTGTATAACTCCGATAGCCACGAAATTTAAACTGGAGGCTCAAGATAACATGTATAAGATCCCGCCAAGAGTTGAGAATTTCTGGAGTTAAGCGTGATGTAGCAAATTTCATAAGGAATTAACTATAAACGGATTTTTGAAAAATACTTAAGGAAATTAAAAAATTTCTGAAAAATTATTTTTGTGTATGAAATACATGTATTTATGTGTGTACAAAAGATAAAAAGATGATTTGGTTAAAAAGGAGAAATCCAGTTTGCTGGATTGCAATCTGGTTTGCTGGATTGCAATCTGGTTTGCTGGATTGGCTATTAAGTTGCTGGAATGATCTGTTTGGATAATCCAGGTTGCTGGATTGAAGAATTAGTGAATCCAGGTTGCTGGATTTGAGGTTAGTTGAATCCAGGCTTGCTGGATTGGATGTCAGTCTGAATCCAGGTTGCTGGATTAGGTATTCACCTTACTAAATTATAAAGGACTTATAAAATGAAAGACTAAGTGTTAATTCACAAGTTATATAATACAGTAGTGTTAAGTCTAAGGTAGTACAATCGTACTCTTTAATGGTTGATGTATAGTAGCTGGGCTAAACAACTCCTTCATATGGAAAAGGGATCTACGAATTAGTAACCGATCTAACTCACTGTGAAAACAGTGTAGACGAGACAGAAACTAATTTGTTAGTTGTTTGTGGGAAACCACTCAGTATACTATATTGAATATTATTAAAGACTCGATGTGTGCTAGGTTTAGACTTGTGTATATGTATGGTGTTAAGGTTATCTAATATTTGACTATGTGGTTAAGTGTTAGATAGATTACTGTTAAAGTAATAGTATTATGAGATAAGTATGTTATGCTAATTGAAAGATCAATCTTATAACTGATAGGTCTTTTCAATAAAGCGATTAACTTAAATTGCGTAGCAGTAATCAACGGTACAGGCAAGTATACTAACTCGAACTCGAGTTGTTATTGTAAAGCATGTTCGTGAATAATTATTGTTAATTATTCACATCTATACTGATTATTGATTCGCACTTAGTGCATGTTGCATATGTTCATCAGGTATGAAAGGCTGATCACCTTCATTACCATAAGGTTCAGTTGAATTTATTCATGTTCATTGTTGGCTATTCAGCATTATTGATTCATGTTCTTTCACAATTCGTATATTGTTGAAAGTTTGTCAGCTTATTATTCTTTTCAATCATAATATATCTTTATTTGAACTTAAAATTGTTGGGCAAACTTGTTGCTCACCCTTGCTATATCATGATAAATATTTCAGATTAAAGACGAAACTTCGGACACAGTCAAAGGCAAAGACAAGTTCCAGGATGAAATTATTATACGGTTAAAGTGGTAATAGTATTGAATACAAATGACATTGTATGTCTCATAGGATATTGAATGCAGGTATTAAGTTAAGGTTACAGACCTTGGGGATTATGTTGTAAAAAGTTATTGCATAAACAATTTATGTTTATATCTTCCGCAATAGTTATAGAAATGATGTATCGTAACGTACCAGGTCCGAGGTTCTGGGGACCCGGATTTGGGCTACAGGTGATCCACTAAGGAAGAGGAATTATCAAGAAGGAGGGTGGTTGGCTAAACCCTAGTTTTCTATCCTATATAGAAAAGGAGTATTCTCCAACAATTAGAATTGCATCAACTGATATCTATTATAAGACTCCTCTTATATAGATATTGGTCAACCCATCTAATCATATTAGACATGTGGTTTCATTTAATTAATTTAACTCCTTTAATTAATTTAGGCTTCCCACCGCATTAGGAATAATTAATTAAATTTATTTAATTAATTTGCCTCCTAATCTTATTAGGAATAAATGAGAGTACTAATATTAAATTAATTCCTAAACTCCTTTAGAAATTAAAATAATAATAATTATAATATTATTAATAAGACTCCTCTTATTAATTTATATTTAATATTTTCAAAATATTAAATAATAAACATTAAGCTATTTAATTTATTCTATCACCATAGATTAAATTAATTACACTTAATGCATTATTACGATTATGCCATTACCTTCTTAAATAATTATTCTTTCTTTTATGGTGTGACCCTTTAGGTTCTCCATATTAAACCGGTTGTGAATAAATCAATTAGAACAATTCTAATCTTATTTAAATAAATAAATTAAACTAATAATCTATTTAAATAAATAATATTTATTCTACAATAGGGATAAGCCTCCCTAGCAATCAACGACTTTTCAGATAATATAGATTTCAACATTAATCATAAAAGAATCTGTGAGTAAATAGTTACCATAAAATTCAATCCTTCTATCATACAATGTCCCAATTAAATATAAGACCTAGAATTACTGTCGTGTCTTATTTTATTTAATCATATGTATTTCGATTGGAAAATGCACAACTTCAAATAATACAAATTAGAAACTCGTTTCTAATTTCATTCTGTCTTGGCCAAGGACTACTGAGTTGTCATTTAACGAATCACATCGGACATATCCCTTCTTTTACTAGAAGTTGTAGATTCTTTATTGATCATTTATTATCTCTATATGTAACTCATTATACCCAAGCATACCCTTTGATATACCTTAAGGGTTTTTAAGAAAAAAGTCAAAGCATAATTCATTACATACAAGATACTATGATGATCTTAAGTCCAAGGATCACTTGTACTACTATCACATTAGGAATTTCTATTGACAGGCAAGTAAAACTCCATTAGGTATTCCATAGCGAGTCACGTTCAGTGAACTTATTCTCTAATAAGCACCTATATATTTGTTTTAGTGTCTCCACACAAATGATCATGAGATCAATCATTCTCATCCAATGAGCAAGCAACATATATACCAATCTATCCGGATTTATTAATCCCATTTTTAGTAATCCAACGATTGGGAACTATTTTAGTTTTAAGCTTTTTAAGAATTTAGATCTCATTAGCATGATCAACATCATAATTCTAAAAGCATTGCTTAAAACTATGGGTTATTTACATATTATAAAAACAACATCATGTAGATAATTAAATGTCTTTAATAAAAGAATACTTTTATTAATAAATGAATAAGATAGTTTACAAAGTATGTGCTTTACCATCATACATGATTGGCTTGTATGCACACTACTATCACGAGGTTGTTTTAATATTTAGATAAACTAGAAAGAAAAATAGATTTAAATAAATCTTAGCCATTCTAGCTTTCCAGTTCCGGTTGGACCTATTTTGAACCGTTTGAAAGGTAGAAAGGGCTAGATTTAAATAAATCTAATTCGCCAAATTTATATTAAAACAAATTCATATCAAATGAATAATTGAAACAGATATTTAATCACAATGAATAAATAATATATATATATTTATATATAATTATATATATAAAAGCTGTAAAGGGCGACAAATTTCCAATTCTAGTCCCGGACAGAAATGTAAATATATATATATGAAAAAGCTGTAAAGGGCGACGGATTTCCAATCCCAAGCCCGGACAGAAATGTATATATATATATATATATATATATAAAAGCTATAAAAGAGCCACGATGTAATCCAGGCTTGACAAAAAAGTAAATATATATATATATATATATATATATTTATAAAAGCTGTAAAAGAGCCACGTAGTAAATTTAATTCGCCAAATTTATATTAAAACAAATTCGTATCAAATGAATAATTGAAACAGATATTTAATCACAATGAATAAAGAATGTATATATAATTATATATATAAAAGCTGTAAAGGGCGATGGATTTCTAATCCCAGGCCCAGACAAAAATGTAAATATATATATATATATATATATATATATATATATATATATATGAAAAAGCTGTAAAGGGCGACGAATTTCTAATCCCAGGCTAGGACAAAAATGTATATATATATATATATATATATATATATATATAATCTGTAAAAGAGCCACGGAGTAATCCAGGCTTGACATAAAAATAAATATGTATGTATATATATATATATATTTATAAAAGCTGTAAAAGAGCCACGGAGTAATCCAGGCTTGACAGAATATAAATATATATATAAAAGCAGCAAAGAGCCACGAATTTTTCCAGGCTCAACTGAATGTAAATATATATAAAAACTGTAAAGAGCCACGAAATGATCCAGGCTTGACATAATGTAACTATATATATATATATATATATATATATATATTTATAAAAGAGGTAATAAGGCCACTGATTTTCATTCCAGGCCAAACTGAAATATAAATGTTAATATAAACAGTTAGTATATATATATATTAAAGCAAAAAAGGCCACAAATTAGCAATCTAGGCCAAACGAAGTTAGAAAAATTATATATATATAGTTATATATACAAAAGCAGTAACTGCCACGGATTTGCAATCCGGGCTTGACAGGATTGAAAATTAGTATATATATAGTCAGTTATATATATAATAAAGCTAAAAAGGCCACGAATTAGCTATCTAGGCCAAACAAGTTAGTACGTATATATATGTACGTAAAAGCAAGTAAAAGCCACGGATCGAAGATCTAGGCTGTGCAAATGGAAAAAAACGTATATATGTACTAAAATGTACAAAAAAGTAAGCAAAAAGGGCCACGGAACTATGGTCCGGGCAAAATCAGAAGATAAAACTTTACGTGCACGTGCAAATATACGTAACAAAGTAGAAAACGAGTTCTGATCGTAAAAATACTTAAAATGGATTGCTACACGGGCTTTTTGCTACTTAGTAGGCTTTAAATGGACGTTTCCACCGGTTAATTTTTGATATGTCGTAGAATATACGTATACAAACATTTTAGAAGAATAAAATCGAGGTTTGGAGTACAAGAGGTAGGCCTAAGGGATGAAATGGGCTGAGTTTCAGAGCATTTTCCTATTTTTTCTTCTTTTTTTGGTAAAGGGGGTCTTATATTTAAAGACCTGATGGTTGCAGGTGTAACTGCGACAGCCGCGGGTCTACCTGCGACTCCCCAAGTGGGGACCACTCCCGTAAGGACCACTCCCGTGGGTGCTATCGTCTCGAAGTACGTGCACTCCGAGCAACGCAATGTCAGGTTTGAATCTTCATAACTTTTGATCAGAACGTCCGTTTGAGGCGTGCTATACCTTTCTGAAAATCCCTTTCTGAGAGTGTCACAATGACATGGGACTTAACCTTTTCTGAATCCAGGAAAATGGGTTTATAATCGGATCTTCCTTTTTTTGCAGTTTATCCGTTGAGCTGTATTGTGCTGTTTTCACTCGGGATCAATGTTATGGCTCTTTCTGACCTTCATTGCATCAATTTGGCTTGATTTTGACCAGATTGGCTTCAAGTTAGTAAAATAATCGTTTTTCCCCTCCAGGGGTTGTCTCCTGTGTAGGCACGGTCTTCAACTATTTTCTCAGGGTTGGCTCCGAGGTTTGAACCCATTCGATTATGTTTATCCTCACGGTTGTCTCCGAGGTTGACTTGGTCTCCCAAGGTTGTCTTTGTGGATGATGTGATGTTTTGGGGTTGTCTCCAAAGTTAACTTGGCTTCCTAGGGTTGTCTCTAGGTTCCTGTACCTCCCGGGTTGTGACCGGGGCTTGACTTGACATCCCGGTGTTGTCGCCAGGGTTGAGTTGGATCTCCCGGTGTTGTCGCCAGGGTTCCTGTACCTCCCGGGTTATGACCGGGGCTTGACTTGATATCTCGATGTTGTCGCCGGGGTTGAGTTGGATCTCCTGGTATTGTCGTTGGGGTTCCTATACCTCTCGGGTTGTGACCGATGCTTGACTTGACATCCTAGTGTTGTCGCCGGGGTTGAATTGGATCTCCCGGTGTTGTCGCCAAGGTTCCTGTACCTCCCGGGTTGTGACCGGGGCTTGACTTGACATCCGGTGTTGTCGTCGGGGCTGAATTAGATCTCCCGGTGTTGTCACCGAGGTTAAAATTTATTTTGAACTTCCAGGGTCGTCTTCGAAAGGTAAAAGACAATTTTTCCCTCCTACATGGTTAGTAACAGGAATGCAAAATTTCGAGTGTCTACAGATACCCCTCTTTATCATGTTTATGCAATGCAATGGAATGAACAAGATAAAGATTGCTAGACACTGGAAATATAACATATGCAAATGTAATGCAGTGCATGGTGTGATATGTTGTGAATGTTAGATACCTTCGTGGTGCTGGGGATAAATGACTATTTACGCCATTTACTGCTAGGGATAACGTCATCCGTGATAGCCCTTGGTGCATTCTCTTGCTGTCTACTCGAACGGTAGCTTGTAAAGTCTTGATCATCACCGAATCTTTCTCTGTGCTACACTGGTTTGAAGACAATGGTTTACCATGTCCGTTGATAATCATCTGTGGGGAAGATTTTCTCTTGGCTGATGCCATTGGACATTTCTGAACTCAACGTTAGGGTTGTTACTAACCTCTTGTGTCTCTAAATCAGCTTTTTGACTTTTCCTCCGCTGGGGGTGTTCCTCTTTTGCTGAGTTACCTCATTAGAGATTCCCGATGCCTATCCTGATGATAACTTATATTGGCCTACATCATCGGATCTTTCTCGATGATACGTTGGGATTGTCGCCAACGGTTTGAATTGCTGTTTGGTCAATGCCTACCCGAATGGTAGTTTACCATGGTCTATTAATCTTGACTTGATTTCTACTCGAACGGTAGTTTGCAGGGTTTGACCATCACCTAACGTTCTTAGTTCCTACTCGAATGGTAGTTTATAACGGTCGATTGAATCACCAATCCTTCTTGGTGCTCCCGCTGAGGGATTTTTATAATAGATTCCATCATCTGTCCTCTGGGGGGATAAACTTATATACTGTTTTCATCACCGGCTCTTTCCCGATGCTTCGCTGGAGTTGTCGCCAACGACTTTCCACGTCAGACTATATGACCTTCGTTAAAGTAGCCTTTAACGGCTTCACCACCGGATCGTTCCTGATGCTTCGTTGGAGTTATCGCCAACGGTGGATAGTGAAGGACCCTCTGACCTTCGCTGAAGTAGCCTTCAATGGCTTCACCACCGGATCTCTCCCGATGCTTTGTTGGGGTTGTCACCAATGACTTATAGTGTCAGACCCTTTAAACTTTGCTGAAGTAGCCTTCAATGGCTTCACCACCGAATCGATCCTGATGCTTCACTGGGGTTGTCGCCAACGACTGATAGTGTCAGACCCTCTGACCTTTGCTGAAGTAGCCTTCAACGGCTTCACCACCGGATTGTTTCCAATGCTTCGCTGGGGTTTTCGCCAACGGCTGATAGTGTCAGACCCTCTAACCTTCGTTGAAGTAGACTTCAACGGCTTCACCATCGAATCGTTCCCAATGCTTCACTGGGGTTGTCTCAAATGGCTGATAGTGTCATACCCTCTGACATTCGCTGAAGTAGCCTTCAACGGTTTCACCACCGGATCGTTCCCGATGCTTCGCTGGGGTTGTCGCCAATGGCTGATAGTGTCAGACCCTCTAACCTTCGCTAAAGTAGCCTTCAATAGCTTCACCACTGGATCGTTCCCGATGCTTCGCTGGGTTGTCACCAACGACTGATAGTGTCAGACCCTCTGACCTTCGCTGAAGTAGCCTTCAACGGCTTCACCACCAGATCATTCCCGATGCTTCGCTGGGGTCGTCGCCAACGGCTGATAGTGTCAAACCTAATTGATCTCGATGTGGGGGTTACTTTTTCTGACAAATCACACCCTTGGATCAATCTGGATGCATTGACACACTCAAAACTTGCCGGTCATACCATCGGGCCTTCCCGATGCTCTAACAGAGGCAGTTTTTAGCAGTTTTCCACAGTTTATCAGCAGCTTTTTAGCAATTTCCATCATTGGCTCCTGAATATCACTTCAGGGTCTTAACTAATGGCTTACATGAAGTTCTGTCCTTTGTCAGAAACTCGCCGCTTATACGCAAGATTTCAGGCCAATCCGCTCAATCGCGTAGCAATTTTTTTTTGAATTGGACTTTTCAGCTTCTGTAAACTTTGTTTCCACTCAAACTGGACCAAATTGGAGGGGGTGGGGCCCACCTTAGGGAGCCACAAGTAGAGGTGCGGCTTCTACAGGTGGGGCCGCTCCTTCTTGCTATTTATAACTTGGCTCCCGTGGCTTTCAAAATTCATTTTCAAACTTGAGTTCTAAAGAAAATTCGATTTTCTTCTTCAGATCTACGGAGTTTGGGAAACTTTTTTTAGATTCCGTCACCGTACAAACGTTCTGCACATCTCTGGTAACGTTTACATCCTTTCTTTTCTAGTTTTGACCGTTAGAATGTTATAAACCACATAGTATGCTTTTAAACACAATGTATGGAATAGGCGTGCCTATATGACTTGATAAAATTTTTCAGACTTAGTAAATATGCATATTTTACTGTGCTGAACGTTCTGATGTAAACAAATTTGAATTCTGAGACAGTTAATTGACGCCCTTTTTGATCAGTTTACTCATCCTTTTTGAGGCCAAGTGAGCCTGGATTTTTAACTAAAAATGTCCATGGTAATTTAGCTGCCCTGTTGAGTTTACTTTTGATTTTTTTTCATAAATATGAACGGTTTCTATTTTTGGGTAGGTGTGCTACTGAATGGCCACCTAGTCATGCCTGTGTGCATGCGGATAATCCATTTTACAAAGGAGACTTTGGCAAAATTTTTCAAAAAACCTGAGTATTTAGTAAACATGCAATTTTGACTTTATTGGGGATTTTGGCTAACTTATGCATGCTTTAGGACTTAAAAATGCAGGAATTACTAGTTTAATTTAATAAGCCACAGGTTTAAGGCTTACCTCACCCTTTCTGAGGTGATTTAGAGACTTTGTCCAGGTTATGGGGCCAGATAGACCCGGTAGTGCTAGCAGGGTCACTTCAGGAGTTAGGCGGAGGAGAGTCTCTGATGTTCCTCAGCCACGTCCAGCTCGGCCGCCTCGCCGGTTGGCTGAGTTTGTGATTCGTCCCATCCGGGCTGAGCCGCCGGTTGATGTGGACGATGAAGATGTCCCATTTTTTGATCTTGCCCTAGCTTAGGCTCCACGTGGGGAGCTTCTAGCCATTGTGGTGCCGCTTCAGAAGCTGCTGTGCGATTTGAGGCGCTATCCATCGAGATACCTTCATGCTAACGAGGTGATTGAAGTTTTTCTTCTAGATTTTCTTTCTTTCTTTTACCATTTTTAGGGCATAGGTTTGATCTGGACAGGCTATTTGATGTAGGTTCTCGGCTTTACACAGCCCAGGGGGAACTGGTTCAATGTCCACTTCTTGTACCATACTCTGCATCTGGAGTATCGGGCTATTTTTGACACTTGGGGGTTTCAGGCGTTCTTTTCTATCCCTCCCCGTCGTTGCCCCTAGGGTTATCTAAGGGATTTATCTAAGCGCTGGTTCCACCAGACGCAGTCTCTTCATTTGTTAGATTGCGAGGTGATGATAACGCCTATGGACTGGAGGTTCATCACCAGGATAGAGTTTACAGGTGAGCCAGTGTCTGTTGTGGCTAAAATTTCACCCACTGTCGTTTGGTCCCTTTTGGGAGTTCTTGCAACGGTGATCAAGGGTTGAACGGTGCGTAGATGCCCAGAGTGGGGCTTTGACTGAGCCTCTGCCTGATGATCAGAGGGAGATCGCATCCTGCGGTGACTATTTTTAGTGATCATCAGGGGTTATTTCGTTGCTGACAACTCCTTAACGGTGTCCTTTGCCCTGGTTAGCGCTACTCGATATGTGGAGTGCCTCGGTAACTTTAATTAGGGTACCTACACCTTTGCCTATTTTCTCTAAGGGATGCGCATGCGCTCGTAGGGCATGACGAAAGATTGGCTAGGTTTTTACCCATTCCTGCTAGTGAGTACATTTCTCTTGCACCTTTTTAATTTCCTCATTTATGTTTGTTAGTCTTGATCACTGAGGACTTTTGATATTTGCATGGCCAATTTTGGGTATATGAGAGGCTCCCTTGCCTACGCCCAGCCACTACTCTGGGCTTGGAGACTTATCCGAGGGGACAGCGCTGGCATCACTCCACGTTGACGGAGGTCCCTATAGCTGAGGGATTCACCCACTCTCGCCTGCAGTTAGAGCTATTGACGGCCGAGTCGATCTCGTGGGTCCCCTATACCTCAGACTTTTTGACAGTCGGGTTTGAGGGCGACTTTTCCACTGGTCGGGAGTTTGCATTGTCCACTAGCCGAGTTCCATTTTTAACAGAGGGAGGTTGGGAGCTCTATTTAGGAGAGCGTGCTATTCGGATCACCACGAAAGATATCCACATTCCCTTTGTTCCTCTTGCTTGGCATCATTGGCCACTAGCTCAACCACTCACAGACATTCCACTGGTGGGCGTAGATGGCTTCACCCTGTTAGAGGATCCTTATAGCCAGGAGGCATTTCGCAGCTGGTGGAGTCCTCATACCATTGGGGCTCAGACTTGTGCTACCCAGTTTATGGAAGATATGGTGCCAGGGTCGGTGATGATGACAGACTGGATAGCTTATCTCTGAGAGCCTACTCATCTGGACCAAATTACAGGACTGACCTAACAGTTGGAGAGGGCTCATTTCTTCATCAGGCACCTTGGCCGGGATCCATCCGAGGTAGATTCTTTTGATCCTTCCAGCTCTGGAGCTGGCCCTTCCACATATCCATTTTCTAACAGCTTTGCAGGTGCTGATCCTCCCTTGTATCGACCAGACATTCCCACTGGCCGAGATTTTGTGACTCAGGAGGAGTTGGAGCAGGTTAATAGCCTGGAGACATATATTCTAGACCTCTTCGGATAACTTTTCTCTCTATATCTTTTGATAGGCCTCTGTTTAGCTATTGGGCGGCTGTGCCCCATTTCTCGCTGTATCTTTTAATAGACCTCTGTTAGTAGTTGGGCGGCTGTGTCCCATATCCCTGTACTTTTTATTTTGTATTTTATGAGCAGACAGAGATGATTCTTACAGTAGATAGTTTATTCTAGATATGCATGATATTTCCTATCTATTGCATCATTTTTATCATTGTCATTATGCATATATTATGTCCTAAATATGCACTTAGACATGTGAGTTTAGATTTGACCCCTGGATGGTCAATCTACAGTCAGCCGTATTAAGAATTCACCGCAGTCTTCGGTAGTGTCTTCGTTGCGGTCGTGGTATGACAATCTGCCCCTCACAGCCAAAGGGACAGTAGACCAGATGCTAGGGCATTCTCTAGCCCTTCTAGCTTTCCAGGTTCCGTATAGATTTGTGGATAGCATCTTATCATGCTGGATACCTGAGCGGCAGGTTTTCCATTTTGACCTTCATGAGTTGACTCCTACCTTAGAGGAGTATGAGTGCCTTACAGGTTTGGCACTGGATCTGCCTTGCGCCCGTACAACCATCAGTGACATGAGGTGACCATTTATGACTATGTCGGGTCTGAGACGCAGAGTTGTCACTTAGGAGATCATTGCAGGGCATGTGAATCTATAGACTTTCTGATCGATCTCTTCGGCCGGCTAGATAGCTACGAGCGATATTCTGAAGATTTCACCATTCCAGCAGATGAGTGGTAGTTTGCCCGTGTAGACGTTTTACTGATGTGCGTCACGGCTGATGTATACATGCCACTATATTTGGACCACTTGGATATTGGCTTGATGGTAGTGGTTCGTGCTCTTAGACAGGGTGGTATAATTTTGCCGATGGTATTGGCCGAGACCTTGAGGTCGGCTACATTTTGCAGTACCCATCCAGAGGAGTTTTTTAGAGGTAGCTCTGTTCTGCTGTATGTGTGGTTTATGACACACTTGAGTCCGATCGGCACCTTCAGACACTATGGGTACTGCTTTACCCATGAGATAGCCATATTCTACTCCTTCCAGCCGCGGAGTGTTCAAATGTAGCGACATGGTCGACCTTTATATCAAATATTGAGCATCCCTTTTCGATCTTACCATGCTCAGGGCTTGTCTCCCCTTACAGCTTTATCACTCATGTAGTCGGCATGGATTATTTACCCCTAGCGGGTTTGAGAAGGGTGACCACCTACCATCTCTGGCAGTCATGGGTCAGTTTGATCAGTTTCAGAGCTTCCACCATTTTGAGGGATCTATGGATTAGTGGATATCAGCTTCATCTTTGTCATCAGCTGACCTAATCAGGATTTATAAGTGTTGAACTCATAGGGAGAGGGCTGATTTCTCTACTAGCCATCCAGATTGTTCTCCAGAGTATTCTGCATGGTTGGAGTTCGACATCGCATTGGCTGCGGCTATCTAGTCAGCTTCGAGTATTAATTTAGATGAGGAGGAGCCTATAGAGGATCCTGATTCTCCCACGGAGGATGATTTATTTACCGGCTTGACAACGGCTTTAGTTAGTGACCCTCCGAGCGTTCTCACTGGGACTGATCCAGTTATGGTTGATTCACTAGCTCGGATGACTATCGAGAGAGATCAGGCTAGGGCATTGATGTTGACAACCCTTTCTAGCAGGGATACAACCTTTATTGCTAGAGACGAGGCTCGAGATACTCGGGATGCGACATTGGTTGAGAGAGACGAGGCTCGATCTACCAGAAATGCAGCTTTTGAGGATATTGAGGAGGTCTTAGTTGACCGGGTTGCCGCTATATAGAGAGAGATGAGGCCATAGCTACCCGAGATATATATATTGCAGACAGTACTACACTCAGATCGTATACCCATAGCCTGGTTTCAGATATGACACTTTCATAGATGGTCACAGCTTCACTATGCAGATGGCTGTGGATGTTCTTGCTCGTATGGAGACTGAGGGTATTGAGCTTGCAGCTGCTCCTCCATATTCAGAGAGGGATGCCATATTGGCACTGCTATCCCGTTTGTCCACGGGTTCATAGACTAGCTTTGTTTTTCCTGCACATACTAGATCAGCCATATTTGTCATGTATAGGACACCATGTATTTATTAAACAATATTATATATCAGAGAAATATATTTTGATTCACTTCCCTGTTGGATATGTATTGTCATTGCTGAGTGATTACCACTTCTTTTATGACTGGCTGTTGTTGATGTATCATGAGCTTCTCTTTGATGGATGGACAGTGAAATGTCAAAGGATATCTCAGCAGGGCCTGTTGACCAGGGAGACTTGATAGTATTTAGTTTTATAGGACTTCGGTGTCTTGGCATAGGTTTTTATTGGTTTTTTGTTCTTTCTTTGAAGGTCACATCGCACCATGAATGGCTGCCTACGTACTCCCGGGTGGAGGGAGATCAGGTCATTCGTAGTTCAAGTTTTGTGTGAGAGGTTTGAGAATTGCCTATTTAGAGTTTGGTTTAATGGGTTTTTTGAACTTTTTATTTGGCTTGACCGCACCAGGAATGGCTGCCTTCGTATTCCCGGGCGGAGGGAGATCAAGTCATTCGTAGTTCGATCTTTCTAGTGAAAACTCGAACTAATTTGATCTATTCACATGACCAGGATTATGGTAGGCATATGCTTTAGACATAGTACCTTTTCACGGTGTCTGAGTTGATGAGTTGGGGAAATTTGTTCCCGTCCATCTCTTGCAATCTAGTAGCTCTTCTTGTCAACACTTCTTTGACAATGAAATGACCTTCCCAATTTGGGGTGAACTTGAGTCTTGAGTGGTGTGCACAGTTTTTGCTCCACGGTAACTAAGTTGAGTACGTGTGTGGATCATAGAAGAGTACTTGTGTGGATACAATTTAACTTAATAAAATTCGTTGGTAAAATGGCAAGGTGGTTATCTTAAGTTGATTGATGAAGCGTTGGTTATATTTTTGTGGGTTTAGTATTGATAGTCATGATTTGATCTTAAAATCTTTTGACGTTATGGTTGAGTAGAGTTTCTGGAAATCAAACTTTTGGTTTACACGAAGACGTGTAAAAGCTAAGTGTGAGGGAATTTGATAATTACATAATATTCGATGATTATTATTCCTTTATATTTAGTTTTATTACATGTTTCATGTGGATTTGGGCTTAATAAGTTATTTAATTATTTTTAGGTGAATTAGAGCTTAAGGCAAGAAATAGGAGAAATTGAGCTTAAGTTCCAAGCCAACTTACAAAAGGATTTAGCAGCTTTGCTAAGGAAGAATTACATCAAGTGGGTTACGAAATCCTAGCTTGCGAAAGAAATTAATTCAGCCAGCCGTCTAAAATCCATATTCCATGTAATCATCATCATGCGTTTCAAGCTAATATGGGCCGAACAAGCAGCTCACAAGCCCTTTCCAATTGGAGCAACTTTATCACGCGCGGCAAGCTTGGAAGAGAGAATTGAACATTACATGGGTCCACGTGCATGCAGTCCAAATTAAATAGCAGCTCACTATTTTAAGCATGGCAACTAAATATTCACACACATATATATATATATATATATATATATATATATATATATATATATATATATATTACATGCAAAAGTACAAGCAGCTCACGTCCATGTACAAGCAGATCACAGTTTAGGTAGTTCAATTAGAGAAAGGAATGTACATGGGCCCACGTTGGTTTCAGCAGATCCCGAATTGAAGCCTTTCAAGCATTCTGAATTAGAGCAGCTGGCAAAGGGATTTAACATGTGGGCCACGGTTTGTAACAGCTTGAAAAGGAGAATGTCATGAAGCAAGGTAATATGCTTAGTGTGCATATGGAGCCCAGCCTTTTACTCCATGCATCAGGCTTGCCAACCAATATGGGCCACGAACATACAATCATCACCACATGGATCCATTCCTTGATCAATTAACACGACAATTGAAAGCTGGATAGTAGCCTTCCCCGCTGGGGCGGGGAAGTTGGTCTATAAACCCCCGCTTGGGCGGGGAGGCGGGAACATGGCCAGCCTTTTCCTTTTTTGACTCGGATTTAGGTGCAATGACATGAAATATTAGGGCTGCGTTTTTAAGGTTATAAAAAGGGATCTTCTCTCTTGTATTTTCATCTTCTTATTTTTTTTCATATTAGATCTAGGATTGCTTGGAGTCATAAACTAATTCTTTCAATTCAGTTCGGAAAGGGTGTTGAACCTTATTCATAATTATTGGTTTGATTAAGTTTATTTTATTTATTCCTTCTTGTATGAGATTTATTTTGATAATCTACTTTAACTTCTTGCATGTTATTCAATTTACTAACGTGATTCTGCAGGATTAAATTAGTGAATTGATATCATCTGCTAGATTAAGATTAGTATTACGTGTAATTGATATTGTTCCTAATCACAAGTAGCAATTAGTAATACCTGATTGTGGACAAGCTTTTGAGTATTGCTATGATTATCAGAAGACAAGTTAAACAATCCGAGCTTATGTGTTTGTTGCTTGGAATAGTCTAATTTCCTAGTTCTTAATGCTGCTGTTATATTAAATCTAGAGAGCTTGTTCTAGGTTATATAATGGTTAAAATCTTGTGAAGAGATTGTTTCATTGAGTGACAATCTAAGGGGAGTTTCGGGTAGCAGAGCTTGTTGTTACCTAGGGCTATTAGTTTCATTGTAGGGTAAATAATGTTACACTTGATTAATCTATTGTTGTGAAAAGGTGATACTGAACTGAAGAACTGAAGCTTTTTATTCATTGTTAATTCTTATTACTTTATTCTTGATAATTTAGTTTAATTAATTCAAAACCCCCTTTTAATTAGAAATCATAGGATAAATATAAAATAAATCACTCTCTGTGGGATCGATCCTTGCTTACTACTGTGCTAATTAGTTAAATTTGTGAAGTGAAAGTGAGGTAAATTTAGGAGTGTAAACGACAGCTCCCACTTTAGCTTCGTCTTGATTGGCTAAAACTTTCTTCAATACCAAGTTATTTTATTTGAATTGTAGAAATTTAGACTTTCTTATTGTATGATCGAGCAATCCTTTGCTGATATAACTACCTGTGGAAAATGGCTGTAGCCCTCTTCTCATCTATCAGGGATAGTTAGTAGTACCGCTCTTGCAACCACTGATCTTCTTCCAACTGAGCGTCTATTAACACTCATAAGGACTCCATTTCCACTTTTGTGGGAAGTACTTCTTCTATGCCATAGATCAATGAATAGGGGGTAGCCCTAGTAGAGGTGCGCATTGACGTCTGGTATGCTAACAGAGTCAGAGGCAACAAGTCAGGCCATCTTTTGTGATTGGCAGACATTTTCTATATGATCTTCTTGATGTTCTTATTGGCCGCTATGACAGCACCATTCATCTTGGGTCCGTAGATGATGGAATTAAGATGCTTGATATGAAACTTGCTGCATAAATCTCTCATCATCTGATTGTTTAGGTTCTTTGTTTCAACCCACTTGGTGAAATAATCGATCATGGTGAAGATGAATTGATGTCCGTTGCTGGATTTGGGTTCTATCAGCCCAATCACATCTATTCCCTACATGGAGAAAGGCCATGGCAAACTTATATTGTGCAGCTCATTTGGAGGGGCGTGAATAACATTTCAATGGACTTGGCATTGGTAGCATCTCCTGATGTGATCATCATAGTTAGCTTTGAGAGAGACCCAGTAATGCCCTGTTCTTAATATCTTCTTGACCAACAGATGACCACTCATGTGTGGACCACAGACTCCATCGTGAACTTCATCCATCAATCTCTGGGCTTGCTCTTTATCGAGGCATCTTAAAAGGCCTATTCCAGCATCCCTTTTGTAGAGCGTGTCTCCGCTTTGATAAAACTTCATAGCCATCTTGTGAATTCGCTTCTTTTCTGCTTGGCTTGCCCCAACGGGTGTAGATCCAGCTCAGAGATATTCCTTGATGTCTTGATACCAAGGATGTTTTATAGGAGGTATTTCATCTGGTACTTCTCCAATGTAATTCCCATATGTAGGGGCCTTTTGGCTTGTGAATTTGATGTCAGGAATTCCCCTTCTACCCGATACGTTGATTAGGGAAGCCAATGTCGCCAATGCATCCGTAAAGTCGTTCCTACCTCGAGGGATGTGGATGAAGGTTATCTCTTCAAAATCTATGGATATGTTGATAACCTGTCGGTGATAGGGTAGCAAATGCAATTCTTTGGTGTGATACGCCCTGGTAGTTTGTCTGATAACTAACTCAGAATCTCTAAAGACTAGTAGACGCTGGATACCCATGGACTAGGCTAGTTTTAACCCCATTATGCAGCCTTTATACTCAGCCGTGTTGTTGGTGTTGACAAACTACAACTTGGTAGCCACATGATACTGTTCTTCTGTACCAGAGACAAGGACTGCCCCAACTCTAACACCTTCCATCTTCACCGATCCATCGAAATACATTTTCTAGGGTTGGACTGTATTCTCCTGAGGTATTTGTTGAATTGCCATGATTTCGTCATCCGAGAAATAAGGTTCCAAATGCTCAAAACCTTCGGACGGTGCTTCGGCTAGTTAATCTGCAATGCCCTGACCTTTGATGGACCTCTGAGTCACATAGATAATATCAAATTATTCAAGTATCAACTGCCATTTGGATAACGACAATTTAATATTGACTTGTTGAATACATATTTCAGTGGATCAATTCGGGAAATGAGATAGGTCGTGTGCCCATGCAGATAATGTTGTAACCTCATGGCGGCCCATGCTAGTGCACATCATGTCTTCTCAATCAGTGTGTACTTCTGTTCGCCGCTGCTGAATCTTTTGCAGATGTAATAGATAGCTCTCTCCTGACTACTATCATCTTTCTGTCCCAACATACAGCCCATTGTGTTGGCATTGACGGACAAGTACATAAACAGGGGAACTTCATCCCTCTGGGGTACTAAGACAGGAGCTTCGATCAGCTGCTTTTTGATGGCAAGGAAAGCTTTTTATGTAATCTTCATTCCATTTCTTGGAGGAATTCTTCCTTAGTAGCTTGAAGATGGGTTCGGAAGTTGCTGTGATCTAGGAAATGAACCGGCTTATAAAATTGATCCTCCCTAGGAACCCGCATATCTCCTTCTCTATTCGGGGTACTGGTATCTCTGTGATGGCTTTAATCTTGGCGGGATCCAGCTCAATGCCTCTATTACTTACCAAAAATCCCATTAAGTTGCCCGATTTAACACCGAAAGCGCATTTGGTTGGGATTAGCATGAGCTTATACTTACGCAACCTGTTGAACAGCTTTTTGAGATGGCTGATATGATCATCCTCTTTCTGAGTTTTGACGATGATGTCATTGATATAAACCTCTATCTTCTTATGCATCATGTCATGAAGCAGGCCCATCATGGCTCGCTGATACGTGGCACCGGTATTGATGAGGCCGCAGGATAAACGTCTATAACAGAAGGTTCCCCAGGGAGTGATGAAGGTTGTCTTCTCCCTGTCTTCTTCAGCGATCATGATTTGATGGTAACCAACAAAGAAATCCATGAAAGAATACATGCCATACTGTGTTGTATTTTCTATCAGGATATGGATGAAAGGTACTGGGAAATTATCTTTGAGACAAGCTTTGTTCAAATCCCTATAATCCACGCATGCTCGTACCTTCCCTCCGGGCTTAGGCATGGGGACTATATTTGACAACCACTCCGGATATGTTGATTGTGACGCCCCCAAATTCCAGGACCGCCACTTGGTCTCTCGAATTCGGTTCATCACGCGCTCATGGTAATACATCGCAATAATGATAACTAAATATCACACAACCACAGCGGAAAATCTATTCTAGAATAATTTACAATGATTTATTATAATTATTCCCCCAAGTCTCGCAACCTACAGTACTTAATAGATTACATAGCAATATCAATTAACGACTTGTTATATAATCTAACTTAAGCTTAAACATAAACAAATCCAGTCTTACTACATCATCTTCACACAATATTAATATATTTGAAACATAACAGACATAAGCTAGTTGGTAGCCTTGCCCTTGCCCTTATCAATGCCCGAAGGTTCGCCATGCTCTGCCTTAACTGAAATGTTTTAGGGAAAGCAAGAATGAGCACAAATTGCCCAGCAAGTAATATACAATAAGGGTGAATAATAAGATTCTCAATTCTCGAAAGGGTGTAGCAAGATTTGATAGTTCAAGAATAACAAGAATATCAACAGTTCTCAATAACAGTCGCTAAGGACAGGATAATATCAATATGATTCAATAATAAGTCAATTCAAGATTTCAAATAATTGAATACTGAGTAGTCACTACGGACTATGAACTTCTACTAGAATTGACAGTAATAAACTGAAAATCCAACAAAAACAGGTACAACAGGTGATTAGCCTAAAGTACCCTTGTTATGCATAACAATCAATCATACTCAAGTGTGCACGTCGGTCCTTCGACAATTATATATTCCCTTCAAAGAAGGTTGTTCTTCTCAGTCAAATACAAGATCCCGCACCAATCAATTAGTTTGGGTTGCTTTTCAATAACATAAGGCCAGCCGAATCAAATGGCATAGACACTTTCACAATATTCAAGAACAATACTAAGTTCAGCATGAATAATAGCTTTAATGAAATAAGAGTTCAAGTATGCTAATTCAATTCAACCGATTAAAATAGGAAACTAGTTCGCAATACACAAGATAGGATACTTGCATAGTAAAAGAGTATAAGTTAGGAAACTTTCACAATCATAGATTTCCTTGCATAAAGTAAATGCGTCGGTTAGGATACTTGCACTTTAAAAGAGTGTAAGTAAGAGAACTTGCCTTTAGCGTAGTTTATCCACGAAAAGCAATCAACACTTTCGAATTCCTATCGTAATACAGTTACGTATATATATGATATTCATTAGTCATATAATTTAACTTCACATTTTCTCTTTGAATATACGATCAACACATAAGGTAAGTTTTACCTAGCTACACAGTTATATAGAATATAATTTCTATCCTTAACGTTCCTTCTTTAGAATTTAAACGCATTCTCATATTATATAAGATCTCAACAATTAGCAAACATGCTTGCATATTATTAATATCACATAAGACCACAATCAATACTAAATATATTTCATTTTAGCAAGTTACGGCATCTCCTTAAGTTAACCGTCAAAATTGGGTTCAAGTAACATCATACAATATCACGTAGCATGTATTCATATTTAAAGGATACTTTCATGCTTGTAAAACTTTTCCAAATCCAATCGTACATGGTATAGGTTCTTAAGTTAATACTTAAAGCCATTCAAGGACACGAACTCATATGGTCTAACATGGTCGCTTTTAAACACATAAGATATTCATATAACTTGTATTAGTCATGCTCATGAGTACTCGTATTGCATATATGTAGCTAGCATTGTTATTATCTTGAAAACATGCTTTGTTTATGCTAAACTTTAATCACGGCAACCAATCATGGTATATATATATGCATGACACATCAATGAGTCTAAGAGTACTATCACATGTGTCCATAAATATCATAATTTAAATCTCCACGTATCGTGTTAATGCTCACGTGCAAGGCTTGTATTTCTATTAGTGAATCTTACTAATAGGGCCTAACATGTTCATGCTTCCTTACGAACTATATAAACACAAGTTAAGGCTTCATTCATATATTTCAAAGTTATCTAAACATGCTCATAACATCAAAACGACTATATAGCATTTACATGATCATATCCACCTTCAAACTTACATTTTTGTTAGGAATGAGCACAAGTTAGGTTCACATGTTCATATTTTATTACGGAACCAATATAGATAAGCTAACATGCACTTCATGTGTCTCTAGGTGGTACTAACGTGCTTGCAAGGTCAGTATGTAAACATGCTTTATAATGTTAATGATTGTTTATGAAATTTTAAGTTCGTTTCCAAGCTTCATGTCGTTTTGTTAACCATGCATGCTAATACACTAAAACATGCTTACATTGCCTTATTAGGTTTATATATATGTATTAATCATGCTCCCATACTTGTTTAAATAAAAAATCAAACAATTGGTATATAACAGTTTTGTTGCAGAATGCAGAAAACTGCACACAGAGGCCGGCGCTGCGGCGCGGCAACAACAGCCATATTCTAGCGCTGTGGCGCGAGTGGCGCTGCGGCGCGGGCTGCGGCGTGGGTGGGGCTGCGGCGCGGGCTGCGGCGCTGCGGCGTGGGGACAGTTCCTGCAGTTCAGACTACAGCGAAACCGACCCAAAACCTCCCATTTTATCGATCTCGACATACCCATATGCTATTAGACTAACCTTTTTAACTTACTAACACATATATATGCTTATATAACAGTCAATCGCCCAAACGATTCCCAATTTCATGAACTCCAACTAATTTCACGAATTCGATGCTTTACAAAAATTACAGAGCAACAATGGAAATGAAAGTCAAGAAAGCTATAGTGGTTCCATCACGTATGTATGTTCATATAACAACAATATAAGGGTTCTACAAACCAATCATGAACCAATTTGGCATAATCAAAAATTTGAAGGAAACTTCGGAAACAGAAAATGAAAATGAAGAACAAAGGAAGAGGGATTATACCTCTGCTAGGATTCAAATATAGTTTGCTGCTAATCCAACTTCTCCTACTGATATATGTATATTGCTTTCACTCACCACTTATGCAAACTCTCAGCAAATTGAAAACGAAGGAACATGGCTGCTATTTATAGAAGAATCCTTACACAGACAATGCAATTGTCCATTAAATTGAACCACTAGATTGAAGCTTTGTATATCAGCTAAGGAAGAGTTGGTAGAGTGGTTGAAGAACACTGTTGTGCCCACTCCCCGTATCATGATTTGCTAGAATGCTGAGTTTGAGAAGGTAGGAGTAGGCTAGCTTCATGAGTATTTTACGTGTACAAGGTTTGTGTCTTATTAATATGGGACAAGGCATAAAAATCTCAGCATTTCCAATTTGTAAACAAACTACTGTTAATACTTAGGTTATATACACACACATATTTAGACACTTAGGTCTTTAATTGAAATGTCACAATAATTCATATACTGTAGTAAGTGTAAATTGACACGTATAATCCATGTACATTTTGTTAATACCGGATATAATCTAATCAGATGTTAACACATTACACTGTCTCCTTTATTAAAACTAATTGTTTACAATATGTTCATGATATATTATACAATGTATACCCACATATTTATTGTCACACAAGTTATTAATCAAGTAGCTCACATGGTTTAATAAGCCTTACCATATAATAGCGTCATATTACACTTCACATAATACATAGTCAGCTAATATATGCTACACATTTAATTCGCATGCTTGCACATATAATTTCTCATCTTATAAATTGAATATTAATTAATAATATACACATATCCTACATCAATCAATATAATTGTTAACCTCCATAACAATTTAATTAACCCTTATATGATTAATTATCACTTTGATATAAATCTTATTATATTTATAAACACGTTGCTCATTATTATTATGTTTCTTGCAATAATAATAATCACATATTATTAATCAATCCTCATTAGTATTTTATAACAGTTAATTAATATTCTTCGATTAACAATTAATATAGATTAATTGTTCGCTTAAATTAATATAATCATTCTTATATTACGTCACTGTGCCACACAAGGCAATCAACGAGTTTATCACAAACTCCACCAATTTCTCAATTATTATAATTATTCAATTATATATAATTGAATTAATTCATCTCATAACACAAAATCATTTATATTCAAATAAATTCTCATTTCCATTAATATATTTATTTAATAATATATGGAAATTCTCGGGTATTACACGAACACCCCTTATAAAAATTCCGTCCCGGAATTGCTGCAAGGTTACACAAATAGATGGGGATAGTCCCTCATCATCCTATCTTCTAACTCCCACGTTGCCTCCTCGACATCGTGGTTACGCCAAAGTACTTTTACAGATGAAATAACTTTATTTCTCAAAGTTTGTTCTTTCCTATCTAATATCTGGACAAGAATTTCTTCATACGCCAAGTTCTTCTCCACTTGAATGGGCTCGTAAGAAATCACGTGCTTGTAGTCGGCCTTGTACGGTCGCAACACGGAAATGTGGAACACGTTGTGGATATGCTCCAACTCGGGTGGTAACGCAACTTTGTATGCCACTTCGCCCAATCGCTTCAGTATCTCGAACGGTCCTATGAATCTTGGACTCAATTTTCCTTTCTTGCCGAAACGGATTTTTCCCTTCCATGGAGATACCTTCAAGAATACGAAACTGCCGACTTTGAAGTCTCGGTCCTGCCGATGCAAATCTGCGTATTTCTTCTGGCGGTCTTGAGTTGCTACCAATCTGGCTCTTATCACTGTCACCACGTCTGCGGTTTGTTGAACTAACTCTGGTCCGAGTATTCGTCGTTCTCCGACTTCGTCCCAACATAATGGCATTCTGCATTTTCTTCCGTAAAGAGCTTCGTACGGTGGCATGCCGATACTTGCATGGTAGCTATTATTATATGCGAATTCTACTAAGGGTAGGTGGTCGTCCCAATTTCCCTTAAAATCCATCACGCAAGTCCTAAGCATGTCTTCTAGCGTTTGTATTGTTCGCTCACTTTGTCCGTCTGTTTGAGGATGATAAGCTGTACTCAACCTCAACTGCGTTTCCATTCTTTTTTGCAAACTCTTCCAAAAATTGGACGTGAAGCGCGGATCTCGATCAGAGACAATTGACACCGGCACTCCATGTCGTGAAACAATTTCTTTTACATATAGGCTTGCTAATTAGTTCAAACTGTAGCGGATCTTGATTGGTAGAAAGTGTGCTGTCTTCGTTAGTCGATCCACGATAACCCAAATAGCATCATAACCTTTCTATGTAACTGGAAGTCCTGCCACGAAGTCCATGGTAATATGCTCCCATTTCCACTCTGGTATTTCTAATGGTTGTAGTAAACCACTCGGCCGCTGATGCTCTGCTTTAACGCATTGGCAAGTCAAACATCTACTGACGCACTCTGCGACTTCCCGTTTTAAATTGGGCCACCAAAAATGTTGCCTTAGATCTCGGTACATCTTTGTGCCTCCCGGATGAACGGAATATGTAGTATTGTGTGCCTCGTGCAAAATCTCTTCCCTCAACTCGGTTACCGCTGGTACCCACACTCTCCCTTCAAATCTCAAAATACCGTCTTTATCCATTCGAAATTTTTCTTCCTCATTTTCTGTGATCCTCTTTCGAATTTTCTCACACTCTTCATCCTTTTCCTGAGCTTCCTTTACTCTATCCAACAACGTCGGACAAGCTTCCATTACAATTAACTTCTCACCAGACTTTTCTGGTCCTTTCACTTCTATCTCCAATTTCTCCATCTCTCTTATCAACTCTTCCTGAGTCGTCAAATTAAACAACTTCTCCCTTCCTTTCCTGCTCAGAGCGTCGGCAACCACATTTGCCTTTCCCAGGTGATAAAGAATATCGCAATCATAGCCTTTGATTAATTCTAACCATCTCCTCTGCCGCATGTTCAACTCCTTCTGTGTAAAGATATACTTTAGACTTTTATGGTCCGTGTATATCTCACATTTTTCTCCGTACAAATAATGTCTCCATATCTTTAACGCAAAAACTACTGCCGCTAACTCTAAGTCGTGAGTGGGGTATCGTTTTTCGTAATCCTTCAATTGTCATGACGCATATGCAATAACCTTGCCATGTTGCATGAGCACACAGCCAAGCCCCTTGTGCGATGCATCACTATACACCACAAAATTTCCCGCATCATCTGGTAATGATAACACAGGTGCTTCGATCAATCTCCTTTTCAGTTCTTGAAAACTTTCTTCGCATTTGTCTGTCCATACAAATTTCACCGTCTTTCTAGTCAAATTGGTCAACGGGGTTGCTATCTTAGAAAAATCTTGGATGAATCTTCGATAGTACCCAGCTAACCCTAGAAAGCTTCTCACCTTCGTCGGTGTTCTCGGTTGTTCCCAATTACTTACTGCTTCGACCTTTGCAGGGTCTACTGAGATTCCATTCTTATCCACCACGTAGCCTAAGAATTGAACCTTCTCCATCCAAAATTCGCACTTAGAAAATTTTGCATACATCTTCTCCTTCCTTAGTGCCTCCAAAACAATCTTCAGATGTTCGACGTGTTCTTCCTCTGTCTTTGAGTAGATCAAAATGTCATCGATAAAAACCACTACAAATTTATCCAAGTATGGCTTGAAAACTCGGTTCATCAAGTCCATAAATGCTGCCGGAGCATTAGTCAATCCGAATGACATTACCAAAAACTCGTAGTGTCCATAACGGGTTCGAAACGCAGTCTTTGGTATGTCCTCATCCCTCACTTTCAGTTGATGATATCCTGTTCGTAGGTCGATCTTTGAGAAACACTTTGCTCCCTTCAGTTGATCAAATAAGTCGTCTATCCTCGGTAGCGGATACCGGTTCTTGATCGTTACTCTGTTCAATTCTCGATAATCGATACAGAGCCTCATCGATCCGTCCTTCTTCTTAACGAATAGTACTGGTACTCCCCAAGGAGAAACACTCGGTCGAATGTAACCCTTATCCAACAATTCTTGTAATTTTATCATTAATTCCTTCATTTCTACTGGCGCCATACGATATGGAGCTTTCGAAATCGGTGCCGTTCCCGGTGCTAAGTCTATTACGAATTCGATTTCTCTGTCTGGCGGAAGACCAGGCAGATCGTCCGGAAACACATTTTGGAATTCATTAACTACGTATATATCCTTAATTTCTACTCCCTTTTTCTGAGTATCAACGATGTAAGCTAAATATCCTACACATCCTTTCCTTAACAATTTCTTGGCCTGCATCATCGTAACGCAGCACGATTGCTTAAGCGATGAGCTACCATAAAACACTACCTTAGACTTACTCGGAGTCTGAAGGTTCACACATTTGTTCTGACAGTCAATTATCACAGCATGGTTATACAACCAATCCATTCCCAGTATTACGTCAAATTCTCCCAGTCTAATAGGAATCAAGTCTACGCTCAGTTCATGTTTACTAATACTTGCGCGACAATTTTGATAAACGTATTCTACAGGGATCACTTCCTTATTAGCAACTTCTATGATCAAAGGATTTTCTAAAAGTTCTCGGGGTGTACTAAGTCTACTAGCAAATTCTTCAGATACAAAAGAACAGGTGGCACCCGAATCCAATAATACATAAGCATTTATATCATTGATTGGGATTATACCTGACACCACGTCCTTCACAGCCACAGCGTCCTGGACGGTCATGTTAAAGGTTCTGGCGGTTGGGCGGTTGGATTGTGCCGGCCCGCCGATCATCAGCTTGTTGCCTCCTTGCTGATTACTACCCCCGCCACTTCCCTTCTTTGGGCAGTCCTTAATCTGGTGCTCCGTCGAGCCACACGCAAAGCATCCTTGGATCTTCTTTGGTTTCGGACAGTTGGGCGAGATGTGCCCTTCCTGTCCGCAGTTGTAGCAAGTGCCACGTCCCTTCCAGCACTCGCCCTGGTGATTCTTCCCACACTTCGGGCATCCTTCAGCCCTCTTCTTGAAACCTCCACAAAAATTCCCTGATTGATTATTGTTGTTTTTGTTGTGGTTGTTATTCTCCCATTTTCTCTTTCCCAAGTTGCTTCCTCCGCTACTGCTTCCTCCCGTACGGTTCTCTCCTCCAGTATTCTTTCCTTTCTTTTCTTTGTTATACAGACTTAAGGCCTCACTGCCGCCTTCCGCAATGATTGCCTTCTCCAGTAATGTTGCAAAGGAATCAATCTGAAGAACTGATACCTTATTGAACAGCCATGGCTTCAACCCTTGTTCAAAGCGTCTAGCCTTCCTCTCTTCATCACCAACTTGGTGCTCCGCAAATCGCACTAGTTCGTTAAACCTAGCCGCGTATTGCGCCACCGTCATCTCACGTTGTTTTAACTCTAGGAATTTCACCTCCATCCTATTCTTCATACTCTTCGGAAAGTAATTCTCGAAGAACAGTGTCTTAAACTTATCCCAAGCTATTATCCCTTCTCCAGCTCTTTGTTGATTAGCCTCCCACCAGTAGTTCGCTTCTCCCCTCATCATGTACGTGGCAAACACTGTCTTCTGATCTTCGCCTACGCTAGCTATAGTGAAAGCTTTTTCGATCTCTTTGATCCACGTTTGTGCGACGATTGGGTCGGTAGTTCCCTCGAACTCCGGGGGTCCTACACTCTTAAAGTCTTTAAAGGTTGTTACTGGCACAGTTTGAGGGTTCGGGCGAACGGGTTCATTGTTCCTTCCCCTTAAGGCTTCTCCTAACAAGTCTACCAGTTTCTGGATCGGGTCTACTTGTTCTCTCTCATTGTTAACGGATTCTTCGGGTGCAGTCAATCTACGTCTGGGCGGCATTATCTGCATCACAATTTTTCATTTTATTATTATTCAAGTATATCACTTAAGTATTTCTTTTAATACTAAAAGAATAAATTTATAACACGTTTCTAAAATCAACTCCATTTATATTCATATGCCATTTCATTTCATTACATGATTTTCCTAGCATACTGCTATAAATGTTATCACATGTATCCCCTAATATAACAAAAGACGGGGAATATACCAACCTACTACCATACTACCCTCTAACAAAAGCTAACTCGGGGTTTACATCATCATCCCACATCTTACACAAAAGATCGGGATTACAACATAGTATATACAATACATAAAGACACAACTAGTACTACCACTAGACTGACTAAGGAAATCTCATCCCATCATCCCGCGCTCCACAGCGCTCTTGTACTCCAAATGTGCTATATACGCAACCAGCTCTCGGCTCAAGGTATGTAGAGTCTGTCCCTGTTCTGCCGGGTAGTGGTACACACCATCAATCACCCTTTCAAAAGCTGAACGGAACACATACCCCATCTTGTTCATCTTTCTCTTCTTGCACCTGACCTCGTCCTCAAGGTCGTCAGCTCTCTCATTGGACGCTTCCCACTTATCCTCGAAGTGTAACCTATCCATCACCTCCAACTCTAGCTGAGTACGGAGTGCCTCTTTCTCAGTTTTCTCACTCAGCTCCCTCTGCTCAACCTCTTCTAGCTTCTCTGCCAAATCTACATTCCTAGCCACTGACCTGTGAAACAGAGTCCCCATCTGGATCCCTGCCTCCCTACGGTAGGCCATCTCCACCTCTAACTCTTGCATAGCCAGCTTCCTCTGGTGGTCCTCGTCACTCAGCTTCTGGAACTCAGACTCTCTCTCGTGGGCCTCTGCCTCCAGCTCCTGGACTCTGCAGTCTAACTCTAGAATACGCTCCTCGTACTCGCCTAACATCTGTTCCTCTATAGTAGCCTCATCAGAGTCCTCTACTGGCTCATCCTCCATCGGCTCCTCCTCTGGATTAGACTCTATCTCAATCTCGTCCTCGTCATTGGACTCGAACGGTGCAACAGCCTGCACTGGTGTAGCCTCTAGAGGTGCCTCGTACACTACATGTATATCCCCGGGCTCCTCCTTGGCCACTCTACTAGGTACTCCTGTGTCTGTCATCCTACAATCACAAACACAAGACAAGAAATAGCATCTCCATTAGAATGTTAAACAAAATATAAGTTCATTGTATAAAATGAAGTTACATTTCATAACAGACTAAGCCTCTCAAGGAAAACAGTACATGAGTTTTATCTCCTTCCTAACTTCTAAGTTCGCCTAAGTTATAGTCTAAGGACACTTGTTCCTAAGGTTTATAACTACAGCTTTGATACCAACCTGTGACGCCCCCAAATTCCAGGACCGCCACTTGGTCTCTCGAATTCGGTTCATCACGTGCTCATGGTAATACATCGCAATAATGATAACTAAATATCACACAACCACAGCGAAAAATCTATTCTAGAATAATTTACAATGATTTATTATAATTATTCCCCCAAGTCTCGCAACCTACAGTACTTAATAGATTACATAGCAATATCAATTAACGACTTGTTATATAATCTAACTTAAGCTTAAACATAAACAAATCCAGTCTTACTACATCATCTTCACACAATATTAATATATTTGAAACATAACAGACATCAGCTAGTTGGTAGCCTTGCCCTTGCCCTTATCAATGCCCGAAGGTTCGCCATGCTCTGCCTTAACTGAAATGTTTTAGGGAAAGCAAGAATGAGCACAAATTGCCCAGCAAGTAATATACAATAAGGGTGAATAATAAGATTCTCAATTCTCGAAAGGGTATAGCAAGATTTGATAGTTCAAGAATAACAAGAATATCAACAGTTCTCAATAACAGTCGCTAAGGACAGGATAATATCAATATGATTCAATAATAAGTCAATTCAAGATTTCAAATAATTGAATACTGAGTAGTCACTACGGAATATGAACTTCTACTAGAATTGACAGTAATAAACTGAAAATCCAACAAAAACAGGTACAACAGGTGATCAACCTAAAGTACCCTTGTTATGCATAACAATCAATCATACTCAAGTGTGCACGTCGGTCCTCCGACAATTATATATTCCCTTCAAAGAAGGTTGTTCTTCTCAGTCAAATACAAGATCCCGCACCAATCAATTAGTTTGGGTTGCTTTTCAATAACATAAGTCCAGCCGAATCAAATGGCATAGACACTTTCACAATATTCAAGAACAATACTAAGTTCAGCATGAATAATAGCTTTAATGAAATAAGAGTTCAAGTATGCTAATTCAATTCAACCGATTAAATAGGAAACTAGTTCGCAATACACAAGATAGGATACTTGCATAGTAAAAGAGTATAAGTTAGGAAACTTTCACAATCATAGATTTCCTTGCATAAAGTAAATGCGTCGGTTAGGATACTTGCACTTTAAAAGAGTGTAAGTAAGAGAACTTGCCTTTAGCGTAGTTTATCCACGAAAAGCAATCAACACTTTCGAATTCCTATCGTAATACAGTTACGTATATATATGATATTCATTAGTCATATAATTTAACTTCACATTTTCTCTTTGAATATACGATCAACACATAAGGTAAGTTTTACCTAGCTACACAGTTATATAGAATATAATTTCTATCCTTAACGTTCCTTCTTTAGAGTTTAAACGCATTCTCATATTATATAAGATCTCAACAATTAGCAAACATGCTTGCATATTATTAATATCACATAAGACCACAATCAATACTAAATATATTTCATTTTAGCAAGTTACGGCATCTCCTTAAGTTAACCGTCAAAATCGGGTTCAAGTAACATCATATAATATCACGTAGCATGTATTCATATTTAAAGGATACTTTCATGCTTGTATAACTTTTCCAAATCCAATCGTACATGGTATAGGTTCTTAAGTTAATACTTAAAGCCATTCAAGGACACGAACTCATATGGTCTAACATGGTTGCTTTTAAACACATAAGATATTCATATAACTTGTATTAGTCATGCTCATGAGTACTCGTATTGCATATATGTAGCTAGCATTGTTATTATCTTGAAAACATGCTTTGTTTATGCTAAACTTTAATCACGGCAACCAATCATGGTATATATATATGCATGACACATGAATGAGTCTAAGAGTACTATCACATGTGTCCATAAATATTAGAATTTAAATCTACACGTATCGTGTTAATGCTCACGTGCAAGGCTTGTATTTCTTTTAGTGAATCTTACTAATAGGGCCTAACATGTTCATGCTTCCTTACGAACTATATAAACACAAGTTAAGGCTTCATTCATATATTTCAAAGTTATCTAAACATGCTCATAACATCAAAACGACTATATAGCATTTACATGATCATATCCACCTTCAAACTTACATTTTTGTTAGGAATGAGCACAAGTTAGGTTCACATGTTCATATTTTATTACGGAACCAATATAGATAAGCTAACATGCACTTCATGTGTCTCTAGGTGGTACTAACGTGCTTGCAAGGTCAGTATGTAAACATGCTTTATAATGTTAATGATTGTTTATGAAATTTTAAGTTCGTTTCCAAGCTTCATGACGTTTTGTTAACCATGCATGCTAATACACTAAAACATGCTTACATTGCCTCATTAGGTTTATATATATGTATTAATCATGCTTCCATGCTTGTTTAAACAAAAATCAACCAATTAGTACATAACAGTTTTGTTGCAGAATGTAGAAAACTGAACACAGAGGCCGGCGCTGCGGCGCGGCAACAGCAGCCACAATCTGGCGCTGCGGCGCGGGTGGCGCTGCGGCGTGGGCAATGCCCTGGGATTGGCGCTGCGGCGTGGGAGACGCTGGTACTGCCGCGTTGTGGCGCTGCAGCGCGCAGCTAGCGCTGCGCATCAGAGCTGCGGCGCCGCGTTGCAGACTCAGTTATGCTGCAGCCAAAACCGTCCCCAAACTTCCAATTTCATCGATTTGAACATACCTAGATGCTATTAGACTTCTTTAACTTACTAACACACACACACACACACACACACACACACATATATATATATATATATATATATATATATATATATATGCTTATATAACAGTCAATCGCCATTTATCAATTCCCAATTTCATGAACTCCAACCAATTTCACTAATTTGATGTTTTACAGAAATTGCAGAGTAAAAATGGAAATGAAAGTCAAGAAAGCTATATAGTGGTTCCATCACGTATGTATGTTCATATAACAACAATATAAGGGTTCTACAAACCAATCATGAACCAATTTGGCATAATCAAAAATTTGAAGGAAACTTCGGAAACAGAAAACGAAAATGAAGAACAAAGGAAGAGGGATTATACCTCTGCTAGGATTCAAATATAGTTTGCTGCTAATCCAACTTCTCCTACTGATATATGTATATTGCTTTCACTCACCACTTATGCAAACTCTCAGCAAATTGAAAACGAAGAAACATGGCTGCTATTTATAGAAGAATCCTTACACAGACAATGCAATTGTCCATTAAATTGAACCACTAGATTGAAGCTTTGTATATCAGCTAAGGAAGAGTTGGTAGAGTGGTTGAAGAGCACTGTTGTGCCCACTCCCCATATCATGATTTGCTAGAATGCTGAGTTAGAGAGAAGAGAGTAGGCATAGGCTTTCACGTGCAGGAAAGGATGAGGAATGGACAAGCCATATATCTCAGCATTTGCAACATGAAGTGTATTAATACTAAGGCCATATATACATATATCATACACTTAGGCTATTATATCTATATTCATACTATATATTTAGATTACAATTAGAATTATAATGTAATCCCAATAATCATGTTATTCACATAATGTAGTAAGTGTAAATTGACACATATATTCCATTACATATATAAATAATCATCAGTTATTATTTATATTCATAATACATTATTTTAATGTATACTTACATACATATTGTCACATAGGCTATTATCATGTAACTCCCATAATTCAATAAGCCTTACCATATAATAGCGTCATATTACACTTCACATAATACATAGTTAGCTAATATATGTTACACATTTAATTCGCATGCTTGCACATATAATTTCTCATCTTATAAATTGAATATTAATTAATAATATACACATATCCTACATCAATCAATATAATTGTTAACCTCCATAACAATTTAATTAACCCTTATATGATTAATTATCACTTTGATATAAATCTTATTATATTTATAAACACGTTGCTCATTATTATTATGTTTCTTGCAATAATAATAATCACATATTATTAATCAATCCTCATTAGTATTTTATAACAGTTAATTAATATTCTTCGATTAACAATTAATATAGATTAATTGTTCGCTTAAATTAATA
Organism: Panax stipuleanatus; assembly: GCA_020205555.1. Lineage (NCBI taxonomy): Eukaryota > Viridiplantae > Streptophyta > Magnoliopsida > Apiales > Araliaceae > Panax > Panax stipuleanatus. The sequence goes on from CM035119.1 coordinate 80,278,373, forward strand.
TAATCATTCTTATATTACGTCACTGTGCCACACAAGGCAATCAACGAGTTTATCACAAACTCCACCAATTTCTCAATTATTATAATTATTCAATTATGTATAATTGAATTAATTCATCTCATAACACAAAATCATTTATATTCAAATAAATTCTCATTTCCATTAATATATTTATTTAATAATATATGGAAATTCTCGGGTATTACATTGATACCATGATATTTCGGCTTTGAATTATTTAACAACCTCTTCTTTGACTTTCAGACTCCATTCAGGTTTTAATTGCCTGAGCTTCTGCTTGACTGGCTTGAATCCATCTTTGATGGGGAGTCGATGGATGACAATGTCAGTAGACAAGATGATCATGTCTTCGTGTGACCATACAAACACATCGGGGAATTGTGTTAAGATTTTAATCAGGTTGGTTCTTTGGTCTGAGGTGAGGTCTAGGCATATCTGGATTTCTTTGAGGTTTTTTAACGTTCTGATGTTGATAGTGGTGGTTTGATCGAGGTTTGGTTTGGGTTTGTCTTCAACCCATTCTTCAATCTCCTCGGGCACCTCATAGTCATTTATCTCCCCTTGATCAATTTCCATCAAGTCGAAGTTCAGTTCTACATCAAAGTTGTAGTCACTATGACAGTTTGACATCTCATCAGTAGTAACCAACAAATCCAATTCCGGAGTCCTGAAAACAAAATGCTTTCACTTTAATATATGAAACTGTTTAAACATACAAAGCTTTTAGCAAAAGCATGACAAAAGTTACTTCTATAGCTGTGCAATAAAATAAGCAGTAAATGAAAATATGTTCCAGGGCAGATGGACTTTCTGCCCTTTTACCCGTTTTGAATGAGGCAAGGGACGCTGCTCCAATTAGCCAATGTCAGGTACTCATAAATAGGGAGGATAAAGGCTTTGTGGTCATCTGCCTCATCTTTGATGATGACTGAGACATCCTTCATATTAGAGCCGGGGTTCTTCTTTGAACTGCCACCCTTCCCCTTCTTGATGCGAAGAATTTGGATCTGATCTTCTTTGTCACTGTTTGGGATATCATCGTTCATACCCTCATAGTGCATCAAAAAATACATGTTAGCAAATGGGTCTCGTCCTTCGTGCATGAACTTTTCCTTTCCCTTTTTGCTCCCCCCATCAGGCTTTGGGGCTTTTCTCTCACTTATTTGTATGATTGGAGGAAACAATATGGCTGACACAACAACAAGAATCTTCCTCACTGGCTTCACAAATCCTACATCTGTGAGGTTTGGCAGTAGTATAGTGGAAGCAGAAACCTTTGGATGCTTGTGTGGGTTCCGATGGTTTGATCCGGATGAATAGCCCAATCCGGTCTTCTCTGATTGGCTCGGGAATTGCACCGGACTCTTGATTCCTTGTTGATTTTTTCCTAACCCTTCTCCAGGATGGAAACCCGAAGATACCATCTCCTGACCTATCGTCATTACTTCGGGGGAAACTTTTGGTTTCAGAGCTGGTGCCCCAACAGGTAGGTACTGAGTATTGCTTACCTCTAATGCTTTAAAACTTACAGGTTCAACCCCTTCATCCAGACTGATCACCTGCATGTCTCCCTGTATACAGATAGGGTATTTTGGTTTGGCATTTACTGTGATTAGGTTACCATTAATAACGTACTTGAGTTGCTGATGAAGGGTGGAAGGACCTACTCCTGCCATATGGATCCACAGCCTTCCCAGCAACAAATTATATCTGGTGGTAATGTTGAGTACCTGGAAGGATACATAGAAAGTGTGGGGACCAATCTCCAGTGGAAGCTCAATCTCTCCCACAGCCTCTCGGTGAGACCCATCGAAAGCCCGGATAACTACATGATTTGTACGGATCCGGTTTGAGTTGATCTTCATTTTCTCCAAGGTATCGTAGGGACAGATGTTTAGGGACGATCCTCCATCTATCAGCACTCCTCCGATCACATACCCTGAGGACATCACTACTATGTGGAGTGACTTGCATTGACCTGTCCCTTCTGTGAGAACCCGAATTTTTAGAAATTATAAAATAAGAATTTAATAAATAAAATTCTTAAGGCATGATATGGGTTCAAATAAGAATATATAAATGCGTTATACGTATGTAGTATTGTGTTACATAGGGTAATATGAGCTATGTAATAAGTGATTTTGTGTTTAATAAATATATATCATTATTATATATTTGTTATAAATTGTAGAGATGAATTAGTAAGAAGATGGATAAGATTTATCTATCGACATTAAATAATTTATAGAATTATTTTATCATAGTAAGTTGGTGACATTAAATTTCTTTGATGAATAATCACCATTTTCTTAAATATATATACTAGTGACTAGTATGATTGTAATATAGGTTATTATTAGTGCTTAATCTATCCATGGATGGATTGGGATAGTGAAGCATGAGTTAGTTAAGGGAATTAACTAATAAGTATAAATATTGGTTAATTTAAATTGAAAGTTATATTATGAAATAATATAATTTGAATATTAAAGCCTTAATTAACTATGGTGATATAATAAGGGGTTTAAGATCACTTAAATAAATAGTGAGTTAATACATGTGTGGAGTATGTGAGTATAGTAAGTGCCTTTATATATATTACTTGGCATGGTATTATGTGAATGAGCGAACGACGTTAATAAAATATATATATACGTTGTTAAACCAATATATCTTTAAATAGATATTGATTAGAGAATTTATTAATATTTGAGATATGGTTAAATGTATAGATTTAAAGAAATTGTGTTGAGACAATCTATAGAAAGGAAAGAGAAATAATTATAGTATATTTCTAATAAAGGATATTAAAATAAATTCTAGCATTTGATTATTTTAATAAAGGGGAAATATTATTTTATATAATAATATTACCTTATATAGCTTTGTATGAGGTAATGTTTATGATTAAGTAATATGGTAAATATATTAAAACATATTTGCTATATGTAAATAAATTGATAGAAATAATTTATCGTAATAGTAAGTAAACTTATTATATCTTTTCTATATGTGCATGTGTCGTACATGTAACTATTTTAATGAGACATAGATATTATATTAATAATAATATCTTGAGAAAATGAGTAAATCATTTTATTATGATTAATGCCTATATTTGGAGAAAACGTGATAAAAACGTCTTATGTCATGTTATGGTGGAATACATAATTCTTATAATAGTAATGTATCTCCAAGAGGGTTAAATCTATAAAAGAAAACTAATTTATTTTAATGTATTAAATAACTTAAGTTATTATTTTATCGTAGATTTTATAATTTAAATAATTAATAGAGTAAATATTAATTATTCTAAGCGTAAAGGTTATACATATTATAAGTGTATAATTATTTAAGGTAGCTAAATATCTTAATATTAAAGTGTATGTGTCACACGAACCTTATAATATTAAAGTGTGATGGAAGTGATAATGAGCTTAATATTGAGCTTGTGAGATATGCCTAGTGTGGCAAAGAGATGGAATAAGCATTCATTGAATAATTTAATGGGTGAATAATTAAAGGGATTAATTAATATTATTATGAGAATTAATTGCTATGTGCAAGTATATATGTTATGAGATCACATATGTAAGTATTGTAAGGATAATACTTTATGACCATATTATAAGATATAATATTAATTGAATTAAATCAATGTACATAAGGTACATTAGTATGTGTACTGGTATGTTTATTATATGTGGGTGTATATATGTATATATATATGTACCTATCACTTAATATAATGTAGTAACATTAAGTCCTTGAAGTTGACTTAATAAGCCCAAAAGGAATATAACCTAAGTATACACATTATATTGTGTAGGGATATATATATATATATATATATATATATATATATATATGTGTGTGTGTGAAGGCTTAAGTAATGTATAGCTACATTGCTTCTAAGTTGCTGAGATTAAAATTGTCCCATAATGAGAGTCCCATCTTCTCCTCACGTGAATAAACCAATGGCCTAGTCTAGCCTATCTCTCAAAATCAGTGTAATCAAAGACTATTGCTTGCAAGATTAAACTTATAATGTAGTTAATGATGAGAAGGGAAGTGACTCAATTAGTAGCCATGATTGCTACTCCACCAACTCCCTTAGATCCAACGTATTCTTTTTCTTTCTGTGGGTTGAAAATGGTGGACAAAGCTCTTAAATGGGTAATAGATTTTCTATAAATCAAGACTTTCCTCTTCATAATTATTTTGCCAAAATCTTCTGTTAAGTTAGATGGAGAGTGAGTTGCTAGTTGATAGAGCTATCTGAAATTGAAAGCTTGGTTGGGTAATTCAACTCCAAGCAGGTAATAATTCTTAAGCATGGTCATAAATTATAAGTTAGTGAATTCTTAAGAAATTATAAGAATGAAATGTTAATTGAGTTCTAAGTTGATGTCATCGTGTTAGAAGAGTTCGTATACATGTATGGAAGCATTATAATGGTGTAGTCATGCTGCATTGTAGAGTTAGTGTATGGGTTGTTGGGATTCTGCAGAAGCAGAGACCCTTCTGAAGTTGTTCCATAAGTTCTATAGTTCATTCCAGCGCAGCTGCATCGGATGCTATTTCTGAAACAAGCCTGGGGCAGCGCAGCTGTGCCACTCCCAAGGTTCAGCACAGCGCAGCTGCGCCGTGCACCAGAACTGGACACTACTTTCTGTTAAAATCTGTTAAGTCCAAACGTGTTGGAATCACATAGACATGCATGGAAACTGGTTTAACACGTTTAATATGTACCTAGACCTAGCATGAACATGTTTGACCTCATTAGAGAACATTTACAAACCGGAGTATGAGTTTTATAAATAAACTTAGAATTTTTAAAATGAACTTTGATATATACATACCATGTTTATATTCTGACTTTTGAGCATGATTGTATGGTCTAGATATGCATGAAATGTGAGTCTAAGGTATTGAGCATACACTAGAACACATGGTTTAAATTGGAAATGATTTCAAAAGCAAAACTTGGACTTTTTGCAAACTAAGTTGCATGATTATAGTGTAACTAGATTCTGATATTTTTGAGCATACATGTTAGTGCTTTTAACATCACTTAGATGTCATGTATGTGCACATGTGACGCCCCCAAATTCGGGTTACCTGACCCCCGAGTTTGGTGCGCACGATCTAACATTTAAATATCATCTAACTACCCATTTATTTATGAATAGAAATATACATATCATTAACTGATATTTATAGTACATTGTCCCAGGTTTTCTAACCTTAACATAACAAATATACCCTTAGATATATAAAAAGGGTTATACAAAACAACATAATAAATATTCTCATTATAACTATTCCAGTAATACACCTTTGCCTTTGTCTTTCTCTGCCCCTCCGGCTACCTCGTTCCTAGCTGAAATATTGTATTTAAGCAAGGGTGAGCAACAAATTTGCTCCGCAAGTTAAATTATACAATAAAGTATAAGAATTAAGAATATAAGACTATCAATTCGATAGAATATCACCGAAGTTCAAAGGACTTTGAATTAGCTGAATAAAGCGTTAATCAATAACAAGACTTTCTCGCATTTTATGCAAAATAATAATTCGATAGTGAAACAGTAAAACGCTTTCGAAATTTCTGAATTGAATAACAAGAATCAATTCTACGCAATAACAAAGTGGAATATTATCCAGATTTTTTTAAGCTGAGCGACCCCATAGGATCTTGAACTTCTCGAGTAACTATCAAATGTTTTATTTTGAAGTACCCAGGTGTATCAGATAACCATAAAGATTAAATCATACCCCTCCGCAAGTATATAAAGTGATCAGCTTTATTATACCCTATATTATGCATAATACTTACACGCGCGCAATGGCCGAATATACGACCACAAAGCCTCTTTTTATATAAAAAGGTTGTTCTTCTCAGTCTTATAATCATAATTCGAATCACAACAACGAAATACAATGATTTCAATATCTAATCGCTTTCTTGATCTAGCCGGAATAATTGGTATTGACCTGTCAATAATAATTGAGTTCTCTTCTCGAACCTATCAAGTTTCAACAAATTTTTGTCTAGCCAAAATAATTAGCTACGACATATCTCAAAACGATTCAATAATAGAAAGAAATTAACTGTAATATTTGCAATCAATAATAACTTCTACGGATGTGAATAACCAATAACAGTTATTCCCCGAACATATTCTCAAAATCAATAATTCAATTTAAATTAATAAATATACACTAACTGTGAATAATCAACAATAATTCTCAGACGTGTTATAATCAGCAATAATTAACCACCACTATATTTGAAAAGTAATAACTCGAGATTGAGTTAAGGAAACTTTCCTGATTCGTTGACTACTGCTTCTCAATTTAAGTTAACTTCTTTTGTAAGACCTATCATTAATAAGATCGATCTCTTAATTAGCATCACATATCTTACACATCGTATGAAATCACATAATCAATCATTAAAGAGTACAACTATACTACCTTAGAATCAACATTTACTCGTTCATTTATAAGTTCTTAATATAATTTGATACACTATTTTTGACTTCAATATACTTAATATATTATTTCAGTTTCCATTTCAGCAAGCTAAAACAAAATTGACATCTCTTTTGACATTTCAGTTTCTCATTTCAGTAACCTGAAATGTTCATTTCAGGAAGCTGAAATACACTATTCACGAAAATTCAAAATCAGCTTATTATTTTTCTATCTTTTGGACAATCATATATACATATATTCCATACACAAAAAGATTTTTTTTGGAATTTTTCAACTTACTTAAGTATTTTCCAAAAATCCATTTCTAGTTAATTCCTTAAGAAATTAACTACCTCACGCTTAACTCCAAAAATTCCCAACACTTGGAGGGATCTTACACATGTTAACGTGAACTTCCAGTTTAAATTTCGTGGCCATCGGAGTTATAGAACTCCGGTTATAGCATTTTTCGTCGGGAAAATTCAAATATTGAAATAGTCATAACTTGCTCATTTTAAGTCAGAATGAGCTCATTTTTGGAACCAAGCTACTTTATAACATATATTGTAATGTCCCAAAAGATTGGAATTTATTTCAATATTTAAGTGGACAAAATTGCCCTTACAATTTCCGGACAGCCTACTTTTAGGCATTTTTTCAGATTTTGCTTCTTTTGCTACAAACAATCCACACGAAAATTTATAACTTCTTTTTATGTGATTCCACTTGGAAAATTTAGAAGACTCATATATCTAACTCCAGAAATTGACCACACTCAAAAATTCAAAGTAGAATGAGAGATATGGTCGTTTCTATTTTATGCTTTGTTTTCTGAAAAATCTGTTTTTCAACCTTTGGTGATTTTTTAAGAAAATTTCCATATTTTCACATAAAACCAACATAGCTCATCATAATACTTACTTGAACCTCATATACTCATGGATCTAACATGATCCATGATCTAATTCACCAAATAATCAACAAACACAAGATCAAACACAACCAAAGCTAAGAAAAATTTGATTTTCTATCTTTTGAAAAACATAACTCATATTTCTTAGTTTAGATTCAACTTTTGATCCACAAAAGAGTTGGATCTAAACATGAAACACCTTTAAACATGCGGACTTAAGGTTTTTAACCTCAAGATCAAGAATTCATACAATCAAAAATCAAATCAAAAATAAAAAGGAAAATAATCTATATAAATAGGAATTATTTATACATTAGCTAGTTCTTCCTCTTTTTCTTCCTATGTTTGCTTAGGAAACTATGAAACTAAGAAGAACTCTCCCTCTCTCTTCTCTCTATGGTGATCGAATTTCTTGGCTCTCCCTCTCTCTCTTGCTTTGCTTAGCTAGTGAGGAAAGAGAAAAGATATAAGATGAAATTTGATTTGGTGGGTTATTAGATTAGATAGATATATTTTTAAATAATTTCATTCTCTTATATTATAACCCATTAGGTTATTTAATTATCATACCTAATATATGTATTAGGTTACATAACTTTATGCTTAACTCACATATACACTTATATGATTCAAATACTTCCTTTAAAAAAAATTTATTCGTAAAAAGTACACATATGATCATGTGAAATTCTCGGTCCTTACAGCACACACCTTGTTAGACACTATGAAAAGTTGTTAAGCATGATATAACCTATCCGAGCATGTTTTGAAGTAAGTTTTCAAAAGAGAGATTTTATTAACTATGTGTAAATGAAGTTTTAAAGTTGCCTTGCATATACTTGAAATTCTTATAGCTTGGTTTAGGATGATTTGAAGGAAAACTTGGAATTTCAAGAACTAATAGTCTTGAACATTGTGTAAAGTGCATTCTGACTTTTCAAGCATGTATGCTAGGACACTTTATGCCTCTAGAATGTGTCGAGTGTGTCCACCATGTAGCTAAGCATGAATTAGACTATTTAAACATGGTTTAACATGAGTTTTCAAGTAATTCGCTATGCTATGTCTATGTAAATAAGATAGATATATATGAGCATGCGTATTAAGGCTTAATAGTACCAATACATGGTTTGAAAACTTGTAACATTTAATCTTGTTAAAGAAAGTTGTTAAGCCTTATTGATTAAAATAAATCAATATGGAGCTAAGTAGTTTGAATGTGAACTTGAAGAAAGATCACATTCTACTTGATGTATAATATGTATAAGAACACATGTTAGGACTAGAGACTAAACTGTCCAATGAAATACTCAAGTCTAGTTTTGGCAGGGAGTAGCGCGACTGCGCCACTCCTAAGCTTAAATGTAGAGCGGCCGCGCCGTTCTGCAGAGTGGCCAAGAGCAGTTTGTTAACTAGATAGTCTTAAGTTATGGTTATATGTTGTCCTTAAGGACTACAAGATATGAAACAAGATTGTTTAGATAAATATGATAGTAGAATGAGCTAGTCTCATGGTTATCCTAGTTCAAGTAAAAATGAAACCAAGTTAGGAAACGATATTTGTTCTTATATTAAGAGCGTATGAAATGTATGACTGATGAGTATGAATCCATGATTATATAACTGTGTAGGAATACACGAAGCGCAGATAGCTTTAAGCAGTTAAGTCGTAGTTGATAAACTATGAATCAGGCAAGTCTTTCAGTTCCTATTTGTTATACGAAATTGATAACTGTTAGTTGAATTATATTATTCTATGAGAATGTTGATATGAAATGCATATGGAATATGTATGATATTTGAAAGCTGATCTTTGATGATATATTTATGAAGTTAATCTCTATGCCTGTTATGTGAGAAGTAACATGCGTAGTATATTTAGATGATTATGAATGCATGAACTGAGCATGATATTATATGCTATGTGATGTATGAAAACTATTAGAATTGCTGAGCTGTCGAGCTCACTCTTGCAATTAACCATTTTTGCAGGTTAAGGATTCACGGTAAAGTTACGTGCTAAGTGATTGATAGAGTTTGTTAGCATTGAAATAAGATTACTATTTAATTAAAGTTATGATCTTGAACCATGTTGAGGTTCTAGGAGATGTACTTGATAGTTTTTTACGATGTTTAATACTAGTCGTATTCTAAAGATGTATTAGTTAATACATAGAGGATATCGAATCAAGATGTAAAATCTTATACAGTAATTCGAATAGAATGAATCATAATATATTTGATTCAAGGATATATAATTTATTCAAGTTATGAAATTAATAAAAGATTTTATTCAAAGGATATTGAAAAGTTTAAATTGTTCTGCATGTTTATAATATCAAATATGATGTAAAGACAGGAATGGTAAATGACCGAGATTGGAACTTATAAAAGTTTGGGATCATTATACAGATCCTGGAAATGGAAGGAATTTATATTCTAAATTGTAATAAAGTAAAGTTATATTCTTTATGTAATGAATAAAAGATCTAATAGTTCGACTAGTAGTACCATGACTGCACCGGATCCGAGGTAATAAAAGTGATCTGGATTTGGAGGCGTCACACCTTCTGTGGGTATATCATCGTCAGTGAAGGATATCACATTGTTGTTGAAAATGTGCTTTATCACGTGACGGAATTTCTCGGTATCTACCGTATTTGGCAGATGGGCTTCCTCCAGTCCTTTCACTAGAATGTTACGATGGTCCACCGAGGATAAAACCAGATCTAGGATGGACATCTGTTTGGGTGCATCTTTCAAGCTTTGCACCACCTTGATCTCATTATGCCCCATTTTGCTGAGGAATTCCTCAATTTTCTCTTCAGCCATTTTCCCTTTAGCTTTGATGACTGAATTGATCACTTGTTGAGGCAGGTACAATGGGTTCTCCTTTGATACAATGGCAATGTTGTTTGAGGTTGAACCTTCATCCTTCCCATAGTTCCACGGGACTCTTTTCAGGCTGTGTAAGAATTGTGAATTTCATGAATAAATATTAATATTGATATAATAAGAAAATGAATATTTATTTGAATATAAATGTTGATGTGTTGTGAGATGAGTAATTCAATTAATTCAAATTGAATTTATAATAATTGAGAAAAATATGGAGTTTATGATAAGCTCGTAGAATGCCTTGTGTGGCACGGTGATAAGAATTATAATGATTTAATTAATTAAAGAATGAATTAATAAGTGGATGATTAATTAAAAATATATTATTAATTAATGATTTTTATGAGTAATGGTATAATAATGAATAAATAATTAATTTATATAATAGATCAATGCTTGTTCGATTAATTGCTAAGTGTAACGATAGGTAATCACATATTATATAGCAACTACATCTATATAATATAAAGTATAGTGTGACATTGTGATATGACTATGTAATATAGGAACTATATGGTAAAAGGGAGTAAGTCACATGAATTACATAAATGGACCTATTTGAATACATGTTATGTGTACATTGTGCAATGTTGAACCAAACTATATTATAAAGTGTAGTGTGACAGTTTAGTGAGACTATATAATATAAAAACTATGTAGTAAGATTAATGAATGGTATAAACTACACAAATGATGTTTATGTGACCATGTGTTATGTGTAGTGCATTAGTGTATACTTTATAGAATATTAAATTAGACTATATAAATAATTGATATTAATAATTATTTCAATAAGTAAAATAATTGAAATAATAAGATTTTTGATAATATGATATCTCACTACCTAATTAAATCATAATTTGGCATTATCAAAATGTACATGGATTATATATTGATGTGTACACATGTACCCTAATTTGCTATCATGTAATATTGTTATATCATTAAAATCCATGTATACACCCAAATGAATGTAAAACCTATATATATATATATATATATATATGTGTGTGTAGGTGTATTAGCCTAAGTATTCATGTATGTATAATATATGTATGTGTAATAAAACCTTAAATTGTAACATTACTTCAATTTCCAAATGCTGAGAATTAGTTTGTCCCTCAAAGAGTGTCTCATTTCTTCTCTTCACGTGTACACTCAATATCCTAAGCCTAGCCATTTCTTACAAATCAAACTCAGCAATCTAGAGATCATGATGAGGGGGAGTGGGTTGATGGAGTTGTCAACACTATTGCACCAACTATCCAGTGTCCATTGTATTCTCCTTCATTCCAATAGTTTGATTCATGGTGCAAAGCAATTGTATGGATATTTATTCTTCTATAAATAGCAAGCTCCTTTCCTCATTTGTTTTTGCTGAGATTATTGCTAAGTTGCTAGAGAGTGTATTGAGGGAGAGTAATCTGACATGTATGTTTTGCACAATCCATCATATAAGTACTAATTGTGATGAGCTGGGATTATGCAGGGGCAGCCATGTCTTGGTTTGAACCAGGATCAGCGCGGCTGCGCCACTCCTTAGTGCAAACCAAGAGCGGCCACACCAATATGTAGAATGGGCAGAGCCTGCTTAATTGAAATCCGAACTTGCTGCATATTTGTATTGTTATCCTAATCTGTAATACATGTCTAGTACAGTATTCAAAGTGTCAATGAGCATGCTAACGATAGAATCATATATTTGATAAAGTGCTTATAAACTTCAAATGTTAAGTCAAGCGATAGTTACGAATCATGTTATTTGACTTTATAGTGTCTCACAAACTGATTTTGTATTATGTATATGTAAAGTACGTAATGACTTACGTATATGAGTATACGACTAAGTTAGAATCGTATACGTGTGTTTAACTTACATATCAAGTATATATATCATGTGCGTAGCTAATGAATATCCTATATACGTAAATATGTTATAATAGGATTCGAAAAGTGTTGATAAGCTTTACATTGGTGAACTACGCGTAAGGCAAGTATCTTAACCGACACATTTACTTTATGCAAGTATCTAAACCTTATCTCTTTGATGCAAGTTCCTTAACTCTCGTCACTTTACCTAGTGTATAAATTCGAATTGTTGCCATGCCAACTAATATTCGTTATTATCCAAACATCAACTTTATATTTGGATGTTGTTGCAAGTAGTTGAACTTATCGTTCCTAAATGCATTACAAAAGTGTCTAAGTCATTTGATTCAGTTAGACTAATATCTTATGTTAAAAAGCTATCCAAACCAATTGATTGGTGCAGAATCTTATAATTGACTGAGATGAACAACCATTTTTAAGGGGAAAATATATTTGTCGGGAGACCGACGTGCGCACTTGAGTACGATTAAACGATATGCATAATGTAGAGTACTTTAGGCTGATCACCTGTTGTACTTGTCTTACTGGATTATCAGCATATTACTGTTAATTCTAGTAGAAGTTCATAGTCCTTAGTGACTGCTCAGTATTCGTTGTTTTGAAATCCAGAAATGATTTAATTATCAAATCTTTTGATATCTTTCTGTCCTTAGCGACTGTTATTGAGAATTATTGATAGTTCTTGCTATTCTTGAACTATCACCTATTGCTGTGTCCTTGGAGAATTAAAAACTATATTGATCCTTATTGCTATATTACTTGCTGAGCAAACTCGGTGCTCATTCTTGCTTTTCCCTAAAAATATTTCAATTAAGACAGAGCAAGGCGAACCCTCGGGCACTGATAAGAGCAAGGGCAAGGCTACAGAGCAGCTTGTTATTTATGTAGAACTTTTATGTTGATTGTAATAAGATTCTATTATGTATTGGTTAAGATTATGTATGCTTAAGCTATGTTTAAGATGTAAGAGATGTTTAAGTTAAAAAACATTGGGACATGAATGGTTATATTAAATAAATGTAATCTATTCGTATTATGTGTTATTCCGTTGTGTGAGATATTATTATTGTATTAGTATTTAGAACGTGACGAATCGAATTCGAGATTGTGGCAGTCCAAATTTGTGGGAGTTACAGGTTGACCACCGGATATTGCAGTCTGAAGGGCAATATTAAAGACTCAGGCACCGACACTCTCATAGGATTCTGTACTTCTTGGACCCATTTCCCTTGCAGTATCAGTGGTGTGATGGCTATATCCTTTTCACAGGAAATAACAGCCACTGTTTCCAGATTCCATGCCATGGGAATAAAGAGTGCCTCCTCATCGGGATAACCACAATCTTGATTTCCTTTTATCAGCTCACCACTTTCAATCAGATTCTGAATTAGGTGTCAAAGTCCCCAGCAATCCTCGGTGTCATGACCGGGTGCATTAGAATGATACTGGAAGATTCTGTCAAGCTTGAATTTCCTGGATCGAGGGTTCACCGGGGGTGACAAATTCGTAACCATCCCCTCATTGATCAACATTTGGAGGATTTCCTTCATTGGCTGGTTTAAATTACTGAAATTCCTCTGGAAGGAAAATTCCTTATCAGTTTGGAACTTCTCTTCCTTGGCCACCTTGTGGTCCCATGGTTCATGCTCATGAAACTGGTAATGATCCCTCATAGCAATGAGTCTAATTTTTGGTGTGGGAGGACTTGCTTCATGCTGGTTGGTCTGGTTTATCAGCTGCCGGGTTATCTGATGTTGATACACGACCAGATCTGCCAATTGTCCAATCTGCTCCTTGATAGACTTGATTTCCTGTTCTATCAGGAGCCGTCTCTCTGAGAACTCCCAACTGTCTGGGCTATTAGTGCTTGATTGAGTTGACTCTCTGACACACTGGAGGTATTTGGATCCTTCTCCATTCCTTGTGCTAATCATATTGAAACTCTCCTCTTTGTGTTGAGGGAGGGGATTATCCTGTACATGAGGTTGCTCCGGTTTGGTCACCACAATCTCTCCATTGTCTATCAAGTCTTGGATTTTTTGTTTGAGAGACCAACAGTCTTGTGTATCATGGTCTGGTGATTCGGAATGGTGTGCACACTTTTTGCTTGGGTCAAAATTTCGTCCACCGGTACTGGTTGGTGGAAGAAGTTGAACAATCTTCTTTTGTGCTGTTAACAATTTCAGCACATTTTCTAATAAATCCCCTAAAGGGGTGAACGTTCTTCGACGTCTGGCCTCTGCAGTTTTCTGAAATAGAGGATTAGAAGGTTGGGTTGGAGCTTGAAAAGGGGAATAATTCCTCCTTTGAATGGGCATGCTGCTCGAATCACCTCTTTGATTCTGTCCTTGCAGTACTAAGGAAACTTCTTCTTCTTTCTTCTTGTGGGCTTTCCGGGGATTACTCCCATAACTTCCAGATTGGATATGCTCGACAACACCTTCTAAAGCGGTAAGATCTTTTATCTTCTCAGATTTCAGCCCCATTTCAGCCATTTCTCCGTGCTTGATCATCTCCAAGAATGGTTTTCTTATGCCTGCTAGGACCCTTTCATAATAGGGAGCCTCTTGAATGTCAATGAAGGTCATGACTATCTCAGACTCAGTCATAGGCGGGGTGACTTGTGCGTGCTGCCACCCGCCTCCATCGTTGAGCATACTCTCTAAATGACTCGGTGTTTTGCTTTTTGATTTTGGTTATTTGATATCTGTCTGGAGCTATCTGGGATAAAAAATTGTATTGATTGAGGAAGGCATGTGCTAACTCTTCCCAGTTGTGAATTTTTGAATTGTCCAGTCCGGCATACCAGGCTCTAGCCTCTCCGGCCAGACTCTTCTGGAACAATTGCATTCTGAGCTTCTCGTCCTCTGCGTAGTATCCGAGTTCTCCAATGAATACTTTCAAATAGGTGTAAGGATCTCCTAACCCATCGTATTTCTCAAAATCAGGGACTTGAAACTTTTCTGGATAACGAACCCTAGGAAATATACATAAGTCTGAATAATTGACACTCCCAAATGCCCCAGTCCCTTTGACGGACCGGATGATTTCTTCTATTTTTTGTACTTTCTTCAGAATATCACCAGCTTCCTGCTCTTTGTTGAGGTTGATGATTTCATTTGTTGGTTGTATCGTGGTTCTGTGGTTTAGGAATCTGAGTGTCTTTTTTTCCGGTCTCTTGACTGCCACCGGGTGTAGATGGTTCTGTATAACCGGTTGTTTGTTTCCCTTGAAGACCTTTGCTTTGTCTTTTTAAGAAAATAGCCAATTCGGCTATCTGGTTTTTCAGTCCTTCAAAATCTTCCCTATAAACAGGGGTAGATTCAGTTTGAGCACTTGAAGCCATGTCTGGAGATGGACTTAGCCATTCTAGCTTCCCGATTCCGGTTGAACCTATTTTGAACCGTTTGAAAGGTAGAAAGGGCTAGATTTAAATAAATCTAATTCGCCAAATTTATATTAAAACAAATTCGTATCAAATGAATAATTAAAACAGATATTTAATCACAATGAATAAAGAATATATATATATATATATATATATATATATATATAAAAGCTGTAAAGGGCGATGGATTTCCAATCCCAGGTCCGGACAGAAATGTAAATATATATATACATATATAATCTGTAAAAGAGCCACGGAGTAATCCAGGCTTGACAGAAAAGTAAATATGTATATATATATATATATATATATATATATATATATTTATAAAAGCTGTAAAAGAGCCACGGAGTAATCTAGGCTTGACAGAATGTAAATATATATATAAAAGCGGCAAAGAGCCACGAATTTTTCCAGGCTCAACTGAATGTAAATATATATAGAAACTGTAAAGAGCCACGAAATGATCCAGGCTCGACAGAATGTAACTATATATATATATATATATATTTATAAAAGTGGTAATAAGGCCACTGATTTCCAATCTAGGCCAATCTGAAATATAAATGTTAATATATACAGTTAGTATATATATATATTAAAGCAAAAAAGGCCACAAATTAGCAATCCAGGCCAAACGAAGTTAGAAAAATTATATATATATATAGTTTTATATACAAAAGCAGTAACTGCCACGAATTTGCAATCCGGGCTTGACAGAATTGAAAATTAGTATATATATAGTCAGTTATATATATAATAAAGCTAAAAAGGCTACGAATCAGCGATCCAGGCTTAACAAGTTAGTACGTACATATATATATATATGTACATAAAAGCTAGTAAAAGCCACGGATCGATGATCCAGACTGTGCAAATGCAAAAAAAACATATATATGTACTAAAATGTACTAAAAAGTAAGCACAAACGGCCACGGAACTGAGTTTCGGGCAAAACCAGAAGATGAAACTTTACGTGCACGTGAAAATATATGTAATATAGTAAAAATCGAGTTATGATCGCAAAAATACTTACAATGGACTGCTACACGGGCTTTTTGTCACTTAGTAGGCTTTAAATGGATGTTTCCACCGGTTAATTTTTGATATATCGTAGAATATACATATACAAACGTGTTAGAAGAATAAAATCGAGGTTTGGAGTATAAGAGGTAGGGCTAAGGGACAAAACGGGCGAAGTTTCAGAGCGTTTTCCTATTTTTTATTCTTTTTTTTTGGCAAGGGGGGTCTTATATTTAAAGACCCGATGGTTGCAGGTGTAACCGTGGAAGCTGCGGGTCTACCTGCGGCTCCCCAAGTGGGGCCCACTCCCGTGGGTCTCGACATGTCAAAGTACGTGCACTCCGAGCAACGCGATATCAGGTTCGAATCTTCATAACTTTTGATCAAAGCGTCCGTTTGAGGTGACATGGGACTTAACCTTTTTCGAATTCAAAAAGATGTGTTTATAACCGGATCTTTGTTTTTTCGTTATTTGTCCGTTGAGTTGTATTGTGCTATTTTCACTTGGGATCAATGTTATGGCTCTTTCTGACCTTTGTTGGTCGTTTTACCTATCAATATATGCGGGCAAGTATACACGGTCTACAAGTAATAAAGAGTAAGTAAAGTATCGTTCCCACAGAGAATTAACTAATAAAAGCCACCAAGCACTAGCCCATAACCATTTCAATCTTATCTAAATGAATGATTTGATATATTGGTTAAAACTATGAAATTAAACTAATACTAATTATCCCTAGAATAAACTAGTTAATAAAGATATGAGATTACAATTTTCCCTATTGATTCATTTAAATCAACATACTTCCTGTTAAGCCAAATTAATTATAATAGATTGTTAGTCGAGAACACGAAGGTAAGACAAGGCCATCTTTCGATGTACCAAATCCATATCACATATAATCCATAATTGATAGAATACACACGAACACCCTAATTATCTAAACCACTATATGTCTCTGTGATTTACAAATAATTAGGGTTTAAGCTCAAGTCCTCAATTGACTACAAGTGGTGCTTCGGTATATGTCTATCCTAAGAACAAATCATACATTCCAATCGCCATGTAGAACATACAATCACAAGCTATTAAGATTAGATCTAAATCCATACTTTGTCTTTCAAGTTCATATGGATTATCAAAGTAATCGATGGCCAATTAACTAAGTAATTAAGCATGAATCATAATAGACAATCCAATAACAATCAATAAGAATAACAAGGAAGTATATCAAAATAAACTACTCAATAGATTCCATTGCAATCCCAAAATAGAGTTTAACTCATAGTTGAATCAACTCTACAATCCACAATTTGAATAAACATTAGAAAATACAAATAGGAATCAAAGAGAAAATATGAATAAGAAAAGCAAATCTAATCCCTTGCTCCAAGTCTGAATCATAAAATGTCTTCCAATTGCTTCAAGCCCCAAATCCAATCTAATCTAGGGTTCTACTCTAATCTAACCAAATCTAATGAAAGAGAAGAAGATAACATGTCTATCCTAATGAACCCTAAGGGTGGAATACCCTTCTTTTATACTCCTATGTCACTATATATAAGCCCTAATATGAATCCCCCCCTTAGTTACGCTTCAATCACACTCTTTAATGAAAAAGTCAAGTTTAGTCGTGTTCCGGAGTGGCGCAGCCGCGTTGGAAATTGCCTGGAATTGGGTGCAGGCGCGCTGGAAGAAAATGTCATTTTTTTGGCCAGGGGAAGGGCTCGGCCGCGACAAAAATACACTACAAACTGGAGCGGCCGCGCCGCAAAAATTCTGCTGCAGTGACTTTTGGTAGAACAGCCATAACTTTTGATCCGGGAGGAGTTACGGGGCTTGCCACATGTCAAATCGAAGCTATCAAAGAGATTTACAAATTTTATTCTTTAAGCATTGAGAAATAATGGATGGAAGAAGATCGCAATTGAGATCCAAGTGACAGCTGTGCAATGGAAACCCAAAACCGTGAAGTTTAACGTCCGTTGGTACAAGGGTCATAACTCTCGCCTCCGAACTCTGACCCAAGTTTTAATCCAAGAAAACGAAATGAACATGCAAGCCCAAACGACATCCTGATTGCATTTCCTTCCCTTTTCATACCAATAGCCACTTACATAGCACCAAGAGAGTATCCAATATAAAATCTACAAAAACAAGCTAAAATGCATGAAAAGCTAATATAACACCTGAGTTTAAGCAACAATTGAAGTTAGTTAATAATATAGCAATTGTGTTGAGTCCATCATTCCCGGTTTACCTTGGCTGATCCTTCCTCGTGTAAAACCATGGATAAGCACTGAAATCCATGGTACCTGAAAAGAGAGAATATAAGAAGAGAATTAAAACAAAATAAAAAATATTTAAATTAAGACTAATTTGATTGAAGCTAATGTTGGCAAAAATTTATTAAACTAATTCCCTGGCAGCGGCGCCAAAAACTTGTTGGTCGTTTTACCGATCAATATATGTGTGCAAGTATACACGGTCAACAAGTAATAAAGAGTAAGTAAAGTATCGTTCCCACGGAGAATTAACTAATAAAAGCCACCAAGCACTAGCCCATAACCATTTCAATCTTATCTAAATAAATGATTTGATATATTGATTAAAACTATGAAATTAAACTAATACTAATTATCCCTAGAATAAACTAGCTAATAAAGATATGAGATTACAATTTCCCCTATTGATTCATTTAAATTAACACACTTCCTGTTAAGCCAAATTAATTATCATAGATTGTTAGTCGAGAACACGAATGTAAGACAAGGCCATCTCACGATGTACCAAATCCATATCACATTAATCCACAATTGATAGAATACACACGAACTGTGACGCCCCCAAATTCCAGGACCGCCACTTGGTCTCTCGAATTCGGTTCATCACGTGCTCATGGTAATACATCGCAATAATGATAACTAAATATCACACAACCACAGCGGAAAATCTATTCTAGAATAATTTACAATGATTTATTATAATTATTCCCCCAAGTCTCGCAACCTACAGTACTTAATAGATTACATAGTAATATCAATTAACGACTTGTTATATAATCTAACTTAAGCTTAAACATAAACAAATCCAGTCTTACTACATCATCTTCACACAATATTAATATATTTGAAACATAACAGACATAAGCTAGTTGGTAGCCTTGCCCTTGCCCTTAGCCCTCTTCTTGAAACCTCCACGAAAATTCCCTGATTGATTATTGTTGTTTTTATTGTGGTTGTTATTCTCCCATTTTCTCTTTCCCAAGTTGCTTCCTCCGCTACTGCTTCCTCCCGTACGGTTCTCTCCTCCAGTATTCTTTCCTTTCTTTTCTTTGTTATACAGACTTAAGGCCTCACTGCCGCCTTCCGCAATGATTGCCTTCTCCAGTAATGTTGCAAAGGAATCAATCTGAAGAACTGATACCTTATTGAACAGCCATGGCTTCAACCCTTGTTCAAAGCGTCTAGCCTTCCTCTCTTTATCACCAACTTGGTGCTCCGCAAATTGCACTAGTTCTTTAAACCTAGCCGCGTATTGCGCCACCGTCATCTCACCTTGTTTTAACTCTAGGAATTTCACCTCCATCCTATTCTTCATACTCTTCGGAAAGTAATTCTCGAAGAACAGTGTCTTAAACTTATCCCAAGCTATTATCCCTTCTCCAGCTCTTTGTTGATTAGCCTCCCACCAGTAGTTCGCTTCTCCCCTCATCATGTACGTGGCAAACACCGTCTTCTGATCTTCGCCTACGCTAGCTATAGTGAAGGCTTTTTCGATCTCTTTGATCCACGTTTGTGAGACGATTGGGTCGGTAGTTCCCTCGAACTCCGGGGGTCCTACACTCTTAAAGTCTTTAAAGGTTGTTACTGGCACAGTTTGAGGGTTCGGGCGAACGGGTTCATTGTTCCTTCCCCTTAAGGCTTCTCCTAACAAGTCTACCAGTTTCTGGATCGGGTCTACTTGTTCTCTCTCATTGTTAACGGATTCTTCGGGTGCAGTCAATCTACGTCTGGGCAGCATTATCTGCATAACAATTTTTCATTTTATTATTATTCAAGTATATCACTTAAGTATTTCTTTTAATACTAAAAGAATAAATTTATAACACGTTTCTAAAATCAACTCCATTTATATTCATATGCCATTTCATTTCATTACATGATTTTCCTAGCATACTGCTATAAATGTTATCACATGTATCCCCTAATATCACAAAAGACGGGGAATATACCAACCTACTACCATACTACCCTCTAACAAAAGCTAACTCGGGGTTTACATCATCATCCCACATCTTACACAAAAGATCGGGATTACAACATAGTATATACAATACATAAAGACACAACTAGTACTACCACTAGACTGACTAAGGAAATCTCATCCCATCATCCCGCGCTCCACAGCGCTCTTGTACTCCAACTGTGCTATATACGCAACCAGCTCTCGGCTCAAGGTATGTAGAGTCTGTCCCTGTTCTGCCGGGTAGTGGTACACACCATCAATCACCCTTTCAAAAGCTGAACGGAACACATACCCCATCTTATTCATCTTTCCCTTCTTGCACCTGACCTCATCCTCAAGGTCGTCAGCTCTCTCATTGGACGCTTCCCACTTATCCTCGAAGTGTAACCTATCCATCACCTCCAACTCTAGCTGAGTACGGAGTGCCTCTTTCTCAGTTTTCTCACTCAGCTCCCTCTGCTCAACCTCTTCTAGCTTCTCTGCCAAATCTACATTCCTAGCCACTGACCTGTGAAACAGAGTCCCCATCTGGATCCCTGCCTCCCTACGGTAGGCCATCTCCACCTCTAACTCTTGCATAGCCAGCTTCCTCTGGTGGTCCTCGTCCCTCAGCTTCTGGAACTCAGACTCTCTCTCGTGGGCCTCTGCCTCCAGCTCCTGGACTCTGCAGTCTAACTCTAGAATACGCTCCTCGTACTCGCCTAACATCTGTTCCTCTATAGTAGCCTCATCAGAGTCCTCTACTGGCTCATCCTCCATCGGCTCCTCCTCTGGATCAGACTCTATCTCAATCTCGTCCTCGTCATCGGACTCGAACGGTGCAACAGCCTGCACTGGTGTAGCCTCTAGAGGTGCCTCGTACACTACATGTATATCCCTGGGCTCCTCCTTGGCCACTCTACTAGGTACTCCTGTGTCTGTCATCCTACAATCACAAACACAAGACAAGAAATAGCATCTCCATTAGAATGTTAAACAAAATATAAGTTCATTGTATAAAATGAAGTTACATTTCATAACAGACTAAGCCTCTCAAGGAAAACAGTACATGATTTTTATCTCCTTCCTAACTTCTAAGTTCGCCTAAGTTATAGTCTAAGGACACTTGTTCCTAAGGTTTATAACTACAGCTTTGATACCAACCTGTGACGCCCCCAAATTCCAGGACCGCCACTTGGTCTCTCGAATTCGGTTCATCACGTGCTCATGGTAATACATCGCAATAATGATAACTAAATATCACACAACCACAGCGGAAAATCTATTCTAGAATAATTTACAATGATTTATTATAGTTATTCCCCCAAGTCTCGCAACCTACAGTACTTAATAGATTACATAGCAATATCAATTAACGACTTGTTATATAATCTAACTTAAGCTTAAACATAAACAAATCCAGTCTTACTACATCATCTTCACACAATATTAATATATTTGAAACATAACAGACATCAGCTAGTTGGTAGCCTTGCCCTTGCCCTTATCAATGCCCGAAGGTTCGCCATGCTCTGCCTTAACTGAAATGTTTTAGGGAAAGCAAGAATGAGCACAAATTGCCCAGCAAGTAATATACAATAAGGGTGAATAATAAGATTCTCAATTCTCGAAAGGGTATAGCAAGATTTGATAGTTCAAGAATAACAAGAATATCAACAGTTCTCAATAACAGTCGCTAAGGACAGGATAATATCAATATGATTCAATAATAAGTCAATTCAAGATTTCAAATAATTGAATACTGAGTAGTCACTACGGACTATGAACTTCTACTAGAATTGACAGTAATAAACTGAAAATCTAACAAAAACAGGTACAACAGGTGATCAACCTAAAGTACGCTTGTTATGCATAACAATCAATCATACTCAAGTGTGCACGTCGGTCCTCCGACAATTATATATTCCCTTCAAAGAAGGTTGTTCTTCTCAGTCAAATACAAGATCCCGCACCAATCAATTAGTTTGGGTTGCTTTTCAATAACATAAGTCCAGCCGAATCAAATGGCATAGACACTTTCACAATATTCAAGAACAATACTAAGTTCAGCATGAATAATAGTTTTAATGAAATAAGAGTTCAAGTATGCTAATTCAATTCAACCGATTAAATAGGAAACTAGTTCGCAATACACAAGATACGATACTTGCATAGTAAAAGAGTATAAGTTAGGAAACTTTCACAATCATAGATTTCCTTGCATAAAGTAAATGCGTCGGTTAGGATACTTGCACTTTAAAAGAGTGTAAGTAAGAGAACTTGCCTTTAGCGTAGTTTATCCACGAAAAGCAATCAACACTTTCGAATTCCTATCTTAATACAGTTACGTATATATATGATATTCATTAGTCATATAATTTAACTTCACATTTTCTCTTTGAATATACGATCAACACATAAGGTAAGTTTTACCTAGCTACACAGTTATATAGAATATAATTTCTATCCTTAACGTTCCTTCTTTAGAGTTTAAACGCATTCTCATATTATATAAGATCTCAACAATTAGCAAACATGCTTGCATATTATTAATATCACATAAGACCACAATCAATATTAAATATATTTCATTTTAGCAAGTTACGGCATCTCCTTAAGTTAACCGTCAAAATCGGGTTCAAGTAACATCATACAATATCACGTAGCATGTATTCATATTTAAAGGATACTTTCATGCTTGTATAACTTTTCCAAATCCAATCGTACATGGTATAGGTTCTTAAGTTAATACTTAAAGCCATTCAAGGACACGAACTCATATGGTCTAACATGGTCGCTTTTAAACACATAAGATATTCATATAACTTGTATTAGTCATGCTCATGAGTACTCGTATTGCATATATGTAGCTAGCATTGTTATTATCTTGAAAACATGCTTTGTTTATGCTAAACTTTAATCACGGTAACCAATCATGGTATATATATATATGCATGACATATGAATGAGTCTAAGAGTACTATCACATGTGTCCATAAATATCAGAATTTAAATCTCCACGTATCGTGTTAATGCTCACGTGCAAGGCTTGTATTTCTATTAGTGAATCTTACTAATAGGGCCTAACATGTTCATGCTTCCTTACGAACTATATAAACACAAGTTAAGGCTTCATTCATATATTTCAAAGTTATCTAAACATGCTCATAACATCAAAACGACTATATAGCATTTACATGATCATATCCACCTTCAAACTTACATTTTTGTTAGGAATGAGCACAAGTTAGGTTCACATGTTCATATTTTATTACGGAACCAATACAGATAAGCTAACATGCACTTCATGTGTCTCTAGGTGGTACTAACGTGCTTGCAAGGTCAGTATGTAAACATGCTTTATAATGTTAATGATTGTTTATGAAATTTTAAGTTCGTTTTCAAGCTTCATGTCGTTTTGTTAACCATGCATGCTAATACACTAAAACATGCTTACATTGCCTCATTAGGTTTATATATATGTATTAATCATGCTCCCATGCTTGTTTAAACAAAAAATCAAACAATTGGTATATAACAGTTTTGTTGCAGAATGCAGAAAACTGCACACAGAGGCCGGCGCTGCGGCGCGGCAATAGCAGCCATATTCTAGCGCTGTGGCGCGAGTGGCGCTGCGGCGCGGGCTGCGGCGTGGGTGGGGCTGCGGCGCGGGCTGCGGCGCTGCGGCGTGGGTACAGTTCCTGCAGTTCAGACTGCAGCGAAACCGACCCAAAACCTCCCATTTTATCGATCTCGACATACCCATATGCTATTAGACTAACCTTTTTAACTTACTAACACATATATATGCTTATATAACAATCAATCGCCCAAACGATTCCCAATTTCATGAACTTCAACTAATTTCACGAATTCGATGCTTTACAGAAATTACAGAGCAACAATGGAAATGAAAGTCAAGAAAGCTATATAGTGGTTCCATCACGTATGTATGTTCATATAACAACAATATAAGGGTTCTACAAACCAATCATGAACCAATTTGGCATAATCAAAAATTTGAAGGAAACTTCAGAAACAGAAAACGAAAATGAAGAACAAAGGAAGAGGGATTATACCTCTGCTAGGATTCAAATATAGTTTGCTGCTAATCCAACTTCTCCTACTGATATATGTATATTGCTTTCACTCACCACTTATGCAAACTCTCAGCAAATTGAAAACGAAGGAACATGGCTGCTATTTATAGAAGAATCCTTACACAGACAATGCTGAAGCTTTGTATATCAGCTAAGGAAGAGTTGGTAGAGTGGTTGAAGAACACTGTTGTGCCCACTCCCCGTATCATGATTTGCTAGAATGCTGAGTTTGAGAAGGTAGGAGTAGGCTAGCTTCATGAGTGTTTTACGTGTACAAGGTTTGTGTCTTATTAATATGGGACAAGGCATAAAAATCTCAGCATTTCCAATTTGTAAACAAACTACTGTTAATACTTAGGTTATATACACACACATATTTAGACACTTAGGTCTTTAACTGAAATGTCACAATAATTCATATACTGTAGTAAGTGTAAATTGACACGTATAATCCATGTACATTTTGTTAATACCGGATATAATCTAATCAGATGTTAACACATTACACTGTCTCCTTTATTAAAACTAATTGTTTACAATATGTTCATGATATATTATACAATGTATACCCACATATTTATTGTCACACAAGTTATTAATCAAGTAGCTCACATGGTTTAATAAGCCTTACCATATAATAGCGTCATATTACACTTCACATAATACATAGTCAGCTAATATATGCTACACATTTAATTCGCATGCTTGCACATATAATTTCTCATCTTATAAATTGAATATTAATTAATAATATACACATATCCTACATCAATCAATATAATTGTTAACCTCCATAACAATTTAATTAACCCTTATATGATTAATTATCACTTTGATATAAATCTTATTATATTTATAAACACGTTGCTCATTATTATTATGTTTCTTGCAATAATAATAATCACATATTATTAATCAATCCTCATTAGTATTTTATAACAGATAATTAATATTCTTCGATTAACAATTAATATAGATTAATTGTTCGCTTAAATTAATATAATCATTCTTATATTACGTCACTGTGCCACACAAGGCAATCAACGAGTTTATCACAAACTCCACCAATTTCTCAATTATTATAATTATTCAATTATATATAATTGAATTAATTCATCTCATAACACAAAATCATTTATATTCAAATAAATTCTCATTTCCATTAATATATTTATTTAATAATATATGGAAATTCTCGGGTATTACACGAACACCCTAATTACCTAAACCACTATATGTCTATGTGATTCACAAATAATTAGGGTTTAAGCTCAAGTCCTCAATTGACTACAAGTGGTGCTTCAATATATATCTATCCTAAGCACAAATCATACATTCCAATCGCCATGTAGAACATACAATCACAAGTTATTAAGATCAGATCTAAATCCATACTTCGTCTTTCAAGTTCATATGGATTATCACAGTAATCGATGGCCAATCAACTAAGCAATTAAGCATGAATCATAATAAACAATCCAATAACAATCAATAAGAATAACAAGGAAGTATATCAAAATAAACTACTCAATAGATTCCATTGCAATCCCAAAATAGAGTTTAACTTATAGTTGAATCAACTCTACAATTCACAAGTTGAATAAACATTAGAAAATACAAATAGGAATCAAAGAGAAAATATGAATAAGAAAAGCAAATCTGATCTCTTGCTCCAAGTCTAAATCATAAAATGTCTTCCAATTGCTTTAAGCCCCAAATCCAATCTAATATAGGGTGTTCTACTCTAATCTAACCTAATCTAATGAAAGAGAAGAAGAGAACATGTCTATACTAATGATCCCTAAGGGTTGAATACCCTTCTTTCATACTCCTATGTCACTATATATATGCCCTAGTATGAATCCCCCCCTCAGTTATGCTTCAATCGCACTCTTTAATGAAAAAGTCAAGTTTGGTAGTGTTTCGGAGTGGCGCGGCCGCGCTGAAAATGGCCTGGAATTGGGTGCGAGCGAGCTGGAAGCAAATGCCATTTTTTTGGCCTAAGGAAGGGTGCGGCCGCGCCCAAAATACACTACAAACTGGTGCGGCCGCGCCGCAGAAATTCTGCTGCAGTGACTTCTGGTAGAACAGCCATAACTTTTGATCCGAGAGGAGTTATGGGGCTTGTTACCTGTTAAATCGAAGCTATCGAAGAGATCTACAACTTTCATTCTTTGAGAATTGAGAAATAATGGATGGAAGAAGGTCGCAATTGAGATCCAAGTGACAGCTGTGCAATGAAAACCCAAAACCGTGAAGTTTAACGTCCGTTGGTACAAGGGTCATAACTCTCGCCTCCGAAGTCCGATTGGGATGATTCAAGATGTTCCGAAAAGCTTAGAAGACGCTCTACAATATGAACCAAGTTACAATCCATGAACACGAAATGAATATGCAAGCCCAAACGACATCTTGATTGCATTTCCTTCCCTTTTCATACCAATAGCCGCTTGCATAGCACCAAGAGATTATCCAATATGAAGTCTACAAAAACAAGCTGAAATGCATGAAAAGCTAATATAACACATGAGTTTAAGCAACAATTGAAGTTAGTTGATATCTAAATAAGTGGCTATAAAACCACTTATCAACCTTCATTGCATCAATTCGGCTTGATTTTGACCGAATTGGTATCAAGTTGGTAAAATGACCGTTTTGCCCCTCCAGGGGTTGTCTCCTGTGTTGGCACGGTCTTTGACTATTTTCTCGGGGTTGGCTCCGAGGTTTGAACCCATTCAATTCTGTTCACCCTCAAGGTTATCTCTGAGGTTGACTTGGTCTCCCAGGGTTATCTTTGGGGATGATGTGATATTTTGGGGTTATCTCCGAAGTTGACTTGGCTTCCCAGGGTTGTCTCTGGGATTCCTGTACCTCCCGGGTTGTGACCGGGGCTTGACTTGACATCCCGGTGTTGTCGCCGGGGTTGAGTTGGATCTCCCGGTGTTGTCGTCGGGGTTTTTGTACCTCCCGAGTTATGACCGGGGCTTGATTTGGTATTTTGGTGTTGTTGCTGGGGTTCCTGTACCTCCCGGGTTGTGACTGGGGCTTGACTTGACATCCCGATGTTGTTGCTGTGGTTGAATTGGATCTCCCAATGTTGTCGTCGAGGTTCCTGTACCTCTTGGGTTGTGATCGGGGCTTGACTTGACATCCCGGTGTTGTCGCTGGGGCTGAATTGGATCTCTTGGTGTTGTCGCCGAGGTTGAAATTTATTTTGAATTTCAAGGGTCATCTCTGGAAGGTAAAAGACGGTTTTGCCCTCTTGCAGGGTTAGTAATAGGAATGCAAAATTTCAAGTGTCTACAAAGACACCGGCAGAAGTAATGTGTTTCTTAGGATTAGCAGGTTATTATGATTTATTTAGGATTTTTCCAAGATAGCGACTCCGTTAACCAATTTGACGAGGAAGACAGTAAAGTTTTTGTGGACAGACAAATCTGAGGAAAGTTTTTGTGAATTAAAGAAGAGGTTAAGTGAAGCACCTGTGTTGTCTCTACCGGACGATACACTAAATTTTGTAGTCTACAGTGACACATCGCATAAAAGGTTAGGATGTATACTCATGTAAAATGGCAAGGTTATAGTATACGCGTCGCGACAACTGAAAGATCATAAAAAAGGGTATCCAACCCATGATTTAGAATTGGCAGCAATAATGTTTGCTTTGATGATATGGAGACTTTATCTTTATGAAAAAAAATGTGAGATATACACAGATCACAAAAGTCTAATATATATCTTCACATAGAAAGATTTGAATATGAGATAAAGGAGATGGCTGCAGTTGATTAAAGACTATGCTTGTGAAATGTTGTATCATCTTGGGAAGGCTAATGTGGTAGCTAATGCGTTGAGTAGGAAAGGTAGAGAGAAATTGCTCATGTTAACTTCCCAGGAAGAGTTAGTGAAAGAAATGTCTAGGATGGAGATAGAAGTGTAGTTTCCAAGGGAATCAAATGAAATACTTTTTGCAGTAGAGATTTAATCGACCTTGTTAGACAAAGTAAGGGAAGCTCAAGAAAAGGATGGAGATTGTGATTAAATAAAGCTCCAACAAGTAGAAAAAGAAGAATTAAAGTTCAAACTAGATAAGGATGGAATCTTGAGATATGAAGATCGAGTGTGGGTACCTTATATACCTTTGTTGAAAGAAGAAATATTGCAGGAAGCTCATTGTGCAAGATATTTGATTCACCATGGAAGCAACAAAATGTATCAAGATCTTCGACAACATTTTTGGTGGCCAAATATAAACCAAAAGACAGTGGAATATGTCGCGAGATGTTTAACTTGTCAGAAGATCAAAGCCGAACATCAAAGACCCAGTAGTCTGTTACAACCATTGGAGACACTAGAATAGAAGTGGGAGTATATTACAATGGACTTCTTGGTAAGACTTCTAACTACTCCAAAAGGTTATGATGCAATATGAGTCATTGTAGATCGCTTGACATAGTTAACACATTTAATACCAATCAAAGTTAGATTCAATCTGGATCAGTTGGCAAAGCTGTATATTAATTTGATTAAGCATGAAATTTGGAGAGAATACAAAACAAACCTATACCAAGTTAAAGATCACTTTTAAAAATATTTTTTGGACATTACATAAACTCTTTACTAACTGATTAGTTACTAAAATGGCTATAACAATTTCCAAAATAGAGTTTTTAAGTATGGTTTTACAAGTTTAGCACAAACAGTCCCAAGTTATGGTTACATGTATATCTAAGCATTCTTGCAAGCTCCTAACCATCATTATAACTCATTATCATGGAATTTAACATGCTTTCATAATTAGTGAGTCATTAGCATAAAACAGTCCAATTAGGCATTTTAAGCATGAGTTAATATTAGTAAGTCATGACAATCTTAGGCTTTGATATCCTTAACTTCTATGCATGCTTGCATCATGTGTGTGCTATGTAACTTGTATACATGACTTGTATCCCATAGTTTCAAAGTTAACATGCTCATGACCCTAAACAACCCTCTACCATGACTTAGGTTTGTTTCATTATAGCATAACTTTGTAAATCAACTAAGCTAGTCATAATTATAACATTTTTACATACAAACATGCATAAAGAGACTAATTTACCTATCATCACATATGGACATCATTTGGATTGCTCAAATAATTAGTATAACTCATAAAAATCAAACAGTTCTCTCTTAAGCCCTATATCAAACACCTTGATGCAGTACATATAGTTTCAATTTATACATATATATATATATATATATATATATATATATATGAATTGAAACATATATCTCCATAGCAATTCCCAACCTTATGGCTCCCGGACCCTTCATAGTCCCCAAGTTAAACACAATCATCACAAAACAACCACAATGTACATGATTAGACTATGCTACCAATTAATAGTTTGAATAAGAAAGGTTAGATTACAATTACCTTGCTCTTGCTTAAGCCTTGAGGCTGATGATTTTCTACTTGAAAACACTGATGTTATGGTTGCTAATTCTCCCTTTTTCCTGCCCCAACCGTAGCTATTATTTCTCTCCAAAAATGGCTTATACTTCACTCTTGTTGTTAATATATTTATTGAAAGAACTTCCAATTTTTGGGGTGGAAGAGCAGGCCTTATTTTACTGAGCTCTCCCCCTAGCCTTAGGTTCAGGCTCTCTATTTGGCTTCTAGCATGACTTAGCAGCCCCTTCACCAGTAAGTCTATATAGCCCCTACTTGGCCTCTACAATGACCTCTAACCAGCCCCCTACTAGGCTTAACAACTCCCTCATAGCTCAGCAGAAATGACCACTGGTAGTAGTCATGTCTTAGGTTCCCTATTCACTAATCATGTTATCCTAGCTCCCCAACTGAATTGGTTATTCTCTTAACTAACTGACTATATATGTGACGACCCGAGAAATCGGTTATCCTTGCAATTAGAATTTTAAATAATTAATTACTAAAAGGAAATTTTATTAATTATTATGTGTAATAAGATGTTAGGTTATTAAAGGTCGATATAATGACCTAGTTTATGTGATTATGTGATTATGTGTATATGCAATGAATGACTATATATGAGATAAAAAATCAATTTAGTAACAGTTTGGTTCTGACTCTAAAGTAGACAGGTTTTTACCCATTTGTTTTAGCGACAAATTAGCTCAGGTACCATAAAGAAGACTGATTAGAATTAGTCTTAAATAGACACCCGAAAGCCTGTCTGCCTTACCCCTATAGCAGAAAAAAAAACATGAAAGTTAATATTTTGACTAATTGGATAAGTTAGAAAGTTAATTAGAAGAAAAGAAAATTAGAGGAAGTTAGTAAAATAATTATATGGCTAACTAAAGGACAATAGTTGATTGGGACAAAAGAAGTGAGCTTGTAATTATCCCCATGTGGGATAAAGACGATGAGAATGGAAGAAAGGCCATGTGTTGGATGGTTAGAGTGGTGAGTCATTTGCTTAGTGGCTAAGTATTAAAGAATTAGGAGGCTATGTGTCACTCAGTGGTAATTTGAATATGTGGGATAATTGAGAAGTGGATGAGACAAAGAAGGGGGGTAGTATCGGGCCATTTTTTGTAGAGAAAAGGTGGTGACTCACCTTGTTTAATGGCTAAGTAAAGGGACATAGAGATAAGGTATTTAATGCATGGTTTCCCCATTAAGAACCTCTCAACCAATAAGAGCTTGATACTTAGCTTTTGTCTACTAATGGTTAGCCTAATTATGGTTTGATTAAGTTAACATTGGGGAGAGTTAGTAAGGTTTAATAGATGAGGAGTAAGACCATGGAAGACTTAAGTTGAGTGACAAACTTGTAGGGAATGAAAAATAGTTTTTATATAAGCAAAATAATAAGTATTCTTCTTTTCACTTTCATTATTTTGTTAAGTGTTGGGAGAACAAGAGACAGAAAGAAAGAGACAGGGAGATGGACGGATGAGAGAGAGATAGAGAGAGAGACATAGAAGGTAAGGATCAACTTGGAACTTTGATCATCTTAAGTAAGAAAGAAGAAGAAGAATCATCAAGAGGTAAGACTATGAACCATGAAACTATTCATCTCTATTAATTTAATTTTTTTGAATTTGATAGTTGTTGGTGGTTGTTGTTGTTAATGGAGGATCATGAAGGATCTTGGAGTTATAAGGTTGTTGTTATATATAACCTTATAAACTAATGGTAATACGCATGAAAGTTGGAACAAATAATAAAAATGCAAGCCTTTGCGTAAAGGATTGAAAAGCTTAATAGTGGACTGTTATTTGGACTTATATTAATAATGGACCAAAGCTTGAAATGAAAATCCGAAAAGATAGGTTTGCACTTCCATGAGTTATGAAGGTAACCCAATTAGGACAAAAGGAAAAGCCTTTGTAACGAAGTTATGGCGGAATTTCTAATAAAGTATGTAAAAAGATAAGAAAAACAGTTTCTGCACTGACTTTTGAGTCAGTTTTCTGGGTAGTTAAAGCTTTTGACAATTAATTATTTTTAGGAAGTTTTCTATTTTGTAGTATAAGGAAGCCGTAGGCTCAAAAATAAACTCATTCCGATAATAGAGGGTCAAGTTATGATGTTGCAAAGTGGGTACATCGTAAAGAAAATACTGCCCATTTTAGCTTCACGAGCTGTAGGTTTTGAACTAATGCATACGGGCAAAGCAAACATGTTAACCTGTCTGGATGGTCATACAGGGATTTTGAGCAAATGCGGACATGATACCTTGTCTGGATTCATACAGGGAGTTTTGAACTAAAGCAGTCACCGAGGCAGACACCCTAAAGCGGACGGGTCAAGTTGTCTACTTTATACTTGTAACGAAAAATGAAAAATAAAAGTTGGGAGCATTGATTTAAATCATAAAACGCAAACAATAGGAAATGGAATAAAGTTAACGTTGTTGGGTTTGCTAGAAACGCACACATGCAATCATATTACATATAAACGAAGCGGAAGCGTAATAAAATAGGATTTTAAATTTTTCTTGCAAACCATAAACCATGATCATATCTTGTGCTTGATTATCAATCTATAAAAGAGTAGGAGATCAGAATTATACCCTTGTAGATCGAGCTTCCACAGGTACAAGTTCTCCTCCAATTTGAATCTACGAGATTGGTTCCTTTCCTTTGATCAATGCAAGCCACCCAAGCGTTTGACCTCTAGAGGTGATCCACAAAGGAAGATGAATTGTTCAAGAAGGAGGGCGGTTGGCTAAACCCTAGTTTTCTATTCTCTATAGAAAAGGAGTACTCTCTAACAATTGAAATTTCATCATACGAAAGCTAGCATAAGACTCATCTTATATAGATATTAGTCAACCCTTCTAAACCAATTAGAAATAGGGTTTTCATTTAATTAATTAAACTCCTTTAATTAATTAAGCTTCCCAACACATTGGGAACAATTAATTAAACTCTTTTAATTAATTTGCCTCTTAATTTTATTAGGAATAAATGAGAGTACTAATATTAAATTAATTCCTAAACTTATTTAGAAATTAAAATAATAATAATTATAATAATATTAATAAGACTCCTCTTCTTAATTTATATTTAATATTTTCAAAATATTAAATAATAAATATTAAGCTATTTAATTTATTCTATCACCATAGATTAAATTAATTACACTTAAAATATTATTACGATTATGCCATTACCTTCTTAAATAATTATTCTTCCTTTTATGGTGTGACCCTTTAGGTTCTCTATATTAAACTGGTTGTAAATAAATCAATAGAATAATTCTAATCTTATTTAAATAAATAAATTAAACTAATAATCTATTTAAATAAATAATATTTATTCTACAATAGGGATAAACCTTCCTAGAGATCAACGACTTTCTAGATAATATAGATTTCAACATTAATCATAAAAGAACCATTGAGTTAATAGTTACCGAACAATTCAATCCTTTTACTATACAATGTCCCAATTAAATATAAGATATGGATTTACTGTCAAGTCTTATTTTATTTAATTATATTTATTTCGATTCCAAAATGCAAACTCCAAATAATGCAAATTAGAAACTCCTTTTTAATTTCATTCCACCTTGGCCAAGGATTCTTGGGTTGTCATTTATCGAATCACATAGGACATATCTCTTCTTTTACTAGAAGTGGTAGATTCTTTATTGATCATTCGTTATCTCCATATATAACTTATTATACCCAAGCATACCTTTTTGATATTCCCTATGGGTCTTAAAGAATAAGTCAAAGTATAATTCATTATACACAAGATACTATGATGATCTCAAGTCTGATGATCACTTGTACTACTATCACATTAGGAATTCTTATTGGTAGGCGAGTAAAACTCCATTTGGTATTCCTTAGCGAGTCACGTTCAGTGTACTTATTCTCTAATAATCACCTACATACTTGCTTTAGTGTCTTTACACAAATGATCATGAGATCAATCATCCTCATCCAATGAGCAAGCAACATATGTACCAATCTATCCGGATTTACTAATCCCCTTTTTAGTAATCCATCAATTGGGAACTATTTTAGTTTTAAGCTATCTAATAATTTAGATCTCATTAGCATGATCAACATCATGATTCTAAAAGCATTGCTTAAAACTATGGGTTATTTACATATTCTAAAAACAACATCATGTAGATAATTAAATGTCTTTAATAAATGAATACTTTTATTAACAAATAAATAAGATCGTTTTCAAAGTATATGCTTTATCATCATACATGATTGGCTTGTATGCATACTACTTTCAACCTCCCACTTATATTAAAGCCAATCGCCATGGTATCTTATACCCATATTCTCTAAGTGACGATCAAATTGTTGTTGTGTTAAAGATTTAGTAAATTAATCTGCAATGTTGTCTTGAGAGTCTACACGCTCCAAGGTGACGTTTTCTCTTTCTTTGATCTCCCTGATCAAGGTAAATTGCCACAATACGTGTTTGGATTTCTACTGAGACCTGGGTTCCTTAGCCTGTGCAATAGCTCTGGTGTTGTCACAGTACAAGGGGATTGCTCCTCAAATGATAGGAACCAAACCAAGTTCGGTTATGAACTTCTTCATCCAAACAGCCTCCTTTGCAGCTTCACTTGCAGCTATGTACTCTGCCACTTTCACTGAATCATCAACTGTTTGATGGTTGGAACTATTCCAACTCACTACGCCACCGTTTAAGGTAAACACATACCCCAAAACACATTTACTGTCATCTTGGTCTGTTTGAAAACTTGAGTCTGTGAACCCTTCGAGTTTTAATTCAAACCCACCGTAGACAAAAAATATATCCTTAGTCCTTCGTAAGTACTTTAGGATATTTTTCATTGCCTTCTAGTGCTCTTCTCCTGGATTCAACTGATATCTTCTTATTACACTAAGTGCATGAGCGACATCAGGTCTAGTACATATCATACCGTACATGATAGACCTATTACTGAAGCATAAGGAATCTTACTCATACAGTCTCTTTCCTGAGGTGTCTTTGGGGCCTGTTTCTTGGAGAGATTTATTCCATGGCTCATCGGTATAACACCTCTTTTAGAATCTTCCATGCTAAACCTCTTTAGCATCGAGTCAATGTACGTTCCTTGGGATAAGTGAAGCATCCTTTTAGATGTATCTCTATAGATCTTTATCCCCAAAATATAGGATGCTTCTCCCAAGTCCTCCACGGAGAAGTGTTTAGATAACCTGATTTTGATTGATTGTAGCATAGGAATATCATTTCCTATTAGTAATATATCATCAACATATAATATAAGGAATGAAACAGTGCTCCCACTAACCTTCTTGTACACACATGGTTAATCCTCGTTTTTAATAAAATCAAACTCTTAGATTGTCTCATCAAAACGGATGTTCCATCTACGAGAAGCTTGCTTTAATCCATAAATGGATCGTTGTAGCTTACAGACTTGATTTGTTTCAACCTTTGAAACAAATCCCTCTGGCTGTGTCATATACACATCCTCCTCAAGTTTCCCATTAAGGAAGGCCATTTTCACGTCCATCTGCCAAATCTCATAGCCGTAATAAGCTGCAATTACAAGCAAAATCCAAATGGACTTGAGCATAGCTACTGGTGAGAAGGTTTCATCATAGTCAACTCCTTGCCTTTGTTTAAAATCTTTTGCAACCAGTCGACCCTTATAGGTCTATACCTTACTGTTCACTCTAGTCTTTCTTTTAAAGACCCATTTACACCCAATAGGCTTAATGCCTTCAGGTGGTGAAATAATTTCCATACTTGGTTCTCATCCATGCAGTCCGTTTCAAATTTCATGGCTTCTAGCCATTTTCCTGACTCTTTATTACTCATAGCCTGTTCGTAATTCAATGGATCATCATTATTCATGATGTGTACCTCATTATCATCCTTTATGACAAATCCATATCTATCAGGTATCTTCGGTACTCTTCTAAATTTACGAATAGGGTGTTGTACAGTAGTTTATCCACTTGGTCAGGTACCTAACTTTGATCCATAGTAATTTGTGGTTCTTGAACTTCTTCAAGATATATCTTACTCCCACTGACCCCTTCATGGATAAACTCCTTTTCTAAGAAGGCAACATGTTTCGCAACAAACACCTTTTAATCAATTAGATGATAGAAATAATACCCTCGTGTTTTTTTAGGGTATCCCACAAATCTACACTTGTTGGATTTAGTCTATAGCTTATCATTTTCAAACTTTTTGACATAAGCTGGACAACCCAAGGTCTTAACATGCTTAAGATTTGGTTTCTTCCTTTCCACATCTCATATGGGGTCTTTGGGGTGGATTTGGTAGGTACCTTGTTAAGTAGGTATGCAGCCGTTACTAGGGCATAACCCTAGAAGGAAATTAAAAGATCGGTAAAACTCATCATGGAACGAACTATGTCCAAAAATGTTCGATTTCTCCTTTCAGATACTCCATTTAACTGTGGTGTACTTGGTGGAGTCCATTGTGAGATTATAACATTATTTTTGAGACAATTGAGAAACTCACCGCTTAAGTATTCTCCACCTCGATCCGATCAAAGAATGTTAATACTTTTACTAGTTTGTTTCTCTACTTCACTTCTGAACTCTTTGAACTTTTCAAATGATTCAGATTTGTATTTCATTAAATACGCATATCCAAATCTTGAGTGATCATCAGTGAAAGTAATAAAATAAGAATACCCTCCCCGTGCATTCGTTGTCATAGGTCCACAAACGTCTGTGTGAACCAACGCTAACAACTCTGTAACTCTTTCTCCTTTTCCACTAAAAGGAGATTTAATTATTTTACCCATGAGACAAGATTCACAAGTTGGATATGATTCATAATCAGATAGCTTTAAGAGCCCATCCTTATGCAACTTGAATAATCTTGTTTCATTGATATGACCAAGTCTACAGTGCCACATATAGGTATAATTAACATCATCTCTTTTCCTTTTCTTAGTTTGTTCAATTTAAAATATATTTTCATGCAAGTCAAGTATGTAAAGTCCATTTCACAAATTACCAACACCATATAAAACATTGTTATTATAAATAGAACAACTGTTGTTTTTTTATTATAATGTCATATCCATCCATATCTAAGACGAAAATAGAAATAATATTTCTAATGATATTTGGAACAAAATAACAATTATTCAAATTAATGGACTTGCCCGTAGGCAGTGCTAAACAATAAGTGCCTACAGCGCTAATGCAGCAACCTTTGCTCCATTTTCCACTCATAGGACAACCTCACCCTTGTTCAACTTTCTACTTCTGATCAATCCCTGCATAGTATTACATATGTGAGAACCACAGCCAGTATCCAATACCCAAGTAGAATTTTGACTTTCTAAAAAATTAATTTCAATCATAAACAAACCTTGATTAGGATTTGAAGCTTCTCAAGCATCTTCTGCTTTTGTTTTGCAAGGAAATTCTTGCAGTTCCTCTTCTAGTGACCCGACTTGTTTAATGGAAGCACATTCTTTTGCTATCTAGATCAGGTTTTTTTTGTTCCTTCCTATTCACTTTGCCCTTAGCCTTCTTAAATTTCTTCTTTTCAGAAGATACCTTAGGCCTCTTCCTTTTCTTGGAAGAATCATCCACCATATATTAAGACTTGGTTTTTCTTGGATGGGAAATGACCTTCTGCATTTTTCAACATGTTAAGTAATTCAGGCAAGCCGACGTCCAACTTATTCATGTAAAAATTCATAACAAATTGTGAGAAGGTGTCAGGGAGTGACTGCAAGACTAAATCTTGACTCAACTCCCCATCCATGGCGAACCCAAGCTGTCCAAGGCGTTCAATCAGATTGATGACCCTTAGGACATGAGTCTCAACTGCAGTGCCCTCGATCATCCGAGATCGGAAGAGCTCCTTAGATATCTCATATCTACCAGTCCTACTTTGTTCACCATACAACTCCTTGAGGTGAAGAAACATAGTAGGAGCATCCATGTTTTCATGCTGATGCTGAAGCTCGTTATTCATGGATGCGAGCATGATGCATTGACCCATAGATGCATCATCTTGCCACTTTACAATAGTGGTAATCTCTTTCTCAAAGGCTGTTTCTGGAACAGTTCCAGGGACATGCGAATTCAGGACATAAGAAATCTTTTCAACAGTGAGAACTATTCTCAGATTCCTTAACCAGTCCATGTAATTCAGTCCGGTTAGTTTGTTAGCATCAAGTATGCTACACAGTGAAATTAGTGATTTCGATATTTTTAAATTTCTGCATGTGAAAAGACAACATTTTAGCAAACATTCATTTAATTAATTTTATATACCAAAATAAATTATGTCTTATTTTAGATTGGTATCTTCCACTATTTTCTTCAAACTATATTACCCTCACTTATATAGTTCGGCAAAATCTAATTAAAGATTTGCTAGTGAGAATAAGGATCCTATTTCAAATGTATATAGCCTTGTGGAAAGCACAACAAACCATATATAAATAAATAGGTAGACAACTCTTTGTCAATTACATCAACATGTAACTCTTTTTATTTTGCATCTCAGATTATTTTGATCAAGTGGTAGTGTAGCGCCCCCAAATTTGGGTCCCTAGAACCTCGGACCTGGTACATTATGGTATTTCATTATCATACATATTATATCATCTAATGCAGAATATATAAACATATATTATTTATTTCACATGATTCTATAACATTTTCCAAGGTCTGTTAACCTTAACTGAATACATACCTTAAGTAATTAAAAAGGTTTACAACATTACTTGCATATGATACCTAAATAGTTATGAACGCATAATAATCTACTCTTTGGAATTTGCCTTTGTCTCTGTCTTTCTTCGAGCCTTCGTCTTAATCTGAAATTTGTTATCAGGATATAGCAAGGGTGAACAACTAATTTGCTCAGCAAATTTAAATACAACAACGATATATCATGATTGAAAGAAAGAATAAGCTTTTGAATTTTTAACAATATAATAATTTTGAAAGAGCATAAATCAGAATTTCAATAAATGAATAACTGAACCAATAATGTTTAATATCAACAAGGACCATGAACAACTTTAACTGAACCTTAGGGTAATGAAGGTGATCAACCCTTCATACCTGATGAACATATGCAATTTGGACTAAGTGCGAATCAATAATCAAATATGTGGAATAATTGTAAATAATTAAACCATTAACATGCTTGAAAGATAATAACTCGAGTTTGAGTTAAGAAAAACTTGCCTGATTTGTTGACTACTGCTACGCAATTTAAGTTAACTTCGTTTGTAAGACCTATCATTAATAAGATCGATCTCTCAATTAGCTTCACATATCTTACCCATAGTAATTTATCTAATATGTAATCACATAATCAATCATTAGATAACACCTTAGGTATTCACAAGTCTAAACCTAGCACACATCGAGTCTTTAATAATATTCAATATAGTATACTGAGTGGTTTTCCATAAACAACCAACAAATTAGTTTTCGTCTCGTCTACACTGTTTTCACAGTGAGTTAGATCTGTTGCTAATTCGTATATACTTCCGCTCCCTGAAGGAATTGTTTAACCCAGATACTATACATCACCTATTACAGAGTACGACTGTACTACTTTAGACTTAACACTTATAAGTTCTTATTATAACTCAGTAATCTGTTTATGAATTCAGCAAACTGAATACATTATTTTAGCAAGCTGAAAACAAGCTGTCTTCCTTTTCTGATATTTTCAGTTTCCAATTCTACAACCTGAATTGTTCAATTCAGCAAGCTGAATTACCCTTTTCATGAAAATACCAAATCATATTATTATTTTTCTATCCTTTGGCCACACATATATACATATATTTCATACACAAAAATAATTTTTCTGGAATTTTTCAATTCCCTTTAGTATTTTTCAAAAATTCGCTTTTAGTTTGTAGCTTAAGAAATTAGCTATATCATGCTTAACTCTAACAATTCCCAACTCTTGGCAGAATCTTACATGTATTAACTTGAACTTCCAGTTTAAATTTCGTGGCCATCGGAGTTATAGAACTCCGGTTATAGCGATTTTCGTCCAAAAAATCCAAATATTTAAATGACCATAACTCGGTCAATTTTGGTCGGAATAAGCTCATCTTTGGACAGGAGCTACTTTATATCATATATTTTTATATCCCAAAATATTGGAATTTATTTCATTACTTAAGTTTCCAAAACTACCCCTAGCAGTTTTGGGCAGATTACTTTATGTCATTTTTCATATTTTGACTCCTTTGCTAAAAACAGTCCACATGAAAATCTACAATACCTTTTTCAGTGATTCCACTTAAAAAAGTTATAAGACTCATAGATCTAACTCTAGGACTTGACAACACTCAAAAATTCAAAATATAAAAAGACATATGGTCGTTAGAATTTCATATTTTGTTTTCTCAAAAATCTAATTTTCAATCCTGTGTTTTGTAAGAAAACTTTCATATTCTCACCCATTCACAAACATAACACATCATAATACCTACTAATACTTCATATACTCATGGATCTACCATGATCCATGATATATTTCATCAAACATTACCAAACACTAGATTAAACACAATCAATGCTAAGAAAAATTAAGATTTTCTAACTTTTGAAAAACCTAGTTTTCATTTCTTAGTTTAGATCCAACTTTTGATCCTCAAAAGGGTTATATCTAAACATAAAACACTTTTAAACACATAGATATAAGATTTTAAACCTCAAGATCATAACTTCATATTATCAAAAATTAAATCAAACCAAAAAAGAAATTAGACTATATAAGTAGGAATTTTTGTTATACCTTAGCTTTTCCTTCATCTCCTTCTTCCTAAGATTGATTAAAGAATTATGAACTTGCAAGAACTCTCTCTCTCTCTCTCTTGGCCAAAATTATTGGCTCTCTACCTCTCTCTCTTGTTTGCTTTATTTGGCTAGCTATGATGAAAGAGAAAATAAAGGAAATATAATTTGGTTTTGGTGGGTTAGTAGATATATTTGGTATATCTAATTTTATCTCCCATCAACTCTCTCTCTCTCTTGCTTTGCTCATCATGTTTAAGTGTCCTGCACTCTAAGGCTTTCTTGTAAGTTTAGTTAAAGTTGGTGGCTCCATCCAAGGCTTGACACATAAGTGGTTAGGTGAAAGTTGTTTACCAACTAAAGTAATATAATCATTATATGCATCACCCCTTTCTCCTCCTCTCCTTGGCCGAATTGGGCCATCTCTAGCCCAAATTTTGTTTTCTTTTTAATGCTCCACTTAGCTTACTAAAGATCCAAAAAGTCCT
This sequence comes from Panax stipuleanatus, assembly GCA_020205555.1. Classification (NCBI taxonomy): domain Eukaryota; kingdom Viridiplantae; phylum Streptophyta; class Magnoliopsida; order Apiales; family Araliaceae; genus Panax; species Panax stipuleanatus. Next base: position 80,320,061 of record CM035119.1, read on the forward strand.
CCCTTAATTGGGCTACAAATTGGACTACTTATTTAATTCTTTGAGCTTGCAAATTTAATTCTTTGGGCCATCAAATCAACATGATTCCATACTTTTAATTTTTATCTTACCCTAATCATGTAGTTAGGGTTTTCATTACGCACATTTATAAATAAATTCCTTACTCATATACATTTAATTTCATAATCCAATTAGACTTACTTTACTTAAGTTATAAAATTAATTAATTGAGATATATAAAATAATTCTCTTAGGGTTAGTATATATTTTTAAATACTAACATTCTCCCATATTATAATCCCTTAGGTTATTTAATTACCATACCTAATATAAGTATTAGATTACATAACTTTATTCTTAATTCTCTTTATATACAAAATAAATGTATACACATTATATAATGTATATTTATTTAATCACGTACATAATCCACATAAGTTAAAACATATTCCCCTAGTGTATTAACTTAATAGTCCTAATTGGCTTAATAAGTTATAAACACTCACATAATCATACAAGATAATATAATAGGTTGAGACATATTTCATAAATCTCTTAGATTAGGTCACTAGTATATAGTTAAAATACTAGGACAATTAAATAAAGATAACTCTTGAGGTTATTTAATTCCAATACCTAATTTATAACATTAGGCTACAAATATTTCTTTAATTCTCTTTATACCAAGAATAAATATATCTACATATTTACAATACATGTATTTACTTCATCTCACACATGTCCCACATAAAGTCATAATGTATTTGTGTATAACACATTACTATGTATATATATCTATACATATACTCATCTCATTTCAACCTCATAGCATCTCTTCATATGAAATTTTATTTGCTTAATAAAATTTCCACATGTATCATTCTAAAATTTATTACACTATTTAGTTCACATCACAATTATAGGTATCATAGTACCTTATCCTTAATATTCCTTCAAGTACATATAAATTCATTTATAGGGTTTTGGAATTTTGTAACCCATATTTTCTCTATTATCTTTCAAATAGTAAACCATATAAGTTTTTCTTAAATTTTTTAAATAAATCCTCAAATTTCCATCTAGGTTTTATTCTTTAACCTTTATTTTAATCGTTTAAGTTCTTATAAATTTCGGGTTGTCACTAGTAGCACATCCGAATCAAAATTATCTGAGTTAAGTCCAACCTAGCACTTTCATGTATTCAAAAAAAAAAAATTATCATTGTGCAAAGCACAATAAAATAATATTGTTCAATTTTCTATATAAGCATCAAATGTGATAAATTAACATCTTAAATACTTAATACTTGCTTTGTGGATAGTACAACAAACTCATATTAAATATTTAATGCTCTATTAATTTTATTATGCTAGAAGACGACGTTCAATATTCCAAATATCTTTGAACGCTTTAGGCTTAAAATAATTTTTTTGAAGAATTTATTATTATTACTCTAATCTTGTTTAGCTCGCATGCACACACACACACACACACACACACATATATATATATAAAATACGAGTCATTTTATTAAAACATGCAAAACATATTTGCATAAAATATAATATATATATAATACTAGCATGCACATATAGAATACTATATTCTACCCGGATTGATTATGAACTTTTATTCTAGTTTGGTTCACTAGAGCCATCAAAGTGAACCAAAATATCAAACCTAGGAGTGCAAGAATTAAATTTAAACATAACTATTACATTTAAACCCGGGCTTCATACAAATGGGTCTTCAAACGCTCCTTGCTCCTTGTTCTCCAATTCTTCAAGATAATTCTAACTACTCTTATTACATAAACTATTTAATTTAAATAGAAACCTTGATCAGTAGTCTAAGGGAAGTACATAGGAGGGAGATAGAATTTTAAATCAAAAAAAATTAGAGAAGAAGAGGTACGCAGACCCCATTTAATAAAACTCATTCATTCAAGCATTCAATTAAAATAAAATCTAATCACATTGGTCAATAGTCCATAATCAACCCCATTTATTTTTACACATATCACCATATACATCAATAAATACATTCATCTCATGAATAATAAATTCATTCCATATATGTACCAATATCAGTTAATGGGCAAAAGTTTTGCTAATATTTAGTTTCGAAACAAAATAAACTCTTTTATTTTAATCAAAAAATCAAATCCAAATTAAACTCCTTTAATTTTTATAGCAATCTGAAATCATATTTCAAATAAAATAAACTCCTTTATTTTAAACTTTTATCAATTAAAAAAAACCATTTATTTCAATTAAAAGAAAAATTAAAATTTCAGTTTCTGTCCAAGGGCTGGCGCAGCTGCTCCCAGATTGAATTGGGGCGCAGCGCAGCTGCGCTGCCTTTCCTAATAGAAAAAATCTGCAGAACGGCGCAGCTGCGCCCATAATGAACTGGGGCGCGGCGCAGCTACGCCTAATCGCAGAACCAAAAATTTTCTTTGTTGCCCAAAATTTGATCCAATCGCAAATGATACATACATGGAATCGCAAAGATTGATAATTAGCACAAGATTAGGCTCTGATACCACTGTTGGGTTTGCTAGAAACGCACGCATGCAATCATATTACATATAAACGAAGCAGAAGCGTAATAAAATAGGATTTTAAATTTTTCGTGCAAATCATAAACCATGATCATATCTTGTGCTTGATTATCAATCTATAAAAGAGTAGGAAATTAGAATTATACCCTTATAGATCGAGCTTCTACAAGTACGAGTTCTCCTCCAATTTGAATCTACGAGATTTGTTCCTTTCTGTTGATCAATGCAAGCCATCCAAACGTTTGGCCTCTAGAGGTGATCCGCCAAGGAAGAGGAATTGTTCAAAAAGGAGGGTGATTGACTAAACCCTAGTTTTTTATTCTCTATAGAAAAGGAGTACTCTCCTACAATTGAAATTTCATCATACGATATCTAGCATAAGACTCCTCTTATATAGATATTACTCAACCCTTCTAATCCATTAGAAATAGGGTTTTTATTTAATTAATTAAACCCCTTTAATTAATTAGGCTTTCCAACACATTGAGAATAATTAATTAAACTCTTTTAATTAATTTGCCTCCTAATCTTATTAGAAATAAATGAGAGTATTAATATTTAATTAATTCCTAAACTCCTTTAGAAATTAAAATAATAATAATTGTAATAATATTAATAAGACTCCTCTTATTAATTTATAATTAATATTTTTAAAATATTAAATAATAAACATTAAGCTATTTAATTTATTCTATCACCATACATTAAATTAATTACACTTAACATATTATTACGATTATGCCATTACCTTCTTAAATAATTATTCTTCCTTTTATTGTGTGACCTTTTTTATTCTCCATATTAAACCGGTTGTGAATAAATCAATTAGAACAATTCTAATCTTATTTAAATAAAAAAATTAAACTAATAATCTATTTAAATAAATAATATTTATTCTACAACAGGGATAAGTCTCCATAGCGATTTTAACGATTTTCCAGATAATAAAGATTTCAACATTAATCATAAAAGAACTTTTGAGTTAATAGTTACCGTACAATTCAATCCTTCCACCATACAATGTCCCAATTAAATATAAGACATGGATTTACTGTCAAGTCTTATTTTATTTAATTATATGTATTTCGATTCCAAAATGTACAACTCCAAATAATGCAAATTAGAAACTCCTTTCTAATTTCATTCCACATTGGCCAATGATTCCTGGGTTGTCATTTATCGAATCACATATGACATATCTCCTCTTTTACTAGAAGTGGTAGATTCTTTATTGATCATTCATTATCTCCATATATAACTTATTACACCCAAGCATACCCTTTTGATTTACCTTAAGGGTCTTAAGGAATAAGTCAAAGTATAATTCATTATACACAAGATACTATGATGATCTCAAGTCTGAGGATCACTTGTACTACTATCATATTAGAAATTCCTATTAACAGGCGAGTAAAACTCCATTATGTATTCTTTATCAAGTCACGTTCAGTGTACTTATTCTCCAATAAACACCTACATACTTGCTTTAGTGTCTCCACACAAATGATTATGAGATCAATCATCCTCATCCAATGAGCAAGCAACATATGTACCAATCTATTCGGATTTACTAATCCCCTTTTTAGTAATCCATCGATTGGAAATTATTTTAGTTTTAAGCTATCTAAGAATTTACATCTCATTAGCATGATCAACATCATGATTCTAAAAGCATTGCTTAAAACTATGAGTTATTTACATATTATAAAAATAGTATCATGCAGATAATTAAATGCCTTTAATAAATGAATACTTTTATTAATAAACAAATAAGATCGTTTCCAAAGTATATGTTTTATCATCATACACGATTGACTTGTATGCATACTACTTTCAAACGTAAGCCGATAATTAACGTCTTTATGTGACTAATTAGTATGTGTACATGAACTTAAATATGTAGGACATTTGTAGGATGTGTAAAGTAAGAAGCAAAGAACGTTTAAGGCAAGTTTCCTAAACTTACTCGAATTTTATTGAGCAAGTTTCTAACTCTTATTTAATTTGTGATATTAAGAAAGTTTTCTAATTTCATTCACAATGTTGAATTAAATGTAAATATTGTATGATCTTGTACACATTATTTTATGTGCAAGGCATGTGTTTAAATTGTGGAAATTTCATTTGCTATATGAAATTCACTGTATGATTTGTGTAAAAGAGTTATTAGCCATTTGATTCGGCTTAACTCATTTATTGAATTATTCTGAATAGAATACACGTTGTTGGAGAAATTATTGGTAATAATAGTAGGAAGTAAGATAAGTTGTTTGTGTCAATCAAGTATTTGAGCATATGATGGTGTTATCTTGCACTCCGTGCAAGAATGTGTGTTATGAGCAAAATAAAGTATGCTAGATGAGCAGTTAGGGATAGGATTGCACTTCGTGCAATAGGATGGTTGTTGATGGTTATACCCAAGATTTTATCTAACCATTATCCGCACCTATGTGCAGACTCAAGAAGATAAGTTCTAAGACATAAAACTATTTAAGATGGTAAATTTCGTGGAAGAGCGAGTGATGTGAATAAGTGAGTTGATAGTAGTAATTTTGTTTAGTCAAATGTTATAGTGTTAAATAACTTTAAGTTGTGAGTAAAGTTACATGCTTTTTAACCTTTGACTTGTAGTAATTGAGTAGAACAACTCCTGTAATGATCATAACAATCAAACAATCTTTGTAAATGAGATTATGTGAAAATTATTTAATAAAATGAGATTTTATTCATAATTTGAGTTTTATGTGACTTATGGTCATTATTTGGCGGCACTACGAATTATGTGCGCATTTTTGAGTGTTTATAGGTTAAATTTGTAAAATAAATTTTTTTCTAAAAAAAAGAAACACTATTCACACTAAAAACGCAAACTAGTTTTTTCGAATTTTTGAATTACGGCATAGTGTTTCTTTGGAAAAAGGGGATCGATATAGAAATTTGATTTTCAAAAATCAAAAGTCGAATTTTTTGCTAACCAAGTAGATTATGAAAAGTAACTGAAAAAGTTAGAAAACTTAACTGGATAAGAAAAAGTTTAACTAGAATTAGTTAGACTAACTAAGCTTAAGAATTCTAAGGCTTGGCTAAGAATTTTGGAAAATGGCTAGGGTTGAGCCAAAGAAAAAGCCTAGGGTTGAGCCTAGGGTTTGTGAAGCTTGAATGGGGTTTAGCCAGGGTAAAACCAAGGGTTTATGATGGCTTAGCTTAGGGTTGAGTCATGACTCAAGCCTTAGGGTTAAAACATAAGACTTTGAAGCCAAAGCATGTTGCTTGATAATTATCCCACACGGGATAAACAAGTAGTGACTCATTACTTATCAACTTGATAAAGTGAGGGTATTTTAGGCCATTATAGCCTGACATGGAGCAATGGGGAAGCTTTTGGTGAGTCATCTATTATGACTCACCACACTTAAGTAGGCAATGAGTAGGAATGTTTCATTAAGTGATTTGGCCACTAAGTGGTCATTAAGTGCCTTGAGTTAGTTTTAATTGTGGTTTAATTAAGCTAACTCAAGGGGGTGATTAGTAAGTTATTAAACATGAGGGGGAAGACCTTATGTGATTTAAGTTGGGTGACCAACTTGTAAGAAAGGGAAAGTAGCTTTTATATAAGCAATTCAAGTCTTAGACATTTATTTAGTTGCCAAAATATTCCTAAGTTTTAGAAAAGCTAGAGAGAAAGTAAGAGAAGAGAGAAAAAGAGAGGGAAATGGGCGAATTCAAGAGGCGGAAGAGGATAAAATATCAAAGCTAATCCAAGCTCAAGAAGAAGAAGAAGAACCAATAAGGTAAGAACATCAAACTCATCTACTTCATCTCTTTCTTTAAAAGCTTTCTACCTTGTTAGAGAAGTGCTTTATTGGTGGATGAGTTATATGTTGTGAGATCATAGAAGGATCTTGGAGAGATAAGGTTTATGTGTTTTACATATGTTAAAACACCTTAATCAAGCATGACAAGTGAATCAAAGTATAAAACTTAAGCCCAAGCATGAGGATGAATAACAAGATAATAGTGGACTATAAATGGACTTTCATATGTTTTTGTCTAAGTGTTGTTGTATGATTTCAAAATATAAAATCATAGTTATGTATGTTGTGGAAATGTTCCAAGTGGAAGGGAGGAAAAATATGTTATAACGAAGTTATGACAAAAGTTTCCGTAAAAGGTGTCAAATAAGGAAACTCTAGTTTGGTACTATTTTTGAACCAAGTTTACAGGTAGTTAATGTCTCCAGAAAATTATTTCTCTAACGCCCCCAAATCCGGCTTATTTCCAAACTGGGTCTGGTGCGTCATGAGTACATCTCATTTCATACATACGTCAATAAATCATTTAGATTAACAACATATCTCATTAAATCCCATATTCTTTTACCTTAATATTATCGTTCATTACAAATAATGGTAATTACATTATTCTCTTACTACCTTAATACAATAATGTTTAACATCTACTTTATATTACAAGTCTTCGCTTGATCTCCACACTTATTCATATAATGAATAAGGCTCGTGGTACTTGCAACCATAGCACCGCATAATGGCACCCATCAACTTGATCTTTACTAGATCCTTCATTACATTTTACCGTCTTTCGCAAATTTTTTTTTATTTATTTAAAGCAAGTGTAAGCATTCAATTGCTCAGCAAGTCATAACAGTTGAATAAACAACAATTCAAGAATCACGTATTCTTTAAAATTCAATAACCGAACAAAGGTTATGAAGCAGCTCGAATAACAGGAATAAACTCTGATTCCTATCATTTTAAGACATTAATAACATTTACTTTCACATATCTTTACATTCAGTCTAGCTAAAATAATTAGCACATACGTAATCTTAACAGTTCATAAATGGAACCACTCCACATTAAACTGTTCAATCGCAGAACAATTTATTTCATAGAAACACATAAGTGTTGAAAATTTGGCACAAGGCCTCATACATACTAACACCTTGTACAAATATCACACATTTTCACATAGGTAATACTTTCTCAAGTTCAACATCTGAGAAAGTTAAGAAACTAGCATTCATTTAGAAATATGAATGAAGTTAGGAAACTTGCCTTAAACGCTGCATACTGCTTATGCTATATCATTCTTCGTAATCCGTATATACCATATAAGGAATAACATACACCAATTAGTCGTATTTTTGACTTACACATTGGTTCAAACTGAACTTTACTTCTTACGGTTCACGTTCTTAACCTGAGTTCACGTAACCATTCTTCTACATTCATTCCTTCGGTTGTTATGACATATGGAGATGCTACAACCTTACAATCATTGCAATCCTAACGTGAATACGGTCCCTGAATATCGATTACGTATTTTGCGTTCGTCGTTTTATAACCTTTATTTGACGTTTAATCGTCAAACTCAAGGATTTACACATCATTTAAGATATTTATTTTCATGAATATTACATTCATGCTTGCCCCCTTAATTACCATCCAAAAAGTTGGACAATAAAAATCTCCAGTTAGAAATTTTTCCCCTAAGCGCGCTGCGGCGCCTCTTCACAGCAGCTAAGGCCCGGAGCCGGCGCTACATCACCTCTTCCCCTTTGTTGGGCGGCGCTGTTAGTGGAACTTGGAAATTTTTTTCTAAGTTTTTCACACATACGAATTGCCTACTTTGCAATCTCATAACATATTCGTTATAACTCGGAACGAGGTCGTTCCAAAGCCATTTTCTTCCTTATCTTATGTACTTCAACTTCCCCTAGACAGATTTTCATTCTAAATCTGTTAACATGCCATTCAATTGGCTTATATTTCCACATTTGTTTGTCGAATGTTCTTGACTTTCTTCGTTCTTTCGTCCGTAACTTACTCATCCGATCTCGGAATGAGTTCATTCTTAAGTCCACAACTCACGTTTTCTACGTTTCTAACATTATTATGAAACCCTACTCATTCGGGTTCATTTACATACTTTCTATATTCGTTCGTCTTTTACAAAATTTTGCCATAACTTCGTTATTGGCTAATTTCAATCCGTTCTTCATGAACGTTTCTATCATTTCTAACCAAGAATATATCGTAATTGTATATATAATGGTTTTAAACTTGTCTATCAATAATAAGCTCTAATTAGATGATTTTTAATTTGTCCACCAACAACTTTTTATCGCGTTCTTCGCGTTCTCCATTCGTTCTTCGTGTTCTTCATTTTTAATCGCTATTTTGATTAAGATTTTACTTTTTCATGCATATTAACGTTATAAGTTCATTAATTCATCCTTATATCAATGGATAGTTCATATAACTCACTCGAAGCGTCCATTAACATCAAGCAATTCATACTTCATATGAAAGTTTTTAAAAGAAATTTATAAACTAAACTTCAAATTCTTATTTCTTCATTTTCTTATGATTAAACCATATGGAAATCATTTCTTAACATCTCCTACTTCCATTTTCATTAAGCTATGTGTTTTGGCATAGAAGACTTAAAAGAAAATTGGATCAAAGGTAAGTTTTAATACGTTTCTTCTTGGTTTTTCTTTAATTTTCTTCTTTCTCTTGGCAAAGCTGGCGATTTGCTAGCTTTTATACTCCCGAGACTTGATAATCAGAGTCCCTCACGTCCTCTCATCATTTGTTCAGAGTTTTCTCTCTTGGGTTTTCAAAAAAAGAAGAGATTGAGCTTGTTTATATAGAAAACCAAGGCTAGGGGCGTTTTGGTCATTTGGAAAATTGCCTTACTATTCACACCTCCTTACTATTCACGAAACTTCTCTTAGAAGCTTCGTTATTTTGTCTTTCGAAATTTGTCTGACAGTTTGAAAAACTGCAATATTCGAATTGAAATATTTTTAGATATCCCGTCTTTCCTCTATAGATTAACTTTTACGCGTTCTTCGAAAATTCAAAAAATTAAAAAACACTTTTTGATGAATAGTATTTTTGTCAAGTTTTTCCACAACGTAGTTAAACGAATGAAAAGCACACAATCATACTTTTTGTCATTTTTATTGTGACGCCCCAAAATTCGATCTATCTTCACATTCGGATTCCGTACCACACGAGTACATCATACTCCATACATACATCATTATATCATAAATAATAATGATATATCTATTCAATTCCCAAGTTTTATTATCTTAAAATCTTCATTCATTACAATAATGATAATTACATTATTCCTTTCATTTTATATGTGTAACATAACTAGTCACCATATCTATAGAATAGTTTAACTAACTATTCTACAAGTCTCGGCTTGATCTTCGTGCTTATTCAGACGACGAATGGCACTTCATTTGGCGACGCTAATGGTACTTGCAACCATAGCACCTTAACATAGCAGGACATCGATCAGCTTGATCTTCACATGGTCCTTTAATACATACTACCATCGTTCGCTGAAAATATTTTTATTTAAAGCCAGTGTGAGCATTCAATTGCTCAGCAAGTCATAGCAGTTGAGTAAAAACCAAAGCAAGAATCAAAAATTCTTTTAAGACTTCAATAACCGAACAAAGGTTATGACGCAGCTCGAGTAATAGGAATACGTTCCGATTCCTATCATTTTAAAATTTTCATCACTTTTACTTTGTCATACTTTCATCCATCTACCTTTTTCATACATATTAGGTCTGGGTAGAATCATTAGCACAGACTTAACAAGAACAATTCATAAATAAACTGCACTATTTCACATTGAACAGTTCAATCACATAACAGTTCATCTCACAGAAACACCGAAGTGTTAAAATTATGGCACAAGACCTCATACATTCTACCACCTTGTACAAATATCACACACTTGTACATAGGTAAAAACTTCCCAAGTTCAACATCTGGGAAAGTTTAAGAAACTAGCATTCATATAAAAATGATTGAAGTTAGGAAACTTGCCTTCGCATAACTACTGCTTATGGTTTGCGCTGAGCTGCTCATCGAAATTCCTATGTACCACATAAGGAATAACATATACCAATTATTCAAATATTTGACTTATGCATTGGTTTAAACTTCACTTTACTTCTTATGGTTTGCGTTCTTGTAATCTAAGTTTACACGACCAACCTCCATATTCATTCCTTCTATTCTTTTAATAACATTACACTTAGCACACATCGAGTCTTTAACAGTATTCAATATAGTACACTGGGTGGTTTCCTACAAACAACCAACAAAGTAGTTTCTCGTCTCATCTACACAGTCTTTCATAGTGAGTTAGATCGGTTGCTAGTTCGTATTAATCGTCGCTCCCTGATGGAATCGTTTAGCCCAGATACTATATCTCGACCATTATAGACTACGATTGTACTACAACTTAAACTTAACTTATCTGAAACATTATAACTATAATATTCGTTAAGTTAATCATCATTTCATATCTTACAACGTCCGGTCCATTTGACTTGGAACGTTATCCAAGTTATTATTGTTAACTCGGCTTGTTCAACGTTATACGTTATTCTTCATTCTCTTATTACCGTTCGTTACGACTTATTAATATTCATGTGTCATAAACCGACTCTCGTCGATTATTGTTAGACACCACGACAAGCAAAACCCTAATCGGTTCGCCAGGTCACACACATTTCCACCGGATTATCGTTATCGGACTCCGTATAGAAACTATATAGGTTTTATCTTCACTTCTTAACATTCTCATGTGCCACACCTCTATTACATACCATATAACCTTAAGGCGCGCATTAAACTCGAATACGATTCACTTTTCATGTTTTCGGATTTTGAGTTTTAAATTTAAATACGTTTATTCAACGTTTAATTCTTAAAACCATCCTTAAACATGTTGTTTAAGTGTTCTCTCTTCATGAATATTATTCATTTACTTGCCCCACAATTACCATGTAAAAAGTTGGGCAAATAAATAACGTGTCAGAAATTTTTCACTTAAGAGCGCTGCGGCGCCACCCTAAATGTTAAATCTGACGCTGCAGCGCTTGCTTGCAGTGTCCGACTCCCTGGTCTGGCACTGCGGTGCCAGCTTCTAAGGCTTGGGCGACGCTGTGACGCCGACCCTATCCTTTTGATTTTTTTTCAAACTTTGAACTTCTCGAGCTCGTAACGCGATCGTTAGAACTCGAAATTGGCTCGTTCCAAAGCCATTAGTTCACATATCTTATGTTCTACAATTCCATCAAGTCAGAATTCATTTATGAATCCGTTGGCAAGAAATTCGGCGATTCTTCCATTTGTACGCGTTCGTTAAACGTTCGTGAACGTTTGACGCTCAATTCTTCATTTTAAGTCTGAATTCGTTCTTTATTACTCTCACAAGTCTTATTTACTTAATTCTATGATACACCATCGAGAATCAAGGTTTTCGAGTTAAATGACGACTTTTGACTTTCATTCCGGGAAAATTTACGATTTGACGATTAACGTCTAATCTCGTAAACTTCACCATCACTTCGTTACTCGAGATTTTTACTTCAAACCAAATTGGAATCAATCCATTAGTTATTCATCTATGATTCTAACCATCATAAGCATCTATGTTTTAATGGTTGTCAATTGTTCATTAACAAATATTTCAAGGTTTTAATGGGTTTCTTCATTAATTCTTAACCATTCAATTATGGTTGTACTTGTTCTTGGTTATTAATGGTTTAAAGTCCATTAATATCCACCTTATCACTTCGTACAATTCATGCACCACCAATAATCACTTCTCTATCAATAAAATATTGACGGTAGATGAAATTTTCGGTTTAAACACATATACCTTTTAGTGTTCTTGATTTCTTGACTTTGTGTTCTTGACAAAAGTCTTACATAGCTTCTTTGCTTCTTTGATTTGCTTGTCATAAGCTCTTCTCTCTTGTCTTCTCTCTCAATATTGGTTGGTAATTTTCCAAACTCACAAAGGAACCACCAACCTTCTTTTATATAGGATTTGCAAGACTAAGGTTAGTTTGGTCTTTAGACCAAACCCCTCAAGCCTATATCCCCCACGTGCTATCCATGTCCTCCCATGTGCTAGTATATGGCTAGCATATGGCCACCATGTCACACCATATGCTCCCCCATGTCTCCCCATATGGGTTGCCCCATGGGTTATACCCACCTGTTTACCCATTGGTTTGACCCACGAGTTCGATTTTTTTTAATTCTCATCGTATAATTCCCGTATTCTCTTCGTATTTACTTCGTATGATATTCGTATCATACGTCGTATTACCCTCGTATTCTCTTCATACCATACTCGTATAATAGTTAGTATTACACTCGTATTCGTTATGTATAATAATCGTTATTATTATACTTAACCATTTTCTTCTTCAATTTCACTTTCCCTAACCTTTAGGGTTTTAAGTCCGCAATCGAAAACTTTGCGAGCTATAAATGAAATATTATTACATATTCCATTTTTCCTTAGAATCCTATCATTACGCGTTTCTTGGAATTTCAATATTAATTCCCGAGCAAAAACGGATGAATAGTGATTTTCTTCAGAGAAACTTTTCTCGGCTAACTTAACTTCTCAAGGTATATTACTGTCAAATCTTTCGACAGAATGTCATTCCGACATTCCAATCTCCCAAAAAAACTTGGGGTTCTCAAACCCTAACCCTTAGGGTTTTAACACGTAAATAGTGTTTATTTCGTCTTTTTCTCAGAAATATTTTTGCTCCCAAATTATTTTTTTTTTGTCTTTAAAATTCTTATTCGTTCATTCTAGCTCGTAGCCAGAATCCTTTCAATTTCTAGTCATCCTATGTCATAGAATGACTAATAAACACATAACACAGAATATAATTAATAAAAATTTATTTTATTAATTATTAATTCTTTAAACCAAATTTCTGGACAATTCGATTTCCCGGGTTGTCATATTTATTTCGTCCAATTTTTGCTCGTTTTTTGAGAAAAACTTTTACTGGCTAATATGACTTAGGTTATTCATCGCGTGAATAGTGCCTATTTCGTCTTTTTCTCAGAAAATTTATTTTTTCAATTTTTTTTTTGTCTTGAAAATTCTTACTCGTTCATTCTAGCTCGTAGCCAGAATACTCCCATTTTATAATCATCCTAGGTTATAGAATGACTAATAAACACATAACACAAAATATAATTAATAAAAATCCATTTTAGTAATTAATAATTCTTTAAACTTAACTTTTTGGACAATCCAATTTTTGGGTTGTCACAATTTTTTTCCATGTAATATGTATTTCGGTGAATATGTGAGCAATGGGCTCAAGAATGAGTTCAATCCGACTTCGGATGAACAAGATATGAAGTTTAGAAAAATCGCCTTTTAAAACGTTTTCTGGTGAAAAATGGCTCCCGAAGGGGTTTTGAGCCAATTTCCCGACAAGTTAGAAACTTGTGAAATTTTTTCTATCTTGGGGTATTTGAAGAATTTGTTACAAGGAAGAAATAGACGGAAGAATTAGCTCATTCCAATATTGGATGAGTAAGTTATAATGTGTCAAAGTAGGTGCGTTCAAATTGTGCAAAATTGAAAATTTGGCTACGTTTGGAAAAATGGGGAGGGACTTCAAAGCCATCGGCTTTTGCCATATGCTTATTTGAGAGCCGGTAGCACTGGATCCGTAGATTGAGAGTCGGCGGCTCTGAATATAGTGTAAATTGAGCGCCGGCCGCGCTGGATCTGCAAAAGGTTAGAAAGTCAGGACATCCTTTAGTAAATTGGTCATAACTCTTTCGGACGAACTCCGATTGAGGTGATTCAAGATGATCCAGAAAGATAAGAAGTAGACCTACAACTTTTAATGTTTAGGTTTTGAGAGTTAAGCTCGGGATCAAAGTCCAAAATGAGTTTTTTTAGGAATGCTGTGTAAATGGAGGCGAACCGAGGTGATTTCTTCGGAACACCAGAGCGTCAAGCCATGATTGACTAGTATTTCCGAGTTCTAAAAATTGTACTTTAGAAATAGTCTAAAGGAATGTAAAACATGGAATGGTAGATGAATTGGACGTGTTATTCGTACGCAATAGCGTGTCGGTTAGGCGTTCAGGTTAGAGAAGTCGGGTGTACGACGTATGAACATCGAAAAGTCGAGTTTAATGTTAATAAACTTAAATAGTATTTCGATTCTTATGAAATGAACATTATAAAACATGAAATAGAGTTAAAGTAAACTATGAGTGACGTTTACACGTCGCTAATTGGTATGTTTATGTGCGCTAAATGTGTAGGACTTACAAAGGGCGATTAACGCTAAAGTATAAAAGACCGCTAAGGCAAGTATTTTAACTCCATTCAATCTTTATTTGAATGTTGGTTTAAAGTATTTGGATGTATATTCATATGAATAATCCTTATGTATGGTTCTGTTTACACAATGTTTAACAGTTGTTTAAACATCAGACTTATACAAACTCTTTGTTGGTTGTATAAGTGTAAAGATATGCTATAATGCATCAAATGTTTAAAGCTTTGCTATAACGCATGAATTGCTCAAGTTTTCAAGTTTTGATATGCATGAACTGTTTAAAAAGTATGTCAATGCCATTTGTGAAAACCCAAAAATTATAAAATCTTGAATGATTAGAATAAAGATTAAAGAATAAAACCTAGATGAGAATTTGAGGATTTATTTAAAATTTTTAAGTAAAACCTATATGGTTCGCTATTCGAATGTGAATAGAGAAAATATGGGTTATAAAATTTCAAAATCCTAGAAATGAATTAATATGTACTTGAAGAAATATCAAGGATAAGGTATTATGATACCTATAAATTCGATGTGAACTGAATGGTCCAAAGAAATGTTATAATGATGCATGTGAAAATTTTATTAAGGGAATAAAAATTCACATGAAGAGATACTATGAGGTTAAATGAAGATGAGTATATGTATAGAAATATATATATATATATATATATATATATATATTTACTTAGTAAGGTGCTATATATTTTAGCAAGAGGAATGATGAATTAAGTTAAGGATATGAGAATCAAGTGAAGATTATGTTAGTAATTAGCATAGCTTGAATGTTGGCCTTGACTGACAAATAAGAAGATGAATAAGCATAGAGCTATTAGCTAATATGATTAGCAATAAAAATGGAGTAAGTTAAAACTCAAAACTTGAGTTAGAGATAGAATTTTAAAGTACGGACTGCTCGGTTGTGTTCAGAACGTCAAGTTTAGTCAGAAAGGACAATAAACACAAAATGTGTAAGGGTTTACTTTTTGGTCAAAGTCAACAATTGACTTTTATGGAGAAAAGTCAAAATTAGAGTTAGAAGGGGAATATGTGTTGATTTATATGAATTATGTATATGATTAAATAAATATACATTATATAATATGAATACATTTATTTGTATATAAAAGAGAATTAAGAATAAAGTTATGTGGCCTAATATATATATTATGTATATTAATTAAATAACCTAATGAGTTATAGTATGGGAGATTGTTAGTATATAAAAATATATACTAACACTAAGAGATTTATTTTATATATCTCAAATAATTAATTTTGAAGCCTAATTAAACTAAGTCTAGTTGGGTTATGAAATTAAAAAGGCATGAGTAAGGAATTTATGTTCAAATATGGGAAAATAAAAACCCTAATCTAATGATTAGGGTAGGATATAATTTAGAGTGTTGGACCGTGATAATATTTATAGCCCAAGGAAGTAATTAGAGAGCCCAACACATTAGATAAGGTGACCCAACTAAGCCATCAAGTGTAGAGAATTATTGAACCCTAATGGCATATTCAATTTATTTGAACATGGTAAGTGTAATTGGGTTATGTAAATGAATTAATATTATTGAGGAATAATAATATGAAAATATCAATAATAATGAGCATTAGTTCAAGAAATAATAAATTTAGTGGGCTAAGGAGGGTAATTGATTTAAACAAGCCCACTTATTTTAATTAAGCATGTGACTTGTAGATAAATTGATTTAAGGGCAATTAAATTATTAAACTAGCCCAATATTATGTATGGAGCAATATAGTGATGGCCCAATTTAATTATGGGAAGAAGCCCAAGCTTATTTTAACTAGTAAGCAAAATAAGTAATATTGCAAGTCCAATAAAAATTAATTTGGAAGCCCAAAAGGTTAAATGAGTAACCCAAACTAAGCCCAACAAGTGTAGGACTTTTTGGGACATTTGATTAAGTAAAATGGGGCATTAAAAATTAAACCAAATGGGGAGGAAAGACCCAAAATTTCAGCCAAGAAGGAGAAAGGAAGAGATCATGTGGGTTAAATTATTTTACTTCACAAGTTGGTTTAACTCACCTTACACTTAACTTAGGTGTCCAATTATTATTTAACCAACAACTTTAGCCAATTGTGCAAGCAAGAGGTGGAGTGTAAGCAACACTTGTAATGATTAAGCAAGAGAGAGATGAGTGTTAAGAGATATAATAGATATATACAATGTATATCTACTAACATAATAAAAATACCCCAACCAAATTCATTTCATTCTCTTTCATATTTTATTCCTTTCACTTCCAAGCTACTTAGCAAAAGAAAAATAAAATAGAGAGAAAGAGAGGGAGAGACCCACTTCGGCAGCTCAAGGAGGGAAAAGAGAGCTTAGATCTTCATGCATGCTAAGCATCTAAGCTACTTTGGAAGGATATGAAGAATAGCAAGAAGAACTAGGTAATGATTCTAAAATTTTTCAAGTTTAGATTACTTATTTTGTTAGATTTTGATGAAACAAGGAGCCTTATGTTTGATCTTTAAAAACTCTTCATCTATATGAGTATAAGTGTTTTATATGAGGATCAAAATATTTTTAAAGTTGAAAGTTAGATCAAAAGAGAGAAAATAGAGATTTGTACGAAATGGGTAAAGAAAAAGCTTATGCATGCATGCTCTATGTATTCTATGTTAGATTCTTGGGGATGTATGTTGTATATGCTTAATATAATGTTAGAATGCTAGATCTTGAGTTTAATAAGTTAAACTTGTGGATTTGTATGAGTTCATCTGAAAAAGTTTGGAAAAAAGAAGTTAGATGGAATTTTTGGAAAATTTTTATTTAACTAGTGTGCTATAACATGTGCATGTTGAAATATACAAGTGATATTTGAGAGTTTCTTTCTTGGTATGCTAGATACATGAGTTAAGGACAAAACCCCTTTGGAATCACTCAAATATGTTTAAAAATGAGCAAGTTATGAATTTAATCCCAAACTACCCAACTGTTGGAATTATGCTACTGCTCAGCCACTTCTAGGCTATTTTTGGTAACCAAAATAGACTCAAATTTGGTGGTTGATATATGGAAATTGTAGTTCGGGAAAAAACAAATCTAAAGATACCAATTGGATCTAAATCCGATATGTAGATCTCGAGTTACAAGCGTTTCCGTAAAGGACCCCAAATCTGAAAAACAAACCAACTGTTGTAAATATTCTTACTAATTAGTCACTTTAATCCTGATTTTTGGGATATAAATAGATCAGAATTTGATGTTTGATAAATGAAAACTATAATTAGGGAAGATACGAATCCAATGCCTTTGACGGAACCTAAATCCGAGTTGTGGATCTCGTTTTATAAGCGTTTTCGTGAAGGACCCCAAATCTAAAATTTTGGGCGAAAATTATAGTAATAGTAGAAATTGAAAGGACAATGAATAAATATAATAAATAACTTTTAAAGCCACTAATGGGCTAGTAAACTAATTACATAGAAAGTTAAATGTAATTAACTATTTAATTATTATTTAAATGATATTAAGTAATAATTAAGAAGAGTTGGTGTTAATAAAATAACTATTTGTTATTTAATTATGATTAAATAATAATTAGATTTAAACAATTAATTAATTATTATTTAATTAATATTAAATAATGATTAAAGAATATTTAAGTAAGATTAAGTACAATTGTACCACAACTTCAGCCATCAAAGAGTACGATTGTACCACAACTTAAACCTAACTTATCCGAACCATTAAAACTATAATGTTTGTTAAGTTAATTCTCATTCCTTATGGCTTTATGGCAACTAAATTCCATACCTCAGGATTTATTCATTAATGTCTAGGTCATACAGTCTTTTGTATGCCAAGAGTGAATATTCAATGTTAAGACTATGTGTTCATAGTTTTTAAACATTTTACATTATATAATTTCATATCTTACAACATCCAGTGTATTCGACTCGGAACGTTATTCAAGTTATTATCATTAACTCGGCTTCCCAACGTTTACACGTTATTCATTACTCTTCATTTCTTTACGTTGAAACCATACATGGCGTGTATGCTAATCACGTTTAACTTCCATATACACTTAACACCTTCACGTTAGTTTAAGTGTTTTACGCTTACATTTCATTCTAACATTTTTTATCCGACTCATACTCGGACTTTCCTTAACTTCATTATCGTTTGTTACAGTTTTCTTGATAATTCCATATCTTACTTACTACCTTCGTCAATGTCTAAGGAATTACAAACATAGAAATCCCACATGTTTGTTTAACACGAATATGGTCCTCGGATATCGGTTACGTATTATACATTCGTCGTTTTATAACCTTTATTCGACGTTTCATCGTCAAACTCAAGGTTTTACTCATCATTCTAGCTATTTCTTTTCATGAACATTGCATTCATGCTTGCCCCTTAATTACCATCCAAAAAGTTGGATAATAAAAAGCTCTAGTTGGAAAAAATATCCCTAAGGGCGCTGCGGCGCCACTCTTAGTCTTAAACTCGACGCTGCGGTGCCGGGTGGAAGAGCTTGGGTTCTCGGGCTGGCGCTACGGCGCGCCTTCCCCTTTGCTGGGCGGCGCTGCAGTGCCTCCCTTAAAACTCAAATTTTTTTTTCGAAGTGTTGAACAAGTTTGAGACTCTTCCTTCGCAATTTCATGACTTCTTCTCCCGATATCGGAATTGATCCATTTCGGAGGCGTTGTAAACCTTGAAACACCTACTACGCATTCCCCCAGATAGAGTAACCTTTACGAGACTCTAACAAGCCTAAATCTTGGCTCAAAAGTCCTCCTTCGTTAAGTTTTTTAACTTTACGTTAAATTTTTGTTCGTCTGTAATTCGTTCGTCCGAACCCGGAATTCGTTTGTTCTTGAGTCCACGACTCACATTTTCTATGTTTTTTACATTTTTAGGAAACCCTACTCATTCAGGTTTATTTACATACATTCAATCTTTTGTTCGATTTTTACAAAATTTCTCCATAACTTCGTTATCGGCTAATTTCAATCCGTTCTTCATGAACGTTTCTACCATTCCTAACCAAGCATACATATATACGATGGTTTTAAACTTGTCAATCAAAAATAAGCTCTAGTTTAGGATGATTTTCAATTTGTCTATGTCGCCCCCAAGTGATAGTAGTGTGCATACAAGCCAATCATGTATGATGATAAAGCACGTACTTTGTAAACAATCTTATTTATTTATTAATAAAATATTCATTTATTAAAGGCATTTAATTATCTACATGTTGCTGTTTTTATAATATGTAAATAACCCATAGTTTTAAGCAAAGCTTTTAGAATCATGATGATGATCATGCTAATGAGATCTAAATTCTTAGAAAGTTTTAAAACTAAAATAGTTCCCAATCGTGGGATTACTAAAAAGGGGATTAGTAAATCCGGATAGATTGGTACATATGTTGCTTGCTCATTGGATGAGGATGATTGATCTCATGATCATTTGTGTGGAGACACTAAAGCAAGTATGTAGGTGCTTATTGGAGAATAAGTTCACTGAACGTGATTCGCTATGGAATACCTAATGGAGTTTTACTCGCATGTCAATAGGAATTCCTAATGTGATAGTAGTACAAGTGATCCTTAGACTTGAGATCATCATAGTATCTTGTATGTAACAAATTATACTTTGACTTATTCCTTAAGACCTTTTAAGGCATATATAGGGTATGCTTGGGTATAATGAGTTACATATGGAGATAATGAATGATCAATAAAGAATCTACCACCTCTAGTAAAAGAGGAGATATGTCCTATGTGATTCGTTAAATGACAACCCAGGAATCCTTGGACAAGGTGAAATGAAATTAGAAAGGAGTTTTTAATTTGCATTATTTGGAGTTGTGCATTTTCTAATCGAAATACATATAATTAAATAAAATAAGACTT
This sequence comes from Panax stipuleanatus, assembly GCA_020205555.1. NCBI lineage: Eukaryota > Viridiplantae > Streptophyta > Magnoliopsida > Apiales > Araliaceae > Panax > Panax stipuleanatus. Next base: position 80,340,718 of record CM035119.1, read on the forward strand.
GACAGTAAATCCATGTCTTATATTTAATTGGGACATTGTATGGTGGAAGGATTGAATTGTATGGTAACTATTAACTCACAGGTTCTTTTATGATTAATGTTGAAATCTATATTATCTGGAAAGTCGTTGATCGCTAGGGAGGCTTATCCCTATTGTAGAATAAATATTATTTATTTAAATAGATTATTAGTTTAATTTATTTATTTAAATAAGATTAAAATTGTTTTAATTGATTTATTCACAACCGGTTTAATATGGAGAACCTAAAGGGTCACACCATAAAAGGAAGAATAATTATTTAAGAAGGTAATGGCATAATCGTAATAATGCATTAAGTATAATTAATTTAATCTATGGTGATAGAATAAATTAAATAGCTTAATGTTTATTATTTAATATTTTGGAAATATTAAATATAAATTAATAAGAGGAGTCTTATTAATATTATTACAATTATTATTATTTTAATTTCTGAAGGAGTTTAGTAATTAATTTAATATTTAGTACTCTCATTTATTCCTAATAAGATTAGGAGACAAATTAATTAAATGAATTTAATTAATTATTCCCATGTGGTGGGAAGCCTAAATTAATTAAAGGAGTTTAATTAATTAAAAGAAATTCCATGTCTAATAGGATTAGAAGGGTTGACCAATGTCTATATAAGAGAAGTCTTATAATAGATATTAGATGATGCAATTCCAATTGTTGGAGAGTACTCCTTTTCTATAGAGGATAGAACACTAAGCCAAACACCCTCCTTCTTGATAATTTCTCTTCCTTGGTGGATCACCTCTAGAGGCCAAACACTTGGGTGGCTAACGTTGATCAAAGAAAGGAATCTAACCCGAAAATTCAAGGAGATCACGAAGAACAAGGAGTTGAACTAGTACCTGTGGAAGCTTCGTTCTACAAGGGTATGATTCCATAACTTCTTATTTATCGTTTTAAATTAATAATTTGCATAAAGGATGATCCGGGTAATGGTTTTGTAGAATTTTTTTTTAAACTCTGATATACCATGCTTCCGCTAATTTTTGCAATTTGATTGCGTCACGATTTCGTACAAACCCAACAGTGGCATCAGAGCCAAATATTTATGCAATTATTAATTTATTTTTGATTTCATATACATATGGGTATGTATTTAAAATAATTTATTGGGCATAATTTTATTGTATAAAATTATTTTTTTTAAGAAAAAAAAATTGACTTTTTTTTTGGGACGGATCACAATTTTTTTTTTTGGGTGCTAATCTTGAATTCTGCAAAGAAAAGGTGTTGTCTCTTTCTTACTCCAAAAAGAAGGTGACCCATCAAGAAAGGGTTTTTTTTTTAATAAACCTGCAGGACTCTTTTAATAAAAGAAGGTGACATCTTTAAAAAAAAAAAATATGATATATTGATATATTATATTCTAAATAATTTTATAATTAAAATAAAGAGTTTATTTTAATCTTGAAATTGGATTTCATGCAATTTAAAATTGCCCATTAAATGATACTCATATATATATGGAATGTTCATGAGATGAATATTTATTTATTGATATATATGGTGATATGTATGATAATAAATGGGGATTGATTATGGACTATTTGACCAATGTGATTGGATTTTATTTTAGTTGAATGCTTGAATGAATGGGTTTTATTAAATGGGGTCTGTGTACCTCGTCTTCTCTAATTTTTTTTCTTTCTTTTGATGTAAAATTCTATCTTCCTCCTATGTATTTCCCCTTGACTGCTGATCAAGGTTTCTATTTAAATTAAATAGTTTAATGTAATAGAAATAGTTAGAATTATCTTGAAGAAATTAGAGACCAAGGAGCAAGGAGCGCGTGAAGACCTGTTTGTATGGAGCCCGGGTTTAAATGTAATAGTTATATTTAAATTTAAATTCTTGCACTCCTAGGTTTGACCTTTTGGTTCACTTGGTGGCTCTAGTGAACCAAACTAGAATAAAAGTCCATAATCAATCCGGGTAGAATATAATATTCTATATTGCATGCTAAATATTATATATATTATATTTTATGCAAACATGCTTCGCATGTTTAATAAAATGACGCGTATTTTATATATATATATGTGCATGCGCGCTAAACAAGATGAGACAAATAATAACAAACCCCTCAAAGAAATAATATTAAGTCCGAAGCGTTCAAATGATATTTGGAATATCGAACGTCGCCTTCTAGCATGATAAATTAATAGAGTATTAAATATTTAATATGAGCTTGTTGTGCTATCCACAAGGCGAGTATTGCGTATTTAAGATGTTAATTAATCACATTTGATGCTTATCAAGAAAATTGAACGATCTAGTCTTGTTGTGCTATCCACAAGGACGAACATTTTTCTTTTTTGAATTTATGGAAGTGCTAGGCTAGACGTAACTTAAATCATTTTAGTTCGGATGTGCACACACTTGACCATTATGATTTAAGAAGCAAAATAAAAGGAATTACATGGTGATGTAATTGACAAGAGTTGTCTACCTATTTATTTGTATATCGCTTGTTGTGCTATCCACAAGGTTATATACATTTGAAATGGGATCCTTATTCTCACTAGCAAATCTTTAATTAGATGTTGCCGAACTATATAAGTGAGGGTAATATAGTTTGATGAAAATAGTGGGAGATACCAATTTAAAATAAAGACCTAAATTTATTTTGGTATGCAAAATTAATAAAATGAATGTTTGCTAAAATATTATTTTTCACAGGCAGAATTTTAAAAATGTCAAAATCACTAATTTCACTGCGAAGCATACTTGATGCTAATAAGCTTACCGGGCCGAATTATACGGACTGGCTAAGAAATCTGAGAATAGTTCTCACTGCTGAAAAGATTTTTTATGTCCTAAACTCACCTGTCCCTGGAACTGTTTCAGAAACAGACTCTGAGGAAGAGATTGCCACCATTGTAAAGTGGCAAGATGATGCATCTGTGGCTCAATGCATCATGCTCGCATCCATGAATAACGAGCTTCAGCGTCAGCACGAAAATATGGATGCTCCTACTATGTTGATTCACCTCAAGGAATTGTATGGTGAACAAAGTAGGACTGCTAGATATGAGATATCTAAGGAGCTCTTCCGATCTCGAATGACCAAGGGCAAAGCGAACATAAAGGAACAAAAGAAATCTGATCCAGCTAGCAAAGGAATGTGCTTCCATTGCAACGAGCCGGGTCATTGGAAGAGGAACTGCAAGAAGTTTCTGGCAAAGAAGAAGCTTGGAGAAGCTTTGACTTCCAATCAAGGTTTGTTCATGATTGAAATTAATTTTTCAGAAAGTCAAAATTCTACTTGGGTATTGGATACCGGCTGTGGTTCTCACATATGTAATAATGTGAAGGGACTGGTCAGAAGTAGAAAGCTGAACAATGATGAGGTGATCCTACGAGTGGGGAATGGAGAAAAGGTTGCTGCATTAGCTGTAGGAACTTATTATTTAGCAATGCCTTCGGGCAAGTCCATTTATCTTAATAATTGTTATTATGTTCCGAATATTATTAAAAAATTATTTCAATTTCTGTATTGGATATGGAAGGATTTAACGTTGTTATAAAGAACAATAGTTGTTCTCTTTATAAAGACGATGTTTTATATGGTGTTGGAAATTTGCGAAATGGACTTTATGCACTTGACTTACAAGAAAATATTTTTCAAATTGAACAAACTAAGAAAAGGAAAAGAAATGATATTAATTATACCTACATGTGGCACTATAGACTAGGTCATATCAATGAAACAAGATTATCCAAGTTGCATAAAGATGGGCCCCTCGAGCTATCTGATTATGAATCATATCCAACTTGTGAATCTTGTCTCATGGGTAAAATGACTAAATCTCCTTTTAGTGGAAAAAGAGAAAGAGTTACAGAGTTGTTGGCATTGATTCACACAGACGTTTGTGGACCTATGACAACAAGTGCACGGGGTGGGTATTCTTATTTTATTACTTTCACTGATGATCACTCAAGATTTGGATATGTGTATTTAATGAAATACAAGTCAGAATCATTTGAAAAGTTCAAAGAGTTCAGAAGTGAAGTAGAGAAACAAACGGGCAAGAGTATAAAGATACTTCGATCAGATCGAGGTGGAGAATACTTAAGCGGTGAGTTTCTCAATTGTCTCAAAGAAAATGGTATAATCTCACAATGGACTCCTCCAGGTACACCACAGTTAAATGGAGTATCTGAAAGGAGAAATCGAACACTGTTAGACATGGTTCGATCCATGATGAGTTTTACCGACCTTCCAATTTTCTTCTGGGGATATGCCCTAGAAACGGCTGCATACCTACTTAACAAGGTACCTACCAAATCCGCCCCAAAGACTCCATATGAGATGTGGAAGGGGAGGAAACCAAATCTTAAGCATGTTAAGACTTGGGGTTGTCCAGCTTATGTCAAAAAGTTTGAACATGATAAGCAATAGACTAAATCCGAAAAGTGTAGATTTGTGGGATACCCTAAAGAAACTGTAGGGTATTATTTCTATCATCTAACTGATCAAAAGGTGTTTGTTGCGAAACATGCTGCCTTCTTGGAAAAGGAGTTTATCCATGAAGGGGTCAGCGGGAGTAAGATATATCTTGAAGAAGTTCAAGAACCACAAATTACCACGGATCAAAGTCAGGTACCTGACCAAGTAGAAGAACCTACTATACCACACCCTGTTCGTAAATCTGGGAGAGTACCGAAGATACCTGAGAGGTATGGATTCGTTATAGAGGATGACGATGAGGTACACATCATGAATGATGATGATCCATTGAATTACGAACAGGCCATGAGTAATAAAGACTCAGGGAAATGGCTTGAAGCCATGAAATCCGAAATGGACTCCATGTATGAAAACAAAGTATGGACTTTGGTTTCACCACCTGAAGGCATTATGCCTATTGGGTGTAAATGGGTCTTTAAAAGAAAGACTGGAGCGGACGGCAAGGTGGAGACCTATAAGGCCCGACTGGTTGCAAAAGGTTTCAAACAAAGACAAGGAGTTGATTATGATGAAACCTTTTCACCAGTAGCTATGCTCAAGTCCATTCGGATTTTGCTTGCGATTGCAGCTTATAACGACTATGAGATCTGGCAGATGGACGTGAAAACGGCCTTCCTCAATGGGAAACTTGAGGAGGATGTGTATATGACACAGCCAGAGGGATTTGTTTCAAAGGTTGGAATAAATCAAGTCTGTAAGCTGCAACGATCCATTTATGGATTGAAGCAAGCTTCTCGTAGATGGAACATTCGTTTTGATGAGACAATCAAAGAGTTTGATTTTATCAAAAATGACGATGAACCATGTGTGTACAAGAAGGTTAGTGGGAGCGCTGTTTCATTCCATGTATTATATGTTGATGATATATTACTGATAGGGAATGAAATTTCTATGCTAAAATCGATCAAAATAAAGTTGTCTAAACATTCCTCCATGAATGATTTGGGTAGAACATCCCACATTGGGGATATAAATCTGTATTAATAGATTTAAAAGGATGTTCGGCTTAACCCATGGAAACGTATATTCATTAGACGCTAAAGGCGTTTAGCATGGCAACTCCAAAAGGTGCCTCATGATGATGAGCCATGGAGTGTATCTCTCTAAAATTGTCCTCAGTAAAAGAGAGATCGCATAAGTAACTATTATGTATGCAATGAAATATACAAGACTTGATGTTGATCAGTCATATTCTGGAGAAGATCTCTGTGAGACAGTGATAAACATCTCAAAGTACTTAACTGACACTAAGGATGTCATCATGACACATGATGGGTCTGAATTAAACTAGAAGACTAAACAGACTCAAGTTTTCAGACTGACCAAGACGACAGCAAAATCCACTTTATGGTAAGTCGTTACCTTAAAAGGTGGTGCAGTAAATTGGAAAGGTTTCAAACAGCAAAAGTTGCTGGGTTAGTGACAAAGACAAAGTATATAACTGTAAGTGAAGCTGCAAGTTGATGTTTCAGATGAAAAGTTCATTACAGAACTAGGAATAGTTCCTAAGTCTCATCTTGAATCTAAACATGTGTTGCGGCACTCTGATTAAAAAAAAAAATCATTGAAAGAGGAGAGTGTAGACTCTCAAGACAACATTGCAGATCCATTTACTAAAGCTTTAACACAACAGCAGTTTGATCGTCACTTAGAGAAGATGGGTATGAGATACCATGGCGATTGGCTTTAGTGCAAGTGGGAGATTGATAGTAGTGTGCATACAAGCCAATCATGTATGATGATAAAGCACGTACTTTGTAAACAATCTTATTTATTTATTAATAAAATATTCATTTATTAAAGGCATTTAATTATCTACATGTTGCTGTTTTTATAATATGTAAATAACCCATAGTTTTAAGCAAAACTTTTAGAATCATGATGATGATCATGCTAATGAGATCTAAATTCTTAGAAAGTTTTAAAACTAAAATAGTTCCCAATCGTGGGATTACTAAAAAGGGGATTAGTAAATCCGGATAGATTGGTACATATGTTGCTTGCTCATTGGATGAGGATGATTGATCTCATGATCATTTGTGTGGAGACACTAAAGCAAGTATGTAGGTGCTTATTGGAGAATAAGTTCACTGAACGTGATTCGCTATGGAATACCTAATGGAGTTTTACTCGCATGTCAATAGGAATTCCTAATGTGATAGTAGTACAAGTGATCCTTGGACTTGAGATCATCATAGTATCTTGTATGTAACAAATTATACTTTGACTTATTCCTTAAGACCTTTTAAGGCATATATAGGGTATGCTTGGGTATAATGAGTTACATATGGAGATAATGAATGATCAATAAAGAATCTACCACCTCTAGTAAAAGAGGAGATATGTCCTATGTGATTCGTTAAATGACAACCCAGGAATCCTTGGCCAAGGTGAAATGAAATTAGAAAGGAGTTTTTAATTTGCATTATTTGGAGTTGTGCATTTTCTAATCGAAATACATATAATTAAATAAAATAAGACTTGACAGTAAATCCATGTCTTATATTTAATTGGGACATTGTATGGTGGAAGGATTGAATTGTATGGTAACTATTAACTCACAGGTTCTTTTATGATTAATGTTGAAATCTATATTATCTGGAAAGTCGTTGATCGCTAGGGAGGCTTATCCCTATTGTAGAATAAATATTATTTATTTAAATAGATTATTAGTTTAATTTATTTATTTAAATAAGATTAAAATTGTTTTAATTGATTTATTCACAACCGGTTTAATATGGAGAACCTAAAGGGTCACACCATAAAAGGAAGAATAATTATTTAAGAAGGTAATGGCATAATCGTAATAATGCATTAAGTATAATTAATTTAATCTATGGTGATAGAATAAATTAAATAGCTTAATGTTTATTATTTAATATTTTGGAAATATTAAATATAAATTAATAAGAGGAGTCTTATTAATATTGTTACAATTATTATTATTTTAATTTCTAAAGGAGTTTAGTAATTAATTTAATATTTAGTACTCTCATTTATTCCTAATAAGATTAGGAGACAAATTAATTAAATGAATTTAATTAATTATTCCCATGTGGTGGGAAGCCTAAATTAATTAAAGGAGTTTAATTAATTAAAAGAAATTCCATGTCTAATAGGATTAGAAGGGTTGACCAATGTCTATATAAGAGAAGTCTTATAATAGATATTAGATGATGCAATTCCAATTGTTGGAGAGTACTCCTTTTCTATAGAGGATAGAACACTAAGCCAAACACCCTCCTTCTTGATAATTTCTCTTCCTTGGTGGATCACCTCTAGAGGCCAAACACTTGGGTGGCTAACGTTGATCAAAGAAAGGAATCTAACCCGAAAATTCAAGGAGATCACGAAGAACAAGGAGTTGAACTAGTACCTGTGGAAGCTTTGTTCTACAAGGGTATGATTCCATAACTTCTTATTTATCGTTTTAAATTAATAATTTGCATAAAGGATGATCCGGGTAATGGTTTTGTAGAAATTTTTTTTAAACTCTGATATACCATGCTTCCGCTAATTTTTGCAATTTGATTGCGTCACGATTTCGTACAAACCCAAGCATACATATATACGATGGTTTTAAACTTGTCAATAAAAATAAGCTCTAGTTTAGGATGATTTTCAATTTGTCTATGTCGCCCCCAAGTCTGTGTAACATCAAACACAGGACATGGTGCTCACGGTACAACATACATCATCATCTTACTAAGTAAACTTCAGAAATAAACATAATATTAATAATAACTATTACATACTTATTCGAATAAAATCCCAAGTCTTTACAACTTTAAATAAACTAAAACTTAAACTTAGTGTTTATCGCTACATAACATCATATGCGGAAATATAAACTTATTACATAAGGTAACTAGCATCATTTCATCTTAGATTTTCACTTGTCCTTGCCCGAGCCCTCAGCCTGTTCATCCTTAACTGAAAGGTTTAAGCAAGAATGAGCACAAATTGCCCAACAACTATATAAAGTAGTTTGAAAACATATATCAGGAGTAAAAACGTCTGTATGGTAATATCTCAACAGTTGAAAGAATTATCAAGTGTTAAACAGGAATATTAAAGATAAGAGTTTAAGAATTCTCAATATCATACTAAGGGGTGTTAAATACCCTGAACGTTACTTTGTTTCATCGAAAACCATCAGACGGTTTAACAATCAAATAGATTGCAAACGGTCTCTGCAAGTACTCCAGGTGATCAGCCTATCGTACTCTACATTGTGCATAAGTATAAAGTTTAAACTGTATAAGCGTAAATGGGACTATATGCCCGACATCTGTTTGCCCGTTTATTTGGGTTGTTCATCTTAGTATTCATGCGAGACCGTACCAAAGCAATTTGGATTGGTAACATTAAATTGCTTCAAAAGATTTGGATTATATCATTTTTCATCAATAATAATTAGCCGAAACAAAAGGCCAGGAAGCATACTTAGAAACAGTTCGTTAAAGGAATAAGAACTTTGCAGCATAACAGTTGAATTAATAACAGGATAATCATCTATAACGTTTCGCAAAATAATTGAAATTATAAAATTTTACGACAAAGGAACTTGTATGAATAATTAAATAATCACAAGCCCGAAACTTACCCTCGCTGCAATTAAATGAGTAAGGATTGAATAATTTCTCAATGAAAATAGGGTTAAGAAACTTGCATAATCAAATTCGAGTAAGGAAACTTGCCTGATACGTCTTATATAGTTTAAGCTATCAGCTAGTCCTTCACGTAACCTAATCACATATGTCACGTTAAGCAACTAAGTAATCCCACTCTAATTTAAAATATAATTGTTTCCTTTTATATTAATTAGGTTGTTAAACCAACTCGCATTCAATCATCAATACAATTTAATTACACAAGCATGTTGCATCATATAGATAAAGGTGTTCAATATTAAAATTTGAAAGAAAATAAATTCTGACATTCTGACCCGACCCGACCCTGACCCGACCCGGCCCGGCGCAGCTGCGCAGCCTCAAGCCGTGTTACCAGCGCAGCTGCGCTTCCTGGCAAACCCGAAACCCATCTTTGAGCGGCGCAGCTGCGCAGAGTTAAGCCATATGAACGGCGCAGCTGCGCTGCTCTTCATGCAAAGAAATTTTTTCCTGCCGAGCAGCCTACTTCCCAATTTAATTCCCACTTGTTTACAGGTTGTATGACCATGATATTTGGGCACCATACACTCCATACATCCCAGTATTTTACAAAAATACAACATACATGAAACTAACATATTAAGACCATAAACCAGTAGCCTAGAAAAGCGTGCACGAACTGGTTCCATACTTAGCAAAATTCTGGGTTCTTCCCCATATTCTGCAGATTTTTATAATAACATGCTTGCTATCGAATTACATATCTTGTTCATTTTAACTCCGTTTCTTTTGAAACGTGGACAGGTTAGACATCATACAACATAGCATTTTACAAAATTATTACATGCAACAAACGGATTACTAAAGAGATAATTTCAAGCGACCTAAAAACCCAAAAAGTCGTGCAATACTAGTTTAAACCCATTTGACAAAAATCCACCATTTCGATTCTAGCATGAAATCTAAAGGCTCATATTGTCCAGATCATCTATACTAACATGCTTGCACATAACACAACCTTTAACTCTAACAACTTTCCATGATTTGAATAAATTAGCAACTAAGAGACATTTTATCAAACATATAGCATGCATGCTCGAATTCCTTGATTCTCTACATAATTGATGCATGATACATTCTAAAATTTTCATTCTTAATCTCCATACAACAGAAACACACCCAATCATGGCATTACAAATTCAAAACCAAGCATTTTCATACTTATACATGCATTTTCCTTACTATTTCCTTAAAGAACATAAAACGAATAAACAATACTTACTTGATGAACTACTCTTAGTTGAATTAGTTAATGATTCTTCATCCTTGCTTGATTATACTCTGAATTTCTAGAACTCCTCCCAACTCTCAAACTCTCATTCTCTCAAATTCTTTGGCTCTCTTGGTGGAACTTTTTGGAAAAGAAGAGGAATAATGCACTAAGGTGGATTGTATATATATATATATAGCTTAATAGAACTGAAATCTCCAGCCCCTCCATATCCCTATATCAGTTATACACACTACACCCACTAATTAACATTGAAGGAGAGGTGGGGTTTTGAGAATGGAAAGGTCTTGGTTTATTAAGGAAGAAACTATAACTCCCTCCTTATTCATTTGTAATAAACTTATACTCCTCCCCTCCTTGTCCCAATTCGTGTGTCACAAGGAGTCCCACCAGCTGCTGACTCATTACAAAAATATTATTATAATCAATTTAATCACTTAATAAACAATTTTGACCATTTTGCCCCCCCCCCCGAAGCCAAACGTTTCGATACTTATATCGATTCCTACTAAAGTCGAAGTTTCGAACGTCATGGGACTATCCGTTTCATCAAATTCATCTCCGAAATTCATGGTTGACTTTTCCCCCAAAAAAGTCAACCGGTTGACTTTGACCAAAAAGTCAACCGTGACACATTTTTGCGGTTACAGTCTATCATGACTAATTTCGACGTTCCGGACTCAAATACGCAGTCTGCGTCTCTAAATTCCGCTCCGAACTCCAACTCATGTTTTAATACCATCCCACGAAATTAATCAATTAATTATCTACTCAACCAATTTAAATAGTTAAATTAAATTAAACCAACTATTTAAATACATCTCATCACATAACATATATGAATAGCACATATACCCCTAATAATAGAAATCATACAAGAGTTTCACATAAATTCGTCTATTGAAAACTATTAAATTACACAATAATTCTCGGATATTACATTGTCCATCAACAACGTTCTTATCGCGTTCTTCGCGTTCTTCGTTCGTTCTTCATTTTTAATCAATATTATGATTATGATTTTATGTTTTCTTGCATTTTAACATTATTAGTTTGATAATTCTTTCTTATAACATCGGAGAGTTCATATAAATCATCCTAATCATCCATTAACATCTTTTACCATTTTTTACTTCCATTTTCCATTAAAATATGAAATTTCATAGAAAACTTAAAGAAAAGAATGGATTAAGATTAGGTTTTGATACATTTTTTCTTGAGTTTCTTCCATTTTCTTCTTCCTCTTGGATATTCTTACGATTTGTAAGCTTTTCCATATCTCGATCTTCTTTGATCCGAGCATCCACGCTCTTTCTCTTCCTTAATGCTCTCTCTTTCAATGTGTTTTCTCTTGGATTTCAAATCCAAGAAAATGAACTAGTATATATAGAAACCAAGAGTGATGGCACTTTTGTCATTATATAACTTTTCACTAGTTTACAGTTTGGTCAATTTACTTACAGTCTTATAAAGTCAAAACCTTTAGGTTTGCCAAACTTACAAAACATCCCCTCTTCTACTATTCACACCTACTTACTTAAAATATCTCACAAAGCTTATCCTGGAAGCTTCGTTGTTCCGTAATTCAAAATTCGTCCGACAGTTCAAAAAATTGACTTTCTCGGAATCCAAATATTTATGGATATTCTTGTCGACGTTGAGAAAAAATCTTGTCTCTTTGGGCAGATCTTTCTCTCTTCTTAATTTTTTTTTTCTACCCTTATTTGTCTTATCTACTTTATGTAAGGTGAAGGTTTTTAGGAAAAGGTCATCTGTATCATGTCGACCATTTGAAAGGTTTACAGAGTCGCCAGTTGGTAGATTTTGAAATGGTTGTACTAACTCAACCGAATTTTATTTGATTTTGCAGGTTAACCCAATTACTGGAAACTATCAAAACTTGGTCTTGAAATCGAGATTCTTAAAGTTCGGTGGCTTGGTTAGGCGGGGGGAAGGTGTTAGGCACCCCTCGACTCTCGTGAAACACGGTACCACATCTTTTCAATATTTCGCTTTTTATCGCAATGTGTGCGTATGCTGGAAGTAACTGAGCCTACGTTTGTTTGATTTGAAAGTACTGTCGTGCTTCTTTGAACCTATATACGAATGGTTTGATTTGATTTGCAAAAGTCCTTTTTCAGACAAGATATGAAAATGATGTTTTGAAAGAAGGTTTTCAAATCCTTACGCTCACGTCGGAATTGAAGCATATCGATACTTCCAGTTTATTCTGTCTAGCCTTTGGCTCGATTGGAATGGTGATTGTCGGGATGCGAAGCATCCTCGACCATAAGATATATGTACAAGTGCCGGTCTTCTTATGGACATGACAGCCATTGAAGTGACTCTGGCACGACAAACCATATTTCATTATGTTTGAGACCTTAAACACGGATAATCGTTTTAAGGTCCCTCGGATGTACATTTTACAGAAAACCTGGCAAGGTACATTTGTAATGTGGAGTTGTCCATCGTGGGAATTAGATTCTCATCAATTTGATCATGAATCCAGCTTACAGAAATTGGCCAAGAAAACCTGCACATCACAGATATTCACATAAAATGCAATTTGTACACTAGACGTCGCAAAAACAAAGGATTCATCAGTCAAATCGTTGTATGCGCATAGCCAAAGCTTTCCGTTTCCACTAGATATGGATCTAGGGTCGCGAGGTCGCTTTAAGTATTTTAACAAAACTAGAAAGATAGCTAGATTTAAATAAATCTTATACATTCTAGCTTCCCATTTCCGGTTGGACCTATTTTGAACCGTTTGAACGGTAGAAAGGGCTAGATTTAAATAAATCTAATTTGCTGAATTTATATTAACACAAATCCATATCAAATGACTAATTGAAATATATATTTAATCACAATGAATAAAGAATATATGTATAATTATATATATACGAAAGCTGTAAAGGGCCACGGATTTCAAATCCAGGCCTGACTGGAATATATATATATATATATATATATATATATATATATATATATATATATATATATATATATATATATATATATATTTATAAAAGCTGTAAAAGAGCCACGAAGTAATCCAGGCTCGAAAAAAAATTATATATATATATATATATATATATATTTATAAAAACGGTAAAGAGCCGCGAATTTCTCGAAGCTCAACTGAATGTTAATATATATATAAAAAACTGTAAAGGAGCCACGAATTAATCCAGGCTCAACAGAATATATATATATATACCAAAAGGCGGAAGAGATAGAAAAGATACAAAAGGCGCATATAAAAGCTGAATTACAACTATAGCAAAACTATAAGAAATAATAACAGCAGTTCATAAGTAGAAACAGAGAGTTTAGATATAAACAAAACTTTATTGAATATTGAAATAATTATAAACAAATAACTGGTGTTTACTTACAAACAGACTCGATTATAGAAACTTAACATGTCTAAGGAAGAAGGCAAGAGTGCTGAAGATTTGTTAGATAGGAATCTAAGTCTTCACAAGCGCTCTATTGGATTACTAAATCCTGCCTCAACCAAATGACCAAGCCTCTCTTATATAGGAAGAGAAAAGGCGAAACAAATACAACTCAATGATAACAAAACATGAATGACTATTACATAACAGTAATGGTTTATCAAAAGATGAAAGCATTATTACAACTTTTGACTAATACAAATGACTTTTCACTATTACAGACGCGTTATTAATAAAATACAGACTCAAAATAGAATAACTTTTGACCAATCGACCACAGAAGGCCGACAAATAGGACATGACTAATACAAGACGACAAATGACTCATCACATGCTTTCGGCTACTTTGGACAAAGGAACACGGGCTGCGCGGTCAAGAGCATCTTGCAACAAGGCTGACCAATGTAACTGTAGGAATTCTAGGCAAATGGGTCCTGAGCATCTTGAAGGGAGATGCTCCCGTACGGATCATTATGACTAGAATGATGACTGGAATGAGACGAAGAGGATGAACAGACAGAGGGAACTGAGTCCTCACTGAGTTTATCCATTCATTTTTTAATAAGACGAGACAACTGTTTTAACTCATTATCAGTACAATGTTCAATATCCGTAAAATCTAACTTTGAAGCAGAAGATTTTTTGGATTTTGATTTACTAGAGGATGATTCCTTTAAAGGAGGAACCGTTTGAATAGGATTAGGAAATTCCTTCTGGACTTGACCAACAATGCGATAAGGATCAAACTTATCCCACCATTTAACTGAAAATTCACGAGTAACATGAGTAATTTGACTAAGGTTATTACTAGAAACCTCTTTCTCGGAAGAAACAACAGAAGAAAGAGCAACATTAGCAACAGGAGAATAGAATCCATAATTTCATTTAAGAATCCATGGAATTTTGTATTTACTAGCGAAATGAAGAATTACTGGAATGCAGCAATTAGACTGCACAGCAGGAACTCTAGCACTAAAAACATTAAGGACTGACTGAAGCTCAATAGGAAGAATTTTATAGATGAGACCAAAGCGTTCCCACCACAAAACGAGCCAATGAGGGATTTGACTTTTAAATTTGTGGTCAAATTGAATGAACCACGAATGACTAAACGATAGAGTTTGAAACAGAAAAACTCTGTTCCAAGCTTCCATGTAATCATAATAACAGAACTGGCTATCATGACCATCTAACTGTCTTAAATCTGACGGATGATTACCCCAGTTTGGCATGGTGATAATCTGTTTAATATATAGAGAATGATAGATGATTTTTGAGGAATCATTTCTATCATAAACTGGTTTAATAAGGATTGACTGAGTTTGAAGCAAGACATCCTTATAATACATAAGAGATTTATAAGGAGCCAGGGGAATAAAATGCCAGCCAGTTGGAAAGAACTGGGCAGCCAACTTAATAGGATCATCAATTGATTTCATATGTCTTTCAATATGAAATAAATTGGTGGAATAAACAGGAATGTACTCGGTTTGAGTACATTGACCAGAAGTAGGATTACTGGACGAAGCAAAAGGATCAATCATACGAGGAGGTTGGACCAGAGTCGAAGTGTAAGGCTTTGTTCCAGAAACAAGAGGGGTAAACCTATTAACTACAGTAAGAGGTGTAACTGGATGAGGGATTACAGCTCCCATGGGCTTCTGACTAGGCTGGTCTGGGCCAGGAGGGCCAGGGGCCCGAACATTCTTACTGGATCCTCTCACACTCATTTTGAATTTGAGGGGTACCTGAATTAATAAATTCCCGAGTCAAAAAATCAGGAACTGAATTATCACTGCCTTTAATGTAATCAATATCAAAATCAAAAATACTTAAAATAGATTGCCATCTGGCAAAAATATGTTTAGCAGCAATATTTTTAACATCCTTTTCCAAAATATATTTTGCTGACTTACAGTCAATGCGAACCAAATTTTTTTGATTTAATAAGTCATTTTGAAATTTACTAATACATAAAACCAAAGCTAAAATTTCTTTTTTAATCGTGTTATAATTTAATTAGGCTTGATTCCACGCGCCAGAGTGGAACCGAACAATTTGCTCAGATGAAGCAGGAGTCAATTTCTGCTTCAAGATACCACCGAAGCCAATTTCGGAGGCGTCAGTTTTAACAATTTTGAAGGCGGATTCATTAGATATGCCAAGGCAAGAAAGGACCTTAACATATTTCTTAACTTGTTGGACGATGGCAGTATGCTCATCAGTCCAAGGAGGAGGATTAAACTCTGAGAAGAAGATCAACAGCACCCACCAGCGAGAAAGGAGCCGGACCTCAACAGTCAACAGTCAGACGACGCTGGCCCTCCAGGGTCCCACAGTTATCGGATGCTCCAGTCATCATCAGATGCAATCAACGCATCCGACACAGTCAAAAGTAAAGGACAACTTTACTTTAATAAAAGCAATTTACTTAGGTTAAAAGTAAATTACTTTTACATTTACTAAAGGTAAAGTAAAAATATTTAACTAAAGTTAAAAACATTTAACTAAAGTTAAAGTATTTACATTTACTTTTATATATACACACACAGACATATTTATAAAAGCGGTAAAAAGGCCACAGATTTCTAATCCAGGCCAAACTGATATATATATATATATATATATATATAAGCTGTAAAAGGCCACAGATTTCCAATCTGGGCTAAACTGAAAGGTAAATGTTAATATATACATTTAGTATATATATATATATATTAAAGCGAAAAAGGTCACGAATTATGTAACGCCCGAGAAAATTGAGCGTTTATGTAAATGAATTCTTATTTGAATTATTGAATAAAATTTGCTTATTTGTTTATTAAACTGAGTAAGCTAATTGTAGGTCATTTTATGACCTAGAGAATGCAGAAATGAGTAAGATTCTGGCTACGTGTTAGGAATAATTGATATGAATTAATAAGACGAAAATAAAATATTTTCGAGAATAAAAATATTTTAGAAAAAGACGAAATAGGCACTATTCAATCCTAATGGTTAAGGTTTGACCTTAAGGATTAGGGTTTGAGACCCTACACCATTTTGAGAGTTCGGAATGTCAGAATGACATTCTGTAGAAAGATTTGATGGTAATATACCGTGAAAAGTCAAGTTAGCTGAGAAAAGTTTTTTTGGGAGGAAAAGTACAGAAATCACTATTCATCTGTTTCTACTTTGGAATTTATTTTGAAATTTTGAGAAACGCGTAATGATAGGATTTCAAGGTGAGGTGGATTATGTAATAATAATTCGTTTATGGCTCGCGAAGTTTTCGCGTAGGGACTTAAAATCCTAAGCGCTAGGGAAGGCAAAATCAATGATTAATGGTTTACGTATAATAATAAATGATTATTATACGGAAAGAATTTGCGTATAATACGAGGTATTATACGAGAATAATAGAGAGAGTATACGAATTTTATACGAAGTAAATACGTTGAAATACATTGAATTAGAATTAATTTGAATTAAAGTTAATAACTTAACACATGGGTCAAACCGTTGGAAAAACAGGTGGGTTAAACCCATGGGGCAACCTAAGGCTACATGGAGCATGTGGGAGCACAAGGGGGGCCATGTGCTAGCACATGGGAGGGACATAGGCAAGACATGGAGAGGAGGTGGGGTTGAGGAGGTTTGGCTTAATGACCAAACTACCCCAACTCTTGCCAATTCTATAAATAGAGAGCAAATGCTAGCCATTTTGTTGTTTGAGAATTTCTACCAACATCTAGAGAGAGAGAGAAGGAGCTAGCTTGATACTTGCCTAGACAATCCAAGAACCTTAAAGGTATAACCATAAGGAATAATATGTAAAACTTTCTTTTCTTTCAATAGTTAAATTGATAGAGAAATATTAGAGGAAGTTTGAACCCTAAGAAGTTATAAGGATGGCTTAATGAGCACATAAGAACCTTAACAAGTCATGCATGATGAGATAATAAGAATTGATGAAGGACTAATGTAGAACTTAATGAATTCATAAGAAATGGACTAATGAAAATGTTAAACCATCAAAACTTAAATGTTTTGAATGATTAAAATTAGTAATAATAAACCATTGGATTGATTCCAATTGATTTGAAATAGTAATAATGAAGAACGAAGATTCGGCGAAAGTTACGCGATTAGACGATAATCGTCGAAAACGTAAATTTCTCGGATTAGAAGTCCAAAGTCGCCGTGTGCATCAAAAATGATGGTTTTCGATTGCAACACATGTAATTAGGTAAATAAGACTTGCGAGAACAAGAACGAACCAATTCCGACTTAAAACGAAGAATTGAGCGTCGAACTTTCACGAACATTTAACGAAAATGTAAAAATAGACTAATCGGAGAATTTCTCAACGACGGATTCAAAAATGAATTCCAACTTGATAGGATGATAGAGCATATCATTTGTGAACTATGGGCTTTAAAACGAGTCAATTCCGAGTTATATCGATCACGTTACGAGCTCTGGAATTTTAGAATTTTCAAGACTTAAGAAATTTTTCTGCAGCACAGGTGCAGCGCGGGCTGCACCTTAAACAACGCTGGCTGCTGTCCAAGAAAAAAATTGTCGACCAAATGAAATGTTAACTCTTTTCATAAGTAGTAAAGTGTTAGTAAGTAATGAATGAACATGAATGTAAACCTTTAACAATATGTTTAACCAAGGGTTTATGATCATTAAACGTTAACTAAATGTAATTAAACTTAAGATTGGAAACCATAAACCAAGATTAAGTTAAGGAACAAGTGAAGTCTCATTATCATCATGATTAGTGATGATCAATGAGAGTTCTGTTTATAACATAGGAATGTTAATAAGCCATAATAACGTTAAATAACTTGAACGAATGTTATTAGTTTAACTATTTGATTTAGTTATACAAGAAGGAGGAGTTAGTCAAACACATTGTATATCAAATATGTTTTCTCATTGGTATGCTCTGTGTTATGCTTTGTAGATGTGACACCCCCAAATCCGGTATCTTAATTTCTACAGGATTTGGTGTTCACTGTTCCAATATCATACAACTATCTACCCATAAATAATGAAATTCATTTATTAGATAAATAAATCATCATCTTACATCATCTGAAATAAAAGTACATCATAAATCCCAGGTTATACTTAACCTTAAATATCTGTTGCGGAAACGTAAATAAATAAGTCTTAAATCATCACACATAAATCTTAAACTTTAACATTATTCATGACAACACAAATCTTCATCACTTGTTAGCTTTTCCTTTGCCCTTGCTACTAGAAGGTACATCACTTCGTTCATTATTAGCTGCAATGTTATTATGCAAGAGTGAGCACGGATGCCCGCAAGTATAAAAATATGACAGAATAATAACATGCGAGTGAAAGAATTCTGAATAACAGAAAGCTCAACATTTGAATCAAGAATATTAACCAAGAGTCAAATTACTTCTCAACTTTTGAATCAAGAATATTAATCAAGAGTCAAATTACTTCTGAGGGTCATTAAGACCTTGAACCGAGTCTTAGGTTGTCAAGTATATTAACCTTTCCAACCTTTAACAGTCACAAGACTATAGACTTTACTTCTCGTACTTAGGGAGATCAGCCCTTCGTACTGATACTGTGCACATTATCTTAACGCTTAAAGCATCTTCATTAATCCCCTACATTAGGGTTGTTCATCTCAATTTGACATCAGAATCCGTACCAAATAAAGTTGGTTTGGATAATTCAATAAATGATATTCATATTGAATATTAACTTCTCAAGGTATACAATCGAATAAGTATTGTACACTTAAATGATACTTTTAAAAGAATCATGGCATCTCATGTGAAATTCTAAACTTGGATATTCAAGAGTAAGAATTTTCTCAACAATAGTAATTAAGCATAGCAATTGCTTAATTAAAAGAGTTTAGTTTAGGAAACTTGCCAAACAATAATAATAAGTTAGGGATTGAACACTTGCCTCATGCGCAAGCTACAGTTATTACTCACTTCTTTAATTACTCTTACCTATCACACATTTACAATATCAATTAATCACAGGTTCGATATGATTATTGATTTGCAATAGTATTCTTCAAACTCATTATTAAGTTTTCAAATAATGGTTTACGTTGATTAAGTAACTTGTTAATTAATCACGTAACTTAAGTTATTAACTTGTATTAATAACTCATTACATATATAACATGTCTACATGTTAATTAGATTTAAAATAATGTCTTAATGTTTATAACACATTATTTAACCTTTACAAATAATAGTTTAAGTCACGTAATTAATTTATTAATTAATTACATAACATAAATTATTAAACTCATATCAATATTTTATTATATTTATACAACATGTGTTCATGTTCATTAGACTCAAAACACATTTCAAAATTTTTCAACACTTAGCAATTTTTTTCAAAATTTTCGGACAGGCGCGACCGCGCGCCATTTTGCCTTGCAGCCGGCGCGGCCGCGCGGCTGCGAAAATTTCAAAATCTGAAGTTCGCGAACGAACACAGATTTTCTCCCAATTCACATCAT
Organism: Panax stipuleanatus; assembly: GCA_020205555.1. Lineage (NCBI taxonomy): Eukaryota > Viridiplantae > Streptophyta > Magnoliopsida > Apiales > Araliaceae > Panax > Panax stipuleanatus. The sequence continues at coordinate 80,361,134 of CM035119.1, forward strand.
TATACTGATTTATAATGTTACCCATGAAGTATAAACTTCACAGGAACATTATATATCACTTATAACATGTTCTTAACAATCCAAGTCATGTAATTACACAAATTAACATATTAATTTTCACTGTTCTTCAAAACTTTCAAGAGTTTAATGAAAAACATAAAAAAAATCTCCTTACGGATTCGTTACTACACCGAATTCATTTATTTCAATTCCATTTTCTTTGTCTTAACATATACAATCATATTCATGTATCAATTTAAATATAAACATATGATTTAATCATTAATTTAACCCATATGGGTTATTCACCCATATTCAATACTCTGTAATTTCATAAAACCCATTTATTAACAAAGTTATTTGGTGTGGTCAGTGTAAATCATGGATACATGATCTAACACATAATACCAACATATATGGTCACATATATAATAACCTCACACTTTAATTTTCCAAAAATAAGTACTGACAGAGAAATTTTACAACATCGTAGAAAACTCTGTAACTTTTCGAAAAACCAATTAAGGCCAAATTATATAAAATTGATTACTTTAAAACATGTATATAGGTTAGAAAACATGTTATAATTACATACCCATATAGATAAAGCCATATCATAACCCAATTGGAAAACCCAATTTTTCGCAGACTTTAGAATACGTATGTGAAAAACTTTAATTTTGAAAACATAAAGAAGAATTACCCTTTAGTTAGTATGAAGATAATCAATTGATAACAACACAATGATCTCTCAAGTCTTCTTTTCTCAATTTCTCTCAATGCCTTCTTCTTTTCTCTCTGATTTCTCTCTCAAGTTTCTCTAACTTTTCTCTGATAATGACTTAGAATAATGACTTAGAACAACGAATATACGTATTATATAAGTATCCGTTGTATTAACAACGGATAAACTTCTCCTAAAGCCCTGTTTGCCTTCCTCTTCTTTTCTTTCCCCATTTATTTTAATAAACTAATTTACTATATAGTTAATTGTCACCTTACTTATTGATTAATTAATTTTATTTAAATCAATTAAATAAAATAAGATAATTCACATTAAATCACATTGTCACATAATTAATATTTTTATTTATTAATTATGTCAATTTATTAATTCATTAATTAATTGTTAAATTAACTAAAGTAACATATGCTTATTTAATTAATTCAATTAATCAAATAAACTCCATTAAATATATTCTTTGAACTATTAAATTACTACATATTAATTTAATTAATGTCACACATATAATTAAATTAATCTACCACAAATTCATGAATTAATTATTTAATTCAATAATTAAATCATTAAAAATATTTATTTATCTCCATAAATATTCAAATAACTTTACAAAATTCTCGTTCGTCACATCTTTCCCCCCTTAAAAGGATTCTGTCCTCAGAATCGCGGTTCAATTAATAATTTCGTCCCATTATAAATATTCAAACAACTTTGAACTATTAAATCACTACACATTAATTTAATTAATGTAACACATATAATTAAATTAATCTACCACAAATTCATGAATGAATTATTTAACTCAATAATTAAATCATTAAAAATATTTATTTATTTTAATAAATATTCAAATATCTTTACAAAATTCTCGTTCGTCACATCTTTCCCCCCTTTAAAGGATTCTGTCCTCAGAATCACGTTCACCTATTCAAGAAAATAAGTGTGGATAATTATTCATCATATTCTCTTCGAGTTCCCACGTAGCTTCTTCAGCGTTGTGGTTCCTCCAAATTACCTTAACAGAAGGTATAACTTTGTTCCTGAGAACTTGCTCTTTCCTGTCAACTATCTGAACAGGAACTTCTTGGTATGATAAATCTTTCTCAAATTGTAGGGGTCCATATTCTATCACATGTTTGTAATCGGGTTTATAACGTCGTAATACCGACACATGGAAAACGTTGTGGACATGCTCCAGTGCCGGAGGTAAAGCTACCTCATAGGCTACTTCTCCAATTCTTTGGAGTACCTCAAAGGGTCCAATGAACCTTGGGCTCAATTTTTCCTTCTTACCAAATCTGATCTTTCCCTTCCAAGGAGAGACCTTCAAAAATACAAAACTACCCGATTCAAACTCTACATTCTTGCGGTGTGGATCGGCGTATTTCTTCTGCCTATCCTGAGCCGCTACTAATTTTGTCCGAATTACTTTAACTATTTCTGCCGTTTGTTGGACTAACTCTGGTCCTAGCAATTGTCTGTCACCAACTTCATCCCAATACAGTGGAGTTCTGCACTTTCTACCGTACAACGCTTCGTAAGGCGGCATACCAATACTAGCGTGGTAACTATTATTATAACCAAATTCTACAAGCGGCAAATGATCATCCCAATTACCTTTACAATCCATTATGCATGCTCTAAGCATATCCTCTAATGTTTGGATTGTTCTTTCACTTTGCCCGTCAGTCTGAGGGTGATAAGCGGTGCTCATCCTCAACTGTGTTCCCATGCATTCTTGTAGTCGCTTCCAGAAATTCGATGTGAAGCGCGGATCACGGTCAGAAATAATTGACACTGGCACCCCGTGCCTCGAAACAATCTCTTTTACATATAACTTCGCCAATTGTTCTAGGTTAAATCTGATTTTGATCGGAAGAAAGTGTTCGGATTTAGTTAATCGGTCGACGATAACCCATACTGCGTCATAGCCTTTCTGGGTCGTCGGAAGGCCAACAACAAAATCCATTGTAATATGTTCCCATTTCCATTCTGGGATTTCTAAAGGTTGTAACAAACCACTTGGTCTTTGGTGTTCTGCCTTGACCCTTTGGCAAGTTAGACACTTGGCAACACAATCGGCAACGTCCCTCTTCAAATTTGGCCACCAAAAGTGTTGTCGTAAATCCTGATACATCTTGGTACTTCCGGAATGAATGGAATACCTCGAACTATGAGCCTCGCTCAGAATGTCCTCCTTGATTTCTGGTATTGGCGGTACCCAAACTCTACTTTCAAATCTCAAAAATCCTTCGCTATCCATTTTAAATCTAAGTTTAGTCCCTTCAGATATCTTTTTCTTTACTTCCTCACATTCCTTATCCAGGATTTGTGCTTCCTTAATCTTATCCAATAAAGTTGTACCAGCTTGCATTTGGAACAGTTTCTCGTCAGTCTCCATTGAACATCCTACTTCCAATTCCAGCTTTTCCATTGCTGAAATCAATTCTTCCTGTGCTGTCAGCATCATCAACTTTTCTCGACCCTTTCTGCTTAAGGCGTCGGCTACAACATTCTCTTTTGCTGGGTGGTATAAGATATCACAATCATAATCCTTTATTAACTCCAGCCACCTTCTTTGGCGCATATTCAAGTCTTTCTGTGTGAAAATATACTTCAGACTCTTATGGTCTGTATATATTTCACACTTTTCCCCATAGAGATAGTGTCTCCAAATCTTTAAAGCGAATACCACTACAGCCAATTCCAAATCATGGGTTGGATATCCCTTCTCGTAATCTTTTAGTTGTCGTGACGCATACGCAATGACTCTACCGTTTTGCATAAGCACACAGCCTAGCCCTTTATGCGACGCATCACTATATACCACAAAATTTCCTGTGTCATCCGGAAGGGACAACACAGGTGCTGTACTTAACCTTCTCTTAAGTTTTTGAAAACTTTCCTCATACTTCTCCGTCCAAACGAATTTCACAACTTTCCTAGTCAAATTCGTTAATGGAGTGGCGATCTTGGAAAAATCCTGAATAAATCTTCTATAGTAACCAGCTAATCCAAGAAAACTTCTTACTTTGACGGTGTTTTCGGCTGATCCCAATTCATCACCGCTTCGACTTTGGAGGGATCCACCGAAATTCCGTCCTTATCAATCACATGTCCGAGAAATTGCACCCTTTCAATCCAGAATTCACACTTTGAGAATTTGGCATACAACTTCTCTCTTTTTAATACTTCTAACGTCAACTTCAAATGCTCAATATGTTCTTCCTTGGTCTTAGAATAGACCAATATATCATCAATAAAAATCACTACGAATTTGTCCAGAAACGGCTTGAACACTCCATTCATTAGGCCCATAAATGCTGCAGGCGCATTTGTTAGACCAAATGACATAACCAAAAATTCGTAGTGACCATATCGTGTCCTAAATGCTGTCTTTGGGACATCTTCTGGTCTTACCTTCAACTGATGATAACCACTTCTCAGGTCTATCTTCGAGAAATATCTCGCTCCTTTTAATTGATCAAACAGATCATCAATCCTTGGCAACGGATACCTATTCTTAATGGTAACCTTGTTCAATTATCTATAGTCAATGCAGAGTCGCATTGTACCATCTTTCTTCTTAACAAATAATACCGGCGCTCCCCACGGTGATACGCTCGGTTGAATATATTTCTTATCCAACAGCTCTTGTAGCTGTACCATTAATTCCTTCATTTCTATCGGAGCCATCCGGTATGGTGCTTTCGATATTGGAGCCGTTCCTGGCACCAAATCGATAACAAAATCTACTTCCCTGTCAGGCGGAAGTTCTGGCAGATCATCCGGGAAAACATCCACGAAGTCTCTTACGACTGGTATTTCTTCTAACTTTGAATTCTCTTTACGACTATCGACTATGTAGGCTAAATGCCCCACACAGCCTTGTCTTAATAACTTCCTAGCCTGCATCATCGTCAGACAACTCGCTTGTCTAGGCGATTTGCTGCCATAAAACACAACCTTTGATATTTTATTTAAATCAAAAGTTGTAAACATAGTACTATAGCATCTCTGCCATTTACTTCAACTATCCCAAGATAAAGAATCTTCAGGATTTAGTTTCTCAAAATATTCCTTTGTTTTTAATAAAATTGGAATTTACATTATTTACGATTATTTAAACATTAACAATATCATATTATCCTATCACGGCCTACTAAGGCGTCGGACAGCTTCACTACGTTCCTCCTCTATAATGCGGGACATAGTCCTGCGATCTAACATATACCCAGGCAGTCCCTCGAACTGAATTGGATATCTCATAACTCGGTCCTGGGCATCATCCATTGCCCTCAGAAACGTGTAGCACGTCTCTGCAACCTTAACTCTCTTCGCACGCGCATCATCCTCTGCCAGATCTGCACGTCGTGCATTTCTCACCCAAGCTTCTTCCACTATGGCGAGTCTTTCAGATTTCTCTTTTAACTCATTCTTTAACTTTTCTATCTCCTCTGTCTTCTGCTCAGTTTGGCCCTTCTCATGAACCAAATCCCACTCCACATTGCCAAGATGGGTGTGGAGTGTCTCAATCTCACCACCCTGAGCAACTGACTGCTCCCTCAACTCCTGAATTGTATCTCGTAACTCTACGTTGTGATCATATAATAAATCATACATATCAGCACTGACAGAGTTCGGTGGGAACTCCTCAAGATCTTCCTCCTCCTCTTCTTCTTCAGGGTCTTCTTCTTCCTCCTCCTCGGCTGCCTCAGCCGGGATCTCAACCTCCTCAGAGTCCTCCTCTGAGTAAATCTCTGGCTCATGCTCCTGACCAAAATCTGGAATCACAGGAGATGACTCTGGCTGTACTAACTGCTCCCAGACAGTGTGTATGTCCTGGGGCTCCTCATCTCTAGTCTCTAGGGGTACAACATCCCTGGACTGACTAGCTCCTCCAGTATCTGACATTCTGACAAAATAAGTTTTAAGTCTTAGTTTTTACGTGATGTTAATCAATACTCTAACAAGTATGAACACATAAGCACATAGCACATAAGGTAATTTTATTATCTTTCTTAGAACTCAAATCAGAGTTGTCATTACTATCTTCATGAAGGCTACTATCCTAAGGTTTTCCCCCCACCTAAGGTTCATAACCTACGGCTTTGATACCAACTTGTGACACCCCCAAATCCGGTATCTTAATTTCTACAAGATTTGGTGTTCACTGTTCCAATATCATACAACTATCTACCCATAAATAATGAAATTCATTTATTAGATAAATAAATCATCATCTTACATCATCTGAAATAAAAGTACATCATAAATCCCAGGTTATACTTAACCTTAAATATCTGTTGCGGAAACGTAAATAAATAAGTCTTAAATCATCACACATAAATCTTAAACTTTAACATTATTCATGACAACACAAATCTTCATCACTTGTTAGCTTTTCCTTTGCCCTTGCTACTAAAAGGTACATCACTTCGTTCATTATTAGCTGCAATGTTATTATGCAAGAGTGAGCACGGATGCCCGCAAGTATAAAAATATGACAGAATAATAACATGCGAGTGAAAGAATTCTGAATAACAGAAAGCTCAACATTTGAATCAAGAATATTAACCAAGAGTCAAATTACTTCTCAACTTTTGAATCAAGAATATTAATCAAGAGTCAAATTACTTCTGAGGGTCATTAAGACCTTGAACCGAGTCTTAGGTTGTCAAGTATATTAACCTTTCCAACCTTTAACAGTCACAAGACTATAGACTTTACTTCTCGTACTTAGGGAGATCAGCCCTTCGTACTGATACTGTGCACATTATCTTAACGCTTAAAGCATCTTCATTAATCCCCTACATTAGGGTTGTTCATCTCAATTTGACATCAGAATCCGTACCAAATAAAGTTGGTTTGGATAATTCAATAAATGATATTCATATTGAATATTAACTTCTCAAGGTATACAATCGAATAAGTATTGTACACTTAAATGATACCTTTAAAAGAATCATGGCATCTCATGTGAAATTCTAAACTTGGATATTCAAGAGTAAGAATTTTCTCAACAATAGTAATCAAGCATAGCAATTGCTTAATTAAAAGAGTTTAGTTTAGGAAACTTGCCAAACAATAATAATAAGTTAGGGATAGAACACTTGCCTCATGCGCAAGCTACAGTTATTACTCACTTCTTTAATTACTCTTACCTATCACACATTTACAATATCAATTAATCACAGGTTCGATATGATTATTGATTTGCAATAGTATTCTTCAAACTCATTATTAAGTTTTCAAATAATGGTTTACGTTGATTAATTAACTTGTTAATTAATCACGTAACTTAAGTTATTAACTTGTATTAATAACTCATTACATATATAACATGTCTACATGTTAATTAGATTTAAAATAATGTCTTAATGTTTATAACACATTACTTAACCTTTACAAATAATAGTTTAAGTCACGTAATTAATTTATTAATTAATTACATAACATAAATTATTAAACTCATATCAATATTTTATTATATTTATACAACATGTGTTCATGTTCATTAGACTCAAAACACATTTCAAAATTTTTCAACACTTAGCAATTTTTTTCAAAATTTTCGGACAGGCGCGGCCGCGCGCCATTTTGCCTTGCAGCCGGCGCGGCCGCGCGGCTGCGAAAATTTCAAAATCTGAAGTTCGCGAACGAACACAGATTTTCTCCCAATTCACATCATTATACTGATTTATAATGTTACCCATGAAGTATAAACTTCACAGGAACATTATATATCACTTATAACATGTTCTTAACAATCCAAGTCATGTAATTACACAAATTAACATATTAATTTTCACTGTTCTTCAAAACTTTCAAGAGTTTAATGAAAAACATAAAAAAAATCTCCTTACGGATTCGTTACTACACCGAATTCATTTATTTCAATTCCATTTTCTTTGTCTTAACATATACAATCATATTCATGTATCAATTTAAATATAAACATATGATTTAATCATTAATTTAACCCATATGGGTTATTCACCCATATTCAATACTCTGTAATTTCATAAAACCCATTTATTAACAAAGTTATTTGGTGTGGTCAGTGTAAATCATGGATACATGATCTAACACATAATACCAACATATATGGTCACATATATAATAACCTCACACTTTAATTTTCCAAAAATAAGTACTGACAGAGAAATTTTACAACATCGTAGAAAACTCTGTAACTTTTCGAAAAACCAATTAAGGCCAAATTATATAAAATTGATTACTTTAAAACATGTATATAGGTTAGAAAACATGTTATAATTACATACCCATATAGATAAAGCCATATCATAACCCAATTGGAAAACCCAATTTTTCGCAGACTTTAGAATACGTATGTGAAAAACTTTAATTTTGAAAACATAAAGAAGAATTACCCTTTAGTTAGTATGAAGATAATCAATTGATAACAACACAATGATCTCTCAAGTCTTCTTTTCTCAATTTCTCTCAATGCCTTCTTCTTTTCTCTCTGATTTCTCTCTCAAGTTTCTCTAACTTTTCTCTGATAATGACTTAGAATAATGACTTAGAACAACGAATATACGTATTATATAAGTATCCGTTGTATTAACAACGGATAAACTTCTCCTAAAGCCCTGTTTGCCTTCCTCTTCTTTTCTTTCCCCATTTATTTTAATAAACTAATTTACTATATAGTTAATTGTCACCTTACTTATTGATTAATTAATTTTATTTAAATCAATTAAATAAAATAAGATAATTCACATTAAATCACATTGTCACATAATTAATATTTTTATTTATTAATTATGTCAATTTATTAATTCATTAATTAATTATTAAATTAACTAAAGTAACATATGCTTATTTAATTAATTCAATCAATCAAATAAACTCCATTAAATATATTCTTTGAACTATTAAATTACTACATATTAATTTAATTAATGTCACACATATAATTAAATTAATCTACCACAAATTCATGAATTAATTATTTAATTCAATAATTAAATCATTAAAAATATTTATTTATCTCCATAAATATTCAAATAACTTTACAAAATTCTCGTTCGTCACAGTAGACGTTGTAAAGGCCAAGTAGACTACGTATAAAGATTAAGAGACGCAAAGGCAAGGTTTCTAACTCTTGCATTAACATTGTGTTATGCAAGTTTCCTAACTTCATTCATACTTTATTATGAATGCGAGTTTTGCTAAACCCTTGTCTATACGTTATGGTTGGACAAGTGGTTATTGTGCTTAACTGCTTATGCATGAATTGTTATTGCATAGTCGATACCATTTGATTCAGCTAGACTGAGAAGTAAATATATTTTGGTGGGTTTTTCCACAAATCTTTCCAGAATATATATATATATATTGAAGCTATCCTATGCCAAGTGATTGGTAAGGATTCTCAGGGGAACCTGAGAATGAAAGACAAATGTTTTTACGTCGTTAATTCGACGGGCACATGAGTTTGCCAATGATTAAACGTAAACACATTTAATGAATGAATGTTGATCAACATAGAGTACTACAGGTTGATCACCTGGATGTGCTCGTAAGCTATATCGAACTTACGGTCTTCGTGCCGGATTGTTCTTTTCATGAATAAAAACTAAATAATGGTTCGTGGTCGTTGATCAAGATGGATTCTGAAGAGGCTATAAAGTCCTTGAGAATGGTTTTAAAAGAATCAAAATGATAATTTGATTATTCTTAAGTACTTCATAACTATTGTATAGTTATTGAAGACCAAGATATATGATTCTTGATTTTGTGCTTTCAAGATATACGGTTTAACTTACTGAGCTGTTTATGCTCATTCTTACTTAAAGTTAAATGATTTCAGCTAAGAACGAACGGACTGAAGGATCCGATAAAGACAAAGGCAATTCCAAGCTGGACAAGTAGTGACCTTTGTAATAGCATTAGTATTAGTATTGTATTTACTGATATTATGACACATAACAATGTATTGGTTACGAATACTTGGGAAGGGATTAATAGAATGTAATAATTAGTAAACTTATGCATTATTATTGATGTCCTCAATTGAATGTATGAGTAGATTGTAGCACCGTGTAGCACCGTGTCTTGGGTTTGAAGGTATCCGAATTTGGGGGCGTCATAAATTAGCAATATAGGCCAAACGAAGTCAAAAAAATTATATAGTTATATATATACAAAAGCAGTAAATGCCACGAATTTGCAATCCAGACTTGACATAATTTAAAATTAGTATATATATAGTCAATTATATATATAATAAAGATGAAAAGGCCACGAATCAGCAATCTAGGCTGAACAAGTTAGTACGTATATATATATATACATAAAAGCGAGTAAAAGCCATGGATCGACGATGCAGGCTGTGCAAACGAAGAAATATATATATATATATATATATATATATATATATATATTTATATGTACTAAAACGTTAGCTAAAACAGCCACGAAACTGGGTTCCGGGCAAAACCAGAAGACGAAACCTTATATGCACGTTTACATATACGTAATAAAGTAAGAAATTAGTTCTGATCGTCAAAAAACATACAATGGACTGCTATACGGGCTTTTTGCCACTCGATAGGCTTCAAATAGACATTTCCACCGGTTAATTTTTGATATATCGTAGAATATACGTATACAAACGTATTGAAAGAATAAAATATAAGTTTGGAGTACTAGAAGTAGGGCTAAGGGATGAAATGGGCGGAGTTTCAGAGCATTTTTCTTTTTTTTTTTTCTTCTTTTTTGCCTAGGGTGGGGGGTTATATTTAAAGACTCGATGGTAGCGTGTCTACCAGTGGCTGTTGAGAGTAGAGCTACGGCTCATCGTGGTGGGCCCCACCCGATGGGTCCCGTCGTCTCGAAGGACGTGCACTCCGAGCAACACAATGTCAGGTTCGAATCTTCCTAACTTTTGATCAGAGCGTCCGTTTGAGGCGTGCTATACCTTTTCAAAAATCCCTTTCTGAGGGCGACAAAATGACATGGAACTTAACCTTTTTTGAATCCAGGAGGATGGGTTTATAGCTAGATCTTCATTTTTTCGCAGTTTGTCCGTTGAGCTGTATTGTGACGTTTTCACTCGGGATTGATGTTATGGCTCTTTCTGACCTTTATTGCATCAATTCGACTTAATTCTGACTGAATTGGCTTCGAGTTGGTAAAATAACCATTTTGCCCCTCCATGGGTTGTCTCATATGTTGGCGAGGTTGTTGACTATTTTCTCGGGGTTGTCTCCGGGTTTTGATCCCAGCCGACTCTGTTCTTCCTCAGGGTTATCTCTGAGGTTGACTTGGTTTCCTAGGGTTGTTTCTGGGGATGATTTGATACTTTGGGATTGTCTCCGAAGTTGATTTGGCTTCCCAGGGTTGTCTTTGGGGTGATGGAATCTCTGGGGGTCATCGCTGGGCTTGACTGACATCCCGGTGTTGTCGTCGGGGCTGAGATTGATCTCCTGGTGTTGTCTTTGGGGATGCTATACCTCCTGGGTTGTTGTCAGGGCTTGACTTAAAATCCCAGTGTTGTCACCGGGGCTGAGTTTGATCTCCCGGTGGTGTCGTCGGGGCTGCTGTACCTCTTGGGTTGTTGCCGGGGCTTGACTTGACATCCCGCTGCTATCACCGGGGCTAAGTTTGATCTCCCGGTGTTGTTGCCGGGGCTGTTGTACCTCCCGAGTTATTTTTAGGGCTTGACTTGACATCCCAGTGTTGTCGTCGGGGCTGAGTTTGATCTCCCGGTGTTGTTATCGGGGCTGCTGTACATCCTGGGTTGTTATTGGGGCTGAGTTTGATCTCCCGGTGTTGTTGTAGGTGCTAAGATTGATCTTCTAGTGTTGTCATCGGGGCTGTTGTACCTCCCAGGTTTTTACCATGGCTTGACTTGAGATCCCGGTGTTGTCGCCTGGGCTAAGTTTGATCTCCCGGTGTTGTCGCCGGGGCTGCTTTACCTCCCGAGTTTTTGCCGGAGCTTGACTAACATCCCTGTGTTGTTGCCGGGGCTGCTGACTTGGGTTTGAACTTCCAGGGTTGTCTCTGGAAGGTAAAAGACGGTTTTGCCCTCCTTCAGGGTTAGTAACAGGAATGCAAAATTTTGAGTGTTTACAGATGCCCTTCTTTATCATGTTTATGTAATGCAATGAAATGAACAGGATAAAGACTAGTTGACACTGGACATATGACATATGCAAATGTAATGCAATGCATGGTATGACATGTTATGAATGTTAGATGCCCTTATAGTGTTAGACTATCACTGGCTGTTTACTCCATTTTCTGCTGGGGATGACGTCATCTGTGATAGCCCTTAGTGAAATCTCTTGACACCTACTCAAACGGTATCTTGCAACGTCTAGACCATCACCGAATCTTTCTTGATGCTATATTGGGTTGAAGTTAATGGTTTACCATGTCCGTTAATAATCTCTGTGGGGAAGATTTTCTCTTGGCTGATGCCATAGGACATTTTGAATTTGACGGTGGGGTTGTCATCAACATTCTCTGTATTCATATGAGTTCTCTGACTTTTTCTCCGCTGGGGATCCTCTTTTCATGCCGAGTGACCTCATTGGGGATTCCTGATGCCTATCCTGATGATAGCTTACACCAGCTTACATTATCGGATCTTTCACGACGCTACATTGGAGTTGTCGCCAATGGTTTGGATCACTGTTTGGTCGATGACGGAGTTTTTGTCGGAGGTAGACGTCTTATGATCTACTCGAACAATAATCGACAATGATTTGACCTACTCGATGCCTACTCGAACGGTAGTTTGCAATGGTCAGTTGAATCACCAATCCCTCCCGCTGTTTTCGCTAGGGATTTGTATAATATATTCCATCATATATCATCTGTGGGGGTAAACTTTTACACAATTTTCATCACCGTCTTATTTCCGATGCTTCACTAGAGTTGTCGCCAATGGCTTGTCATGTCAGACACTTTGACCTTCGTTGAAGTAGCTTTCAACGGTTTCATCACCGGATCGTTCCCGATATTTTGTTGGAGTTATCACCAACGGCTTGTCACGTCAGACGCTCTGACCTTCGCTGAAGTATTTTTCAACAGATTCTCCACCAGATCGTTCTCGATGCTTCGTTGGAGTTGTTGCCAATGACTTGCAACTTAGATATTCCGCCAATGGGGGAAGGGACCTATTAGACCTTAAGTAAGCTATTTGGGCCTTTAAAATAAAACAAATTTGAGCCCAAGAAGGCCTTAGGGCCGAAATTTATGGAGGGGAGGAAAAAGGGAGGTGGATGTAATGATTTCCTACTTTATTAGGTGAACAACTTTGCAAGGTTTCAAGCATTGGTTTGTTATTTTCTTTTCTCCAACCTTAAAATCTAACCAAGGAGTGCAAGCAAGATAATAATGATTAAAGAGAGAAAGAGAGGGACAAGATTGTGTGAATAATAATAAGAGATAAACATTATATCTCTTCATTTCTACCAAGACACAAAAGCTTTTCACTTTCTCTTTCATCTCATTCTTTTTAGCTAGCAAAACAGCCAAGAGAGAGAGGGAGAGTGTGACGGAGTTTGGCCACTATGGTGATGAGAGAGAAGGAGAATTTTAGTACTTTCATAGATCTCTAATCAAGGTTTAGGAAAAAGAAGAGGAAGGAAAAATCAAGAGAATGTATAACAAGATTTCTATAGTCTATTTTCTTCGTTGATTGATTTAAGTTTTAATTTTTGAAAAGTTATAATTTGAAGATCAAAAACCTTGTATGTATGTATTTTATATGGATTCAAGTATAGATCTATCTTATTTAAGTATTAGAAATTGGATCTAAAGCATAAAAGGGAAAATATGTTTTTCAAAAGTAAGAAATCTTAATTTTCTTAGCCTTAGTTGTGTTTGATCTTATGATTGGTGATTTTTATATGAATTGGATCATGGATCATGTTAGATCCATGGGTATATGATGTATTGGTATGTATTTTTGTGATTTATGATAGGTTATGTGGGGTATTAGGTGAGAATATAGAAGTTTTCTTAAAAATCAACAAGTAAGGAAAAATTAGATTTTTAGAAAACGCAACATGAAATTAAAACGACCATATCTCTCATTGTATTTCGAATTTTTGAGTGTGGTCAATTTCTGGAGTTATATTTATAAGTCTTCTAACATTTTCAAGTGGAATCACTAAAAAAAGAGTTACAAAATTTCTTGTGGACTGAAATTAGCAAAGGACTCCAAAACTGAAAATAGCCAAAAAGTAGGCTGTCCGGAAATTTCAATGACTGTTTCGGCCACTTCATTTGTGTAATAAATTCCAATCTTTTGGGATATTAAAATATATGAGATAAAGTAGCTTGTGTAAAAAAATGAGCTCATTCCGACTTAAATTGAGCAATTTATGACCATTTCAATATTTGCGTTTTTCTGACAAAAATCGCTATAACCGGAGTTGTATAACTCCGATGGCCACGAAATTTGAACTGGAAGTCCACTTCAACATGTGTAAGATCCCATCAAGAGTTGAGAATTTTTGGAGTTAAGCGTAAGGTAGCTAATTTGTTAAGGAATTAACTAGAAATGGATTTTTGAAAAATACTTATGGAGTTAAAAAATTCCAAAAAAAATACTTTTTGTGTATGGAATATATGTATATATGATTGGCCAAAGGATAGATAAATAATAAGATGATTTGATATTTTCGTGAATAGTGTATTTCAGCTTCCTAAAATGAACAATTTCAGGGTACTGAAATTGTAAGAAAAGGAAAACATTTTGGTTTCAGCTTGTTGAAATGATGTATGCAGTCTTTTGAAATCATAAATAGTTACCAAGTCATAATAAGAAACTTATAAATGAACGAGTAAGTGTTAAGTCTAAGGTAGTGCAATCGTACCCTTTAATGGTTGATGTATAGTAGCTGGGCTAAACGACTCCTTCATATGGGGAAGAGATCTACGAATTAGTAACCGATCTAACTCACTATAAAAATAGTGTAGACTAGACGAAAATTAATTTGTTAGTTGTTTGTGGAAAACCACTCAGTATACTATATTGAATACTATTAAAGACTCGATGTGTGCTAGGATTAGACTTGTGTATGTATAGTGTTAAGGTTATCTAATATTTGACTATAAGTTTAAATGTTAGATAGTTTACTTATAAGGTGTGTTATGCTAATTGAAAGATCAATCTTATAACTGTTAGGTCTTTTCAATAAAGCGATTAACTTAAATTGCGTAGCAGTAATCGACGGTACATGCAAGTTTCCTAACTCGAACTCGAGTTGTTATTGTAAAGCATGTTCGTGATTAATCATTATTAATTATATCACATCTATGATTTATTGATTCGCACGTTGTGCATATTGTATATGTTCATCAAATATGAAAGGCTGATCATCTTTATTACCATATTGTTCAGTTGAATTTATTCATGTTCATTGCTGGCTATTCATCATTATTGATTCATATTTTTTCACAATTCTTATATTGTTGAAAGTTTACAGCTTATTATTCTTTTCAATTATGATATATCTTCATTTGAACTTAAACTTGCTGGGCAAACTTGTTGCTCACCCTTGCTATATCATTATAAACATTCCACGCTTAAAGACGAAACTTCGGACACAGTCAAAGGCAAAGACAAGTTTCGGGATTGAATTATTGTACGGTTAAATGGTATTTGTATTAGAGCAATATGGCATTGTATGTCATGTAGAATATGAATATGTGTAGTAAGTTAAGGTTTCAGACCTTGGAAATTATGTGTAAAAGTTAATTGTATAAATAATTTATGTTTATATCTTCCGCAGTAGTTATAGAAATGATGTATCGTAACGTACCAGGTCCGAGGTTCTGGGAACCCGAATTTGGGGGCGTCACAGTTGGTATTAGAGCTGTAGGTTATAAACCTTAGGCAGGGTTACCTTAGGCTATAACCGCAGGGATGAAGAATAGGAATAAACTCAAATAGAGTTTAAATTTAAGCAACGAATTTGGGCAAGGTATTGGTAAGTCAATAAGATTCAAAGAAGAATCCTGACGAGTAATTAAGATCCAGAGTTACCTAACTCTGATAATAAAGATGAACAGTAGTAATGAATAGATAGAGTCTAAAAGACTAAAAGTACAAAGGGAAAGAAGATCGTAAAATAAAACGATCATAAGATAGGAAAGAATCGTAATAATACGATTATATTATCAGATTACAACGTGATCTGATGAGGTCATAAGAGGACAGATGATCAATCAAATGGTTGAAAACTTTATAGCAAAACAGCTATATGAATATGGTACTATGAAATAGTACGAGTTAAACTCAAGAAAGAGTTGTGAATTGTAGATATGGATTAAATGAAATTCATATCGAGTATTGAGGGAGCTAGGATTATGTGGGATTTCAATTGAGGACTCATGTGATAGCTGAGTTGTACAAACCTTTGTTTGGGCGGGGGTTTGTGCTTGGTCTAACGACTACTTCGTTTATCACATTGATAATCATTGAAATGTCGGTGTCGCGCTAGTCGCTATATGTATGATGAGAAGGTGATTCTTTTCTCATGTGTATAACGGATAGGTAGAGAATATAAGATTAGGTGCGAGTACTTTAAACTCACACTTATGGTAAGTTCGTGACTCATAATCGTATGGTGGAACCCCTCAGCGAAGGGATAACTTTGGTCTAACTAGGATAAGTTCCTAAACCCATATGATTGTGGTAAGTTCCTGAACTCATAACGTGTGGTATGTTTAATGAACTATACGAGGGTATAAGAAAATTGTGAATGAAGGATTGAAGATTTTTAATAGATAGAATTATTAAGCAATTGATCATTATAGAAAGTGAAGTTGATGGTGGAAGCATAGGTATTCCAAATCTTCTAGCTATGTTAGACTTCATAATTTTTGATATCAAGCTAAATTCGCACTGATGTGCCTTTTTCGAAATGAAATGAATTTTTGGTTAACTTCAAAACATGGTGACAATGGTGTGGAGATGGACTTCGAGCCATTATCACATCGTTACCTATTGCGACATGATAATTCTAAAAATAATTTTCAATAGTTTTGAACGGTTTAAAGAAGAGTCTACGCTTATTATTTCGGCTAGACGAAAATGATTTGAAATTTATCAAAATGTATTTTATATATCATTAATGCATCATTAAACCTGGTGCAGAGATGATAAAATGATAGAGTTATCAATGCAAAATTACTTAGTTGGATGCGATCTAAAGATCGTTAGCCCACTATGAAATGATGTAGTATGACAAAGTCACACAATGACAGAATTCTCAAACGGACTGTAAATACAATGCGGTATCATGGCGTCATAAAATGATTTTTAGAAGTTTAAAGGTAAATTATTGCCAACTGAATTTGAACAGACACATGTTTCGATTAATATTTGAATTATTGGTATACGTCTAAGCTATTTGATTCAGCTAGACAAATGTTTATGAAAATTCAAAGTATTTTTGAGAATTTATCCTGAACCAAATTGTTTTGGTGCGGAATCCTATGATAAGACTGAGGTGAACTATGTTGATTGGATAAAATAATCCAATCTAGTGGCGTAAATATTCGCTAGACATGATTGATATGTTATGCATGACGTAGGGTACGATAGGCTGATCACCTAACGTACTTGCAGAAGTAGTTTACATTCTTCGTGATTGTAAACATACTTAGTAGTTACTGTTTTGCGATATAAATATCGTTAAAACTATGTGTTCATAGTCTATATGACCCCTCAGTATAATTTAAAAAGTTTTTAACTCCTTGGGGAGAAGTCTGGGTAGAATGTAATGATAGAATAGTTTCTCAAAGAAGGAAGCCGTGTGTACTCATTAAACTGAGAAAGAAATCAGATAAAGGTTAAGTTGAACACCTAGTTTTGGTGAATAAAAGGAGTAGGGATTAGTAGGCTGTAATTTTGAGGACGAAATTCTTAGAAGAATGGGTGAATGTGACAACTCGAAAATTTAGAAAATCTTAAATGATTAAATTAAAGGTTAAACTTTAAAATCTAGAGTGGAAATAGATGATTTATTTAAAATTTTTAAAGAAGAACCTATATAGTTTACTGTTCGAATGAGAATAGAGAATATATGGGTTACAAAAAATTTCTAAACCCTAAAGATGAATCTATATGTGTTTAATGGAATATTAAGAATAAGGTACTACGATACCTATAAAGTTTGGTGGCCTAATATATAAATTAGATATGTTAATTATGTGAGTGTTTATAACTTATTAAGTCAATTATGACTTTTAAGTTAATACATTTAGTGGAGTATGTTATGACTTATGTGAATTGTGTGTACGATTAAATAAAAATACATTATATAATGTGTATATATTTATTTTGGATATAAAGATAATTAGGAATATGTATATATCAAAAATATTGAGCATTGATTCTAGTGAGAATAGATTTAATGGACTAAGATGATTTTGTGGCCCAAGGAATTAATTAAGTAGCTCAATTATTTATTTGAGCATTGAACTTATAGCTAATTTGATTTAATAGCAATTAAGTTGTTAAAATAGCCCAATATATTATTAATAGGGCAAGTATAGTGATGACCCAATTTAATTAATGGAGAAAGCTCAAACTCATTTTATTAGTATGTAAACTAAGAAAAGTGCAGGCCCAAAAAAGAAATTTAGTGAGTGCCCAAGCTTGGGCCAAGCTTAGCCCACTTGAGGAAGAGTATTTAAGTCATTGAATAAGTATAAAAATTAAATAGTAGGAAACTATGTTGATTTGCAAGCCCAAATAATTAAAATTGCTAGCCCAAAACATTAAAAGAGTAGCCCAAACTAAGCCAAATGGGGGAAGGGACCTATTAGACCTTAAGTAAGCTATTTGGGCCTTTAAAATAAAACAAATTTGAGCCCAAGAAGGCCTTAGGGCCAAAATTTATAGAGAGGGGGAGAAAGGGAGGTGCATGTAATGACTTGCTACTTTATTAGGTGAACAACTTTGCAAGGTGTCAAGCATTGGTTTGTTCTTTTCTTTTCTCCAACCTTACAAGCTAACAAAGGATTACAAGAAAGATAATAATGATTAAAGAGAGAAAGAGAGGGACCAGATTATGGGAATAATAATAAGAGATAAACATTATATCTCTTCATTTCTACTAAGACACAAAAGCTTTTCACTTTCTCTTTCATCTCATTCTTTTTAGCTAGCAAAGCAACCAAGAGAGAGAGGGAGAGTGTGAGGGAGTTCGGCCACTATGGTGATGAGAGAGAAGGAGAATTTTAGTACTTTCATAGATCTCTAATCAAGGTTTAGGAAAAAGAAGAGGAAGGAAAAATCAAGAGAAGGTATAACAAGATTTCTATAGTCTATTTTCTTCTTTGATTGATTTAAGTTTTGATTTTTGAAAAGTTATAATTTGAAGATCAAAAACCTTGTATGTATGTATTTTATATGGATTCAAGTATAGATCTATCTTATTTAAGTATTAGAAATTGGATCTAAAGCATAACAGGGAAAATATGTTTTTCAAAAGTAAGAAATCTTAATTTTCTTAGCCTTAGTTGTGTTTGATCTTATGATTGGTAATTTTTATATGAATTGGATCATGGATCATGTTAGATCCATGGGTATATGATGTATTGGTATGTATTTTTGTGATTTATGATAGGTTATGTGGGGTATTAGGTGAGAATATAGAAGTTTTCTTAAAAATCAACAAGTAAGGAAAAATCAGATTTTTAAAAAACGCAACATGAAATTAAAACGACCATATCTCTCATTGTGTTTTGAATTTTTGTGTGTGGTTAATTTATGGAGTTATATTTATAAGTCTTTTAACTTTTTCAAGTGGAATCACTAAAAAAGGAGTTACAGATTTTTGTGTGAACTGAAATTAGCAAAGGACGCCAAAACTAAAAATAGCCAAAAAGTAGGCTGTCCAGAAATTTTAATTACTGTTTCGGCCACTTAATTTGTGTAATAAATTCCAATCTTTTGGGACGTTAAAATATATGAGATAAAGTAGCTTGTGTCCAAAAATGAGCTCATTCTGACTTAAATTGAGCACGTTATGACCATTTTAATATGTATATTTTTTTGACGAAAATCGCTTTGTATAACTCTGATGGCCACGAAATTTGTACTGGATATCCACTTTAACATGTGTAAGATCCCGCTAAGAGTTGGGAATTTTTGAAATTATGAGTAAGGTAGCTAATTTGTTAAAAAATTAACTAGAAATAGATTTTTGAAAAATACTTAAGGGAGTTAAAAAATTCCAGAAAAGTACTTTTTGTGTATGGAATATATGTATATATGATTGGCCAAAGGATAGATAAATAATAAGATGATTTGATATTTTCATGAATAGTGTATTTCAGCTTCTTGAAATGAACAATTTCAGGGTACTTAAATGGAAAACTGAAATTGTTAGAAAAGGAAGACAATTTGGTTTCAGCTTGTTGAAATGATGTATGCAGTCTTTTGAAATCATAAATAGTTACCAAATCATAATAAGAAACTTATAAATGAACGAGTAAGCGTTAAGTTCAAGGTAGTGCAATCGTACCCTTTAATGGTTGATGTATAGTAGCTGGGCTAAACGACTCCTTCACATGGGGAAGGGATCTACGAATTAGTAACCGATCTAACTCACTATGAAAATAGTGTAGACTAGGCGAAAATTAATTTGTTAGTTGTTTGTGGAAAACCACTCAGTATACTATATTGAATACTATTAATGACTCGATGTGTGCTAGGATTAGACTTGTGTATGTATAGTGTTAAGGTTATCTAATATTTGACTGTGTTTAAATGTTAGATAGTTTACTTATAAGGTATGTTATTCTAATTGAAAGATCAATCTTATAACTGTTAGGTCTTTTCAATAAAGCGATTAACTTAAATTGCATAGCAGTAATTGATGGTACATGCAAGTTTCCTAACTCGAACTCGAGTTGTTATTGTAAAGCATATTCGTGATTAATCATTGTTGATTATATCACATCTATGATTTATTGATTCGCACGTTGTGCATATTGTATATGTTCATCAGGTATGAAAGGCTGATCACCTTCATTACCATATTGTTCAGTTGAATTTATTCATGTTCATTGTTGGCTATTCATCATTATTGATTCATGTTCTTTCACAATTCTTATATTATTGAAAGTTTGCAGCTTATTATTCTTTTATATCATGATATATCTTCATTTGAACTTAAACTTGCTGGGCAAAGTTGTTGCTCACCCTTGCTATATTTTGATAAACATTCCGGGCTTAAAGACGAAACTTTGGACACAGTCATAGGCAAAGAAAAGTTTCAGGATTGAATTATTGTACGGTTAAATGGTATTTGTATTAGAGCAATATGACATTGTATGTCGTGTAGAATATGAATATATGTAGTGAGTTAAGGTTTCAGACCTTGGGAATTAGGTGTAAAAGTTTATTGTATAAATAATTTGTGTTTATATCTTTCGCAGTAATTATAGAAATGATGTATCGTAACGTACCAGGTCCGAGGTTCTGGGGACCCGAATTTGGGGGCGTCACAAGCTGGGTAATAGAAGACGTGATCCTGGGCCCTATCTATAGCCGTATGGAAAGCGTATTTCGTCTCCCTCAGCTTGGCCTTCTTCGCTTGAACCTCGTCTTCAGCTCGATCTGCTCGTTGAGTAGCCCTCAAGCTTGTTTCCTCCATTCTGGCACGCTTCGCAGACTCCTCCTTGATGTCGTTCTTCACCTTTGCTAGCTCGGCCAGTGCATCGTCTCTTTCATTCTCCACGTGGACTAGATCCCCCTTTGCGTTTCCTAGCTCACTGTTCAGCTCTTCAATCGTATCGTCCCGCTGCTGTATGGTTACTGCAAGATATTTGACTCGACCATGTAGCTCCACATTGCGGTCGTAGATCTACTCGTACATTTCAGCACTAGTCGAGTGAGGTGGAAATTCCTCGTCAGGGTCCTCCTCCTTTTCTTCCTCCTCTGACTCATCCTCGTCATCATCGTCTCGGTCAGATATTGGCTCATGCTCCTGACCAGCTATGGTGATCAATGGAGATGGCTCTCTCCGAACCAACTGCTCCCAGACAACATGGATGTCTCGGGGCTCCTCATCCCTCGGCATCTGGGGTAACTCCTCCCTAGCCTGACTGGACTCTCCAATGTTCGTCATCCTGACAATTAAATTTTAAAGTTTAGCTATTACGTGATATCGAGTCATCGACACTCTTCGAATACTACTCGCGTACGTAAATGTAAACACATAGCACATAAGGTAGTTTATTATCTTTAGCTATCACCACTATCTTTTTGATCTCCTAAAAGGCTACTACCTAAGGTTTTCCCCCACCAAAGGTTCATAACCTACGGCTTTGATACCAACCTGTGACACCCCCAAATCTGGGTACTTCATTTTCATATGATTTGGTGTTCACTATATAACTATAATATTCAACTACTGGCCAATAATAAGGAATGCAAAATAAATTACAACCTTATCATTAAATAAAAATCTTCCTTATAAAAAGGATTACAACTTAATTGAATAAATCCCAGGGTTTGCTAACCTTAACATAAACAATAAGTGCAGAAAATAAAACATAACATAAACGAAGTCTTATTACAATCATAATCAAAACACAACAAGTCTTCACTTGTTTATCTTGCCTTTCCCTTTACTCGTTGACGGTACATGAAATTTAAGTAGGCACACTTGGAAGGGGGGTTGAATAAGTGTGGGAACAAACAATGTTAAACTTTTGAACAATTAAAAATTCTTTCGTTTATTCAATGCAGGGTGCTGGATTAAAAATCCTTGTATACCAAATTATTAAAACAGAATGTTAAATTGATTTCGTAAGTTTGCAAAATGCTTAGAATACTGGATATAGCAATTATGTGAATGCAGGTTGCTGGATTACTTTGCTAGATAGATTCTGAATTCAGGCTGCTTGATTGATGATTAGCTAAATGAAGAGAGAATTCAACACAGTAAGCAATCACACGAACACAATGATTTTTACGTGGTTCAACTACTACCCTCTATAATAGTAGCCTAATCCACGTCCAATACCAACTAGTATTGGAGACTCACTTTTATTAAATAACTTGGTTTACAATTAAACCCCTTTACAAAAACAAGTTTCACAACCTTTGAGTACTTATACTCTCCGAGCACCTTTGCTCCCTGTGCACCTATGCACTCTTAATACCCTTGAACTCGTTTTGTAATAAAACCCTAATCCACACCGGATTACACTTGAGCACCCTTGCTCCTTGTGCACCTATGCACTCTTAAGCACTTATGCTTCCTTAAACTTGATTGCAACACCACTATAACCCAAACCAGGTTACCACAAAGATTTAGATAGTACCAATTCTATGAAAATTAAAATACAAAATAGAGGTCTATTGATCAAAGCAATTAATCACTTAACAATGCAAGGCTCTAGTATGCAATGATGAACAAGAAAGATATTACCAGTTTCACGTTCTAAGACCAGTGCTGATATTAAAGACATATTACTTCTTCAATGATAATCTCAATGGTAGTGTGAGGAAGAAGAAGTCGAAAAACAGTTGAGTATTCTCTATGTATAATAAGCTTTGTATGTTTTTCGTGTTTTTGCTCAATACCAGTCCATTCTCTTTTATAGATGTACTGAATATATTACCGTTACTGATTTGCTTAATTTTCTCTTGGACCGTTTGATATGATTTAGACAGAATACATAATCAGTGCATATTTTATGTGCTAATTCAAAGCTTCTGATTTTATATCCTTCTTATATGCCCATCACGTGATATGTTCAGATCCACTAATATTCCCAGTCATATAGCTTTTATAAGGCGCTGACATATGCAATCATGTGATTTAATGGATTAGCTAGATTTATGTTATATAGAAATATGTCCGTAGCCTAATAAACTGGAAACACAATATAACGTGATTAAGACCAGATTGATTTACTTTCCATTTTTCCATGCAATCTCGTGGCTACTGGTATCATTAAGATATTTCCATATATAAGATTTAGCATTAATAAGGTTGGTGGGAAATCCAATTACATCCCTTAGATTATGCAATTATATGTAGCATAATTTATGGCAATTACAATAATGGAAAATGCATATCCCAAAATTTATGGAAACAATCTTGGTTAGAGATATGAAAGATAATGATCTTTTTAAAACTCATTTACTAACCAACTCCATCAATTATGGGAAGTCTCAATATTTAAACACATTTCCATATTTATGGAAATAATCTTGGTTAGAGATATAAAAGATAATGATCTTTTTAAAACTCATTTACTAACCAACCCCATCAATTATGGGAAGCATCAATATTTAAACACATTTCCATATTTGTTTTGAAATCCCAATTTATTTAGATTTTCCCTCACTAATTAGCTTTCCAAAAATTACTCCAATTATTTGATCCATGCTAATTGATTCTAAAGATATGAAATTTGATTTGCTTAATCAATTTTATAGAAAGCTCAATCAATTAATAAATCATGGAAAATATAATGAATAACTCAATCCCAAGATATGTGGTATAGATTTATCAAAATCTATTTTAAATTAAATCCTTTAATTATGGGAAGGCTTCAAAATTAGCTTTTCAAAAATTACTCCAATTAATATTTGATCCTTATTAATTTTGAAAGCTTAATTAATTTTATTTCATAATTAATCTTTAATTAATTAATCATTTTAATTTATTCCACAATTAATTAATAATGCAATGCAAATCCTAGAGCCTTGATTGGGAAATAATTAAAGCTAGGATCTTACATTCATTTCATAATGACTCAAGCAATTCTTCAAGCCTTCATGTCTTCAATCTTTTAATAAATCAAAGCTTCAAGAATTCTTTTAATATCCTGTAAATGCATGAGTAAACATTTTAGTATAATAGGAAAGTCATCATCAAAACCTAAGGTTGGAATATGACCAAGTCAACAGTACGTAAACGTTCTTGACTTTAGCTGCAATGGTTATTTAATTGCAAGAGTGAGCAAACAAAAGCTCACTTGGAATACAACAATAATAATGACATAAACTTAATAGCTTCAATAGATTTGAATAACTTTTCTTTCATCAATAAAGAATTGAATAATAATCTTTTCATCAACATTTAGAATTTTTAATATTGAAATCATCTGAGGGTTATAAGACCTTGAACTATGTCCTAGGTTATAAATATTTCTATTTAAAACCTTTAACAATTGTTTAGACTACGGACTCTTAACTCGTACTTAAGGGGGATCAGCCCTTCGTACCATGTATTGTGCACAAACATCTTAACGCTTTCGCATAGTAATCCCCTATTACTAGGGCTGTTCATCTCAGTATTTATTAACTAGTCCGCACCAAAGAAAGTTTGGTTTGGATAAGCTCAAAGGTAATTTGGAGTTCAACTATCATTAACTAAGGAGTAGTTGAATCGACTAACAATAATTAAGAGTTCAATAGTACAAGAATTATGAACCAAGTATAAGTCATAACAATAGACTTCATATTAAATAGGCATGCTTTAGAAATAACTTTGAGCATTTGAAAGATGGATAAACCTTGCTTGAACAATTAAGTCAATGTCACGTTAATTCAATAATGAACTTGATAAGATAACTATTCAATATATAAATTATAGAGAATACAATAGCTTGCATATGAATAACAAGTTAGAATATGAAACTTGATCAAGGAAAGAGTATAGTTAGAAGACTTGCATAAACGTAAAAGAAAAGTTTAGGAAAAACTTGCATCAAGAGCAATCTACAACTTACAATCACTTTCATAATTATCCTACATATTACATTACGTTTACAATACCAATTAGTTCATAACCATTAAGTTTAACCGTTGAACTTCTTACTTAAGTTCAACTTAACAACATGGTTTGTAAACTTAACTTGCTTAACTAACCACACACGTGAGTCTAAACTCACAACATGCATATCATACGAGTATAACACTTTAAACTATCATATCGTATTCTATGATAATAATATCTAAGTACACGCATAACATATTAATATAAGATTTTAAATTATCTTAAACATATCAAAAATATGTTATTTTATTGTTTAATACACTTAGCATGTTATCACATTAAGTTAGATAATCATGTACTGCATAAAAACTACTCGGAACCAATCTAACATTTTCGGACAGCATGTAGCCTAGCTGGGGCGGGGGTTTCTAGGCCAAAAACCTTGCTGAGGCAGGTCCCCCTGCTAGTGGGTTCCCCCGGCTCTCGAACTGTGCAGAGAAAAAACTAATTTGGCTTATTTCTTTGCACCAAAGTCCTATTTTAACTAACACAAAGCGTATGAAATTTTATGAAAACAAAATCCTAAACTCCTAACATGTTTTTAACATTCATAAACACCTTAACACAAAATCAAAACACTTAATTTCATAATTTTAATGAAAACATCATTTTTAAGCGTTCTTGAAGAAAATTAACATTGCAACTTTGTTTTTAAACCAAATCAACCAATTCAAAGCATGTAAATTTTGTTTCTTGATATATTATCATAATCTATTATCAATTGACATTATATATTACAATCAAACACGAATTTTGACAATTTAAAGACTACTTTTCAAAACTAGTTCAATAAACATGATTTCTTCATGTTCATCATACTTACATGAATTGAACTATATAAACAACCATATTAAACATATATGAACTATACTACATAATTTATCATATAAATCAAGTTACAGAGAACTAAAACTTGAAGAACAACGAAATATAATTTCTAAAAACTATAAGTTAGAGGTATACCCTTTTTGCTTAGAAGAATATGATGATGATCCTTGGGATGATAATGAGTTCAATTTAGCAAAACCTTCCCTTCTTCTTCTTCTTTTCTCTTTTCTCTCTGTATATTTTCTAACTCTGCTTTCTTCTTTATTCTTCCCCTTTGTTTTAACTAACGTACTGTATTATTATAACTGATATGATATATATCATACATATAATTATATAATATATATAACTGCTAAGTATTAAACCACCCAATAAATATAATAATTACCATTAATATATAAGTTATAATATTTTGAATTTTAAAAGCCATAAGGCTTGTTTGGCAAAACAGCTTAATAAAAATAGGTTTTTAGTAGTTAAGGCCCCGTTTGGCAAAACGAAATTAAAACAGATGCAAGGGCCTTGTTTGGCAAAACTCTTTAAAACCCTTTTTTTTTATTTTAATAAATCTTTTAACACGTAGTTTAAATGTTAAACTTTATTTAATTAAATCCCAACATTCTAATTTAATTAAATATAAGCTAAGATTCATTAGTTAATTAAAATTGCACATAATACTAAATTGCTACACAATTGTAATTCCCTTATTAATCATAATTCATATAATAAATTAGTAAATCATTATAAACACTTAGCACATAATATTCCTCTAATTTAATTATTCTTAATTAGATTAGAATTATACTACACAATTACTTATACATCAATTTAATTAATCCTATTGCACTTAATTAAATTACTTCATAACATAATCACATAAATTATTTATTTCACTCAATAAATAAATTAATAAAAATATTTATTTAATTCAATAAATATTTAAAATTCATATAAAATTCTCATTCGTTACACCATCAATTCTTTCATCTCTACCGGAGCCATACAGTACGAAGCTTTTGATATTGGAGCGGTTCTTGGTGCCAAATCGATCACGAATTCTACTTCCCTATCTGGCGGAAGTCCTTTGAAATCGTCCAGAAATACGTCCACTAAGTCTCTTACGACTGGTATTTCCTCAGACTTCGGGTTCTCTTTACGAATATCGACTGTGTAGGCTAAATATCCTACACAGCCTTGTCTCAATAACTTTTTGGCCCGCATCATTATCAGACAACTCGCTTGTCTAGGTGACTTGCTGCCATAAAACACAACCTTTGACGGAGTTATAAGGTTAATACATTTCCTCAAGCAATCAATTATCGCCCCATAATTGAATAGCTAATTCATTCCCAAGATAACATCGAATTTCCCAAGTCTAATCGGAATAAGATCTACGTTCATCACATTACCCTTAATATCCACCCTACAGTTCTTGTGTACATACTTAACAAGAATCACTTTCCTATTCGTAATCTCTATATTCATAGGGAATTCTAACTCGTCCTTAGGCAATTCTAAGTTCTTAGCGAAGTAATCAGATATAAATGAGCAAGTAGTACCCGAATCAAATAATATATAAGCATTAACTTTATTGATCGGAATGATACCTGACACCACATCGCGAGACTACACAGCATCCTGCACTGTCATGTTAAATTTCCTTGCAGTAGGTCTGTTAGTTGATGTCGGTCCTATAATTGTCAGAGCGTTGCCACCACTGTTTTCCCTCCAGATACTTTCTTGGGGAAATCCCTGGCTAGATGGTCTTTCGACCAACATGTGAAGCAGGTTCCTTTCTTAGGGTTAGGGAAGCTAGGTACTTTGTGGCCTTCCTGACCATAATTGTAGCAGACTCGTTTACCCTTCATACAGACCCCCAGGTGGTTCTTCCCGCAAGTTGGACATGCTTCTACCCTCTTCTTTTGGTTTCCTTGCTGATTCCCGGTTGACGAGCTGTCATTCCACCTTCTCTTTTGATTACTGCCTCCACCAGTGTTGCTACCACTCACCTTGTTACCTTCTACTTCGCTCTTATTATTCTTCTTCTTCTTCTCCTGGTTGTACTTGGTCATAGCATCGCTCCAACCTTCAATGATGATTGCATTTTCCAATACTCCGGCAAAGGTGTTCAACTGAAACATCGACATCTTGCTATACAACCAGGGCTTCAGTCCCTGCTCAAATCTCCTTGTCTTCCCCTCATCAGTGTGCACTTGGTATGTGGCAAACCTAGCCAGCTCATTCAATCTCACCGCATAGTCTGGCACAGACATGTTGCCCTATTTTAGCTCTAAAAATTGAACCTCTTTTGGTTCTGTGAGCTTGTCGGGAACTATATCTCAAAAAATATTTCTTTGAACCTCTCCCAGGTGATCACACCTTGTCCTCCCCGGACCTTATTTTCCTGCCACCAATAACTAGCCTCGGCCTTCAGCATGAATGTTGTGTAAGCAGTCTTTAGATCATCGCTAACCCTAGAGATGTCAAAAACCTTTTCCATCTCCATAACCCAAGTATGTGCTTCTATGGGGTTTATGGATCCCTTAAATTCTGGCGGTCTCACCACCTTGAAGTTCTGAAATGAAGTGTTTGGTGGTGCTTGCGGCTGGTGTTGGGTTTGTATGTAACGCAATCATGCAATCAAATCACATAAATAGGGCGGAAGCATAAAAACTAGGTTTTCAAAATTTATACAAACCCATAACCATGATCATGCTTTGTGCTTGTTATCAATAACAGAAAAGAGAGAACATGGAATTATACCTTTGAAGATCTAAGCTTCCCCAGGTACAAGTTCTACTCCTTTGATTCCTTTGATTCCTCTAATAGTGGCTCCTTCCCTTGAATAATGTCAGCCACCCAAATGTTTGGCCTCTAACGGCGATCCACCAAGGAAGATGAAGAACTCAAGAAGATGAGTTATTGGCTTAACCCTTGTTTCTATCTCTATAGAATATGTGTACTCCCAACTCTTGGAAAATTTCACATCACTTATTTCTGATATAAGACTCTCTTATATAGATATTAGGTTAACCCTCCTAATCCAATTAGAATAGGGTTTTATTTAATTAATTAATTAAATACTTTTAATTAATTTATATCCTAATCTTTATTAGGATTGAGAGAGAGTACTGATATTATATTAATTCCTAAACTCCTTTAGAATTAAAATAATAATAATAATAATATTAATAAGACTCCTCTTATTAATTTATATTTAATATTTCTAAAATATTAAATAATAAACATTAAGCTATTTAATTTATTCTATCATCATAGATTAAATTAATTATACTTAATGCATTATTACTATCATGCCATTTTCTTCTTAAATAATTCTTCTTCCTTTTATGGTGTGACCCTTTAGGTTCTCCATATTAAACCGGTTGTGAATAAATCAATTAGAACAATTCTAATCTTATTTAAATAAACAAATTAAACTAATAATCTATTTAAATAAATAACATTTATTCTACAATAGGGATAAGCCTCCCTAGCGATCAACGACTTTCCAGATAATATAGATTTCAACATTAATCATAAAAGAACCTGTGAGTTAATAGTTACCGTACAATTCAATCCTTCCACCATACAATGTCCCAATTAAATATAAGACATGGATTTACTGTCAAGTCTTAATTTATTTAATCATATGTATTTCGATTAGAAAATGCACAACTCCAAATAATGCAAATTAGAAACCTCTTTCTAATTTCATTCTACCTTGGCCAAGGATTCCTGGGTTGTCATTTAACGAATCACATAGGACATATCTCCTCTTTTACTAGAGGTGGTAGATTCTTTATTGATCATTCATTATCTCCATATGTAACTCATTACACCCAAGCATACCCTATATATGCCTTAAAAGACCTTAAGGAATTAGTCAAAGTATAATTTGTTACATACAAGATACTATGATGATCTCAAGTCCAAGGATCACATGTACTACTATCACATTAGGAATTCCTATTGATAGGCGAGTAAAACTCCATTAGGTATTCCATAGCGAGTCACGTTCAGTGAACTTATTCTCCAATAAGCACCTACATACTTGCTTTAATGTCTCCACACAAATGACCATGAGATCAGTCATCCTCATCCAATGAGCAAGCAACATATGTACCAATCTATCCGGATTTACTAATCCCCTTTTTAGTAATCCCACGATTGGGAACTATTTTAGTTTTAAAGCTTTCTAAGAATTTAGATCTCATTAGCATGATCAAGATCATGATTCTAAAAGCATTGCTTAAAACTATGGGTTATTTACATATTATAAAAACAGCACCATGTAGATAATAAAATGCCTTTAATAAATAAATATTTTATTAATAAATAAATAAGATTGTTTACAAAGTATGTGCTTTATCATCATACATGATTGGCTTGTATGCACACTACTATCAGCTGGTTGTTTAGAGCTCCAGTCAAAAGATTCACCAACTGCTGAACAGGTTTGGCATTGGCGTTGGCATTGGCATTGGCGTTATTATTATTAGTCTACCCTTCTTGGGCTGGTTGACGGTTAGGGCATCTTCTCGGCGGCATATTTCTGTTAAGATATACGCTTATTAGATCTTTATTAAATTCCTTAATATTTAAGACTTAACTTAAACATTTTAAATTATTCACTTAACACATATCATCTCAAATAAACTCTAATATTTTATTTAATCCAAAGTTTTAAACAAAATAAAATAGCATCACTGCTATTTACATCAACTATCCCGAGATAAAGAATTTTCAGAATTTAAACCATCATCATATTCTGTTCTTTATAATCACATTGGAATTTACATTATTAACTAACAAAGAAATATTTACATAATCATGTTGTTCCTATCACGACCTACTAAGGCGCCGAACAACTTTGCTGCGCTCTTCTTCCATAATGCGGAACATCGCCCTGCGATCCAGAATATACCAAGGTAGATATTCGAACTGAACTGGATAGTGCATAACCCAATCCTGGGCCTTATCAATCGCAGTCTGAAACGTGTAGTCTATATCCTCAATCTTTGCTTTCTTGGCCCGGTCGTTATCGTCAGCAAGATCTGCATGTTGTGAAGCCGTCATCCAAGCATCCTCTGTTGTGGCACGCTTCGCTGATTCCTTACGCAAACCATTCTTCAGCTTCTCTATCTCCTCTGACTTCTGCTCACTTTGGCCCTTCTCATAAACCAACTCCCACACCACGTCTCCAAGACGTGTATATAGAGTCTCGATCTCGCCATTCTTCTGCTCGATGGTAGTTCGCTGAGTAACTGTCTCCTCCTTCAGCTCCCAAACAGTATTATATAACTCTATGTTACGGTCATACAGTTCGTCGTACATCTCAGCACTGATAGAGTTTGGCGGGAACTCATCAGGGTCTTCATCCTCCACCTCAGCTGCCTCAGCCTCAATCTCCTGGCTCATGCTTCTGACCAACAATAGTGATCAAAGGAGATGGCTCTCTACGAACCAACTGCACCCATACTGTATGAATATCTCGGGGCTCCTCTTTAATAGCCACTCGGGATACAACCTCCCTAGGCTGACTGGATCCTCCAACATCCGACATCCTGACAATCAAAATTTTAAGTCTTTAGTTATTACGTGATGTTAATCGATACTCGCGCGTACATATAAATAAACATATAGCACATAAGGTAATTTATTATCTTTCTTAGAACTCGATAAGAGTTATCACCGCTATGTTATCTATCTCTTAAAAAGCCTACTACCTTAAGGTTTTTCCCCACCTAAGGTTCATAACCTACAGCTTTGATACCAACTTGTGACACCCCCAAATCCGGATAATTCAATTTCCACAGAATTTGGTATTCACTGTACAAATATCACATATCTATCTACCTATAATAAAGCATCTCATGAAATACATAAAAACATCATCCCCTTATGGGATTACAACATCTGAATAATAAATAAATCAATCCCAGATCATAATAACCTTAAACGTAAGTGCGAAAAATATAAATAATTAAATAAGTCTTAACAACAAACATTCTTAAATAAATAACAAGTCTTCATCACTTGTTAGCTTTTCCCTTGCCTTTGCTAGATGAAGGCTCGTCAGACCTTTCGTTCTTAACTACAATGTTATTACGCAAGACTATATGGACTCTACTTCTCGTACTTAGGGGGATAAGCCCTTAGTACCATAATGTGCACAATATCTCAACGCTAAAGCGTAAATAATCCCCTATAACAGGGTTATTCATCTCAGTTTGACATCAGAGTCTGCACCAAAGGAAGTTTGGTTTGGAATCTAGAATTTGGAACGTTCATCAACTATGGACTAGTCAAATCAATAAGGGTTCGCTAGCGTTATAAGGTTCAACAACAATTGATAATCAAATTGAAATAATGAATCTCGAGGGTATACAATTGAATAAGGATTGTCTACTAAAGTAATACTTTACAATGATTATAATATCTCATACAAAGTTTTAACTGGAATAAACATGAATAAGAACTTGATTGATATAGAAACATAAGTATAGAACTTGCTTAATGAATAACTTTGAAGTTAGAAAGCTTGCTCAATAAAGATTTGAGTTTAGAACACTTGCGTAACGTAAAAGTATGGTTTAGAAACTTGCTCAACAATAGTAACTAAGGGATAGAACACTTGCTCAAAAAATGTAAAGTTTGATTTTAGAACACTTGCCTTGTGCACAAGCTACAATTATAATTACAATTCACTTCCTCAACATCCTACACATTTCATTACGTTTACAATATCGATTATTTCCATTACCATTGCGTTTAACTATTGAACTTCTCACTTAAGTTCAACTTAACAACTTGGTTCACAAATTTTAACTTGTTGACTAACCATATAACATGAATCTAAATCCACAACATGCATACCACACAAGTATAAACTCATAAACAGTCAAAGATCAAACCTTATGACAATAATATACACCCTACAGTTCTTGTGTACATACTTAACAAGAATCACTTCCCTATTCGTAATCTCTATATTCATAGGGAATTCTAACTCGTCCTTAGGAAATTCTAAGTTCTTAGCGAAGTAATCGGATATAAATGAGCAAGTAGTACCCGAATCAAATAATATATAAGCATTAACTTTATTGACCGGAATGATACCTGACACCACATCGCGAGACTACACAGCATCCTGCACTGTCATGTTAAATTTCCTGGCAGTAGGTCTGTTAGTTGATGTCGGTCCTGTAATTGTCAGAGCGTTGCCACCACTGTTTCCCCTCCAGATACTTTCTTGGGGAAATCCCTGGCTAGATGGTCTTTCGACCCACATGTGAAGCAGGTTCCCTTCTTAGGGTTAGGGCAGTTAGGTACTTTGTGGCCTTCCTGACCATAATTGTAGCAGACTCGTTTACCCTTCATACAGACCCCCAGGTGGTTCTTCCCGCAAGTTGGACATGCTTCTACCCTCTTCTTTTGGTTTCCTTGCTGATTCCCGGTTGACGAGCTGTCATTCCACCTTCTCTTTTGATTACTGCCTCCACCAGTGTTGCTACCACTCACCTTGTTACCTTCTACTTCGCTCTTATTATTATTCTTCTTCTTCTCCTGGTTGTACTTGGTCATAGCATCGCTCCAACCTTCAGTGATGATTGCTTTTTCCAATACTCCGGCAAAGGTGTTCAACAGAAACATCGACATCTTGCTATACAACCAGGGCTTCAGTCCCTGTTCAAATCTCCTTGTCTTCCCCTCATCAGTGTGCACTTGGTTTGTGGCAAACCTAGCCAGCTCATTGAATCTCACCGCATAGTCTGGCACAGACATGTTGCCCTATTTTAGCTCCAAAAATTGAACCTCTATTTGGTTCTGTGAGCTTGTCGGGAACTACATCTCGAAAAACATTTCTTTGAACCTCTCCCAGGTGATCACACCTTGTCCTCCCCGGACCTTATTTTCCTGCCACCAATAACTAGCCTCCGCCTTCAGCATAAATGTTGTGTAAGCAGTCTTTAGATCATCGCTAACCCTAGAGATGTCGAAAACCTTTTCCATCTCCATAACCCAAGTATGTGCTTCTATTGGGTTCATGGATCCCTTAAATTCTGGAGGTCCCACCGCCTTGAAGTCCTGAAACTAAGTGTTTGGTGGTGCTTGCGGCTGGTTGTTTAGAGCTCCAGTCAAAAGATTCACCAACTGCTGAACAGGTTTGGCATTGGCGTTGGCATTGGCATTGGCGTTATTATTATTAGTCTACCCTTCTTGGGCTGGTTGACGGTGACATATTTCTGTTAAGATATACGCTTATTAGATCTTTATTAAACTCCTTAATATTTAAGACTTAACTTAAACATTTTAAATTATTCACTTAACACATATCATCTCAAATAAACTCTAATATTTTATTTAATCCAAAGTTTTAAACAAAACAAAATAGCATCACTGCTATTTACATCAACTATCCCGAGATAAAGAATTTTCAGAATTTAAACCATCATCATATTCTGTTCTTTATAATCACATTGGAATTTACATTATTAACTAACAAAGAAATATTTACATAATCATGTTGTTCCTATCACGACCTACTAAGGCACCGAACAACTTTGCTGCGCTCTTCTTCCATAATGCAGAACATCGCCCTGCGATCCAGAATATACCAAGGTAGATCTTCGAACTGAACTGGATAGTGCATAACCCAATCCTGGGCCTTATCAATCGCAGTCTAAAATGTGTAGTCCATATCCTCAATCTTTGCTTTCTTGGCCCGGTCGTTATCGTCAGCAAGATCTGCATGTTGTGAAGCCGTCATCCAAGCATCCTCTGTTGTGGCACGCTTCGCTGATTCCTTACGCAAACCATTCTTCAGCTTCTCTATCTCCTCTGACTTCTGCTCACTTTGGCCCTTCTCATAAACCAACTCCCACACCACGTCTCCAAGACGTGTATATAGAGTCTCGATCTCGCCATTCTTCTGGTCGATGGTAGTCCGCTGAGTAACTGTCTCCTCCTTCAGCTCCCAAACAGTATTATATAACTCTATGTTACGGTCATACAGTTCGTCGTACATCTCAGCACTGATAGAGTTCGGTGGGAACTCATCAGGGTCTTCATCCTCCACCTCAGCTGCCTCAGCCTCAATCTCCTGGCTCATGCTTCTGACCAACAATAATGATCAAAGGAGATGGCTCTCTACGAACCAACTCCACCCATACTGTATGAATATCTCGGGGCACCTCTTTAATAGCCACTCGGGATACAACCTCCCTAGGCTGACTGGATCCTCCAACATCCGACATCCTGACAATCAAAATTTTAAGTCTTTAGTTATTACGTGATGTTAATCGATACTCGCGCATACATTTAAATAAACATATAGCACATAAGGTAATTTATTATCTTTCTTAGAACTCGATAAGAGTTATCACCGCTATGTTATCTATCTCTTAAAAAGCCTACTACCCTAAGGTTTTCCCCCACCTAAGGTTCATAACCTACAGCTTTAATACCAACTTGTGACACCCTCAAATCCGGATAATTCAATTTCCACAGAATTTGGTATTCACTGTACAAATATCACATATCTATCTACCTATAATAAAACATCTCATGAAATACATAAAAACATCATCCCCTTATGGGATTACAACATTTGAATAATAAATAAATCAATCCCAGATCATACTAACCTTAAACGTAAGTGCAAAAAACATAAACAATTAAATAAGTCTGAACAACAAACATTCTTAAATAAATAACAAGTCTTCATCACTTGTTAGCTTTTCCCTTGCCTTTGCTAGATGAAGGATCGTCAGACCTTGCGTTCTTAACTGCAATGTTATTACGCAAGAGTGAGTACGATTGCCCACAAGTATAACATTATAACAGTAATAATAACATGCCAGTAATCAAAGAGTTCTGAATAAAAGAAAGCTCGGCTTTTGAATCAAAAATGAATAACAAGAATCAAAAGTACATCTGAGGGTCATAAGACCATGAACTATGTCCCAGGTTATCAAGTGTTTCTACTTTAAACCATTAACAGTCAAAGACTATATGGACTCTACTTCTCGTACTTAGGGGGATCAGCCCTTAGTACCATAATGTGCACAATATCTCAACGCTAAAGCGTAAATAATCCCCTATAACAGGGTTATTCATCTCAGTTTGACATCAGAGTCTTCACCAAAGGAAGTTTGGTTTGGATAAGCTCAATAACAGTTCTAGAATTTAGAACGTTCATCAACTATGGACTAGTCAAATCAATAAGGGTTCGCTAGCGTTATAAGGTTCAACAACAATTGATAATCAAATTGAAATAATGAATCTCGAGGGTATACAATTGAATAAGGATTGTCTACTAAAGTAATACTTTACAATGATTATAATATCTCATACAAAGTTTTAACTTGAATAAATAAGAATAAGAACTTGATTGATATAGAAACATAAGTATAGAACTTGCTCAATGAATAACTTTGAAGTTAGAAAGCTTGCTCAATAAAGATTTGAGTTTAGAACACTTGCGTAAGGTAAAAGTATGGTTTAGAAACTTGCTCAACAATAGTAACTTAGGGATAGAACACTTGCTCAATAAAAGTAAAGTTTGATTTTAGAACACTTGCCTCGTGCACAAGCTACAATTATAATTACAATTCACTTCCTCAACATCCTACACATTTCATTACGTTTACAATATCGATTATTTCCATTACCATTACGTTTAACTATTGAACTTCTCACTTAAGTTCAACTTAACAACTTGGTTCACAAATTTTAACTTGTTGACTAACCATATAACATGAATCTAAATCCACAACATGCATACCACACAAGTATAAACTCATAAATAGTCAAAGATCGAACCTTATGACAATAATATCCAAGTTCACACATAACTTATTAATATGAAACTTCAAATTGTCTTATACATGTCAACAATATGTTATAGTACTGTGTTACATGCTCAACATGTTATCAGGTTCATCAAGTCACACTAACTCATCACGTTATGGATAAAAACTACATAAAACAAATAATTTTTCTCTGTAACCCCCGTCGGGGAGGGGGTTTGCTCGGTAGGTGGCCCTCTGGGGCGGGGGTTTCCTAGGATAAAAGGGCTCACTGGGGCGGCGGTTTCCTATTCGGTGAACTACAGTTCGCGAACTGCACTGTTCATAGCCCAATTAAATCCAAATTAAACTACCACGACGATTTTTAATGCAACTCATGAGGTATAAGCTTCACAGAACATGTAATAACATATATGTCATGCATTTAACACTTTAGATTATGAAATCGATCAAATTATAACATATAAATTCACTGTTTTTGGTATTTTGCAAAGTTTTGAGAGAATCATGAAATTTATTGTTACAGACTCGTTATAACTCCGAATCTGTCCGTTTGAATTTTGTTCTTTTCGTTTAAACATGCATAATCATAATCAACTATCAATTTAAAGTTTAATAAACAATTAAAGCATACAAATTTGTACATAAGGGCCATATTCATACTTTTCATACTTTGTAACTATGAACTTTGATTAAAGCATAATTACATGAAATTGATTATTTTAAAATATGCATACATGATATAAAACTTGTTATGAACATATATTAACACATATATGATCATATCTTAAGTATTCATCAAGAATTGTATGCACAAAGAACTTAAAAATTGGTTTTCATGGAGAAAACATAACAACATGAAATATAGAATTTGGGGTGAAGAGATTACCCTTGCTACTTGTTAAGATGTTAGAATTCTCTCCTTGATTCTTCAAAACTCTTCAATCAATTAACTTCTCTCAATCTCTCTCTCTTTTCCCTCTCTGTATTTCTCTCTGATATGTATAATATGAAGAACACTAATATAGATATAATATTTGTATAGTATAATACGTATCGGAAGTTAACTGATGGCTTAGTGGGTTGTCAGTTAATTCCATAATGGTTTTAACTGCTCCCACTAAGTTAAGGCCTTGTTTGTTTTGTCGCTTAATAACTCCTTCCTTATTAATTTAATTAAAGTGTTTATAATATAGTTTATTGTCACACTCTAATTAATCAAATAATTTTATTTAAATTTAATAAAATAAAATATAGCATTCCACATTAAATCAAATCATCACATAATTAAAATTCTCATTTATTAATTATATTAAATCATTAAATCTCTAATTAATTATTAAATTAATTAGAATAACATTATCCTTATTAAATAATTCATTTAATCGAATAAACTCAATTAGATTCATATTTTGAATTATAAAGTTCTCTACATTAATTTAATCAATGTAACACATATAATTATATTAATTTACTATAATTCCATCTATTAATTATTTAACTCAATAAATAAATCATCGAAAATATTTATTTAATTCAATAAATATTTAAATTAAATTATAAAATCCTCGTTTGTCACACTATCAATATGTATATGATGAGAAGGTGAATCTTTTCTAATGTGTATATTAGATAGTAGAATGTATTGAGATAGGTGCGAGTTCTTGAAACACATACTTATGAAAGATTTGTAACTCATAGTTATATTCTATGTTTCCGAGCCTCTAAGCGTATGGAAAGTCCTTGATTTGCTCTTGGATTACATATTGCGAAGATAAGTTCTTAAACATATATGGTTGTGAAAAGTTGCTAAACAAATAAAGTGTGGTAAGTTGATGAACTATACTATGGTATAGGAACGTTTAAACTAAAAATAAGTTATTTTCAGTATAAGTAGCATTGAAGGTGCTAGAAGAAGTTAAGATTGTCGCAAGTATGACAATGAAGGAAGATAAAGAAAGTAAGTACTCCAAGTCTTCTAGCAATGCTAGATTTCAAAATTTATTGGCATTGTGCTAAAGAGTACATGTTTAAAAAAATGATATTGGTTCAAATTTTGGAATCAATAGATTTAAAAAAGAACTATTCTTTGTATGTCTATGCTAAATCATTTCGGCAAGACAGAAATTCATTTGAAATATCAAAATAAATTTTATATCATCAGTGCATTTGATGCAGAGATGGTAAAAATATGTAGTTATTAATGCAATTGAACCTAGTGTTGGATGTCATCTTTGCATCAACAACCCGCTATGGTATGATGTAGAATGACAAAGTCACAAACTGACGAAGTCCTCAATGTACTGTTAAACAGTACGGTATTATGACGTCATAAAAAGTTTGAAGTATTATGAAAGAATTTAAAGAAGTAGTCGATGTAAATTGATTCTACTAAACGAATATCTAAGTTGATATCCAATTTATTGGTATAGTCTAAGCTATTTGATTTGGCTAGACAAATGGTGTGTCATGTTTAAAAGAAAATCGAGCTTTCTTTGAGAAGTTATACCAAGCCAAATTATTTTGGTGCGGAATCTGATGATTAAGTCTGAGGTGAACACACCCCGGAATAGGGTTATACGATAGGTTGATCACCTACGTATGGAATAGGTAGTTTACTTTCTTTGTGATTGTAAACATACTGTGTAAGGAAGAACTAGTTTGTGGTAAATACCGTTGAGTCAAGTTCAGAGTTCATGGTCTATAAGACCCCTCAGTAAGAATGTAAAATATTTTAAAGGAATCTTTATATTCCTAGTTATTCGTTCAACTTCACAATTATTTTGTAGATTGTGAAAACTTATAAATGTTTGGAAGAGGAAAACTTCAGTGAAGAAGAGTTGTGATAAGATGTAATTCTCAAACGAGAAGTAGGAATAAACTCAATTGATTGAGAAAAATTATATGTTAACAATTTTGAGGATGAAATTTATAGAAAAGTGGGTGAATGTGATATCCCGAAAGATTGGAAGTATAGTTGTCATGATGTTTAACACCTGACGATTATAACAGATAATGATCCTTAGGAAGAAGGATGTTAAAGAGATAATGAGAAGGAATAATTAGGTAATACCTAATTAAAATAGTATGTTGAGATTATTCAACAAAAATAAGAAGTAAGATTAAACCTTCGTTGAAGGTTGTAAGTATAAAGCATCCGTGTATGGGTGTTATTTTGTGATTCCGAGGACAGAATCCTTATAAGAGAGGAAGAATGTGACGACCCGAAAAATTAAATTGTCCAAAAATTTAGTTTAAAGAATTATTAATTAATAAAAGGAATTTTTATTAATTATATTCTATGTTATGTGTTTATCGTTCATTCTATGACTTAGAATGATTATAAACCGGGAGCATTCTGGTTGTGAACTAGAATGAACGAGTATGAATTTTTAAGACAATTAAAAGATTTTCGGGAACAAAAATATTTCTGAGAAAAAGACAAAATAAGCACTATTCACACGACGAAACCTAGGGTTTATGGTTTGAATAACCTAGGCCTTTCTAAGAGTTCGGTATGTCGTAATGACATTTCGTCTGAAGATTTGACGGTACTATGTCGTGAAAAGTTATGTTAGCCAATAAAAGTTTTTCTAGCAAAACGTGCAGAAATCGAACGAAATAAAAATGACGAAAAGTACAGTTATGTACTTTTCATTCGTTTAACTACGTTATGGGAAAACGTGAAGGATGCTAATCATCAAAAAGTGTTTTTTAATTTTTTGAAGTTTTGAAGAATGAGTAAAAGTTATTCGATAGAGGAAAGACGTAATATCCATTAATATTTGGATTCCGAGAATTACGGAACAACGAAGCTTCCAGGAGAAGCTTCGTGAGATATTTTAAGTAATGAGGTGTGAATAGTAGAAAGAGGGGTTGTTTTGTGAGTTTGGCAATCCTAAAGGTTTTGACTTTATAAGACTAGAAGTAAATTGACCAAACTGTAAACTGGTGAAAAGTTATATAATGACCAAAGTGCCCTCACTCTTGGTTTTCTATATATACTAGCTAATTCTCTTGTATTTGAAATCCAAGAGAAAACTCATTGAGAGAGAGAGAGAAAGCATTAAGGAAGAGAAAGAGCATGGATGCTTGGATCAAAGAAGATCGAGAAATGGAAAAGCTTACAAATCGTAAGTGTAGGCACTCAAAATTTTCTTTCCCTGTTACTAACATTGTAGGAGAGCAAAATTGTCTTTTGAATCAACCCTGATTTCAATACCAGGCCGTCCCCGATCTCAATATCGGGACGTCAATTCAACCCCGGTCTCAATACCAGGCCATCAATTTAACTCCGGTCTCAATACCCGGCTGTCAACCAATCCCGATCTCAATATCGGACCATCAATTCAACCCCGGTCTCAATACCGGGCTGTCAACTCAACCCCGATCTCAATATCGGGCTGTCAACTCAACCCCGATCTCAATATCGGGCCATCAATTCAACCCCGGTCCCCATACCGGGACGTCAACCCAAACCCGGTCTCAATACCAGGCCATTAATTCAGCCCCGGTCTCAAATCGGGAGGTACAGGTCAGCCCCGGTCTCAACCCAGGAAGTACAGGTCAGCCACGGGTCTCAACCTGGGAAGTATAGGTCAGCCCCGGTCTCAACCCGGGAGGTACAGGTCAGCCTCGAACTCAACCCAAAAAGTACAGCTCAGCTCCGGTCTCAACCCGTGAGGTACAGGTCAACCCAGGTCTCAATTCGGGAGGTACAGGTCTGCCCCGGTCTCAACTTTGGAAGTACAGGTCAGCCCCGATCTCAACCCAGAAAGTACAGGTCAGCCCCGGTCTCAACCCGGGAAGTACAGGTCAGCCTCAGTCTCAACCCGAGAAGCACAGGTTAGCCCCAGTATCAACCCGGGAAGCACAGGTCAGCCTTGATCTCAACCCGGGAAGTACAGGTCAGCTATGGTCTCAACTCGGGAAGTACAGGTCTGCCCTGGTCTTAACCCGGGAAGTACAGGTCAGCCCCGGTCT
This sequence comes from Panax stipuleanatus, assembly GCA_020205555.1. Taxonomy (NCBI): domain Eukaryota; kingdom Viridiplantae; phylum Streptophyta; class Magnoliopsida; order Apiales; family Araliaceae; genus Panax; species Panax stipuleanatus. Next base: position 80,403,304 of record CM035119.1, read on the forward strand.
CAACTTGGTAGGTACAGATCAGCGCCGGTCTCAACCCATGAAGTATAAGTCAGCCCCGGTCTCAACCCGGGAGGTACAGGTCAGCCCCAGTCTCAACTTGGGAGGTACAGGTCAGCCCCGATTTATACCCGGGAGGTACAGGTCATCCCTGGTCTCAACCTGGGAGGACAGGTCAACTTCAAAAACAATTCTAAAGCATCACAACATCTCCAGAGGAAAGGCTGGATTGACCAAGTCAGCCTCAGTGACAACACTGAGGACAAATAGACTCGAATGGGATCCAAACCTTGGAAATAAACCTAGGAAGTCAGCCGAAGGCCATGCCAGCACTGAAGGCAAACCCGGGAAGGGCAAAATAGTTTTTTACCAACCCTAAGCCGATTCAGTTAAACTAAAGCTAAATTGATGCCACAAAAGTCAAAACGAACCATAACAATGATCCCAAGTGCAAACATCGGAAGACAGCTCAACGGTCAAACTGCGGAAAATCAAAGACCTGGTTATAAACCCTTCTTCTTGGACCCGAAAAATGTTTTATCCCATGTCATTGTGATACTCTCGACAAGGGCTTTCTGGAAAGGTATAGCATGCCTCAAACGAAAGCTCCGATTAAAAGTTAGAAAGTTTCGAACCTGACATTATATTGCTCGGAGTGCACGTACTTCGATGCAATGGGACCCGTCATGTGGGCCCTGCCACGTGGAGCCGTACCTCTACCTGTGGCAGCAGCAGATAGAGTGGAGGCTCCTAGGTCTATATATATGAGGTGACCCCTAGCTCATTTAAAGAATTCAGAAACGCTCCAAACCCCTGTCCGTTTAATTTTCCAGTTATATTCTTGACTTCCAAACCAAAAAATTTCACTCTAACACATAAATATACCCACATACTACCACATATCAGAAAATAACCGGTAGATTTGGTTGTTTAAAGCCTACGATTTGGCAAAAAGCCCATGTAGCAGTCCATTGTGAGTATTTTTACGATCAGAAAGTTATTATTACTTCTTTGCACTTTTATACACTTGTATATCAAAATTCATTTTCTAAATTTGCCCGGAACTCAGTTCCGTTGCCGTTTTTGTTAACTTTTGGTACATTTTAATACCTAAACGCATTTTCTGGCATTTTTACAACTCGGATTGACGATCCGTCGCTTCCAACAGCTTTTATATACTTGCATCTTCGTATTAAGCAACTTGGTCGAACTTGGTTATCTTCCGAGTCCGGGTTTGGGTTTTTTTTTTTGTATATATTTAACTGTATACATACTAACTTTTCAATTCTGTCAAGCCCAGATGTCAAATCTGCATTAGTTTACTACTTATATATATATATATATATATGCATATACAAGCAACATTCACCACACTGGGTTATCTTCCCAGTCTTGATTGACTACTTTTCTGTCTATATATATATATATATACATTCCAGTGCGGCCTGGATCATTCTGTGACCTTTTTACTGCTTTTATATAGATGCATATATAACCAACATTCACCACAATAGGTTCTCTTCCCAGTCTTGGTTGACTACCTTTCTGTCTATATATATATTGACATTCCTGTTCGGCCTAGATCATTCTGTAGCTTTTTTTACTGTTTTTGCACCATTCACCATACTGGGTTATCTTCCCAGTCCTGGTTGACTACGTTTCTGTATATATATTTATATTTCAGTCCGAGAACAGGAGTGAAAATCCATCGCCCTTTTTACTGTTTTTATATATATTTCAATTTTGTTCAGCCTGGATCATTTCGTGGCTTTTATACAACTTTTATATATATATATATATATATATATTTCAATTTCAGTCTGGGCACCGGTGTGAGAATCCATCACCCTTTACAGCTTTCGTATATATAATTTTGTATATATATATATATATATATATATATTGCTTTGCTCATTTTATTAAATTGTTGATTTAAATATTCATTCGATATGAATCGGCATTGACATTTCTGCGGGCGAACTAGATTTATTTAAATCTCGCCAACTCTAGCTTTCAAACGATTCAAAATAGGTCCAGATGGAACCGGAAAGCTAGAATGCCTGAGATTTATTTAAATCTGGTATTTTTCTAGTTCAGTCATAAAAGCTATCTCGCGACCCTTAGATCACTATCTAGTGGGAACGAGATGCTTCGGCCATGTGCGAGCCAGGATTTACTGATGAATCCTTGGTTCTGGCAATCTTTGGATATATTTCTGTGCAAATTTGAGTTGTGCAGGTTTATTGGCCTCCCTATGTGAGCCTAGGAATCATGGGATTCATGATCCAATTGATCATAATCTGATTCCCACGATGGACAAACTCCACTTTACAGATGTACCCTGCCCGTTTTTCTATAAAAATGTACATACAAAAGACCTTAAAACGGTTATCCGGATTTAATGTCTCAAGATAGTTAAAAAATATAATGTGACGTGTCAAAGTCACTCCGATGGCTGTCATGCCCATGAAGAGACCGACACTTGTATATATGTTGTGGTCGAGGATGCTTCGCAGCCCGACAATCACCATTCAAATTGAGCCAAAAGGCTGAAAAGATAAAACTGAAGTATTGATATGCTTCAATTCCTATGTTAGCATAAGGGCATCATTTTAATAATCTCTTCGAAAAAAGAAGCTTTTGCAAATCAAATCAAACACTTTTGCAAATCAAATCAAAGACTTTTTGCAAAATCAAATCTAACCCTTTGTATATAGGTTTAACGATGCATAGACATACTTTCAATCAAATATAGGCCCAATTTCTTCCAGCATTCACACACACATAGCAGATTTAAAAGGAAAATATTGAAAAGATGCAGTACCATGTTTACACGGGAGTTGTGGGGTTCCTAACACCTTCCCCACACTTAACCAAGCCCCCGAACTCAAAAATTTGTTTTCAAAGATCAAGTTTCGACAGTGTCCAGTAATTGGGCCTCCTTTCAAACAAAACTCGGTTGAGTTGGTACAACCATTTCAAATCTATCGACTGGAGACTCTGTAAAACATTCAATCGTCGACATGATACATGTTGGCCTTTTCTTGAAAAATCCTTCAAAACCTTTTTCCCAAATAAAAAGAGTAAGGGTAGAGATAACTTAGGAAGAGAGAAAGATCCGGGTTGTGACCCAACCCGCGGATTTTTTTCCCAACGTCGACAGATGGCCTTTCTGCTGGGGACGGTAGAGGGCTTAGGCCGCATTTAAATATCTTCAAACATTTCCCATTCATATCTGCATATGTGTGAATGCTACGTCTTTACAATGAATGAATGCGTGAATGCTGCGTCGTTACATTGAATGAATGTGAAAGAATATTTTTTTGCTTTTTTAGTGCTTCGCACCCATATTAGTGCTTCGCACCCATATTAGTGCTTCGCACCAATGTCATCATATGTATAATGGTGAGACGCGATGTATATGAATGTATGTTGTGATTCCTCCTCAGGGAGGCAAACCAGTCGATGATAAGTAATGTCTGTGGGGACGGCTATGTCTTTGGGCTCATGAAAATGCACCACCCAGATTCTCTCCAGTTGATAGATCGGATTAATTTCCCCTCTAGTAGATTGCGATGATCTGGGGACCTTCATGTCGAAAAAACCACGAGAATAACCTAAGATAGGTCAGCCACTAATTAACCAAATTCGATGAGAAACTTCTTCATGCCTTCCTCTTTCAATTTAATGTCAAGTTTTCAATTCCAATGATAAGGAACACAATGTAAATATTATAATAAAAATTTACATTTCCTGTTATAATACATCTTGTCATCCTGTCATCAAAACAACTGACCTCTGTTTTGCAGAATAAGCTTAAAAAACCACAAAAATACTTCATGGCATGCATCATATCCATATCTACCTCAAGAAATTGACACGCCTACATTTTATTTTAGGTGAAAAATTGGTCCTGTCACTAGATCTAAGTCTAAGAAAGCACTTAGTCCATACACGGACATAACTTCTAGTGTTCAGCCAAAATCCACCCCTGTCTCTAGGGAAGAGTTTGAAGGACTAAAGAATTAGATAGCCGAATTGGCCAATTTCTAGAGAGAGCAAATCAAAGCTCTTAAAGGGAAGCAAGCCCAAGCTCACACAAAACCAGGAACACTTGGTGGTAATGGTGGCAGTCAAGAGACCAAAAAGGCAGAGTCTCAGATTCCTGAACCACAAAACCCGGACACAATCAACAAAACCCCTGAAATCACCGTCCTTAGCAAAGAACAGGAAGCTGGTGACATTCTTAAGAAAGTGCAGCAGATGGAAGAAACTCTCCTATCTATCAAAGGGACTGGGGCATTTGGTAATGTCAATTATTTAGACCTCTGTATATTCCCTGGGGCTCGTTATCCTGAAAAATTTAGAACTCTTGATTTTGAGAAATATGATGGATTGGGAGACCCTTACACTCACCTGAAGGTATTCATTGGAGAACTTGGATCCTATGTAGAGGACGAGAAACTCTGAATGCAGTTATTTCAGAAGAGTCTAACCGGAGAGGCTAGAGCCTGGTACGCCTGTCTAGACAACTCCAAAATTCATAGTTGGGAAGAGTTGGCCTATGCCTTCCTCAGTCAATACAGTTTTTAGTCTCAGCTGGCTCCAAACAGATACCAGATAACCAAAATCAAGAAACAAAGTTCTGAGTCATTTAGAGAATATGCTCAGCGATGGAGACGAGTTGCAGCACAAGTCATTCCGCCTATGAATGAGACTGAGATAGTCATGACCTTCATCGACATTCAAGAAGCTCCATATTACGAGAGGGTCCTAGCAGGCATAGGAAAACCATTCTTTGAAATGATCAAGCACAGAGAGATGGCCAAAATGGGGCTAAAGTCTGGGAAGATAAAGGACCTGACTACCTTGGAAGCCGTTGCCAAACATATCCAGTCCAAAAATTACAGGAGTAACCCCCGGAGGGTACATAAGAAGAAAGATGAAGAAGTGTCCTTAGTATTGCAAGGACAAAATCCAAGGGGCAAGTCAAGCAATATGCCCATTCAAAGGAGGAATTATACCCCTTTTCAAGCTCCTGCACAGCCTTCAAACCCTCCATTTCAGAAAAATATAGAGGCCAGGCATCGGAGAACGGTCACCCCATTAGGGGATTCACTCGAGAATGTGCTGAAACTGTTAACTGCACAGAAGAAGATTGTGCAGCTCCTCCCACCAACCAATACTGGTGGACGGAATTTTGACCCAAGCAAAAAGTGTGCCTACCATTCTGGATCTCTGGTCCATGACACACAAGATTGTTGGTCTCTCAAGCACAAAATCCAAGACTTGATTGACAATTGAGAGATTGTGGTAACCAAACCAGAGCAACCACACGTACAAGATAATCCCCTCCCTTAGCACAAAGAGAAAAATATCAACATGATCAGCACAGGAAATGGAGAAGGATCCAAGTACATCCGTTATGTGAGGGGATCAACTCCATCCAGCAAGAACAACCCAGACAGTTGGGAAGTCTCGAAAAGGCGATTCTTGATAGAACAGGAGATTAGGTCTATCAAGGAACAAATTGAACAGTTAGCCGAACTGGTTGTATACCAACATCAAATCACCAGGCAGCTGATAAACCAGACTAACCCATCTGATGAAAATCCTCCCATACCGGAGATCAGTCCACCGGAGATCAGTTCCATTCCCACGAGGGATCACTACCGGTCTCATGAGCATGAACCCTGGGACGACAAGATGGCCAAAGAGGAGAATTTTCTAGCTGGTACGAAATTCGCCTTTCAAAGGAATTTCACTAACCTGAACCAGCCAATGAAGGAAATCCTCCAGATGTTAATCAAAGAAGGAATGGTTGCAGATTTATTACCTCCATTAAACCCGTGATCCAGGAAATTCAAACCTGACCAAACTTATCAGTACCTCTCCAATGCACCCGGCCATGATATTGAGGGTTGCTGGGCACTTCGTAACTTGATTCAGAACATGATTGAAAGCGGTGAATTGATAAGAGGGAATCGGGATTTTGTCCTCCCAGATGAAGACACTCTCTTTATTACCACTGCGTGGACTCAGGATATAGTGGCTGCTATTTCTTGTGATTAGGAGCCAGTCCTTACACCCTTAGTACTGCCAGGGAAAGGGGTTTCAACCACACAAAATCCTGTGAAGGTGGCCGCGCTCGAGCCTTTAATATTACCCTTCAGACCTCAGTATCCAGTTATCAGTCTGAAGAGGGTCCCATGGAACTATGGGAATGACGAAGGTTCCACCTCAAACAACATTGCCATAATACCAAAGGATAATCCATTGTACTTGCCTCAGCGGGTGATCAAACCAGTCTTCAAAGCCAAAGAAAAGGTGGCTGAAGAGAAAATAGAAGAGTTCCTCAGTAAAATGGGACACAATGACATGAAAGTGGTGTAAAGTCTAAAAGATGTACCTAAGCAAATATCCATCCTAGACTTAGTCTTATCATCAGTGGATCATCGTAACATTCTAATGAAAGTACTGGAAGAAGCCCACCTGCCAAAGACAATGGATGCTGAGAAATTCTGTCACGTGGTAGAACACATTTTCAACAGCAATGTGATATCTTTCACTGACAATGATATACCTGCAGAAGGGATGGGTCATCGCAAGTCATTACACATAGCACTGATGTCTTCCAGTTATGTGATCGGAGGTGTGCTCATAGATGGAGGATCATCCCTCAACATCCGTCCCTACGATACATTGGAGAGAATGAAGATTAACCCAAACTGGATCAAAACAAGTCATGTGGTCATCCGGACTTTCGATGGATCTCGCCGACAAGCTATGGGAGAAATAGAGCTTCCACTGGAGATTGGTCCGCAGACTTTCTATGTGTCCTTTCAGATGCTCAACATCGCCACTGGATACAACTTGTTGCTGGGCAGGCCATGGATCCATATGGCAGGGGCAGTGCCATCCACCATCCATCAACAACTCAAATACATTATCAATAGCAACCTCATCATGGTCCATGTCGAATCGGAATACCCTGTCTGCATACAAGCAGACATGCCGGTAATCAGCCTGGATGCAGGGATTGAACATGCAAGCTTGCAAGCCTTGAAGGTGAGCGATAATCAATACCTATCAGTTGGGGCACCAGCCTTAAAGCCTAAAGTCTCCCCAGAAGTCATGACAGTTGTAACGCCCGAGAAATTCAGACGTTATAAAAATGAATTTTTATTTTTTTTTATTTGAATAAAATTATATTAAATGTTTATTCAAGCGAGTAAGCTAATTCTTGGTCGTTTTATGACCTAAAAGATGTGAATATGGTTAGTATTCTGGCTTCGTGGTAGAATTAAATCATATGAATTTTCAAGAAGAAAACAAAGGTTTGCTAAGAAATTTTTGAGAAATCACTAATCATCAATTTCTGATCGGGAATGAATTTTGAAATTCCGAGAAACGCGTAATGATAGAATTTGATGACGAGATGGAATACACGATAAAATTCCAGTTATGACTCATGAAGTTTTCGCCTGGGGACTTATAACCCTAAGGGTTAGGGAGAGTTAAACCTATGAACTATGGGTTATGTATAATAATAATGATTATTATACGATATAAATGCGAGTATAATACGAGTTATTATACTAGTATAATACGTGGTGAATGCGAGAATTGGTGCAATGTATAATTCGAATTTTATACGCAGCCAATACGTTTAAAAAGAATTATAGTTAATTATTAAACCCGTGGGTCGAACCAATGGGTTATTGGGTGGGTTCAACCCATAAGGGCAACCCAATTGATGAGTCATTAAGCTTGTGATGTCATGGGGGTGATGTCATAAACTTTGTGTTTAAGTTAAGTTAAGGAGGTGGTCAAAGCTTGGAGCCAAAGAAAGAGTAAGGAGGTTTGGGGCCTAAATGACTATTATACCCTAAGTCTTGCCAAGCCTATATGTGACACCCCCCAAATCCGGGTACTTCGTTTTCACATGATTTGGTGTTCACTTTCTAAATAGAATATACATCTATCCATAATAAGGAATGTAAAATAAATTACAACCTTGAATAAATAATAAAATATTCCTTAAAAAGGAATTACAACCTTATTCAAAATCATCCCAGGGTTTATCTAACCTTAACATAAATAATAATGCGGAAATAAAAACATAACATAAAGTCTTATTACAATCAAAATCAAAAGATAACAAGTCTTCACTTGTTCATCTTGCCTTTCCCTTTACTCGTTGACGGTACGTCAACGTTCTCGGCTTTAACTGCAAGGGAATATTAAATATGCAAGAGTGAGCAAACAAACACTCACTGGAATACAACAATAATAAGGATATCATTGAATATTTTCAATAGATCTGAATAACTTTACTTTCATCAACCATAAAGAATTGAATAATAATTCTTTCATTGATAGCTAGAATTTCGAATATTGAAATCATTTGAAGGTCATAAGACCTTGAACTTTTGTCCTAGGTTATAAACATTTCTATTTAAAACCTTTAACAGTTATTTAGACTATAGACCTTAACTTGTACTTAGGGGGATCAGCCCTTCGTACCATGTATTGTGCACAAACATCTTAACGCTTTCGCATTGTAACCTCCCCTAGTAAATAGGGTTGTTCATCTCAGTATTTGAATACAAGTCCGCACCAAATAAAGTTTGGTTTGGATAAGCTTAGAAGGGTAATTTAGAATTCAACGTTCATCAATTAAGGAATAGTTGAATCGACTTACAACAATCAAGTCTAATTCACAAATAAAAGATTATGGATAACTTATATGCTTTAGAATCAAACTTAAAGCATTTAAAAGACAATATAGACCATACTGGAGCAATTAAGTCAAGGTCATATTAATTTAATACTAAACTTTGATAATATTTATTCAATATAAAATTTATAAAGTGTACGAATAATTAGCATCATTATGATCAATAAAAATAACTCAAGTAAGGTTTGAGTTTAGAAGACTTGCACAATATAAGAATTAAAGAACTTGTATATAATTGACGAGTTTAAGGATAGAAAACTTGCCTCAAGCGCAAGCTACTATTAAAATCACGTTCTTTAACACTTCCTACACACATATATTTAATCACAATAATCTAAACTAGTTAACACATAACTAATTCACATAATTGGTTAACCCATATAAGTTAACTCTTTCTAGTTTAATTAATAAGTTAATAATTAACCGTCACATAATTAATTACACCACATAGGCATGCTCACATAATTAAATCAATAATAATTATGTGTTTCATATTAATTAAATTATAATTAAATGAATTATAATTTAAATATTAAATCTAATTATAATTACTCAAATTATAATCACATCTTATATTAGTTAAATTATAAATAATTTATAATTTATAATTAATTAAACTACATCATGCATTTACTAAATTATAATTACACAAATTATAATTAATCATACAAATATTGAATTATAATACACAAATTATAACTTATAATTAATCATGCATTTATTAAATTATAATTTAAATTAACATTTACTTGATTAAAATAAATCAAATAATATTCATTATAATTTAACAAAATTATAATTTAAATTCAACCTTTACTCTAATTATAATTATTCAAAATTATAACCACACTATATATTTTATTAATATAATATATTAGTATTCATTTTCATGTCATCAAATTATCACCTTTAATTAGCCTTTTATGATACAACAAAATACATAAAAGAAATAACTCATCTTTACTTTCTGCACACCCCCCCCCCCCCGCCGGGGCGGGGGTTTTACTCTTGATAGGCCGGCGGGGGCGGGCCCCTTGCAAGGTCGGCAGACATGCTCGCGAACTTTACAGAGAAAAAGTCAATTTGGCTTATTTCTCCACACCAAATTTCAATTCCAGTCGATACAATTCATATCAATTTTATAGAAAACATAAACTTAAAGCTTCTAACATTATTTTAACATATATAAACATTACAACACATAATCAAAACAACCAATTTCATGATTTATGAAGAAAAGTCATTGTTAAGTGTTCTTCATGAAATTGAACACTGTATTTTTATTTTTAAACCAATTCACACAATTTCAAGTATAGTCAATCAATTTCTAAACATGCTATCATCACCTACCATTAATTTAAACACAATGAACAATCAAATATGAATTCCTTTGATTTTTAAGAGAAAACTATATATATATATAAAATTTCAAAATACTTTCATTGTAACTCTTTGAAGAACATGAATTCCTCATGTTTATCACATGTATATGAATTAAACAATTAATTAGGCATACAATTCATATATGAGCATATACATAGCCTATAAAAATCATAATTACTAAAATTACATGAAAACATGTTTTACAAAGAACTAAAGTACGAAGAACATGAAAATAAAACTTCTAAAACTATAGGTTAGGATTATACCATTTGGCTTAGTGATAGGAAGAAGATGAAGTTACTTTGATTTCTCAAGCTTCCCTTTCTTTCTCTCTATCTTTTCTCTGTTTTGTTCTTCTGACCAACTCTTGTTCTAACACTAACTAACGTTAAACTATTGATTTACATATATTATACATATATCATATATACATATAACTGACAAGTAATTAACCCATATAATAAATATATTTAATTATAATTATTACATGAGTTACACAATTTGAATTTAAAAAGCCATTAGGCTTGTTTGGCAAAAACTGTTTATTTTTAAAAACTAACTTTTTGAGCTTAAGGCCCTCTTTGGTAAAACCTATTAAAATTATTTTTTTTATTTTAATAAATCCTTTTAACACATACTTTAAATGATACACTTTAATTAATTAAATCTTTAACATTCTTATTTAATTAATTAAAATCTAACATCAATTAATCACATTAAAAAAATTATCACATAACAATTATAATTACTCGCTAATTATAATTCATGTAACACTCATCACATAACTCATTTAATTTAATTATCTCAATTAAATTAGAACTATACTATAAAATCAATACATATTAATTAAAATAAATATTAATTATTCATTTATTTAATATATAACACTTAATTAACTTACTCTACAATAATCACATAATTTATTTATTTAACTCAATAAATAAATCAAATAAAATATTTATTTAATTTAATAAATATTTAAAAATAATATATAAAATCTCATTTGTTACACTATAAATAGAGAGCGTTTGAGCTCATTTGTGGGTTGGTTGAGTTGAGAGCAAATAGAGAGAAAGCAAGAGAAGCTAAGTATTGATAGCAACCAAGAAGAAGAACTACTCCCTTGAACAACTAAGAACTACTAAGAACACAAGAAGGTATACTTCCTTTAACTTCAATTGTGACGCACCGAAATCCGACCTATTTTTCACACCCGAATTCCGTGCGTTACGATACTTCACATTCCATACATACATCATTATACCCTGAAGATACATGATATATTCACACATTCCAAGGTTCTATTACCTCAAAACGTTCCTTCATTAAATATAATGGTAATTACATTATTCTTATCACATTACAAGTGTGACTTAACTAGTCACGATATTTATAGAATAGTTTTAATCTAACTATTCCCCAAGTCTCGACTTGATCTTCACGCTTGTTCATAACATGAACAGTACTTCATCTTGCGACCCTAATGGTATTCGCAACCATAGCATCTCACCATAGCAGGACATCGATCCACTTGATCTTCGTCAGGTCCTTTAACACATACTACCGTCGTTCGTTGAAAATATTTTTTTTATTTCAAGAAAGTGTGAGCCTTCAATTGCTCAGCAAGTCATAGCTGTTGAATATTAACAACTCGAGAATTAACATTCTTTTAAGACTTCAATAACCGAACAATGGTTATGAAGCAGCTCGAATAATAGGAATACATTCTGATTCCTATCATTTTTCAACATATATCACATATACTTCGTCATACTTTCATTTTCTACTTATTCATATACATTCCGTCTGGCTAGAATCATTAGCACAGACATAACGATATCGGTTTATGAATAACCGAACTTCCTAACATGAAACAGTTCAATCACAGAATAATTTATTTCATAGAAACACTGAAGTGTTAACATTGTGGCACAAGGCCTCATTCATACCAACACGTTGTACAAATATCGCACATTTGCACATACGAAATACTTCCTCATGTTCAACATCTGAGGAAGTTAAGAAACTAGCATTCATAAAAAAATGAATGAAGTTAGGAACTTGCATCAAGTAGAACTTGGGCAAGATTAGAAACTTTCCTTCCGCACAGCTATCGCTTAGGGTTTATGTGAGCTGCTCATCAAAATTCCTATGTATGACATAAGGAATAACAAATACCCATTAGTCACATTCATGACCTAAGCATTAGCTTAACTTCACTTTACTTCTTATGGTTCACGTTCTTGTAAAATAAGTCTACGCGACCAACTTTACGTTCATTACTTCTATTCTTTCATTACATTATACCTTAGTGCACATCGAGTCTCTAATAGTAGTCACATATAGTACATTGAGTGGTTTTCCACATATAACCAACAAACTAGTTTCCCGTCTCGTCTACACTTTCTTTCACAGTGAGTTAGATCGGTTGCTAGTTCGTATATACCGTCGCTCTCTGACGAAATCGTTTAGCTCAGATACTATATCTCGACCATTATAGACTACGACTTGTATTACCTTTTTAGACTTAACTTATCCGAACCCTTATAATTGTAATGTTCGTTAAGTTAATCTTCATTACATTTCTTACAACGTCTGGTCCATAAGACTCGGAACGTTTATTCAAGTTATTACCATTAACTCGGCTTTTCAACGTTATACGTTATTCTTCATTCTCTGATTACCATTTGTTACGGCTTATCATCATTCATATGTTATAGATTGACTCTCGTCAATCGTCTTAGACAACATGACAAGTAAAACCCTAATCGATTTGCTAGGTCACACGTATTTTCACCCGATTCCCGTTATCGGACTCCGTATAGGAATTAAGTAAGTTTTAACTTCATTCCTTTACATTCTCGCATGCCACACCTCTATTACATAACATGTAACCTTGAGGCGTGCATCAAACTAGACCACGAACCCCGGTTCATATTTTAGGGTTTCGAGCTTTAGAATTTAAATATATTTTGTCAACGTTTAATCCTTGAAATCCATCTTAAACACATTATTTAAGTGATATCTCTTTATTAATCTTACTCATATACTTGCCTCATAATTATCATGTAGAAAACTGGAACATATATAGCCATGTCAGAATTTCTTCCTTATTGGCGCGGCCCGCGCCAACATTACTCTACAATCAGCGCGCCCCGCGCTGCCCATGTAGGGACTCCCGGACCGGCGCGATATGCAGTGCAGCCCGCGCTGGCTCTGTTCTCTCAGAAAATTTTCTCTAAGTATGAAATTTTTTGAAATTCCCTAGTCCGTAACGTGATCGTTATAACTCAGAATTAGCTCGTTCCAAAGCCAATAATTCACATACAACATATTCTAACATTCTATCAAGTCGGAATTCATTTGATATGAATCGGCCACCATGTCACACCATGTGCTCCTGCGTTACCCCATGGATTTTACCCACCCATTTACCCGCCGGTTCGACCCACGGGTTTATTTCGTAGTATTTAATTCAAATTAAATCTATTTACTTCGTATAAAATTCTTATTATACATCGTATTAATTCTCGTATCCTTCTCGTATAATACTCATATAATAACTCGTATTATACTCGTATTCCTTCTATATAATAATCATTTATTACTATACTCAAACCATTATTATTAGGTTTCACTTTCCCCTAACACATAGGATTTTTAAGTCCACAAGCAAAAACATCGCGAGCCATAAATGAAATATTATTACATATTCCATCTCCTCTCAAAATCCTATCATTACGCGTTTCTTGTAATTTTAAAATAAATTCCCGAGCAGAAATGGATGAATAGTGATTTTCGTCCTTTTCTTTCCATGAAAACTTTTCTCGGCTAACTTCACTTTTCACGACATACTGCCGTCAAGTCTTTTGACAGAATGTCATTCCGACATTCCAAACTCCCGAAAAGGCTTAGGGTCAAAACCCTAACCTTAAACCCTAACCCTTAGGTTTAAACCCTGACCCTTAGGTTTTATATATGAATAGTATCTATTTCGTCTTTTTCTCAGAAATATTTTTATTCGCGAAAATCATTTATTTTCGTCTTGAAAATTCATACTCGTTCCTTCTAGCTCGTAGCCCGAATCCTCCCCATTTCTAATAATCATATGTCATAGAATGATTAATATACACATAACACAGAATATAATCAATAAAATTACTTTTATTAATTATTAATTCTTTAATCTTAATTTTCTGGAAAACTAGATTTTTCGGGTTGTCACATCAATTCTTTCATCTTCCTTCAATAAGTTTTGTGTAGAGAATTGTGATTGATGAAGTAGGAAGACTATGAAGTGATAAGGGGTTATTGGGGAATTATAAACCTTAATAAACCAAGCATAATGGAACCATGAGTAAGTGATGAAGGACCTAATAATGGAACCTTAGATGTAATTGACCTAACTATGATTACATAAAGAAAGTATTAAAAGAACTTGAATGATGAACATGTAAATCATTAAACATAGATAATCACAGTGGTTAGAATTGGTAATAATCAACCATTGGATTGATTCCAATTGGTTTGAAGTAAGAATAATGAAAAACAAAGATTCGGTGGACGATACGCGATTAGACGATAATCGTCAAAAACGTATTTTTCTCGGATTAGAAGTCAAAAGTCGTTGTGTGCGTCAGAAAAGATGGTTTTCAATTGCAACACATGTATTTAGGTAAATAAGACTTGCGAGAACAAGAACAGATCAATTTTGACTTAAAACGAAGAATTGAGCGTCGAACGTTCACAAACGTTTAACGAAAACGTAAAAATGGACTAATCGGTGAATTTCTCGCTGACGGATTCGAAAAAGAATTCCAACTTGATAGTATGGTAGAGCATGTCATTTGTGAACTTTTGTCTTTGGAACGAGCCAATTCCGAGTTGTAACAGTTACGATACAAGCTTGGGAATTTCAGAATTTTCAAAGACTTAAAAAATTATCTGAGTTGCAGGGGTAGCGCCACAGTGCCACCCAATAGGCTTAAAACGGCGCCGTAGCGCCACTCCGGGGAGAAATCTCTGGAGGGGTAGCGCTGCAACGCCACTCCAGGAGGAAAATTTGGCACCGCAGCGCCAGCATGACAGAAAATTCTGACATTACTAGTAAGTACTTAACCTTTTGCATATCAATTAAGGGGCTAGCAAGTGTTGTAATGTAAGCTTTAAAGGACATGTTTAATTAATGTTTATAAGAGTTAAACGTTGAAAAAACGTAATTGAACTTAAGTTTTAGAAACGTTAACCAAGATTGAGTTAATAAACATTAAATAACTTGAACAAATGTTAATTAGATAACAATTCGCTTAAGTTATGTAAGAAGGAGGAGTTAGGCAATTATAGTGTATATCAACTATGATTACTAATTGATATACTATGTACTATACTTTGTACACGTGCTAAAGACTGAGTAGACTACGTAGAGGTATAGAAAACATAAAGGCAAGTGTTTCTAACCTTGTTCAAGATTTACTTGATGCAAGTTTTCTAACTCCTGCGTTAACGTTGTGTTATGAAAGCTTTCTTAAACTCTTGTCTATATGTTATGGTTGGACAAGTTATCATTATGCATGGTAATCTATCCATGAACTGTTGTTGGATAGTCGATGCCAATTGTTTCGGCTAGACGAATATGTACAGTACCTTGATCGATTGTCATAAATCCTTCAAAGTATTATTGATGAGCTATCCTATGCCAATTTATTTGGTACGGATTCTGAATGAAAACCTGAGTATGAATACACAAAGGTTTTATGGTCGTTAATTCGACTAGGCATTGTGTTGCCATGTAAACGTGAAAACGTTTACGAAAGTAGTGTTGATCAACGCAGAGTACTACAGGCTGATCACCTAGACGTGCTTGTAAGTGAAGCCGGGCTTACGGTCTTGTACCAGTTTGCCCTTTTCAAAAGATGATGTTTATGGTCTTTGACCAGCTCAGATTCTTAAGCGACTTCGTGTCCTTAAGAAGGAAGTTTAAAGGAAATCAAAAACCTTATTTTGTTTATTCCTATTTCTTCATAACTCTTGTACAGTTATCGAAGACGAGACATATGATTATTGATTTTGTGGTTGTAACGTAAATTGTTAGACTTGCTGAGCCAGTTATGCTCATCCTAGCTTAAAATCATATGTTTTCAGCTAATAGCAGTCGGACCAAAAGCTCTGGTAGCGACAAAGGCAAATCCAAGATGAATGCTTAACTACTGTTGTAATAGTATAGTATTTGGTTGTAATAAACGATATTATGACACTGGATGTATGTATAGGTTAATAAGATTTTGGGAAGGAGGTTATAACGAATTGTTAGTTGAACTTATACAAGCTATTGAATTATTCAGTTGAATGTATGAGTAGATAGTTATACAGTGGAGCACCATATCCTGGGTGAAGGTACCCGGATTTGGGGGCGTCATAATAGTGGGCCAAGAGATGGTATCTTTGGGTTTTCCAACCTGGAAAAGGGTTAGGAAAGAATCAGCAAGGTATCAAGAGTCCAGTGCAGATACCGAGCCTGTCGGGGAGAGCCAGATTGGGTTATTCATCCGGGTCAAGCCGCTGGAATTCACGTAAACACCCTAAGGCTCATATGTTTCCACCATACTACTGCCAAATCTCACTGATGCTGGTTTTATAAATCTAATGAGGAAGATCCCTACTGTGGTATCAGCCATGTTGTTTCCTCCAATCATACCAGTAGGTGAAAGAAAGACCCCAAAGCCTGAGGGGGATAGCAAAAAAGGAAAAGAAAAGATCATGTACGAAGGACGAGACCTATTTGCTAACATGCGGGTAATCATAAACTATGAGGGTATGAATGATGAGATTCTAGACAGTGACGACGAGGACCAGATTCAAATTCCTCGCATTAAGACTGGAAAAGGGGGTAGTGCAAAGAAAAACCCCGGCCTTATTGTAAAGGATGTCTCAGTCATTATCCGAGACAAGGCAGACGAGCACAATTCCTCGATTCTCCCTATTCAGGGGAATCTAACCTTGGATAACTGGAGCAGCGTCCCTTACCTCAGTCAAAAAGGGTAAAGGGGTATAGAGTTCGTCTGCCCTATAACATGCTTTCATTTACTGCTAACTTTTGATTGCACAGCTATAGTAGTAACTTTTGTAATGCTTTGCCAAATGCTTTGTATATTTAAGCAGTTGCATATATTAAAGTAAAAGTATTTTTGTTTTTAGGACTCTAGAGTTGCATTTGTTTGTCACTGCTGACGAGATGCCAACCTATCATAGTGACTACAACTTTGATGTAGAACTGAACTTCGACTTGATGGATATTGATCAAGAGGAGGGAAAAGACTATGAGCTGCTCGAGGAGATCAAAGAAAGGGTCGAAGATAAACCCAAACCAAATCTTGACCAAACCACCACTATCAACATAGGAACCTCCAAAAACATCAAAGATATCAAAATAGGCATAGACCTCACCCAAGACCAAAAACCCAATCTGATCGAACTCCTAACGCAGTTTCAGGATGTGTTTACATGGTCGCATGAAGACATGATCGGCTTGTCTACTGATATTGTCATCAATCGAATGCCCATCAAAGATGGATTCAAGCCAGTCAAACAGAAGTTCAGGCGATTGAAACCTGAATGGAGTCTAAAAGTTAAAAAAGAGGTTGTCAAACAATTCAAAGCCGGTATCATCATGGTATCAACATACCCAGAGTGGCTATCTAACATAGTCCCCGCGCCAAAGCCCAGAGGGAAAATGTGAGTATGCGTGGATTACCGGGATTTGAACAAAGCCTTCCTCAAGGACAATTTCCTGGTCCCTTTCATCCACATCCTGATCGACAACACGGCGCAGTACGACATGTATTCTTTTGTGGATTGCTTTGCTGATTACCATCAAATCATGGTTGCTGAAGAAGACAGGGAGAAAACAGCTTTCATCACTCCCTAGGGAACTTTCTGTTATAGACGACTATCCTTCGGCCTCATTAATGCCGGAGCCACATATCAACGAGCCATGATGGCCCTGTTTCATGACATAATGCACAAGGAGATAGAGGTCTATGTGGATGACATCATCATCAAATTCCGGAGGGAGGACGATCACATCGACCATCTCAGAAAGCTGTTCAATAGGTTGTGTAAGTACAACGTCAAGCTGAATCCAGCCAAATGTTCTTTTGGCTTCAAATCAGGCAAGTTGTTGGGATTCCTGGTGAGTAATCGAGGCATCGAGCTAGACCTTACCAAGATCAAAGCCATCACTGAGATGCCAATACGTCGAACAGAGAAGGAGATACATAGGTTCATGGGAAGGATCAATTTCATAAGCAGGTTCATTTCCCAGCTCACAGCAACCTATGAACCCATCTTCAAGCTACTAAGGAAGAATTTCTCCACCAAATGGAATGAGGATTGTCAAAAAGCCTTCCTTGCCATCAAGAAGCAGCTGATCGAAGCACCAGTCTTGGTACCCCCAAGGGACGGAGTTCCCTTATTTATGTACTTGTCTGTCAATGCCAATGCAATGGGCTACATACTGGGACAAAAAGATGATAGTAGCAAGGAGAGAGCCATCTACTACATCAGCAATAGGTTCAGTAGTGGTGAACAAAAGTACACCCTAATAGAGAAAACATGTTGTGCGTTAGCATGGGCCGCCATAAGGTTACAACATTACCTCCATGGGCACACGACCTACCTCATATCCCGCATGGATCCACTAAAGTATGTATTCAACAAGCCAATATTGAATTATCGACTGTCCAAATGGCAGTTGATCCTATAACAGTTTGACATTGTCTACGTGACTTAGAAGTCTATCAAAGGTCAAGGCATTACAGATCAATTAGCCGAAGCATCAACAGTAGGGTTCGAGCCCCTGGAGACTTATTTCCCGGATGACGTGATCATGACAATTCAACAACTACAACAAGAGAATATAGTCCAACCATGGAAAATGTATTTCGATGGAGCGATAAACATGGAAGGTGCCGAAGTTGGGGCAGTCCTTATCTCTGGTACAGAAGAACAATATCCTGTAGCTACCAAACTGCAATTTGGCAACACCAACAACACAGCAGAGTATAAAGGCTGCAAAATGGGGTTGAAGTTAGCCCAATCTATGGGTATCAAACATTTACTAGTCTTCGGGGACTCTGAATTGGTTATCAGACAAACCAATGGGGCATATCACACCAAAGAACTGCATTTGCTGCCCTATCACTGGCAGGTCGTGAACATGGCTCTGGGTTTTGAAGACATAACCTTCATCCATATTCCTAGGGGTAGGAATGACTTCGCTGATGCATTGGCGACGTTAGCTTCCTTGATCCGCACATCCGATAGGAGTGGGCTTCCTTGCATTAAATTCACAAGTCAGAAGACCCCAACATACGAGAATTACATTGGAGACATATCAAATGAAATACCTCCTATTAAGCAGCCTTGGTATCAAGATATCAAAGAATATCTTCGAGATGGATCTACACCCGCTGGGGTACGACAATTCGAGCGAAAGTGGATTCACAAGTAGGCTATGAAGTTCTATCTGAGCGGAGATGCACTATACAAAAGGGTTGCTAGAATAGGCCTGTTAAGATGCCTTGATAAAGAGCAAGCCCAGAGATTGATGGATGAAGTCCATGGTGGAATCTGTGGTCCACACATGAGCGGTCATCTACTGACCAAGAAGATATTAAGAACAAGACATTATTGGATCTCGCTCAAAGCTAACTGTGATGATCATGTCAGGAGATGCTTTCAATGCCAAGTAAATGGAAATGACATACACGCTCCTCTAAATGAGCTACACAACATGAGTTCACCATGGCCTTTCTCCATGTGGGGAATGGATGTGATTGGTCCAGTGGATCCAAAAGCCAGCAATAGTCATCGATTCATCTTCACCATGGTTGACTACTTCACCAAGTGGGTTGAAGCAGCCTCTTTTCCCAAAGTCACCAAAGAGGTCATCATTGGTTTCATCAAAAATAATGTCGTCTGTCGATATGGACAACCGGAGGTGATCGTATCAGACAACGCCAAGAACCTAAACAATCAAATGATGAAGGAACTATGTAGCAAGTTCCACATTAAGCATCTCAATTCCGTCATCTATCAGCCCTAGATGAATGCTTTTGTTGAAGCGGCCAACAAAAACATCAAGAAGATCATGCAGAAAATGTCCGCCAACCACAAAGAATGGTCTGACCTGTTGTCTCTAACCCTGTTAGCATACAGGACGTCAATGCACACTTCTATTGGGGCTACACCCTATTCATTGGTCTATAGCATGGAAGCAGTCCTTCCCATAGAAGTAAAAATGGAGTCCTTGAGTGTTTTGATCGACGCTCAGATGAATGAAGCTCAGTGGTTGCAAAACCAGTACCACCAACTGTCCCTGATAGATGAAAAGAGGGCTACAACCATTTTCCACATATAGTTATATTAGCAAAGATTGCTCGATCCTACAATAAGAAAGTCAAATTCAAAAATTCAAAAAAAATAACTTGGTGCTGAAGAAAGTCTTGGCCAATCAAGATGAAGCCAAAGGAAAGTTCGCCCCGAATTGTGAAGGCCCTTTCATTGTTAAGGAAGTGTTGAAAGGAGGAGCTATCAGACTACAAGAAATAGATGGGAGAAAATTTCCCCAACTCATCAATTCAGACACCATAAAAAGGTACTATGTATGAAACACATGCATACCAGCATCCGGGACCTACGAATCAAATCAGGTTCGATTTTCACTAGAGGCCGGAACTACGAATAACCTGATCTCCCTCAGCCCGGGAGTACGTAGGCAGCCATTTCTGGTGCGGTCAAACCAAACAAAAACAAAAAAACTCAACAAACCAAACTCAAGACAAATACTTTTCAAATCTCTCTCGCACCAAAATTGAACTACGAATGACCTGATCTCCCTCCACCCGGGAGTACATAGGCAACCATTTACGGCGCGGTTTGACCTTCAAAAAAAAATAAAAAATAATAAAAACCAGTTCTAAGATACCGAAATCATATGAAACCTAAAAGACTATCAAGCCTCCTTGGTCAGCAGGCCTATCTGAGATACTCTCTGACATCTCACTGTAAGTCCATTAAGGAGAAACTCAAGATACATCAACAATAGCAAGTCATGAAAGAAGTGGTAATCACTCAGCAATGACAATACACATCCAAACAGGGAAGTGAATCAAAATATATTTCTCTAATATATAATATTGTTTGATATATACATAGTATCCTGTACATGACAAAAATGGCTGATCTAGTATGTGCAGGAAAAATAAAACTAGTCTATGGACCCATGGATAAGCGGGACAGCAATGCCAATATAGCATCTCTCTCTAAAGATAAAGGAGCAGCAGCAAGTACAATACCCTCAACCTCCATATGGGTCAAAACATCCACATCCATCTGCATAGTGGCACTGTGATCATCAATATATGCACTCATCTCAGTAACCAGACCATGAGTATAGGATCGAAGAGCAGTATTATCGGTGATGTGGAAATCCTGGAAGCTATAGCCTCATCCCTCTAGACAAAAGCAACATCCCTGGCAATCAAAACCTCCTTAATCTCCTCAAAAATTGTGTCTCTGGCAGATCGAATCTCATCCCTCTCCGCAAAAGCTACATTTCTAGCAATCAAAGTCTCCTAAATATCGACAAAAGCAGCGTCGCGAGAAGATCGAGCCTCGTCTCTCTCAATTAATGTCATATCCTGAGCGGCTCGAGCCGCATCCCTCTCAGCAAAAGATATGTCCCTACCAGACAGGGCAGTCAACATCAGGGCTATAGCCTGATCTCTCTCAAAGGTCATCCTAGCTAGTGGGTCTGCCAAAGCTAGATCTGTCCCTGCAGGAATGATCGGCGGGTCACTAACTAGTTCTGCTTTCAGACCCATGAACAACTCATCCTCAGTAGGAGACTTAGGATCCCCAATAGGCTCCTCCTCGTCTGAGTCCACTATCGGAGTTGACTGAATGAATGCAGCTGATGTAATATCTGCCTCCAACCACGCTGAGTACTGTGGAGAACGGTCCGGATGGCTACTAGATAAATCAGCCCTCTCCCTATGAGTCCAACACTCATACACTCGGATCAAATTGGCAGATGACACAGACAAAGCTGACATCCTCTGATTAACAGCCCCCTCAAACTAATGCAGGCTCTGAAACTGATAGAACTGGCCCATAACAGTCAGAGGATGGTAAGTAGTCACTCCCCTCAATCCCTCTAGGGGTAAATAGTCTATGCCAGATGCATGGGTAATAAAGCTTTAGTGGGAGACTAGCCCTGAGCAGGGAAGAATCGAGAACAGATACAAAATATCAGACAGAAATGATGACTATGTCTCGGCATCGGTACACTCCGCAGGTTGAAAGGAGAGTGACATGGCTATCTCACGGGTAAAACAATACCCCTGGTGTCTGCAAAATCCAATCGGTCGTAGATGGGACATGAGCCATACGTACAAAAAAATTAAACTGCCTCTAAAAAACCCCTCTGGGTGGGAATTGCAGTAGGTGGCTACTCTCAGCGTCTCGGCCAATATCATTGGTATGATGGTGCTACCCTTCTTAAGGGCCCAAACCACAACTATCAATCCCACATCCAAATGGTCCAAACGTAGCAGCATATAGACGTAGGCTACGATGCACGTCAGCAAAACGTCTATCCTGGCCAAACGCCGCGCCTCTACCGATACAATAAAATCCCCAGCATGTCGATCGTAACTGTCAAGCTCACCAAACCGATCGATTAAAAATTTTATGGAGATCACACGTCTAGAGATAATCTCATCCATAACTACGCTCTGGCAAAGACCTGACATCCGTATAAATGGTCTCCTCATATCACTGATCGTCGTACGTGCGCATGGCACCTCTAAAGCTAAGCCAGTAAACCGCTGGTACTCCTCAAGGGTCGGAGTCAGCCCATGATGCCC
The DNA here is from genome assembly GCA_020205555.1 of Panax stipuleanatus. NCBI lineage: Eukaryota > Viridiplantae > Streptophyta > Magnoliopsida > Apiales > Araliaceae > Panax > Panax stipuleanatus. The sequence goes on from CM035119.1 coordinate 80,426,350, forward strand.
AAAGAGAAAGACATGTCTATCGGGTATCCAATAAAATAAGATGCCATCTTATGGAACCTGAAAGTCCACATGGGACAATCCACTGCCCCTCTGGTTGGGAAGGGCAGACTCTCATACCACGGTCTCAAGGCTGATGCCACCACAGATGGTGGTAAGTGCTCAATACGACTAACGGTGGACGATAACATCTGTATCACCGTATCACAAGACCATCCAGTGGTCCAATCTGAACTCATCTGTCTAAATGCATACACATGACATAATACATGCATAATGATAAAAATAAATATGAAACAACAGATAGGAAATATCATACAATAAACTATCTACTACAAGCATCATCTGTGACGCCCCCAAATTCCAGGACCGTCACGGGGTCTCTCGAATTCGGTTCATCACGTGCTCATGGTAATACATCACAATAATAATAACTAAATATCACACAATCACAGCGGAAAATCTATTCTAGAATAATTTACAATGATTTATCATAATTATTCTCCCAAGTCTCGCAACCTACAGTACTTAATAGATTACATAATAATATCAATTAACGACTTATTACATAATCTAACTTAAGCTTAAACATAAATAAATCCAGTCTTACTACATCATCTTAATACAACATTAAAATATTTAAAAACATAAAAGAGACAAGCTAGTTGGTAGCCTTGCCCTTGCCCTTATCAACACCCGAATGTTCACCATGCTCTTCCTTAACTGAAATGTTTTAGGGAAAGCAAGAATGAGCACAAATTGCCCAGCAAGTAATATACAATAAGGGTTTGTAATATAATTCTCAATTCTTAAAAAAAAGTATAGCAAGGTTTGATAATTCAAGGATAACAAGAATATCAACAGTTTTCAATAACAGTCGCTAAGGACAGAATAATATCAACGTGATTCAATAACAAATCGATTCAAGATTTCAAGATAACTGAATACTGAGCAGTCGCTAAGGACTATGAACTTCTACTAGAATTAACAGTAATAAACTAAAAATCCAACAAAAACAGGTACAACAGGTGATCAGCCTAAAGTACCATCGTTATGCATAACAATCAATCATACTCAAGTGTGCACGTCGGTCCTCCGACAATTATATATTCCCTTCAAAGAAGGGTGTTCTTCTCAGTCAAATACAAGATCCCGCACCAATCAATTAGTTTGGGTTGCTTTCCAATAATATAAGTCTAGCCGAATCAAATGGCATAGACACTTTCACAATATTCAAGAACAATACTAAGTTCAACAGGAATAATAGCTTTAATGAAATAAGAGTTCAAGTATGCTAATTCAATTCAACCGATTAAGTAGGAAACTAGTTCGCAATATACAAGGATAGAATACTTGCACAGTAAAAGAGTGTAAGTAAGAGAACTTGCCTTTAGCGTAGTTTATCCACGAAAAGCAAATCAACACTTTTGAATTCCTATCGTAATACAGTTACGTATATATATGATATTCATTAGTCATATAATTAAACTTCACATTTTATCTTCGAATATACGATCAACACATAAGCTAGGTTTTACCTAGCTACACAGTTATATAGAATATAATTTCTATCCATAACGTTCCTCCTTTAGAGTTTAAACACATTCTCATATCTTATAAGATCGCAATCAATACTAAATATATTTCATTTTGGCAAGTTACGGCATCCCCTTAAGTTAACCGTCAAAATCGGGTTCAAGTAACATCCTATAATATCACGTAGCATGTATTCATATTTAAAGGATACTTTCATGCTTGTATAACTTTTTCAAATCCAATCGTACATGGTATAGGTTCTTAAGTTAATACTTAAAGCCATTCAAGGACACGAACTCATATGGTCTAACATGCTCGCTTTTTAAACACATAAGATTTTCATATAACTTGTATTAGGCATGCTCATGAGTACTCGTATCGCATATATGTAGCTAGCATTGTTATTATCTTGAAAACATGCTTCGTTTATGCTAAACTTTAATCACGGCAACTAATCATGGTATATATACATGCATGACACATGAATGAGTCTAAGAGTACTATCACATTGGTCCAAATTATCAGATTCTAACTCTCGTCATAACATACCAAAGTTTACGTTCAAAGCTTATACTTTGTTAGTTTAGTTCATTAATAAGGTCTATCATGTCCATGCTTCCTTATGAAACCTATATATATAAGTTAACATGCTCTTCATGCATTTCAAGGCCCTATAAACATGCTCGAAACGTCAGAATGTATACATGGTCTTTACATGTCAATATCATCCTTCAAAACTGGTATTTTTGTTAGATATGTTCAATAGTGAGGTCTAACATGCTCTTGTCATACTACGAACCATATATATACATAAGTTAATATGTCTTTTATGCATCTCTATCTCATACCGACATGCCTTGAAAAATCCGAATATTAACATGCTTCATATACGTTAACGTTCGTTTAGGAAACTTTAAGTTCGTTTCCAAACTATATGTCGTTTGGTTAAACATGCGTGTTAATATACTAAAACATGCTTACATTGCCTCATTAGGTTTATATATATGTATTAATCATGCTTCCATGCTTGTTTAAAGAAAAATCAAACAATTAGTACATAACAGTTTTGTTGTAGAATGCAGAAAACTGCACACAGAGGCCGGCGCTGCGGCGCGGCAACAACAGCCACAATCTGGCGCTGCGGCGCGGGTGGCGCTGCTGCGCGAGGATTGGAGCTGCGGCGTGGGAGGCGCGGACGATGGAACTGCGGCGTGGGGACAGTTTTTGCAGTTCACACTGCAGCCGAAACCGACCCAAAACCTCCCATTTCATCGATTTCAACATACCCATATGCCATTACACTAACGTTTTTAACTTACTAACACATATATATGCTTATATAACAGTCAATCGCATTTATAAATTCTCAAATTTATGAACCCAAACTAATTTCACACGAATTTGATGCTTTACAAAAATTATAGAGCAACAATGGAAATGAAAGTCAAGAAAGCTATATAGTGGTTCCATCAGGTATGTATGTTCATATAACAACAATATAAGGGTCCTATAAACCAATTATGAACCAATATGGCATAATCAAGAATTTGAAGAAAACTTCATAAACAGAAAACGAAAATGAAGAACAAAGGAAGAGGGATTATACCTCTGTAAATGATTGAGCTTGCAGCTATTCAATTCTTACAAATCTAGACTGATATTATATATGCTCTCAATTTATCAAACTTAAGCAAACTCTCAGCAAGATGAAATGTGAAGGAGAGATGCTTCATTTATAATAAAATCAAAACACAGTCCATGCTTCTGACTCTCAAAATAAACTAACGTATGTTTGATTTGCATGCTAGATAAGAAGAAGTTGGTAGATAGTTGTTGAAAGCCATCATCATGCCCACACCCCATTGTATGATTGCTATGAAGGCTTGCTGAGTTTTAAGGTTATAGGGGAGTAGGATAGCTTGAGTATATCACGTGAAAGAGATAGTGGCTCTCCCAGCAAAACAAACTGAGCCTTCTAGCAACATACCACACTTGATTCATTATACACATATATATTAAATACTTAGGTTATCTACATATATATATATATATATATATATATATATTTTATATATATATCTTTAATTGAAATGTTACACTATAATTCACATAATGTAGTAAGTGTGACTTGTACACATATAATCCAGGTATATTTTTATCATACTGGTATAATTTTCTCGAATATAATCACATCACACTGTATCCTTTATTATTAAGTTCTACTAATCAACAATTGTTTATCATATATTCATGATGTACTATTTTAATGTATACTTACATACATATTGTCACATAGGCTATTAATCAAGTAGCTCATATAGTTCAATCAATATAATTGTTAATCTCCATAACAATTTAATTAACCCTTAAATGATTAATTATCACTTTAATATAAATCTTATTATATTTATAAACACGTTGTTCATTATTATTATGTTTCTTGCAATAATAATAATCACATATTATTAATCAATCACCATTAATATTTTATAACAATTATTCTACGATGACAATTAATTAATATTCTACGATTAACAATTAATATAGATTAATTGTTCGCTTAAATTAATATAATCATTCTTGTATTACGTCACTGTGCCACACAAGGCAATCAACGAGTTTATCGCAAACTCCACCAATTTCTCAATTATTATAATTATTCAATTTTATATAATTGAATTAATTCATCTCATAACACAAAATCATTTATATTCAAATAAATTCTCGTTTCCATTAATATATTTATTTAATAATATATGAAAATTCACGGGTATTACATCCTCCCCCCCTTATAAAAATTCCGTCCCGGAATTGCTACAAGGTTACACGAATAGATGGGGATAGTCCTTTATCATCCTATTTTCTAACTCCCACGTTGCCTCCTCGACATCGTGGTTACGCCAAAGTACTTTTACAGATGAAATAATTTTATTTCTCAAAGTTTGTTCTTTCCTATCTAATATTTGGACAGGAATTTCTTCATACGCCAAGTTCTTCTCCACTTGAATGGGCTCGTAAGAAATCACGTGCTTGTAGTCGGCCTTGTACGGTCGCAACACGGAAATGTGAAACACGTTGTGGATGTGCTCCAGTTTGGGTGGTAACGCAACTTTGTATGCCACTTCGCCCACTCGCTTCAGTATCTCGAACGGTATGAATCTTGGACTCAATTTTCCTTTCTTGCCAAAACGGATTTTTCCCTTCCAGGGAGATACCTTTAAGAATATGAAACTGCTGACTTTGAAGTCTCGGTCCTGCCGATGCAAATCTGCGTATTTCTTCTGGCGATCTTGAGCTGCTACTAATCTGGCTCTTATCACTGTCACCACGTCTGCGGTTTGTTGTACTAACTCTGGTCCGAATATTCGTCACTCCCCGACTTCGTCCCAACATAATGGCGTTCTGCACTTTCTTCCGTAAAGAGCTTCGTACGGTGGCATGCCGATACTTTCATGGTAACTATTATTATATGCGAATTCTACTAAGGGTAGGTGGTCGTCCCAATTTCCCTTAAAATCCATCACGCAAGTCCTAAGCATGTCCTCCAGCGTTTGTATTGTTCGCTCACTCTGTCCGTCTGTCTGAGGATGGTAAGCAGTACTTAACCTCAACTGCGTTCCCATTCTTTCTTGCAAACTCTTCCAAAAATTAGACGTGAAGCGCGGATCTCGATCAGAGACAATTGACACCGGCACTCCATGTCGTGAGACAATTTCTTTTACGTATAAGCTCGCTAACTGATTCAAACTGTAGCAGATCTTGATTGGTAGAAAATGTGCGGTCTTGGTTAGTCGATCCACGATAACCCAAATAGCATCATAACCTTTTTGCGTCACTGGAAATCCTACCACGAAGTCCATCGTAATATGCTCCCATTTCCACTCTGGTATTTCTAATGGTTGTAGTAAACCACTTGGCCGTTGATGCTCTGCTTTAACGCGTTGGCAAGTCAAACATCTAGTGATGCACTCTGCGACTTCCCGTTTCAAATTGGGCCACCAAAAATGTTGCTTCAAATCTCGGTACATCTTAGTGCCTCCCGGATGAAAGGAATACGTCGTATTGTGTGCCTCGTGCAAAATCTCTTCCCTCAACTCGGTTACCGCTGGTACCCACACTCTTCCTTCAAATCTTAAGATACTATCTTTATCCATTCGAAATTTCTCTTCCTCATTTTCTGTGATCTTCTTTCGGATTTTCTCGCACTCTTCATCCTATTCCTGGGCTTCCTTTACTCTATCCAACAACGTCGGACAAGCTTCCATTACAATTAACTTCTCACCAGACTTTTCTGGTCCTTTCACTTCTATCTCCAATTTCTCCATCTCTCTTATCAACTCTTCCTGAATCGTCAAATTAAGCAACTTCTCCCTTCCTTTCCTGCTCAGAGCGTCGACAACCACATTCGCCTTCCCCGGGTGATAAAGAATATCGCAATCATAGTCTTTGTTTAATTCTATCCACCTCCTCTGCCGCATGTTCAACTCCTTCTGTGTGAAGATATACTTCAGACTTTTATGGTCCGTGTATATCTCACATTTTTCTCCGTACAAATAATGCCTCCATATCTTTAACGCAAAAACTACAGCCGCTAACTCTAAGTCGTGAGTAGGGTGTCGTTTTTCATAATCCTTCAATTGTTGTGACGCATACGCAATGACCTTGCCATGTTGCATGAGCACATAACCAAGCCCCTTGTGCGATGCATCACTATACACCACAAAATTTCCCGCATCATCTGGTAATGATAACACAGGTGCTTCGCTCAATCTCCTTTTCAGTTCTTGAAAACATTCTTCGCATTTGTCGGTCCATACAAATTTCACCGTCTTTCTAGTCAAATTGGTCAGCGGGGTTGCTATCTTAGAAAAATCTTGGATGAATCTTCGATAGTATCCAGCTAACCCTAAAAAGCTTCTCACCTCCGTCGGTGTTCTCGGTTGTTCCCAATTACTTACTGCTTTAACCTTCGCAGGGTCTACAGAGATTCCATTCTTATCCACCACGTGGCCTAAGAATTGAACCTTCTCCATCCAGAATTCGCACTTTAAAAATTTTGCATACATCTTTTCCTTACTTAGTGCCTCTAAAACAATATTCAGATGTTCGGCGTGTTCTTCCTCTGTCTTCGAGTAGATCAAAATGTCGTCGCTAAAAACCACTACAAATTTATCCAAGTATGGCTTGAAAACTCGGTTCATCAAGTCCATAAATGCTGCCAGAGCATTAGTCAATCCAAATGACATTACCAAAAACTCGTAGTGTCCATAACGGGTTCGAAACGCAGTTTTTGGTATGTCCTCATCCCGTACCTTCAGTTGATGATATTCTGTTCGTAAGTCGATCTTCGAGAAACACTTTGCTCCCTTCAGTTGATCAAACAAGTCGTCTATCCTCGGTAGCGGATATCGGTTCTTGATCGTTACTCTGTTCAATTCTCGATAATCGATACAGAGTCTCATCGATCCGTCCTTCTTCTTAACGAATAGCACTGGTGCTCCCCAAGGAGAAACACTCGGTCGAATGTAACCCTTATCCAATAACTCTTGCAATTATATCATCAATTCCTTCATTTCTACTGGCGCCATACGATATGGAGCTTTCGAAATCGGTGCCGTTCCCGGTGCTAAGTCTATTACGAATTCGATTTCTCTATCTGGCGGAAGACCAGGCAGATCGTCCGAAAACACATCTAGAAATTCATTAACTACGGATATATCTTTAATTTCTACTCCCTTTTTCCGAGTATCAACAATGTAAGCTAGATAACCTATACATCATTTTCTTAACAATTTCTTGGCCTGCATCATCGTAACGCAACACGATTGCTTAAGCGATGAGCTACCATAAAACACTATCTTAGACTTACTCGGAGTCTGAAGGTTCACACATTTGTTCTGACAGTCAATTATCGCAGCATGGTTATACAACCAATCCATTCCCAGTATTACGTCAAATTCTCCCAATATAATAGGAATCAAGTCTACGCTCAGTTCATATTCTCTAATGTTTGCGCGACAATCTCGATAAACATATTCTACAGAGATTACTTCCTTATTAGCAACTTCTATGACTAAAGGACTTTCTAATCGTTCTCGGGGTGTACTAAGTCTACTAGCAAATTCTTCAGATACAAAAGAACAGGTGGCACCCGAATCAAATAATACATAAGTATTTATATCATTGATAGGGATTATACCTGACATCACGTCCTTCGCAGCCACGGCGTCCTGGACGGTCATGTTAAAGGTTCTGGCAGTTTGGCGGTTGGATTGTACCGGTCCACCGATCATCAGTTTGTTTCCTCCCCCTTGTTGGCTACCACTTCCGCCACTTCCCTTCTTCGGGCAATCCTTAATACGGTGCTCAGCTGAGCCGCAAGCAAAACACCCTTGGATCTTCTTTGGTTTCGGATAGTTAGGCGAGATGTGCCCTTCCTGTCCGCAGTTGTAGCAAGTGCTACGTCCCTTCCAGCACTCGCCCTAGTGATTCTTCCCACACTTTGGGCATCCTTCAGCCTTCTTCTTGAAACCTCCACGAAAATTCCCGAATTGATTATTGTTGTTTTTGTTGTTATTCTCCCACTTTCTCTTTCCCAAATTACTTCCTCCACTGCTGCTTCCTCTAGTACGATTCTCTCCTCCAGCATTCTTTCCTTTCTTCTCTATGTTATACAGGCTTAAGGCCTCACTGCCACCTTCCGCAATGATTGCCTTTTCCAATAATGTTGCAAAGGAATCAATTTGAAGAACTGATACCTTATTGAACAGCCACGGCTTCAACCCTTGTTCGAAGCGTCTAGCCTTTCTCTCTTCATCACCAATTTGGTGCTCCGCAAATCGCGCTAGTTCGTTAAACCTAGCCGCGTATTGCGCCACCGTCATCTCACCTTGTTTTAACTCTAGGAATTTAACCTCCATCCTATTCTTCATACTCTTCGGGAAGTAATTCTCAAAGAAGAGCGTCTTAAACTTATCCCAAGCTATTATCCCTTCTCCAGCTCTTTGTTGATTAGCCTCCGACCAGTAGTTCGCTTCTCCCCTCGTCATGTACGTGGCAAACACCGTCTTCTGATCTTCGCCTATGCTAGCTATAGTGAAAGCTTTTTCGATCTCTTTGATCCAGGTTTGTGCGACGATTGGGTCGGTAGTTCCCTCAAACTCCGGGGGTCCTACACTCTTAAAATCTTTAAAGGTTGTTACTGGCACAGTCTGAGGGTTTGGGAAAATGGGTTCATTGTTCCTTCCCCTTAAGGCCTCTCCTAACAAGTCTACCAGTTTTTGGATCGGGTCTACTTGTTCCCTCTCATTGTTCACTGACTCCTCAGGTGCAGTCAATCTACGTCTGGGCGGCATTATCTGCATCACAAGTTTTCATTTTAATATTATTCAAGTATATTACTTAAGTATTTCTTTTAATACTAAAAGAAAACAAAATTTGTAACACATTTCTGAAATAAACTTCATTTATATTCATATGCCAAATCGTTTCATTACATGATTTCCTAGCATACTGCTATAAATGTTATCACATATATCCCCTAATATCACAAAAGACGGGGAATCTACCAACCTACTACCATACTACCCCTCTAACAAAAGCTAACACGGGGTTCACATCATTATCCCTCATCTTACACAAAAGATCGGGATTACAACATAGAATGTACAACACATAAAGATAAATTCTACTAAACTACTACTAGACTTGACTAAGGGAATCTCATCCCATCATCCCGCGCTCCACTGCGCTCTTGTACTCCAACTGTGCTATATAAGCAACCAGCTCTCGGCTCATAGTGTGTAGGGTCTGTCCCTGCTCTGCCGGGTAGTGGTACACACCATCAAGCACTCTCTTAAATGCCAAACGGAACACGTACCCCATCTTGTTCATTTTCCTCTTCTTACATTTGACCTCATCTTCCAGGTCATCTGCTCTCTCATGGGCAGCCCCCCACTTCTCCTCGAAGTGTATCCTATCCATCACCTCTAATTCCAACTGAGTGCGGAGTGCTTCCTTCTCTGTCTTCTCACTCAGCTCCCTCTGCTCAACCTCTTCTAGCTTCTCTGCCAAATCTATATTCCTAGCCACTGACCTGTGAAACAGAGTCCCCATCTGGATCCCTGCCTCCTTACGGTAGGCGATCTCCACCTCTAAGTCCTGTATAGCCAGCTTCCTCAGGTGGTCCTCGTCCCGCAGTTTCTGGAACTCAGACACTCTCTCTTGGGCCTCTGCCTCCAGCTCCTGAACTCTGTAGTCTAACTCTAGGATCCGCTCCTCATACTCTCCTAGCATCTGCTCCTCTATAGTAGCCTCATCAGAGTCCTCTACTGTCTCATCGTCTATCGGCTCATCCTCCATCGGCTCCTCCTCTAGATCAGACTCTATCTCAATCTCGTCCTCGTCGTCAGACTCAAACGGTACAACTGCCTGTACTGGCACAGCCTCTATAGGTGCCTCGTATACTACATGTATATCCTTGGGCTCCTCCTCTGTCACTCTACTAGGTGCACCTGTGTCTGTCATCCTACAATCATAAACACAAGACAAACAAACAGCAACTCCATTAGAATGTTAAATAAAATATAAGTTCATTGTATAAAATGAAGTTACATTTCACAACAGACTAAGCCTCTCAAGGAAAACTCTACATGAGTTTTATCTCCTTCCTAACTTCTAAGTTCGCCTAAGTTATAGTCTAAGGACACTCGTTCCTAAGGTTTATAACTACAGCTCTGATACCAACCTGTGACGCCCCCAAATTCCAGGACTGTCACGGGGTCTCTCGAATTCGGTTCATCACGTGCTCATGGTAATACATCACAATAATAATAACTCAATATCACACAATCACAGCGGAAAATCTATTCTAAAATAATTTACAATGATTTATCATAATTATTCCCCCAAGTCTCGCAACCTACAGTACTTAATAGATTACATAATAATATCAATTAACGACTTATTACATAATCTAACTTAAGCTTAAACATAAATAAATCCAGTTTTACTACATCATCTTAATACAACATTAAAATATTTAAAAACATAAAAGAGACAAGCTAGTTGGTAGCCTTGCCCTTGCCCTTATCAACGCCCGAAGGTTCACCATGCTCTGCCTTAATTGAAATGTTTTAGGGAAAGCAAGAATGAGCACAAATTGCCCAGCAAATAATATACAATAAGGGTTTGTAATATAATTCTCAATTCTTAAAAAAAAGTATAGCAAGGTTTGATAATTCAAGGATAACAAGAATATCAACAGTTTTCAATAACAGTCGCTAAGGACAGAATAATATCAATGTGATTCAATAACAAATAGATTCAAGATTTCAAGATAACTGAATGCTGAGCAGTCACTAAGGACTATGAACTTCTACTAGAATTAACAGTAATAAACTGAAAATCCAACAAAAACAGGTACAACAGGTGATCAGCCTAAAGTACCATCGTTATGCATAACAATCAATCATACTCAAGTGTGCACGTCGGTCCTCCGACAATTATATATTCCCTTCAAAGAAGGTTGTTCTTCTCAGTCCAATACAAGATCCCGCACCAATCAATTAGTTTGGGTTGCTTTCCAATAATATAAGTCTAGCCGAATCAAATGGCATAGACACTTTCACAATAATCAAGAACAATAATAAGTTCAACAGGAATAATAACTTTAATGAAATAAGAGTTCAAGTATGATAATTCAATTCAACCGATTAAGTAGGAAACTAGTTCGCAATATACAAAGATAGAATACTTGCACAGTAAAAGAGTGTAAGTAAGAGAACTTGCCTTTAGCGTAGTTTATCCACGAAAAGCAAATCAACACTTTCGAATTCCTATCATAATACAGTTACGTATATATATGATATTCATTAGTCATATAATTAAACTTCACATATTATCTTCAAATATACGATCAACACATAAGCTAGGTTTTACCTAGCTACACAGTTATATAGAATATAATTTCTATCCTTAACGTTCCTCCTTTAGAGTTTAAACACATTCTCATATCTTATAAGATCGCAATAAATACTAAATATATTTCATTTTGGCAAGTTACGGCATCCCCTTAAGTTGACCGTCAAAATCGGGTTCAAGTAACATCCTATAATATCACGTAGCATGTACTCATATTTAAAGGATACTTTCATGCTTGTATAACCTTTTCAAATCCAATCGTACATGGTATAGGTTCTTAAGTTAACACTTAAAGCCATTCAAGGACACGAACTCATATGGTCTAACATGCTCGCTTTTTAAACACATAAGATTTTCATATAACTTGTATTAGGCATGCTCATGAGTACTCGTATCGCATATATGTAGCTAGCATTGTTATTATCTTGAAAACATGCTTCGTTTATGCTAAACTTTAATCACGGCAACTAATCATGGTATATATACATGCATGACACATGAATGAGTCTAAGAGTACTATCACATTGGTCCAAATTATCAGATTCTAACTCTCGTCATAACATACCAAAGTTTACGTTCAAAGCTTATACTTTGTTAGTTTAGTTCATTAATAAGGTCTATCATGTCCATGCTTCCTTATGAAACCTATATATATAAGTTAACATGCTCTTCATGCATTTCAAGGCCCTATAAACATGCTCGAAAAGTCAGAATGTATACATGGTCTTTACATGTCAATATCATCCTTCAAAACTGGTATTTTTGTTAGATATGTTCAATAGTGAGGTCTAACATGCTCTTGTCATACTACGAACCATATATATACATAAGTTAATATGTCTTTTATGCATCTCTACCTCATACCGACATGCCTTGAAAAATCCGAATATTAACATGCTTCATATACGTTAACGTTCGTTTAGGAAACTTTAAGTTCGTTTCCAAACTATATGTCGTTTGGTTAAACATGCGTGTTAATATACTAAAACATGCTTACATTGCCTCATTAGGTTTATATATATGTATTAATCATGCTTCCATGCTTGTTTAAACAAAAATCAAACAATTATTACATAACAGTTTTGTTGTAGAATGTAGAAAACTGCACACTAAGGCCGGCGCTGCGGCGCGGCAACAACAGCCACAATCTGGCGCTGCGGCGCGGGTGGCGCTGCTGCGCGAGGATTGGAGCTGCGGCGTGGGAGGCGCGGACGATGGAACTGCGGCGTGGGGACAGTTTTTGCAGTTCACACTGCAGCCGAAACCGACCCAAAACCTCCCATTTCATCGATTTCAACATACCCATATGCCATTACACTAACGTTTTTAACTTACTAACACATATATATGCTTATATAACAGTCAATCGCATTTATAAATTCTCAAATTTATGAACCCAAACTAATTTCACACGAATTTGATGCTTTACAAAAATTATAGAGCAACAATGGAAATGAAAGTCAAGAAAGCTATATAGTGGTTCCATCAGGTATGTATGTTCATATAACAACAATATAAGGGTCCTATAAACCAATTATGAACCAATATGGCATAATCAAGAATTTGAAGAAAACTTCATAAACAGAAAACGAAAATGAAGAACAAAGGAAGAGGGATTATACCTCTGTAAATGATTGAGCTTGCAGCTATTCAATTCTTACAAATCTAGACTGATATTATATATGCTCTCAATTTATCAAACTTAAGCAAACTCTCAGCAAGATGAAATGTGAAGGAGAGATGCTTCATTTATAATAAAATCAAAACACAGTCCATGCTTCTGACTCTCAAAATAAACTAACGTATGTTTGATTTGCATGCTAGATAAGAAGAAGTTGGTAGATAGTTGTTGAAAGCCATCATCATGCCCACACCCCATTGTATGATTGCTATGAAGGCTTGCTGAGTTTTAAGGTTATAGGGGAGTAGGATAGCTTGAGTATATCACGTGAAAGAGATAGTGACTCTCCCAGCAAAACAAACTGAGCCTTCTAGCAACATACCACACTTGATTCATTATACACATATATATTAAATACTTAGGTTATCTACACATATATATATATTTTATATATATATCTTTAATTGAAATGTTACACTATAATTCACATAATGTAGTAAGTGTGACTTGTACACATATAATCCAGGTATATTTTTATCATACTGGTATAATTTTCTCGAATATAATCACATCACACTGTATCCTTTATTATTAAGTTCTACTAATCAACAATTGTTTATCATATATTCATGATGTACTATTTTAATGTATACTTACATACATATTGTCACATAGGCTATTAATCAAGTAGCTCATATAGTTCAATCAATATAATTGTTAATCTCCATAACAATTTAATTAACCCTTAAATGATTAATTATCACTTTAATATAAATCTTATTATATTTATAAACACGTTGCTCATTATTATTATGTTTCTTGCAATAATAATAATCACATATTATTAATCAATCACCATTAATATTTTATAACAATTATTCTACGATGACAATTAATTAATATTCTACGATTAACAATTAATATAGATTAATTGTTCGCTTAAATTAATATAATCATTCTTATATTACGTCACTGTGCCACACAAGGCAATCAACGAGTTTATCGCAAACTCCACCAATTTCTCAATTATTATAATTATTCAATTTTATATAATTGAATTAATTCATCTCATAACACAAAATCATTTATATTCAAATAAAATCTCATTTCCATTAATATATTTATTTAATAATGTGACGCCCCCAAATTCTAGGACCGTCACGGGGTCTCTTGAATTCGGTTCATCACGTGCTCATGGTAATACATCACAATAATAATAACTAAATATCACACAATCACAGCGGAAAATCTATTCTAGAATAATTTACAATGATTTATTATAATTATTCACCCAAGTCTCGCAACCTACAGTACTTAATAGATTACATAATAATATCAATTAACGACTTATTACATAATCTAACTTAAGCTTAAACATAAATAAATCCAGTCTTACTACATCATCTTAATACAACATTAAAATATTTAAAAACATAAAAGAGACAAGCTAGTTGGTAGCCTTGCCCTTGCCCTTATCAACGCCCGAAGGTTCACCATGCTCTGCCTTAACTGAAATATTTTAGGGAAAGCAAGAATGAGCACAAATTGCCCAGCAAGTAATATACAATAAGGGTTTGTAATATAATTCTCAATTCTTAAAAAAAGTATAGCAAGGTTTGATAATTCAAGGATAACAAGAATATCAACAGTTTTCAATAACAGTCGCTAAGGACAGAATAATATCAATGTGATTCAACAACAAATCAATTCAAGGTTTCAAGATAACTGAATACTGAGCAGTCGCTAAGGACTATGAACTTTTACTAGAATTAACAGTAATAAACTGAAAATGCAACAAAAACAGGTACAACAGGTGATCTGCCTAAAGCACCATCGTTATGCATAACAATTAATCATACTCAAGTGTGCACGTCGGTCCTCCGGCAATTATATATTCCCTTCAAAGAAGGTTGTTCTTCTCAGTCAAATATAAGATCCCGCACCAATCAATTAGTTTGGGTTGCTTTCCAATGATATAAGTCTAACCGAATCAAATGGCATAGACACTTTCACAATATTCAAGAACAATACTAAGTTCAACATGAATAATAGCTTTAATGAAATAAGAGTTCAAGTATGCTAATTCAATTCAACCGATTAAGTAGGAAACTGGTTCGCAATATACAAGGATAGAATACTTGCACAGTAAAAGAGTGTAAGTTAGGAAACTTGCACAATCATAGATTTCCTTGCATAAAGTAAATGCGTCGGTTAGGATACTTGCACTTTAAAAGAGTGTAAGTAAGAGAACTTGCCTTTAGCGTAGTTTATCCATGAAAAGCAAATCAACAATTTTGAATTCCTATCGTAATACAGTTACGTATATATATGATACTCATTAGTCATATAATTAAACTTCACATTTTATCTTCGAATATACGATCAACACATAAGCTAGGTTTTACCTTGCTACATAGTTATATAGAATATAATTTCTATCCTTAACGTTCCTCCTTTAGAGTTTAAACACATTCTCATATCTTATAAGATCGTAATCAATACTAAATATATTTCATTTTAGCAAGTTACGGCATCCCCTTAAGTTAACCGTCAAAATCGGGTTCAAGTAACATCCTATAATATCACGTAGCATGTATTCATATTTAAAGGATACTTTCATGCTTGTATAACTTTTTCAAATCCAATCGTACATGGTATAGGTTTTTAAGTTAATACTTAAAGCCATTCAAGGACAAGAACACATGTGGTCTAACATGCTCGCTTTTTAAACACATAAGATTTTCATATAACTTGTATTAGGCATGCTTATTAGTACTCGTATCGCATATATGTAGCTAGCATTGTTATTATCTTGAAAACATGCTTCGTTTATGCTAAACTTTAATCACGGCAACTAATCATGGTATATATACATGCATGACACATGAATGAGTCTAAGAGTACTATCACATGTGTCCAAATTATCAGATTCTAACTCTCGTCATAACATACCAAAGTTTACGTTCAAAGCTTATAATTTGTTAGTTTAGTTCATTAATAAGGTCTATCATGTCCGTGCTTCCTTATGAAACCTATATATATAAGTTAACATGCTTTTCATTCATTTCAAGGCCTATAAACATGCTCGAAAAGTCAGAATGTATACATGGTCTTTACATGTCAATATTAACCTTCAAAACTTGTATTTTTGTTAGATATGTTCAATAGTGAGGTCTAACATGCTCTTGTCATACTACGAACCATATATACGTAAGTTAATATGTCTTTTATGCATCTCTACCTCATACCGACATGCCTTGAAAAATCAGAATATTAACATGCTTCATACATGTTAACGTTCGTTTAGGAAACTTTAAGTTCGTTTCCAAACTATATGTCGTTTGGTTAACCATGCATGCTAATATACTAAAACATGCTTACATTGCCTCATTAGATTTATATATATGTATTAATCATGCTTCCATGCTTGTTTAAACAAAAATCAAACAATTAGTACATAACAGTTTTGTTGTAGAATGTAGAAAACTGCACACAGAGGCTGGCGCTGCGGCGCGGCAACATCAGCCACAATCTGGCGCTGCGGCGTGGGGATTGGTGCTGCGGCGTGGGAGGCGCGGACAATGGCGCTGCGGCGTGGGGACAATTTATGCAGTTCACACTGCAGCCGAAACCGACCCAAAACCTCCCATTTCATCAATTTTAACATACCCATATGCCATTACACTAATGTTTTTAACTTACTAACACATATATATGCTTATATAACAGTCAATCACATTTATCAATTCTCAAATTCATGAACCCTAACTAATTTCACACGAATTTGATGCTTTACAAAAATTATAGAGCAACAATGGAAATGAAAGTCAAGAAAGCTATATAGTGGTTCCATCAGGTATGTATGTTCATATAACAACATTATAAGTGGTCTACAATCCAATTTTGCATAATCAAGAATTTAAGCAATTGCAGTAACAGAAACAGGAAATGAAAATGAAGAACAAGGAGAGGAATTATACCTCTGTTAGTTTGTGAATTGAACTTGCTAATAAGAACTCTCTCAGCCTCAGAGAATGCTATCACTGATATATGTATATGCTCTCCCTTTCAACACTTAGCAAATCTTAGCAATTGAAAATATGAAAGAGATGGGTTTTATTTATAGAGAAATCGTTACACAGATAATGCAATTGTCCATTAAATTGAACCAATAGATTGAAGCTTTGTATATCAGCTAAGGAAGAGTTGGTAGAGTGGTTGAAGAACACCGTTGTGCCCACTCCCCATATCATGATTTGCTAGAATACTGAGTTTGAGAGAAGAGAGTAGGCTAGCTTCATGATGCATTTCACGTGTATAAGGTTTGTGTTTATTAATATGGGACAAGGCAATATCACTCTCAGCACTCTATCAATTTGTACAATGCAATGTTATAACATATATTATACACTTAGGTTAGCTCATATATATACATACTGTATATTTAGATTACAATTAAAATTACAATGTAATCCTAATAATACTACTATGTAATTCATACAATGTAGTAAATGTAATTTACACACATATAATCCATGTACATTTTATTACACCGATATAATTTAATCGGATACTATCACATTTGTTATTAAATTCTACAATCAACAATTGATTATAATATATCCATAACATATTATTAATCAATCACCATTAATATTTTATAACAATTATTGTACGATGATAATTAATTAATATTCTACGATTAACAATTAATATAGATTAATTGTTCTCTTAAATTAATATAATCATTCTTATATTACGTTATTGTGCCACACAAGGCAATCAACGAGTTTATCGCAAACTCCACCAATTTCTCAATTATTATAATTATTCAATTTTATATAATTGAATTAATTCATCTCATAACACAAAATCATTTATATTCAAATAAATTCTCGTTTCCATTAATATATTTATTTAATAATATATGAAAATTCACGGGTATTACAAATAATATATAAAAATTCACGGGTATTACATCATCCCTATCTGATAATACAAATCAAAATAAAAAGTATAAGAATATGGGGCACCGCCACCTAACTACTAACAGTGGTCTATCAAAATGGGGCACAGTAGCCCAACAGCCAAAACAGTGGCCGACCAAAAGATATAGCTTTAATAGCTATCCAAAAAGATCCAAAACATCTACGCTAAGGTGGTTAACCTGCTCCATCTCCTCCGTGGACATAAAGTCACGGTCATCAGGCATGTCTGGGCAGTACAAGGGAGGATCAGCCCCTACAAAACTGTAGGAAAATGGACCTGATGAGGGGCCCACTCCTGAGCTAGAAGGGTCAAAATAAAATGCCTCTGATGGGTCTCTGCCAAGATACCTGATGAATAAATGAGCTCTCTCCAACTCTTGGGTCAGTCCTGCAATCTGGTCCAAATGAGTAGTCTCCGTGAGGCAAGCTATCTAGTCTGTCATCATCACAGACCCAGGCACCATGTCTTCCATAAATGGGTAGCCCGAGTCTGAGCTCCAATCGTGCGAGGACTCCACCAGCTGCTGAATCCCTCCTGGCTGTAAGGGCCCTCTGATAGGGTAAATCCATCTATGCCCTCCATAGGGATATCTGTCAGTGGTTGAACCAATGGCCAATGATGCCAAGTAGGAGGAACAATGGGAATACGGATCTGACCCGTGATACTCCGGATGGCATGCTCTCCTAGATAGAGCTCCCAGCCTCCCTCTTTCAACAACGAGATTCTGCGGGTCGACAATGCAAACTCTCGAACAGTGGGGAGCCTCCCTCAAATTCAACAGTCAAAAACTCAGAGGTATATGGGATCCATGAGATAGCTCCAACTGTCAAAAGTTCTAACTACAGGCGGGAATGAGTAAAACCCTCAGCAACAAGGACCTCCGTCAGAGTAGAGTGATGCCAATGCCGTCCCTCGGGATAGGTCTCCAAACCTAAAGTAGTGGCAGACCGTAGGCAAGGAAGCCTCTTATACGCACAGAACTGGCCATGTAAATATCAAAAGTCCCCAGTGAGAAAGACTGACAAATGTAAATGCAGAAATCAAAAAGGTACAAAAAAGATGTACTCACTAGCAGAAATGGGTAGAACCCTAACCAAGCCTCCGTCAAACCCTGCGAAAGCATGAGCATGACCCGGAGGAAATAGATAAAGGTGTAGGAGCCCCAATCAAAGTCACTGAGGCGCTCTACATGTCGGGTAGCACTAAACAGGGCAAAGGACGCAGTCGATGAGTTGTCCTCCATATCCCCTGATGATCACCAGAAATAATCGCCTCAAGATGTTATCCCTAACCCTCTAATCATCAAGCAGAGGCTCAAGTAAAGCCCCACTCTGGGCATCTATGCTCAAGGGACCCGATCGAACCGTCCGACCCTTGATCGCTGTCGTAGGGACTCCCAGCAAGGACCGAACAGCAGTAGGTGTGATGTCAGTTACGACAGGCACTGGCTCACCCTCGAACTTAATGTCGATGATGAACCTCCAATCCATAGGGGTCATCATCACCTCACAGTCCAACAAATAAAGGGACTGAGTCTGGTGGAACCAGCGCTCAGACAGAGCCCTCATATACCCCCAGGGGCAACGGAGGGAAAAAATAGAGAAGTAGGCCAGAAGCCGTCAACGATATCTCTATACTCCTGATGCAAAGTATGGTACAGGAAATGCACGTTGAACCAATTCTGTCGAGGCTGCATACAGCCGGGAACCAGCATCAAAAGCCAACCCATGTTAAAAACCTGTGCCCCGAGAATGGTAAAAGAAAGAAAAAGAATCAAGAGAGAAGAAAATTTCAAGTCACCCCGTTGGCGTGGAGAAACCTCGATGGATGACGACTCAAATCTCCTACTAACTCCAGGGTTGGCACAATAATGCCAGGAAGCTTTGCCGTGGGGCCTAAGCTGGGGCAGGAGCAGCAAAAAGAGCCTGCTCATCATCAATATCAATCGGCTACTCGTCCTGTGCTGGACGGATCACCGACTCTGCTAATCTGCCAGGCGGTTGAGCCGGACGTGGCTGAAAAACATCAGAAGCTTGCACTGCCGGGTCTGTCTCAGTCCATCACATGGACAAAGTCTACAAATCACCTCAAAAATCGTGTGGTAAGCCTAAAACCTGTGTCTTATTATTTTAAATTAGTGTTTTATGCATTTCTAAGTCCTAAAACATGCGAGGGTCAGTAAAAAAATCCCCCGTGTAGTCAAAACTGCTTATTTTTCAAAAGCTACATCCTAAAAACATGCACGGGTCAGTCAAAAATCCCAGTAGAGTTAAAATTGCATGTTTATTAAATTCTTGGACTTTTGAAATTTTTTTACCAGAGTCTTCTTTGTAAAAAGGACAGTCCGCATGCACGCAGGCATGTCTAGGTGGCCATTCAGTAGCACACCTTCCCAAAAGCAGGAACAATTCATATTTATGAAATAAAATTGAAAATAAACTTCACATAGTAGCCAAATTACCATGGACATTTTTAGTTGAAAATGCAGGCTCACTAGGCCTCAAAAAGGATGAGTAAACTGATCAAAAAAAAGTAATATATGACTGTCTCAAAATCTGAATTTTCTTATATTAAAATGTGCATTATAGTAAAATATGCATACATATGAAGTCAGAAAATTTTTAGCAGGTTATATAGGCATAAATTTTTCATACATTGCGTCTAAAAGCACCCTACGTGGTTTACATGCTTTTAACGGTCAAAACTTATAAAAAAGGACGTAAAACATTACCTGTGATGCACTGAATGCGTGGGAACTGACGAAATCTGAAAAAGACTGCCAAAACTCTGTAGATCTGAAAAAGAAAATCGGATTTCGTTAGAAACTCGAAATGAAACTGATTCAAATGAACTCCCGCTGCCCAAAATAAAGCCACAGGTAGAAGCGGGCCGACCTGCGGATGTCGCACCTCTACCTACGGCTCCCCAGGGTGGGCCCCACTCCTTCTGGCTCGGTTCAGTTTGAGTTGAAAAGGAGTTACTATGAGCCGAAACTTCAACTCTTAGAAAAAATCGGCACGCGATTGAGCGGTTTGTCCTAAAATCCTGCGTTTAAGCAGCGTAATCCTGACAGAAAGGGGAACTCCCTAAAAACCTTTGGTATTCATCCCAAAGCAATATTTGGGTATTAATGATGAAGAATGCTAGAAAACTGTCAAAAAACTATGCAAAACTGTCGAAAACTGCCACTTTCGAAGCGTCGGGTACTAACTGATGACAGTTCAGCCGTTGGCTCAACCCCAGCGAAGCGTCGGGTACAGACCGGTGACAAATTAGTCGTTGGCTAAACCCCAGCGAAGCATCGGGTACAGATCGATAACAATTCAGCACTTGGCTCAACCCCAGCGAAGCGTCGGGTACTGACCGAGACAGTTCAGCCGTTGGCATAACCCCAGCAAAGCATCGGGTACTGACCGATGACAGTTAAGCCATTGGCACAACCCCAGCGAAGCACCGGGTACAGACCGATGACAGTTCAGCAGTTGGCTCTACCCTAGCGAAGTGTCAGGTACTGATCGAGATAGTTCAGCCATTGGCACAACCCCAGTAAAGCGTCGGGTACAGACCGGTGACAGTTTAACCGTTGGCACAACCCCAACGAAGCGCCGGGTACAGACCGATGACAGTTCAGCCGTTGGCCCAACCTCAGCAAAGCATCGGGTACTGATCGAGATAGTTCAGCTATTGGCTCAACCCCAACGGAGCGTTGGGTACAGACCGAGATAGTTAGCTATTGGCCCAATCCCAATGAAGCATCGGAAGGGATCCGGTGACCAAAGCAATATAATAATCCATCCCCGATGATGGGATCTGTTATACACATCCTCAGAGGGAGCACCAAGAAAGATTGTTGATTCAAACTCCCGTTGCTAGGTACCGGTGTAAATTATCGTCAGGATAAACATCAGAAGCGCCCACTGAGGTGAATCTGCAACAAAGATATATCCCCAATAGAAGGCCTTCAGAAGTATACAACGACATCAGCCAAAAGGAAGTATGCTCCAATAAAGAATATCGATGGATGAGGGAAAACCCTTGGTATCAAACCAAGAATTCACCTAGGCTATCACGAATGACGTCATCCCCAGCAGAAAGTGACAAAAAAAAAGTTCACGGTAGCCTATTAGTGACATCCCCAACAGAAAATACCATAATCAATCAGTGATAACCCTACCCCCTTGAAGGTATATAACATTACTCGCATAACATACCATGCATTGCCTCTCCTTTGCATGTGAATTTCTCGTGTCTACTAATCTTTATCATGTTCATTCCACTACATTGCATGAACAAGATAAAGAGGGGCATCTGTAGACACTAAAAATTTTCTTTCCCTGTTACTAACATTGTAGGAAGGCAAAATTTTCTTTTGAATCAACCCCAATTTCAATATCGGGCCATCAATTCAACCCCGGTCTCAATACCCAGTCTCAATACCGGGCCATCAATTCAACTCTGATCTCAATACCGGGTCGTTAACCCAACCCCGGTCTCAATATCGGGCCTTCAACTTAACCCTAGTCTCAATATTGGGCCATCAATTCAACCCCGGACTCAATATCGGGGCGTCAACTCAATCCCTATCTCAATACCGGGCCTTCAATTCAAACTCGATCTCAATACCGGGCCGTCAACCTAACCCCGGTCTCAACCTAGGAGGTACAGGTCAGCCCCGGTCTCAACCCGAGAAGTACAGGTTAGCCCCGGTCTAAACACAGGAAGTATAGGTCAGCCCCGGTCTTCAACTGGGAAGTACAGGTCAGCCCCGGTCTCAACCCGAGAGGTACATGTCAGCCCCGGTCTCAACACAGGAAGTACAGGTCAGCCCCGGTCTTCAACTGGGAAGTACAGGTCAGCCCCGGTCTCAACCCGGGAAGTACAGGTCAACCCCGGTCTCAACCTGGGAGGTACAAGTCAGCCCCAGTCTCAACCCAAAAAGTATAGGTCAGCCTCGGTCTCAACCCGGGATGTATAGGTAAGCCCCGGTCTTAACCCGGGAGGTACAGGTCAGCCCCGGTCTCAACCCGAGAAGTACAGGTCAGCCCCGATCTTATCCCGGGAGGTACAGGTCAGCCCCGGTCTCAACCCGGGAGGTATAGGTCAGCCCCGATCTCAACCTGAGAGGTACAGGTCATCCCCGATCTTAACCCGGGAGGACGGGTCAACTTCAAAAACAATTTTGAAGCATCACAACATCTCTAGAGGAAAGCCTAGAATGACCAAGTCAACCTCAAAGACAACACTGAGGACAAATAGACTCGAATGGGGTCCTTGAAAATAACCCCAGGAAGTCAGCCAAAGGTCATGCTAGCACTGAAGGCAACCCCGGGAGGGGCAAAATGGTTATTTTACCAACCCTAAGCCAATTTGGTCAAACTCAAGCCGAATTGATGCCACCAAAGTCAGAACGAACCATAACAATGATCCCGAGTTCAAACAGCGCAAGACAACTCAACGGACAGACTGCGACGAATCGAAGACTTGGTTATGAACCCGTATTTTTAGACCCGGATTTTTTTATCCCATGTCATTGTGATACTCTCTGCAATGGCTTTTCAGAAAGGTACAGCTCGCCTCAAACGGAAGCTTCGATCAAATGTTAGAAAGTTTTAAACCTGACATCGCATTGCTCAGAGAGCATGTACTTCGATGAAATGGGACCCGCCACATGGGGCCTGCCACATGGAGCCGCACCTGTACCTGCGGCAGCAGCAGGTAGAGTGGAGGTTCCTGGGTCTATATGTATGAGGTGACCCCCAACTCATTTAAAGAATTCAGAAACGCTCCGAACCCGTGCCCGTTTGGTTTTTCAATAATTTTCTTGTCTTCCAAACCCAATTATTTTCACTCTAACACGTAGATATACCCACATACTACCACATATCAGAAAATAACCGATAGATTTGGACGTTTAAAGCCTACGATTTGGCAAAAAGCCCGTGTAGCAGTCCATTGTGAGTATTTTTACGATCAGAAAGTTATTATTACTTATTTGCACTTTCTTGCATATCAAATTTTGTTTTCTAAATATGCCCGAAACTCAGTTCTGTGGCCGTTTTTGTTAACTTTTAGTACATTTTAATACCTAAACGCATTTTCTGGCATTTCTACAACTTAGATTGACGATCCATCGCTTCCAACAGCATACTTGCATCTTCGTATTAAGAAACTTCGCCGGACTGGGTTTTCTTCCCAATCCGGGTTTGGCATTTTTTTATATATTTAACTGTATATATACTAATTTTTTAATTCTGTCAAGCCCGGATATCAAATCTACGGTAGTTTACTGCTTTTATATATATGCATATATAAACAACATTCACCACACTAGGTTATCTTCCCAGTCTTTGTTGACTATTTTCTGTCTATATATATATATATATATATATATATATATATATATTTACATTCTAGTGCGACCTAGATCATTCTGTTGCCTTTTTACTACTTTTATATATATGCATATATAAACAACATTCAGCACACTAGATTCTCTTCCCAGTCTTGGTCGACAACCTTTCTATATATATATATATATATATATATATATATATATATTTACATTCCTGTTCGGCCTGGATCATTTTGTGGCCTTTTTACTGTTTTTGCACCATTCACCATACTGGGTTATCTTCCCAGTCCTGGTTGACTACGTTTCTGTATATATATTTATATTTCAGTCCGGGAACAGGCATGAAAACCCATCACCATTTTTACTGTTTTTATATATATTTCAATTCTGTCCAGCCTGGATCATTCCGTGGCTTTTATACAACTTTTAGAAATATATATGTATATATATATATATATATATATATATATTTCAATTTTAGTCCGGGCACCGGTGTGAGAACCCATCGCCCTTTACAGCTTTCGTATATATAATTTTATATATATATATATATATATATATATATATATATATATATATATATATATATTGCTTTGCTCATTTTTATTAAATTGTTGCTTTAAATATTCATTTGATATGAATCGGCACAGACATTTCTGCGGGCGAACTAGATTTATTTAAATCTCGCCAACTCTAGCTTTCAAACGGTTCAAAATAGGTCCAGATGGAACCGGGAAGCTAGAATGGCTGAGATTTATTTAAATATGGTATTTTTCTAGTTTTAGTAATAAAAGCTACCTCGCGGTCCTTAGATCGCTATCTAGTGGGAACGAGATGCTTCGGCCATGTGCGAGCCAGGATTTACTGATGAATCCTTGGTTCTTGCAATATTTGGATATATTTCTGTACAAATTTAAGTTGTGCAGGTTTATTAGCCTCCTTACGTGAGCCTAGAAATCGTGGGATTCATGATCCAATTAATCAGAATTTGATTCCCACGTGGACAAACTCCACTTACAGATGTACCCTGCCAGTTTTTCTGTAAAAATGTACATACAAAAGACCTTAAAACGGTTATCCAGATTTAAGGTCTCAACATAGTGAAAATATGGTGTGCCATGTCAGAGTCACTTGTCAGTGTGGTGAATGTTGTGGTGGAGGATGCTTCGCAGCCCGACAATCACCATTCAAATTGAGCCAAAAGGCTAAAAAGATAAAACTGAAATATCGATATGCTTCAATTTCTATGTTAGTGTAAGGGTTTGAAAACCTTATTTCAAAACATCATTTTAATAATCTCTTTGAAAAAAGAAGCTTTTGGAAATCAAATCAAAAACTTTTTGCAAAATCAAATCAAACCCTTCGTATATAGGCTCAACGATGCATAAACATGCTTTCAATCAAACATAGGCCCAATTTCTTTCAGCATTCACACACACATAGCAGATTTAAAAGGGAAATATTGAAAAGATGTGGTTTAGACGGGAGTTGTGGGGTGCCTAACACCTTCCCCACACTTAACCAAGCCTTCGAACTCAAAACATTATTTTCAAAGATCAAGTTTTGATAGTGTCCAGCAATTGGGCCTCCTTTTAAACAAAATTCGGTTGAGTTGGTACAACCATTTCAAATCTACCAACTGGCGACTCTGTAAAACATTCAATCGTCGACATGATACATGTTGGCCTTTTCTTGAAAAATCCTTCAAAACCTTTTTCACAAATAAAAAGAGTAAGGGTAGAGATAACTTAGGAAGAGAGAAAGATCCGGGTTGTGACCCGACCCGCGGATTTTTTTCCCGACGTCGACAGTAAGAATAACCAAGAGGAAGAAGAAAATGGAAGAAACTCAAGAAAAAATATATTAAAACCTAACCTTAATCCATTTTTTCTTTAAGTTTTCTATGAAATTTCCTAGTTTAATGAAAAAGGGAAGTAAAAGATGGTAGAAGATGTTAATGGATGATTCAGATGATTTATATGAACTCTCCGATGTTATAAGGATGAATTATCAAACTTATAATGTTAAAATGCAAGAAAACATAAAATCATAATCATAATATCGATTAAAACGAAGAACAAGAAGAACGCGAAGAACGCGGTAAGAACGTTGTTGATGGACAAATTGAAAACCATCCTAAATTAAGGCTTATTGTTGATGGACAAGTTTAAAACCATCGTATATATGTATGCTTGGTTAGGAATAGTAGAAGCGTTCATAAAGAACAGATTGAAATTAGCCGATAACAAAGTTATGGTGAAATTTCGTAAAAAATCGAATGAAAGATAGAAAGTATATAAACAAACCCAAATGAGTAGGGTTTCCTAAGAATGTAAGAAAACATAGAAAACGTGAGTCGTGGACTCAAGAACGAACGAATTTCGGGTTCAGACGAACGAATTACGGACGAACAAAAATTTAACGTAAAGTTGAAAAACTTAACAAGAGAGGGCTTTTGAGCCAAGATTTAGGCTTGTTAGAGACTCAAAAAGGTTAATCTATCTAGGGGGATACATAGTAGGTGTTTCAAGGTTTACAACGCCTCTGAAATGGATCAATTTTGATATCGGGAGAAAAAGTTATGAGATTACGAAGTAGGTGTCTCAAACTTGCTCAACACTTCGAATTTTTTTTTTGAGTTTTAAGGGAGGCGCTGCAGCGCTGCCCAGCAAAGGGGAAGGTGCACCGCAGCGCCGGCCCGGGAAACCAAACTCTTCCACCCGGCGCCGCAGCGCCGAGTTTAAGCCTAAGAGTGGCACCGCAGCACCCTTAGGGAATTTATTTTCGACTGAAGATTTTTATTATCCAACTTTTTGGATGGTAATTAAGAGGCAAGCATGAATGCAATGTTCATGAAAAGAAATAGCTAGAATAATGAGTAAAACCTTGAGTTTAACGATGAAACGTCGAATAAAGGTTATAAAACGACGAACGTATAATACGTAACTGATATCCGGGGACCGTATTTGCGTTAAAAAAACATGTGGGATTTTTATGTTTGTAATTCTTTAGACATTAACAAAGGTAGTAAGTAATATATGGAATTATCAAGAAAATCGTAATGAACGATAATGAAGTTAAGGAAAGCCCGAGTATGAGTCGAATAGAGAATGTTAGAATGAAACGTAAGCGTAAAACACTTAAACTGACGTGAAGGTGTTACGAGTATACGGAAGTTAAATGTGCCTAGCATGCACGCCGTGTATGGTTTGAACGTAAAGAAACGAAGAGTAATGAATAACGTGTAAACATTGGGAAGCCGAGTTACTGATAATAACTTGAATAACGTTCCGAGTCGAATACACCAGACGTTGTAAGATATGAAATTAGATAATATAAAATGTTTAAAAACTATGAACACATAGTCTGAACATTGAATATTCACTCTTGGCATACAAAAGACTATATGACCTAGACATTAATGAATAAATCCCGAGGTATGGCATTTAGTTGCCAGAAAGACATAAAGAATGAGAATTAACTTAACGAACATTATAGTTTTAATGGTTCGGATAAGTTAGGCTTAAGTTGTGGTATAATCGTACTCTTTGATGGTTGATATATAGTATCTAGCTAAATGATTTTGTTAGAGAGCGGCGGTTAATACGAACTAGCAACCGATCTAACTCGTTTGAAAGACAGTGTAGACGAGACGAAAAACTAGTTTATTGGTTGTTTGGGGGAAACCACTCAGCGTACTATATTAAACACTGTTAGAGGCTAGATGTGTGCTAGGTGTAAAGTTGTGGATGCGTATGCTAAAAAGGTGATTATTTTCACATATATAGAAGTATAAGATGAGTTAAGTCCTAGAAATGTTATAAGAAGAAGATGAGAATGTAAATCTATCGAAAAAGATGATTTTAAGGTTTATGCCATCTTCGTATGTCATAATACAGAAGGAACGAAAGTAAAGTTGGCCGCATAGACTTAGATTACAAGGGCGCGATCCATATGAAGTACAGTTAAGTTTAAACCAATGCATAAGTTAAATATATGACTAATTGGTGTATGTGCTTTTTCCTTATGTGATATAGGGATTGCGGTAAACAGTTCAACGTAAACTAAGATGTAGTTGTACGTAAGGTAAGTTTCCTAACTTCATTCATATTTCTAATGAATGTTAGTTTCTTAACTTTCTCATATGTTGAACTTGAGAAGTTTTACCTATGTGCAAATGTGTGATATTAGTACAAGGTGGTAGAATGTATGAGGCCTTGTTCTAAGTTTTTAACACTTCGGTGTTTCTGTGAATTGAACAGTTCTTTGATTGAATTGTTCAATGTTAAGAAGTTCTATTTATTCATGAACTGTTATTGTTAAGTCTGTGCTAATGATTCCAGCAAGACGGCATGTTAATGAAAGAGTAGAAGAATGAAAATATTTCAAAGTGAATGGGATTAATAGGAATCAGATTTATTCCTATTATTCAAACTGCTTCATAACCGTTGTTCGGTTGTTGAAGATTTTAAAATAATATATGATTCTTGCTTAGTTGTTATTCAAATGCTATAACGTGTTGAGCAATTGAATGCTCACACTTGCTTAAAATAAAAACATTTTCAGTGAACGACGGTAGTATGTATTAAAGGATCATGTGAGGATCAAGCTGATCGATGTCCTACTATGGTAAGGCGTTATGGTTACAAGTACCATTAACATCACAAGTTAAAGTGCTATCCGTTATATGGATAGGTGTGAAGATCAAGCCGAGACTTGTAATTAGTTAGTTAAAACTGTTATGTATCTTTGGTGGCAGATGAAAGTCACTTGTAATGAAGTAAAAAATAATGTAATTATCATTATTTGTAATGAACAAGGTTTTAAGGTAATAGAACTTGGGAATTGAATAGATATGTCGTTATTCTTGATAATATAATGATGTATGTATGGAACGAGAAGTACTCGTGATGTACCAAATTCGGGTGTGAAGATAAACCAGATTTCGGGCCGTTAAAGGTTGGTATCAGAGCTGATAGGTTATAAACCTTAGGTATGAGTACCTAAAGCTATAATCTGAGAGAGAAAGATAAGAAAATCGTTGAGTTAAACGACTAAGGAAGAAGATCACTACGTGATCACACTAAATCGTAATAACAAATTTTCTGTTAAACGATGGATGAATTATAGCTAAAGGCTATAATGAAATTGTTCTATAAAGTGGTACGAGCAGAAGAACTCAAAAGTGTTGTAGAGGATAAGGTACGAATTAAAGAAAATTCGTATTAACTAAGAGAAGGTAAGAATGTTGTAAATTTTAATTAAGGACTCATGTGATAGCTGAGTTGTATGAACTTTTGTTATAAGCAAAGGTTTGTGCTTTGGTGTAACAACCACTTAGTCTATTACAGTGACTGTCATTGAAATAGTAATGTTGCGCTATCAATATGTATATGATGAGAATGTGAATCTTTTCTCATGTGTATATTAGATAGTATAATGTATTAAGATAGGTGCGAGTTCTTGAAACTCATACTTATGAAAAGTTTGTGACTCATAGTTATATGCTATGTTTCCGAGCCTCTAAGCGTATGGAAAGTCCTTCATTTGTTCTTGGATTACATATTGCGAAGATAAGTTCTTAAACACATATGGTTGTGGAAAGTTCATAAACAAATAAAGTGTGGAAAGTTGATAAACTATACTATGGTATATGAACGTTTAAACTGAAAATAAGTTATTTTCAGTATAAGTAGCATTGAAGGAGCTAGAAGAAGTTACGATTGTCGCAAGTATGACAATCAAGGAAGATGAAGAAAGTAAGTACTCAAACTCTTCTAGCTATGCTAGATTTCAAAATTTAGTGACATCGTGCTAAAGAGTACATATTGAAAAAAATGATATTGGTTCAAATTTTGGAATCAATAGATTTTAAAAAGAACTATTATTTGTATGTCTATGCTAAATCGTTTCAACTAGACAGAAATTGATTTGAAATATCAAAATGAATTTTATATCATCAGTGCATTTGATGCAGAGATGGTAAAAAGATGTAGTTATTAATGCAATTGAACCTAGTGTTGGATGTGATCTTTGGATCAACAACCCGCTATGGTATGATGTAGAATGACAAAGTCACAAACTGACGAAGTCCTCAACGTACTGTTAAATAGTACGGTATTATGACGTCATAAAAACTTTAAAGTATTGTGAAAGAATTTAAAGAAGTAGTCGATGTCAATTGATTTGACTAAATGAATGTTTTAGTTGATATCCAATTTATTGGTATGGTCTAAGCTATTTGATTTGGCTAGACAAATGGTATGTCATGTTTAAAAGAAAATTGAGCTTTCTTTGAGAAATTATGTGAAACCAAATTATTTTTGTGTGAAATCTGATGATTAAGTCTGGAATGGGGTTATACGATAGGTTGATCACCTACGTATGGAAGAGGTAGTTTACTTTCTTTGTGATTGTAAACGTATTGGGTAAGAAAGAACTGGTTTGCGGTAAATACCGTTGAATCAAGTTCAGAGTTCATGGTCTAAAAGACCCCTCAGTAAGAATGTAAAATGTTTTAAAGGAATATTTATATTCCTAGTTATTCGTTCAACTTCACAATTATTTTGTAAATTGTGAAAACTTCTGAATGTTTGGAAGAGGAAAACTTCAGTGAAGAGGAGTTGTGATAAAATGTAATTCTCAAACGAGAAGTAGGAAGAAACTCAATTGATTGAGAAAATTTGTATGTTAACAATTTCGAGGATGAAATTTATAGAAGAAGGGGTGAATGTGATATCCCAAAATATTGGAAGTATAGTTGTCATGATGTTTAACACCTGGCGATTATAACAAATAATGATCCTTAGGAAAAAGGATGTTAAAGAGATAATGAGAAGGAATAATTAGGTAATACCTAATTGAAATAGTATGTTGAGATTATTCAACAAAAATAAGAAGTAAGATTCAACCTTCGTTGAAGGTTGTAAGTATAAAGCATCCAGGTATGGGTGTGATTATGTGATTGCGAGGATGGAATCCGTATAAGAGGGGAAGAATGTGACAACACGAAAAATTGAATTGTCCAAAAATTTAGTTTAAAGAATTATTAATTAATAAAAGAAATTTTTATTAATTATATTCTATGTTATGTGTTTATTGTTCATTCTATTACTTAGGATGATTATAAACCGGGAGTATTCTGGTTGTGAGCTAGAATGAATGAGTATGAATTTTTAAAACAAAATTAAAAGCGGGAACAAAAATATTTTTGAGAAAAAGATGAAATAGGCACTATTCACATCCCGACAATCACCATTCCAATCGAGCCAAAGGCTAAACAGAATAAAATGGAAGTATCGATATGCTTCAATTCCTACGTGAGCATAAGGGTTTGAAAACCTTCTTTCAAAACATCATTTTCATATCTTGTCTAAAAAAGTACTTTTGCAAATCAAATCAAACCCTTCGTATATAGGTTCAACGAAGCACGACAGTACTTTCAAATCAAACAAACGTAAGCTCAATTACTTCCAGCATACACACATATTGAAGTGAAATATTGAAAAGATGCAGTACCGTGTTTCACAGGTGTCGGGGGTGCCTAACTCCTTCCCCCCGCTTAACCAAGCCCCCTAACTTTAAGAATCTCGATTTCAAGACCAAGTTTTGACGGTGTCCAGTAATTGGGCCCACTTGCAAAATCAAACAAAACTCGATTGAGTTGGTACAACCATTTCAGAATCTACCAACTGGCGACTCTGTCAACCTTTCAAACCGTCAACTTTATACATGTTTTCCTTTTCCTAAAAAACTTCACCCTTCATAAAACAGATAAGAAAATAAGGGTAGAAAATAAAATTAGGAAGAGAGAAAGATCTGTCCAAAGAGACAAGATTTTTTCTCGACATCGACAGGTGGCGACTCTACTGGGGACAGTAGAGGGCTTAAGCCGCGTTCAAACCTTTTTCAAAATTTCCCTTTTTTCTCTGTGTATGTGTGAATTATGTGTTTTACATTGAATGGATGTGAATGAATTCTTTACTACTTTATATTAGTGCTTCGCACAATGTCGTCATTTCATACGATGAGACACAATGTATGTGAATGTATGTTGTGTGATTCCTCCACCAGAAGGCGAACCCTTCTATGTTTGATTACTAGACTCAAAGGAGACTAATCCTGCAAGGCTTAGGAAAGGCACCACTCAGATCCGCTCCAATTGAAAGACCGGATTAATTTTCCCTCTAGTAGATTGCGATGATATGGGGACCTTCATGCCAAAAAGCCGCGAAAGTAGCCTAAGATAGGTCAGCCTCTGATCAACCAAATCCGAAGGGAAGCTTCTTCATGCCTTCCTCTTTCAATTCAATGTTAATTTTCCAATTCCAATGTAAATTCCATAATGTAAATATACATTCCATGTCTTACATATCATGTTATCCTGTCATCAAAATAACTGACATTTATTTTACAAGATAGGATTAAAAAAACCTCAAAAATAAACACATCATGGCATGCATCCTGTTGATATATATATATATATATATATATATATATATATATCAAAATTAACATACCTACGTTTATTGTAGGGAAAAATTAGTCCCGTCACCAGTTCAAAATCTAAGAAAGCACTAAGCCCATCTCCAAACATGGCTTCAAGTGCTCAACCTGAGTCCACCCCTATCTCTAGGGAGGATTTGAAGGATTAAAGAATAAGATAGCGGAGTTAGTTATTTCCCTCAAAGACCAATGCATATGCCTTCAAGGGAAAAAAACACCCGGTCATACAGAATCATCTACACCTGATGGCAGTCAAGAGACTTGAAAGAAAGATCCATAGACCCATGAGTCTCAGAACCAGGATCCTACCAACAAAACTCCTAAAATCATCAACCTCAACAAAGAGCAAGAAGCTGGTAATATTTTGAAAAAGGTCCAACAAATGGAAGAAATAATCCGGTCCATTAAAAAGACTGGGGCATTTGGGAGTGTCAATTATTTAGACTTATGTATATTCCCAAGGGCTCGTTATCCAGAAAAATTTCAAGTCCCTAATTTTGAGAAATATGATGGAGATCCCTACACCCATTTAAAGGTATTCATCGGAGAACTCGAATCCTATATAGAGGACGAGAAGCTCAGAATGCAATTGTTCCAGAAGAGTCTGACCGTAGAGGCAAGAGCCTGGTATGCCCGACTAAACAATTCAAAAATTCACAGCTGGGAAGAGCTAGCACATGCATTCCTTAATAAATACATCTTCTAGTCTCAGATGGCCCCAGACAGATATCAAATCACCAAAATAAAGAAATAAAACACTAAGTCATTCAGGGAGTATACCCAACGGTGGAGGCGGATGGCAGCACAAGTCACCACACCTATGACTGAATCTGAGATAGTCATGAACTTCATCGACATTCAAGAAGCTTCGTATTATGAATGGGTCCTAGCAGGCATAGGAAAACCTTTCTTAGAGATGATCAAACATGGAGAGATGGTTGAAATAGGGCTAAAGTCTGGAAAGATAAAAGACCTGAATGCCTTGGAAGCCGTGGCCAAGCATATCCAATCTGGGAGTTGTGGGAGTAATCCCCGGAGAGCACACAAGAAGAAAGAAGAAGAAGTGTCCTTAGTATTGCAATAACAGGATCAAAGAGGAAATCCAAGCTTGCCAATTCAAAGGAGAAACTATCCCCCTTTCCAAGCTCTAGTATAACATTCTAAACCTCCATTTAAGAACACTACGGAGGCCAGACGTCGAAGAACGTTCACCCCCTTAGGGGATTCACTCGAAAAGTTGCTGAAACTGCTGACAGCACAAAAGAAGATTGTTCAACTCCTTTCACCAACCAATTCCGGCAGAAGGAATTTTGACCCAAGTAAAAAGTGTTCATACCATCCCGGATCACCTGGCCACAATACACAAGACTTTTGGTCTCTCAAGTATAAAATCCAAGACTTGATGACAACGGAGAGAATGTGGTGACCAAACTAGAGAAACCGCATGTGCAAGATAACCCCCTCCTTCAGTACAAAGAAGAGAGTGTCAACATGATTAACACGAGGAGTGGAGAAGGATCAAAATATCTTCGTTATGTTGGAGAGTCAACTCAATTGAGTACTAATAGCCCAGACAGTTGGGAGTTATCAGAAAGACAGTTCCTGATGGAATAGGAAATTAAGTTTATTAAGGAATAGATTGGAAAGTTGGCGGATCTGTTCATGTATCAACATCAGATAACCAAGCAGCTTATAAATCAGACCAACCAGCATAAAGCAAGTCCTCCTACATCGAAAATTAGCCTCATTAATATGAGGGATTATTATCGATTTTATGAGCATGAACCCTGGGCCGACAAGGTAGCCAAGGAAGAAAAATTCCAAGCTGATAGGGAATTCTCCTTCCAGAGGAATTTCACTAATTTGAACCAGCCGATGAAAGAAATCCTCCAAATGCTAATCAATGAAGGTATGGTTACAGATTTGTTACCTACGGTAAACCCTCGATCCAGGAAGTTTAATCCTGATCAGATCTGTCAGTATCATTCCAATACGCCCGGTCATGACACCGAGGATTGCTGGGGACTTCGTCACCTGATTCAGAATCTAATTAAAAGTGGTGAACTGATAAAAGGAAATCAAGATTATGGCTTCCCCGATGAAGAAGCACTCTTTATTCCTATGGCGTGGAATCAAGAAATAGTGGTTGTTATTTTTTATGAGAAGGATCTAGCCATAACACCCCTAATACTGCCAGGAAAAGGGGTACAAGAAGCAAAGAATCATGTAAAAGTTGTTGCGCCCAAGCTTTTAATAATGCCTTTCAGACCGTAGTATCCAGTAGTCAGCCCTGAAGAAATTCCCATGGAACTATGGGAGGGATGAAGGTTCGACATCAAACAACATTGCCATTATATCCAAGGAAAATTCATTGTACCTGCCTCAGCGGGTGATCAACTCAGTCATTAAAGCTAAGGGGAAAGTGGCTGAAGATAAAATCAAAGAATTCCTCAGCAAAATGGGGCATAATGAGATCAAGGTGGTGCAAGGCTTGAAAGATGCACCCAAACAGATATCCATCCTAAATATGGTCTTATCCTCGGTGGATCATCGCGACATTCTAGTGAAAGTACTGGAGGTAGCCCATCTGCAGAAGACGGTCGATACTAAGAAATTTCGTCACATGATAGAACACATCTTCAATAGCAATGTGATATCTTTCACGGATGATGATATACCCATTGAGGGGATGGGTTATTGTAAGTTACTACACATAGCAGTGATGTCATCAAGGTATGTGATAGGAGGAGTGCTGATTGATGGAGGATCGTCCATAAACATATGTCCCTACGATACCTTGGAAATGATGAAGATCAACCCAAACCGAATCTGCACCAGTCATGTAGTTATCCGGGCTTTCGATGGGTCTTGCCGAGAGGCTGTAGGGGAGATTGAGCTTCCAATGGAGATTGGTCCCCACACTTTCTATGTATCCTTCCAGGTACTCAACATTACCACCGGATATAACTTGTTATTGGGAAGGTCGTGGATACACATGGCAGGAGCAGTTCCATCCACCCTACATCAGTAGACCAAGTACATTATTGATGGCAACCTAGTCACGGTAAATGCCTAACCAAAATACCCTATCTGCATACAGGGAGACATGTCGGTGATCAGTCTAGATGAAGGGATTAAACCTGCTAGTTTTTAAGCATTGGAAGTGAGCAATACTTAATACCTACCTGTTGGGCACCAGTTTTGAAACCAAAAGCTTCCGCCGAAGTAATGACGGGGGGTCAGGAGATGGTATCCCTAGGATTCTGCCCTGGAGAAGGGTTAAGGAAAAATTAGCAAGGAATCAAGTGTTCGGTGAAAATCCCCAGCACGTCAAGGAAAGCCGAATTGGGCTTTTCATTCAGGTCAAACCATCGGAACCCACACAAGCATCCCAAGGTTCTTGCTTCCACTATACTACTGCCAAACCTCACTGATGTCAGGTTTGTGAAGCCAATGAGGAAGATTCCTACTGTTGTGTCAACCATGTTGTTTCCTCTAGTCATACAGATAAGTGAGACAAAAACCCCAAAGCCTGATGGGGAGAGTAAAAAGGGAAAAGAAAAGTTCCTGCACGAAGGACGAGACCAATTTGTTAACATGTATTATTTGATGCACTACGTGGGTATGAACGATGATATCCCTGACAGAGATGAAGAAGACCAGATCCAAATTCCTTGCATTAAGAAGGGGAAGGGTAGCAGTTCAAAGAAGAACCCCAGCTCTGGTATAGATGATGTCTCAGTCATCATCAGAGATGAGGCAGAAGACCACAAGTCCTTTATCCTCCCTATCTATAAGGACCTGATATAGACAATTGGACCAGCACCCCATGCTTCATTCAAAAAGGGTAAAAGGGTAGAAAGTCCATCTGCCCTGAAGCATGGTTTCATTTACTGCTTATTTTGTTGCACAGCTATAGCAATTACTCTTGTCATGCTTTTACTAAATGCTTTGTATGTTTAAACAGTTTCATATATTAAAGTGAACGAATTTTGTTTTTAGGACTCTAGAATTGGATTTGTTTATCCTTGCTAGTGAGATGCCAAATTTTCATAATAACTACAACTTTGATGTAGAACTAAACTTTGACTTGATGGAAATTGATCAAGACGAGATAGATGACTATGAGGTGCCTGAGGAGATCAAAGAATGGGTCGAAGATAAACCCAAACCAAACCTCTACCAAACCACCTGTCAATATCGGAACCTCTTAAAACATTAAAAAATCCAGATAAGCATGGAGCTTACCCAAAACCAAATAGCCGACCTGATTGAACTCTTAACACAGTTCCAGGATGTGTTCGCATGGTCACATGAGGACATGATTGCCTTGTCCATTGACATTGTCATCCACCGACTCCCCGTCAAAGATGGATTCAAGCCAGTCAAGCAAAAGCTCAGGTGATTAAAACCCGAATGGAGTCTGAAAGTCAAAGAAAAGGTTGTCAAGCAATTCAAAGCTGGCATCATAATGGTATCAACATACCCGGAGTGGCTGTCAAATATAGTTCATGTGCCTAAGTCCGGAGGGAAGGTACGATTATGCGTGGATTACCGGGATTTAAACAAATCTTGTCTCAAAGACAACTTCCCGGTACCGTTCATCCACATCCTGATAGACAATATGGTGCCATATGGCATGTATTCATTTATGGATTTCTTTGTTGGTTACCATCAAATCATGGTCGCTGAGGAGGATAGGGAGAAGACAACCTTCATCACTCCCTGGGGAACCTTCTTCTATAGACATTTATCCTTCGGCCTTATCAATGTTGGTGCCACATATCAGCGAGCCATGATGGTCTTGTTTCACGACATGATGCACAAGGAGATAGAGGTTTATGTTGATGACATCGTCGTCAAATCCTAGAAGGAGGATGATCACATCAGCCATCTTAAAAAGTTATTCAACAGGTTGCATAAGTACAACCTCAAGCTAAATCCAGCCAAATGTGCTTTGAGTGTCAAATCGGGCAAGTTGCTAGGATTTCTAGTGAGCAATAGAGGCATTGAGCTGGATCCCGCTAAGATTAAAGCCATCACAGAGATGCCAGTGCCCTTAACAGAGAAGGAAATACGGGGATTTCTAGGAAGGATTAATTTCATAAGCAGGTTCATTTCCCATCTCACGACAACTTGTGAACCCATCTTCAAGCTGCTAAGGAAAAACGCCTCCACGAAATGGAATGAAGATTGTAAAAAATCTTTCCTTGCCATCAAGAAGAAGTTGATCGAACCACCTCTCTTAGTACCCCTGAGGGATGAAGTTCCCCTGTTTATGTACTTGTCAGTCAATGCCAACGCAATGGGCTGTATGCTGAGACAGAAAAATGATAGTAGCAAGGAGAGAGCTATCTATTACATCAGCAAAAGAATTAGCAGTGGCGAACAGAAGTACACTCTGATTGAGAAGACATGTTGTGCGTTAGCATGGGCAGCCATGAGGCTACAGCACTATCTGTATAGGCACACGACCTATCTCATATCCCGTATGGATCTACTGAAGTACGTGTTCAGCAAACCAATATTGAATTGTCAATTGTCCAAATGGCAGTTGATCCTCCAACAGTTCAACATTGTCTACTTGACTCAAAAGTTCATCAAAGGTTAGGGCTTTGCAGATTAGCTGGTCGAAGCACCGCCAGGAGATTTTTAACTTTTGGAAACTTATTTCTCGGATGATGGGATCATGACAATTCAATAAATCCATTAAGAGAACACCGTCCAACCCTGGAAAATATATTTTGATGGAGAGGTGAACATAGAAGGTGCCGGAGCTGGGGTAGCTCTTGTCTCTTGTATAGGAGAACAATATCCTATGGCTACTAAGTTGCAGTTTGTCAACACCAATAACACGGCTGAGTATGAAGGCTGCATAATGGGGTTGAAATTAGCCCAGTCTATGGGTATCGAGCGTTTACTAGTCTTTGGGGATTCCGAATTGGTCATTAGATAAACTACCGGGGCGTATCACACCAAAGAATTGCATTTGCTGCCCTATCACCGGTAGGTTATCAACATATCCATGGATTTTGAGGAGATAGCTTTCATCGACATCCCTCAAGGTAAGAACGACTTTGCTGATGCATTAGCAACATTGGTTCCCTAATCCACATGTCTGGTAAGAGGGGAATTCTCGACATCAAATTAATAAGCCAAAAGGCTCCGACGTATAGGAATTACATTGGAGAAGTATCAAATGAAATACCTTCTATCAAACAGCCTTGGTATCAAGACATAAAGGAATATCTGCGAGATGGATTTACACCGGTTGGGGCAAGCCAAGCCGGACAAAAGCAGATTCACAAGATGGCTATGAAGTTTTATTTGAGCAGAGACGCACTCTATAAAAGGGATGCTGGAATAGGCCTTTTAAGATGCCTTGATAAAGATTAAGCTCAGAGACTGATGGATGAAGTTCGCAGTGGAGTCTGTGGTCTACACATGAGCGGTCATTTGCTGGTCAAGAAGATAATAAGAATAGGGCATTACTGGATCTCTCTTAAAGCTGACTGTGATAATCACGTCAGGAGATGCTACCAATGCTAAGTCCAAGGAAATGCCATACACGCTCCTCCGAATAAACTGCACAATATGAGTTCGACATGGCCTTTTTTCTATGTGGGGGATGGATGTGATTGGGCCCATAAAACCCAAAGCCAGCAATGGTCATCAATTTATCTTCACCATGATCGATTATTTCACCAAGTGGGTTGAAGCTGCCTTTTTTCCCAAAGTCACCAAAGAGGTCATCATTGGATTTATCAGAAACAATGTTGTATATCAGTATGGACAACCGGAGGTGATCGTATCAGACAAGGCCAGGAATCTAAACAATCAGATGGTGAGAGAATTATGCAGTAAGTTCCATATCAAGCATCTTAATTCTGTCATCTATCGGCCCAAGATGAATGGTGCTGTCTAAGCGGCTAATAATAATATTAAGATGATCATGCAGAAAATGTTCGCCAATCACAAAGGATGGCCTGACCTGTTGCCTCTGACTCAGTTACCATACAGGACGTCAATGCATGCATCTACTGGGGCTACCCCCTACTCATTGGTCTATGGCATGGAAGCAGTACTTCCCATAGAGGTAGAAATGGAGTCTCTGAGAGTGTTAATAGACGCTCAGATGGAGGAAGACCACTGGTTGCAAGAGCGGTATCACCAGTTGTCCCTGATAGATGAAAAAAGGGCTACAGCCATTTTCCACGGGCAGTTATATCAGCAAAAGATTGCTCGGTCCTACAACAAGAAAGTCTAAATTCGACAATTTAAAGAAAACGACCTGGTACTGTAGAAAGTTCTGGCCAATCAAGATGAACCCAAGGGAAAATTTGCCCCAAATTGGGAAGGCCCTTTCATTATCAAAGAAGTGTTGACATGAGGAGCTATCAGACTACAAGAAATGGATGGGAACAAATTTCCCTAGCTCATTAATTCAGACACCATAAAAAGGTACTATGTCTAAAGAACTTGTCTGCCATCATCCTGGTCCGACGCATCAAATCAAATCAGTTCAGGTTTTCAAAATAAAAAAAAGCTCGAACTACAAATGACCTGATCTCCCTCCACCTGGGAGTACGTAGGCAGCCATTCCTGGTGCGGTTAAACCAAACAAAAAATTCAAAAACCCCTTAAACCCAAATGAAAACTCAAAGTTAACACTTCTCAAACCATTCAGGCAAAACCTGAACTACGAATGACCTGATCTCCCTCCACCCGGGAGTGTAAGCAACCATTCTTGGTACGGTCTGACCTTAAACAAAAAACCAATAAAAAACCAGTCCCAAGAGATCAAAACCCTATAAAACCCAAATACTATCAAACCTCCCTGGTCAACAGGCCCTGCTGAGATATTCTCCGATATCTCAATGTCAATCCATCAAAAAGAAACTCGTGATACATCAACAACAGCAAGTCATGAAAGAAGTGGTAATCACTCTGCAATGATAATACATATCTAACAGGGAAGTGAATCAAAATATATTTCTCTGATATATAATACTGTTTGATATATACACTATCCTGTACATGACAAAAATGGCTGATCTAGTATGTGTAGAAAATAACAAAGCTAGTCTATGAACCCGTGGATAAACGAGATAGCAGTGCCAACATGGCATCCCTCTCAGAGGATGGAGGAGCAGTTGCAAGCTCATAACCCTCAGTCTACATACGAGCAAGAATATCCACAGCCATCTGCATAGTGCTGCTGTGACCATCTATAAAAGCACTCATATCTGTAACCAGGCTATGTGTATATGATCTGAGGGCAATGATGCCCGCAATATAAACATCTCGGGTAGCTATGGCCTCGTCCCTCTCAATATAAGCGGCATCCCGGGCGACTAAGGCCTCCTCAATCTCCTCAAAAGCTGCATCTCGGGTAGATCGAGCCTCGTCTCTCTCAACAAATGCTACATCCCGGGTAGCTCGAGCCTTGTCTCTATCAGCAAACGTTGTAACCCTGCTAGAAA
This sequence comes from Panax stipuleanatus, assembly GCA_020205555.1. Classification (NCBI taxonomy): domain Eukaryota; kingdom Viridiplantae; phylum Streptophyta; class Magnoliopsida; order Apiales; family Araliaceae; genus Panax; species Panax stipuleanatus. The sequence goes on from CM035119.1 coordinate 80,467,754, forward strand.
GGCATGTCAATATCAACGCCCTAGCCTAATCTCTCTCGAAAGTCATCCGAGCTAATGAATCAATAAAAGCTAGATCTATCCTGACAGGAACGCTCGGAGGGTCATTAACTAAAGCTGTTGTCAAACCTGTAAATAACTCATCCTTCGTGGGAGAATCAGGATCCTCTATAGGCTCCTCCTCATCTGAATCAACACTCAGAGCTGACTGGATAACTGCAGCTGCTGCTATATCGGCCTCCAACAATGTCGAATACACTGGAGAACGATCTGGATGGCTAGTAAAGAAATCAGCCCTCTCCCTGTGAGTCCAATACTCATAAGTCTTGATCAAGTCAACTGACGAGAAAGATAAAGTTAATATCCACTGATCCATAGCACCATCAAAGTAGTGAAGGCTCTGAAACTGATCAAACTGGCCCATGACTGCTAACGGATGGTATGTAGTCACCCCTCTCAAACCCGCTAGGGGCAGATAATCCATGCCAACTGCATGAGTGATAAAGCTGTAAGGGGAACTCAGCCCGGAGCAAGGCAAGATTGAAAAGGAATGCTCGATCTTCTATAAAAAGGCCGACCATGATGCCGTATCTGAACACTCCGCTGGCCGGAAAGAGTAGGGCATGGCTATCTCATGGGTAAAGAAATACCCATGATGGCGAAAAGTGCCAATAGGACTCAAATGTGTCATGAACCATACATACAGCATAACGGTGCAGCCCTTGAAAAACCCCTCTAGATGGGTACTGTAGAATGAAGCCGACCTCAAGGTCTCGGCTAATATCATCGACAAGATAGTACAACTCTGTCTGAGGGCACAAACCACTACTATCAAGCCAATATCCAAGTGGTCCAAATATAGTGGCATGTATAAATAAGCCGTGACGCACATCAGCAGAACGTCTACATGGGCAAACTACCACTTATCTGCAGAAATGATGAAATCTCTAGAATATCGCTCATAGTTATTTGGCTGGCCAAAGCGATCGATCAAAAAGTCTATGGATATCACATGTCCTGCAATAACCTCCTCAGTGACGACTCTGCGCCTCAGACCCATCATAGTCATGAATAGTTGCCTCATATCACTGATGGCTGTCCTGGCACAGGGCAGATCTAGTGCCAAACCTATAAGGCGCTCATACTCCTCTAATGTAGGAGTTAACTTGTGGAGCCTGAACCAGAAAACCTGGCACTCAGGTATCCAGCAGGATAATATGCCATCCATAAATCCCTGCAGAACCTGGAAAGCTAAAAGGGCTAGAGAATGCCCTAGCATCTGGTCAACTGTCCCTCTAACTGTGAGAGGCAAACTATCATACCAAGATCTCAGCGAAGATGTTACCAAAGAATGTAGCAAATGCTCGATACGGCTGACTGTGGATGAAGACATCTGTATAACAATATCATAAGACCATCCAGGGGTCAAATCTAAACTCACCTGTCTAAGTGCATATCAATGATATAATACATGCATAATGATAATGATAAATGATAATAGGATGCAATAGATAGGAAATATCATACATATCTAGAATAAACTATCTACTAAAAGCATCATCTATATCTGCTCAAAAAATACAAAGTAAAAAGTACAGGGAAATGGGGCACAGACTCCCAACTACTAATAGAGGTCTATCAAAAGATATAACGAGAAATAAGGCACAAGCCGCCCAGTATCTAACAGAGGCCTATCAAAAGATATAACGAGAAAAGCTATCAGAAGAAATTTATAACATCTACATCCAGGTGATCGACCTACTTCAGCTCCTCCTGAGTAACAGAATCTCAGCCAGTGGAAATGTCTGGTCGATACAAGGGAGGATCAGCACCTGCAAAGCTATCAAAAAATGGATCTGCTGAGGGACCAGCTCTAGAGCTGGTAGGATCAAAAAAATTTGCCTCGGATGGATCACGGCCAAGGTGCCTGATGAAAAAGTGAGCCCTCTCCAATCGCTGGGTCAATCCTGTAATCTGCTGCAAATGAGTCGGCTCTCGAAGGCAAGTTGTCCAATCTATCATCATCACAGACCCCGGCACCATGTCTGCCATAAACTGGGTAGCACGAATCTGAACCCCAAGAGTGTGGGGACTCCACCAGCTATGAAATGTCTCCTAGCTGTAAGGACCCTCCGACAGGGTAAAGCCATCTATGCCCACCAGTGGAATGTCTGTGAGTAGCTGTGCTAATGGCCAATGATGCCAAGTAAGAGGAACAAGGGAATACGAATATCTCCCGTGATGCTCCGAATAGCGTTCTCTCCCAAGTAAAGCTCCCAACCTCCCTTGGTCAAAAATAGGATCCGATGAGTGGACAATGCAAACTCCCGGCCAGTCGGAAAGCCATCCTCAAACCCGACTGTCAAATAGTCCGAGGTGTAAGGCAACCACGAGATCGAATCAGCCGTTAATAGCTCTAGTTGCAAGCGAGAGTGGATAAATCCCTCGGCTACAGGGACCTCTGTCAACGTGGAGTGATTCCAGCATCGTCCCCTCAAATAGGTCTCCAGGCCCAGAGTAGTGGCAGGACGTAGGCAAGGAAGCCTCTTATATGCCCAAAACTGGTAATACAATGATCAAAAGTCCTCAGTGATAAAGATTGACAAACATAAATGAGAAAAATGAAAGGTGAAAGATGAAAGATGAAGTACTCACCAGCAGGAATGGGTAAAAACATAGCCAAGCCTTCGTCACGCCCTCCGAGAGAATGCGCATCCCTCGAAAAAAGTAGGCGAAGGTGTTGGGTTTGTACGTAACGCATACATGCAATCAAATTATACAATTAAAGGGCGAAAGCGCGATACATTGGTTTTTAAAATTTTTATACAAACCCATACCATGATCATCCTTTGTGCTTAATTATCAATAACAGAAAAGTAAGGATGAATCAGAATCATACCTTTGTAGAATCTAGCTTTCACAGGTACAAGTTCTACTCCTTGCTCTACTTGATCTCCTTGAATTTCCTGTAGTGGCTCCTTCCTTCGATCAACGTTAGCCACCCAAGTGTTTGGCCTCTAGAGGTGATCCATCAAAGAAGAGGAATTGCTCAGGAAGATGGGTGGTTGGCTAAACCCTTTTTTCTAATCTCTGTAGAAATTATGTGGTACTCTCCAACTCTTGGAATCACGTCTCTTATTTCTGATATCAGACTCTCTTATATAGATATTAGGTTAACCCTACTAATCTAATTAGAATTGGATTTCATTTAATTAATTAATTAAACTCTTTTAAATAATTGGGCATCCTAACTTATTGGGATTAATTAATTAAACTTCTTTAATTATTTTGCCTCCTAATCTCATTAGGAATGAGTGAGAGTACTTATATTAAATTAATTCCTAAACTCCTTTAGAATTAAAATAATAATAATAATAATATTAATAAGACTCCTCTTATTAATTTATATTTAATATTTATAAAATATTAAATAATAAACATTAAGCTATTTAATTTATTCTATCAACATAGATTAAATTAATTACACTTAATGCATTATTACGATTATGCCATTATCTTCTTAAGTAATTCTTCTTCCTTTTATGGTGTGACCCTTTAGGTTCTCCATATTAAACCGGTTGTGAATAAATCAATTAGAACAATTCTAATCTTATTTAAATAAATAAATTAAATTAATAATCTATTTAAATAATAATTATTTATTCTACAATAGGGATAAGCCTCCCTAACGATCAACGACTTTTCAGATAATATAGATTTCAACATTAATCATAAAAGAACATGTGAGTTAATAGTTACCGTACAATTCAATCATTCCACCATACAATATCCCAATTAAATATAAGACATGAATTTACTGTCAAGTCTTATTTTATTTAATTATATGTATTTCGATTAGAAAATGCACAACTCCATATAATGCAAATTAGAAACTCCTTTCTAATTTTATTCCACCTTGGCCAAGGATTCCTGGGTTGTCATTTAACGAATCACATAGGATATATCTCCTCTTTTACTACAAGTGGTAGATTCTTTATTGATCATTCATTATCTCCATATGTAACTCATTATATCCAAGCATACCCTTTTATATACCCTAAGGGCCTTACGAAATTAGTCAAAGTATAATTCATTACATACAAGATAATATGATGATCTCAAGTCTAAGGATCACTTGTACTACTATCACATTAGGAATTCCTATTGACAGGCGAGTAAAACTCCATTAGGTATTCCATAGCGAGTCACATTTAGTGAACTTATTCTCCAATAAGCACCTACATACTAGCTTTAGTGTCTTCACATAAATGATCATGAGATCAATCATCCTCATCCGATGAGCAAGCAACATATGTACCAATCTATCTAGATTTACTAATCCCCTTTTTAGTAATCCCAAGATTGGGAACTATTTTAGTTTTAAGCTTTCTAAGTGTTTAAATCTCATTAGCATGATCAACATCATGATTCTAAAAGTATTTCTTAAAACTATGGGTTATTTATATATTCTAAAAATAGCATCATGTAGATAATTAAATGCCTTTAATAAATGAATATTTTTATTAATAAATAAATAAGATTGTTTATAAAGTATGTGCTTTATCATCATACATGATTGGCTTGTATGCACACTACTATCAATCTCCCACTTGCACTAAAGCTAATCGCCATGGTATCTCATACCCATCTTCTCTAAGTGACGATCAAATTATTGTTGTGTTAAAACTTTAGTAAATGGATCTGCAATATTGTCTTACGAGTCCACACGCTCCAAGGTGACGTCTCCTTTTTCAATGATCTCCCTGATCAAGTGAAATCGCCACAATACGTGTTTGGATTTCTGATGAGACCTAGGTTCCTTAGCCTGTGCAACTGCTCTGGTGTTGTCAGAGTATACGGGGACTATTTCTCCAATGCTAGGAACCACACCAAGTTCTGTTATGAACTTTTTTATCCAAATAACTTCCTTTGTAGCTTCACTTGCAGCTATATACTCTGTCTCTATCACTAAATCAGCGACTATTTGCTTCTTGGAACTCTTCCAACTCACTGCTCCTCCGTTTAAGGTAAAAACATACCCCGAAATAGATTTACTGTCATCTTAGTCTGTTTGAAAACTTGAGTCCGTAAAGCACTCAAGTTTTAATTCAGACCCACCGTAGACAAAAAATATATCCTTAGTCCTTCGTAAGTAATTTAGGATATTCTTCACTGCCTTCTAGTGCTCTTCTCCTGGATTCGACTGATATCTGCTCATTACACTAAGTGCATGAGTGACATCTGGTCTAGTACATATCATACCGTACATGATAGATCCTATTGCAGAAGCATAAGGGATCTCACTCATACGGTTTCTCTCCTCAGGTGTCTTTGGGGCCTGTTTCTTGGAGAGATTTATTCCATGGCCCATCGGCATGAGACCTCTTTTGGAATCTTCCATGCTAAACCTCTTTAGCATCGTATCAATGTGCGTTCCTTGCGATAAGCCAAGCATCCTTTTAGATCTATCACTGTAGATCTTTATCCCCAAAATATAGGATGTTTCTCCTAAGTCCTTCATGGAGAAGTGTTTAGATAACCAGATTTTAATCGATTGAAGCATAGGAATGTCATTCCCTATCAGTAATATATCATCAACATATAATATAAGGAATAAAACTGCGCTCCCACTAACCTTCTTGTACACACATGGTTTATCCTCATTTTTGATAAAATCAAACTCTTTGATTGTCTCATCTTAATGAATGTTCCATCTACGAGAAGCTTGCTTCAATTCATAAATGGATCGTTACAGCTTACAGACTTGATTTGTTCTAACTTTTGAAATAAATCCTTCTTGCTGTGTCATATACACATCCTCCTCAAGTTTCCAATTGAGGAAGGTCGTTTTCACGTCCATCTGCCAGATCTCATAGTCGTTATAAGCTGCAATCGCAAGCAAAATCCAAATGAACTTGAGCATAGCTACTGGTGAGAAGGTTTCATCATAGTTAACTCCTTGTCTTTGTTTTAAACCTTTTGCAACCAGTCGGGCTTTATAAGTCTCTACCTTGCCGTCCGCTCCAGTCTTTCTTTTAAAGACCCATTTACACCCAATAGGCTTAATGCCTTCAGGTGGTGAAACCAAATTCCATACATGGTTTTCATCCATGGAGTTCATTTCGGATTACATGGCTTCAAGCCATTTCCCTGAGTCTTTGTTACTCATTGCCTGTTCGTAATTTAATAGATCATCATTATTCATGACGTGTACCTCATCGTCATCCTCTATGACGAATCCATACCTATTAGGTATCTTAGGTACTCTTCCAAATTTACAACTAGGGTGCGGTACAGTAGGTTCTTCCACTTGGTCAGGTACCTGACTTTGATCCGTAGTAATTTGTGGTTCTTGAACTTCTTCAAGATATATCTTACTCCCACTGACCCCTTCATGGATAAACTCCTTTTCCAAGAAGGCAGCATGTTTTGCAACAAACACTTTTTGATTAGTTGGATGATAGAAATAATACCCTACGGTTTCTTTAAGGTATCCCACAAATCTACACTTGTCGGATTTAGTCTGTAGCTTATCATTTTCAAACTTTTTGACATAAGTTGGACAACCCCAAGTCTTAACATGCTTAAGATTTGGTTTCCTCCCTTTTCACATCTCATATGGAGTCTTTGGGGCGGATTTGGTAGGTACCTTGTTAAGCAGGTATGCAGCCGTTTCTAGGGCATAACCCTATAATGAAATTGGAAGATCGATAAAACTCATCATGGATCAAACCACGTCAAAATAATGTTCGATTTCTCCTTTCAGATACTCCGTTTAACTGTGGTGTACCTGGTGGAGTCCATTGTGAGATTATACCATTTTCTTTGAGACAATTGAGAAACTAATCGCTTAAATATTCTCCACCTCGATCTGATCAAAGAATCTTAATACTCTTGCCCATTTGTTTCTCTACTTCACTTCTGAACCCTTTGAACTTTTTAAATGATTCTGATTTGTATTTTATTAAATACACATATCCAAATCTTGAGTGTGTTGGGTTTGTAAGAAATCATGACGCAATCAAATTGCAAAATTAGCGGAAGCATGGTATATCAGAGTTTAAAAAATTTCTACAAAACCATTACCCGGATCATCCTTTATGCAAATTATTAATTTAAAACGATAAATAAGAAGTTATGGAATCATACCCTTGTAGAACGAAGCTTCCACAGGTACGAGTTCAACTCCTTGTTCTTCGTGATCTCCTTGAATTTTCAGGTTAGATTCTTTCCTTTGATCAACGTTAGCCACCCAAGTGTTTGGCCTCTAGAGGTGAGCCACCAAAGAAGATGAATTATCAAGAAGAAGGGTGGTTGACTTAGTTTTCTATCCTCTATAGAAAAAGAGTACTCTCCAACAATTAAAATTGCATCAACTTATATCTATTATAAGACTCCTCTTATATAGATATTGGTCAACCCTTCTAATCCTATTAGACATGGGATTTCATTTAATTAATTAAACTCCTTTAATTAATTTAGGCTTCCCACCACATTAGGAATAATTAATTAAATTCATTTAATTAATTTGTCTCCTAATCTTATTAGGAATAAATGAGAGTACTAATATTAAATTAATTACTAAACTCCTTTAGAAATTAATAAAAATAATAATTGTAATAATATTAATAAGACTCCTTTTATTAATTTATATTTAATATTTTCAAAATATTAAATAATAAACATTAAGCTATTTAACTTATTCTATCACCATAGATTAAATTAATTACACTTAATGCATTATTACGATTATGTCATTACCTTCTTAAATAATTATTCTTCCTTTTTTGGTGTGACCTTTTAGGTTCTCCATATTAAACCGGTTGTGAATAAATCAATTAGAACAATTCTAATCTTATTTAAATAAATAAATTAAATTAATAATCTATTTAAACAAATAATATTTATTCTACAATAGGGATAAGCCTCCCTAGCGATCGACTTTCCAGATAATATAGATTTCAACATTAATCATAAAAGAACCTGTGAATAAATAGTTACCGTACAATTCAATCCTTCCACCATACAATGTCCCAATTAAATATAAGACATGAATTTACTGTCAAGTCTTTTTTTATTTAATTATATGTATTTCAATTAGAAAATGCACAACCCCAAATAATGTAAATTAGAAACTCCTTTCTAATTTCATTCCACCTTGGCCAAGGATTCCTGGGTTGTCATTTAACGAATCACATAGGACATATCTCCTCTTTTACTAGAGGTGGTAGATTCTTTATTGATCATTCATTATCTCCATATATAACTCATTATACCCAAGAATACCCTTTTATATACCCTAAAGAGCTTTAAGGAATAAGTCAAAGTATAATTCATTACATACAAGATACTATGATGATCTCAAGTCCAAGGATCACTTGTACTACTATTACATTAGGAATTTCTATTGACAGGCGAGTAAAACTCCATTAGGTATTCCACAGCGAGTCACGTTCAGTGAACTTATTCTCCAATAAGCACCTACATACTTGCTTTAGTGTCTCCACACAAATAATCATGAGATCAACCATCCTCATCCAATGAGCAAGCAACATATGTACTTATTTATCCGGATTTACTAATCCCCTTTTTAGTAATCCCATGATTTGGAACTATTTTTGTTTTTAAGCTTTCTAAGAATTTATATCTCATTAGCACGATCAACATCATGATTCTAAAAGCATTGCTTAAAATTATGTGTTATTTACATATTATAAAAACAGTACCATGTAGATAATTAAATGCCTTTAATAAGTTAATACTTTTATCTATAATATAAAACAGAGCAGAGAGAGAAAATATAAGTGTCCCATCAAGTTCCACATCAGCAACTCTCTCTTATTCCCCTTATTCAAATTTCAAACCCTCTATCACTCTTACGCACACTGAGCTTCGTCACATTCCTCCCAAACAACTCGATCCCTCTCAACTCCCCTAAATTTCTTAGCTCTCATACCCAGCCCTAATTCCAGCCCCAAATCTCTCATACCCAACCCTAAATCTCATACCCAGTCCCTAGAATCAAACTCGGTTCACAAGGCCTGGAAGTATCAGCTCAAAGCGGCGTCACTTTCATCGACATCTCGGAAAGGTATTATTCCGGCAGCCCGGATTATATTGATCTCTATTACCAGCACCGAATTGATACTCGGGTTCCCATTGAAGTCACGGTGTAATTTCTCAACATCTATTTGTCAATTTCTTCCTCATTACGTTGTTGTTATAAATTGTTGGGAGGTGAGCAAGTGATGGTTATCGTTTTGTATTTCACGTGTTTTTCCTTTTCTTCCTCTCTCCTTCCATCTCTGTAGAATCTCCTTTTATCTGTTTGCTTCTGGAAAATCAGTCGGCTGTTTCCTTGGGGGTGGATTAATTGTTGCTTATTCTATTTGTTTTTGGTTCCACGGACCCCTCCTCTGCTTCTGCATCTGCTTCACTTTTCGCTATTTTAGCCTCTATCTTTCCGCCTAATTCCCCAAGGTAGCCTTTTGTTTTTCCTTTTGATTATTATACAAAACTTTTACAATTTGATTTAATTTTGAGGTATTTCTGTTCGGAATAGTCTTAATTTTAAAGTCTTTTGGTATGTAGAATAACATTTGAGAATTTCTGGTGGGTTTAGATTAAGCTACAGTTTTCAGTATTGAGCATTGATGTTTGACAATTTCTACGGGGTGTGTGTTTATAAATAAAGGATAGAGAGCTAATTTATGGTTTTTATTTTTCTTGTGGTTTTAGAGCTAAATATTTGATTAGTATTCGAAGTCGATTTCAAGAAACCCACATCACCATAATCCTGGTCTCTCCGTCGTCGTTAACGACCTAATACTTGCTATTTTTAATTATATGATATATATATATATAAGTCATAATTGTCAGTCTGAACAAGTGCTTTGTTTTAGGGGGTCCTCTTGAAAGTTGAAGGTTTTGGATTGTTCTGCTCTTTTAATTTTTTATATGATGAAAAAAGTCTTGAGGTATTACTTTTTTTCAAGTAAAATGAGTGAATGGATTTGGTTCGCAGACCAAATAGTGACGCTTAGTTACTGCAACTTTTTTATATTCTTCTTCATTTTTCAAGTGAAGGATTTATTACAGTTTGAACTATGAATAAAAGTTAACAATGAATGATGTAGTGTTTTGGGTACCTTCATGTTTAAAAGATTTATTGCAGTTTGAACAATGAATGACAGTTAAGTCGATCTTGTTATCTGATGTAGTGTTCTGGGTACCTTTATGCTTGATAGTGCTTTATTCACATACTGAGAATCTGCAATTTAACTTTTTTTCAGAGAAGGGGTCCAGTTCATGCTTGAATGCATTTCAGGTTTATGTAGTGCTGCGAATATATATGGATGCATTCTGGCTGATGATATGGGGTAAATATTACTGTGTATCTTTTTAACAATGTGTCTTCAAATACATCCAGTGTTACTTATTTGATTTGTGTTCTAGGTTATTAGTATTCTTTGTTTAATTTGTACAGTTTGAGAAAAAGTACCCACGGAAGCTTGAAACTTTAGTCCGTCAGAGTTTGATGACTAAAAAGTCCTTAGAAGTGAGTTTCAGTGTGCCCGAAAAGTGACTGCCAATTAAAGCTGCATTACTACCACTTAAGAGGAGATACAGGCTATATGTTGGATTTCCTCTCCCATCTTTCCTTTGTGTCAAGCCTACAGTATTTGTCATCCCAAATGAAAGTGGAATTATAAAACCAAACACTAGAATATGATTAATATGAAGCGAGAAAATAAGACAATCTAAATTTTCATGATTAAACTGCTTTTATTGCAAGGTTTATAGTTTACAAAGTTAAGTTGTCAATAATTTAAAGGAAATTGTTACCCCCAGTGTAGGTTCTGGCGCTTTTTTGATGCCATCTCTTTTGCTGCAGGGAGTCATCCCTCATATTACTGCCTGTTGAGATGTAAACACTAAAATCCTCAACTACTTTACTTGCACCTTCATCTGTACTTGCCCTCGAGATTTTCCAGACCTGTCAACCATCCCTACAAAGATGTTCAATAGCTTATACAAAACATCATGAGAAAATCAATTTACAATAAACCAGTCAACAAACCTTTTGATGCCTTTTTAGTCTATGGTTTGGCTTTTAGTTGCAAACGCCTTCTGTGCAGCTCCTATGGGACAAAAATAGTTCAAAAACTTACACATAATACTTGGACAAAGAACTAAATAGAAAAATATTGGATGCCGGGTGACCAAGAAATGAAAAAAAAACTAACTTTTATGAAAAACAAAACATTTACAAAGTGATTCACAAATTCAATCATTCATTATTTCTCTATAAGCAAGTGTTTATTTACTAATCACTTTTCCAAAATGGAGTCCAGTCCCATTTCTAAAAAAGTCTACAAAAATACATGACACCCTTATGACTGATTTTAGTAATAGATTAAGTAGATAAATAGAAGACAATTTGAAAAGCAGAACAGAGAAACAGAGCCTCTCACATCATTGGGTAAAGCTCTTTACATGCTCAATATTAAATCCTCTCTGTCATTTATTAGTCTTCGAAGTCGCTTATGATTCCTTTCGTTCTAAAGAAAAAGCAAAAGCATGAGAAAGGTATGGTGGTACCACTTCTACCATTTCACATAGTGGTTTTCCATAGCTATCTGTATGTTGGGGTTTTAGTTCTTCTAGCATCATAATAAAAATTTCCCAAATGAATGTAAAGGTGAAAAAAAAGTACAAAGAAAAAGAGTTTATAGAAAATATAAATTTGTAGAATTTGGACAATTTTGAACATAATAATAGGGAAAGGATTAAATACAAGAAAAGAGGAAAAGAGGAAAAATTGCAATTATGTAAGATGAATAAGGTCACAAAAAAGCATTTAGGTTGTAAGGCCAACATTTTTGTTAAGGTTATTAGAGCAGTAGAAAACTAATTAGAGTTCAAGCTCTGGCAATCTTCAAATTGATTTTTGAAGAAACATTTCTATAAACTTAACCAGTGTTTCAAAAGCGCTGCCAATTTTAGTGCAGTATAAACTTAACCAGTGTTTCAAAATTCAAATAAATCTAGGTTCAATCCCTGAATTTTTTTTTCTCTTCTTTATCCTTATAAAGTTACTATGTCTACCTTATCAAGCTACTCTTTTCAACCCTAATAAACCCACTTCACATTATCAACCTTCCTTCCAACAACAGTATGTCCTTACAAGTCAAGTTATTGTTCATGGGTTACTTTTACCAATATTAGAGTTCAGAACAACCACTTTAGTCAAAACAGTAAGCAAGTGCTTTTTTGTCTATTTAAGTTTCCAATACCCTACCCAACCAACCCCAAATAAAAGTCTTGCCTATATGCGTTGAAATTAGTCCTTAATAGTTGTAGCAGGCTGTCCGAGAAATATCATCATTTAATTATTAAACTGATTGTTTTTAGAGGAAACATGTAGAATTAAGAAACATCTGCTTTTCCTATTCATAAAGAAGAATTAAAGAATAAAAAATTATTAGACTAAAGAAATGAGAGCCTAGACTGTAAAAACTGTTAGTACCTAATGGAGGTGGCGGAGGAAGGGTATAATCAAGAGGAGTATGATGTTTTCCATCTTTCACATACTGCTTTGCCTGCCTTTAGTGATATCAAATTTTGTCACCTATGGTTTGTCTAGAATTGTTTGTGGAAATAGTGCTACAATTTTGATATAGGTTGTTAATGGAGTTTGGGTTCAAAAGAATAGAAAGAAAGAACACAAAGAGGCTTCATTGATTGGATGAAAAACACAAAGATTGGGTGATTCAAATGAGAAGAAAAATACAAATATTTCTAAAATTAGGGCCAAGGAACGAAAGCTCAAGACCATTGATTGGGTTAAAAACAAGAAAAAGAAAGAAGTAAAGAATGGAAAATGAGCGGTTGAAAGAAAAAATATTTCTATTTCATTATAATCCATTTGTGGTTTTTTATTATATTCCATTGACTGCTTACATATTCTTATTGCCAAATGGTCCTTATACCCAGCAGTAGTAAATTAATATTCAATGTCCTTAATATTATATTTATATCTAATATTCTATTTAATTACACTTGCTTAAGAAATGCTTTGAACTTTGAATTAAGTCTATTACTTGACAACTATTTATGTGGAGAAACTTTTAAATTTATTTTTTATTGTTTCTTTCCTTTCTGATGTATCGAATTGAATTCATCTGAATACTGAATTCCTCTCACTCTCATGTGGCTCCTAATGAGTAATGACTATGACTGATTAGCTTGACTTATTAAACTGGGAATCACATTATCCGTTCTTGGATTAGAAAGAAAATTTATGTTAATTTGATGGTTGGCTATGTTATGTTATGTTAGGTTGATTGGAGTGAGCTGTATCCAGGGACTTGATTGGCTCCAAATACTTAAACCTTATCACATATATTCCTGTATATTTGGCTGTTCTTTTTGTTTTCTTCCAGAAAATCAAATTCGTTGAAATCCTTTTCATGGACATTATTCGTAATGCAAAATGACACCAATTAAAGAAGTTAAACATAAGATGTCAAAAAAATAAACTTAACCTTTTATTCTGATTCAACTTCCAACAGTTTGAAACCTCAACTATATTCAAAATTGAGGGAACTCCTCTCTTACAGAACAATATATAGTATAAATGTATAGTAAAACAAAATAAAAAAAATAGAGCTAGGCTCGGAATATTTGGAACAATAGTATTGAATGTATTTTTGAAACTAAGCATAGTTTTGATCAAATGTTAAGTATTTGTCATAATATTCAAGATACAAAATCTGTCTTTGCAACTTCTTTTGCTCATGTTTAACTCATGTTTAACTTATTAAGTTTGCTCTTATAGGTTGATCTAAGTGATAGTAACAACATACCTGTCAATGTTTTGTCTGAATGTGCGCTTAATCAATTACATATGGATAAGGTACCGCTACTGGTATTGTTAAAAATTTTCATTTTGATATTAGTTTGCATTTTTTGACTAATGTCTTATTTTGTACTTCCTAGGAGAATTCACATGTGAATCAGTTGAACAACCTAAGTGTTATTCCATCTTCAACGAAGGGGAAAGAAAAAATTGGTTGTTCTATTGGAAAAAAAAATTGGGTTAATCAACCGGTATGTTGTACTAATCATTGTTTATCTGTTGATAAAAATCGGTTAGAGCATTATACACTAAATTGTCGGTGATATTTTTGAGTTCCTCACCCCTCAGTCTCTGTCTCACTCTTACACTTCTCTCTCACGCACATACGACTCCATACCATCATTGGGTAGAATTGTTGTGTTGTGGTATTATTATTAGAGCGATATTTCTTATGAATTTGATTTTAAAAAGTTATGTTTTTTGGACATGCTAACCTAATGCCTTATTTTGTACTTCCTAGGCGAATTCAAATGTGAATCACTTGAACAACCTAAGAATCGCTCCATCTTCAACGAAGGGGAAACAAAAAATTAGCAGCTCAACTGGAAAAGAAAATTGGTTTACTCAATCGATATGTTGTACTGATCATTCTTTAAGTATTTATAAAAATTATTTAACACATCATATCTAATAGTTATCTAACGTGTTGGTATTTCGGTTAGAGTGATATACACTATATTGTCGGTGATATTTTTGAGTTCCTCACCCTTCACTCTCACTCTTACACATCTCTCTCACGCACACACGACTCTATTCTTACATGAATTTCGTAGCTCTACATGAATTTAATTTTTGACCTGCTAACATATTGTCCAAATTATGTATTGGTTTCCTTAGCCATTCTTACATATTATAGATTCTTAGTTCATTTTCTTAATTTTTTTGTTTCCCCTTCGTAAATTGCTACGTTGTGTTTACTTGCAGTAGATTAATGCAATAAAAATTTAAGGATTTGAAATTATATTAGTTCGCTAATTATTTAACTTATTTCACACATCACTTCCTATCTTAGGCTCCCGCATCAAATTTCGCTTCCTCTAAAATTAAGGCCCAAAGCGCTAGACATGAACGAAATCACAATGATAGTAGTACGTGCTCGCGGCGTAAGATGGCACAACGCGCACGTCGGGAAAGAGAGTGTTCTGGGAATTACACTCAACCTCTACCCAAAGACTTTCCAGTATTGACACCACCCAAGTCCCTCTCCCAATTCTCCAACCATGCTCCACTTGCTAACATGGTTACTGCAGTCCCCTCGCATTCCCAACCATCTCTTTGTACAATATTGGCTGAACATTCGCCTACTCAGTTGTGCAATGTCGAGGTACATTTACTATTGTCGTTGTTTGTATTTGGATTAAAATACATAAAACTAACTATCTGCAACGCCAGAATGAATGCGTACTTGTGTAGGAAACACGAATTATTAGCAATCATACTGCACCTTTAACGTCGAAAGTATGTCACACGCCCACTAATTGTAGGACAAATGGAAAAAAAAATATGTCTACCTCTTTGGTAAGTTTTTGGATTAATGTCTTCGAATTGATACGTATTTCTTTTGCTCTTAAGAAAAATAGAGTTGTAATGTATTGTCTTTCCCCTGTTGGATAGTTGCATAGGAAAATACCGGTGATTTACACTCCCCCACAATCCTTATGTCATGATTTGCAAGACCTAACTCCATTGCACCGAGCCACTATAGCACACATTCCACAAAAAAGGTCGCGGACAAATAATTTGGAATGTTATCTAACACCTACAATTGTGTCCGACCAAGTTTTCATTCCAACTGACTTTGATCTATTCTCACCTGTTTTGGTGCGACCTTTACCCTCGCCTCGAAATTTAGAGACGGACTTTGCTCACTATGAAGCTGTCCCCAATGTAGCACCACATTCTCATCAAACTGACGACAATGTCCTCATGACGTCGTCTCCTGTTCTGGCAAATCTAACAGTGTATGTATATTCTACATAGTTTATTAGTTGCCTACTATTTTCTTACTTCTCATATTTGTGTTCATACAATTTTTATTTGTAGATTCCCACCAGAACCCTTTAGCGATGTTGATAGTATGTTTAGTGATGACGAAATAAATGTTATTGTTCCTGTCAATAATGAGCGTCATTTTCTCGGGCCGATGAATATTCAGTGTCCTTATTGTTTAACCTTACATTGGCGGGATGAACGATTATCACGCACAGGATTGTCCAATCCAAGATTCGGAACATGTTGTCTACAAGGTAAAATTAAGTTACCGGAACTCATTGCACCCCCACCTCCTATTCGTGCATTGTTCGATGGCCATGATGGTCAAGCAAAATCATTTCGTCGGTATATTAGGGAGTACAATGCAGCTAATGCTTTTACGAGCTTGGGTGCTAAGCTTGACGACAGATTACTCAACTCAAGAGGGCCAACATCATTCACTATCTATGGAGAATTGCGTCACCGTACCGGGTCATTGTTACCCCCGGATGGTATCGCACCCATCTACTGTCAGTTGTACATATACCCAGCCATTGCATTGGATATTCGGTGTGCGCAAAATAATAACTTGTGTCGAGATGTCCTCAACACTATACAGAATTGTTTGTTGTCAGTGAATCATTTTGCTTCAAAGTACAAACGTGCCCATGAAATACTAACTGAGTCAGAATCTTCAGATCATGATTTACGTGCTCACCTTCATTACACCTCATCAACTAATAGGCATCGGTACAATCTTCCAACCACAGATGAAATAGCTGTGATTTTGCCTGGTGATGGTAGTGAGAGTAGTGGTATGCGGGATATTGTTTTGCACCTAAAAGGAGATAATAGAGCCCTGAACCAGATCAATGAGTGTCATCCAGCATATTTACCATTACACTATGTACTTCTATTCCCTACTTGTGAGCTTGGTTGGGAACCTGGTCTACGACAGTGGAACTCTGAACAAAATGATTTTTCAGTAAGAAGGATGACATAGATGCAATTTTACAGTTATCGTATGTTTCCACGTCCCACCGAGTATTCGACCATTCTCAAAGGAGGAAAGTTATTTCAAGAGTTTATAGTAGATGCTTGGGCATCAACGGAGCAAAACAGGTTGTCTTACATCAGACTCAATCAGGATAAGTTGCGTCGTGAGATTTATGCAAATTTGTGTGACGGCAGTGTTGATGAGTTGGGCCCCGATCAGATCGAACAATGCTTTGTTCTGCCATCATCCTTTACTGGGTGTGCACGTAACATGAGCCAGATTTTTCATGACTCTATGGCCACTACAAGGTACCATCAACACCCTGACATCTTTCTCACCATGACCGCCAACCCAAAATGGCCCAAAATAACAGCTGACTTACTAGAACATCAAACCTCTTTAGATCGTCCAGACATAGTTGCCCGTGTATTTGAGTTAAAACGGCGTGCCCTGATGCATGAGGTAAAAAATGAACAAATTTTTGGTCGAAAAGTTGCTCATGTATTCACCATTGAGTTCCAAAAATGAGGGTTACCACATATGCATGCTTTATTCTTCCTTCATGGCCCTGACAAGATTCAGACAACTGCACAAGTGGATCGGTTAGTTAGTGCTGAATTCCCAGATCCATCCACTGATCCAACTCTGTACGAAACAATCAAGAGTTGTATGGTTCATGGTCCTTGTGGTTCTCGAAACCCATATTCAACTTGCATGGTGAACGGTGCATGTCGATTCCATTATCCAAAAGCCTTTGCAGATTCGACTACTATGGATGAACATGGGTACCCTGTTTACCGCCGTCGCCGTAATGGTCAATCTTACACCACCAGAGGGCATACATTTGATAATCGAGACGTCATACCTTACAATCCACACCTATCAAGAAAGTTCAACTGCCATATAAATGTGGAGGTCTGTGCAGGAATGAGGTGCGTCAAATATATCCACAAGTACATTTACAAAGGTCATGACCGCACAACTATGGTTTTAGAGGGACCAGATGGAAACAATGAGATAAAACAATACCTTGATGCAAGGTATATTGGACCGACAGAGGCTGCATGGCGACTCTTCGGTTATCCTCTCCATGAAGAAATTCCTTCGGTTGTACGGCTAGATCTACATTTACCAGGGATGCATCAAGTTGTTTACGATCCTGCTAAAACACTTGAAACAATTAGACTTGGGTCTAGGAGTCAAATCACAACTCTGACTGGATTCTTTGACTGTTGTTCTTCAAATGATGTTGCACGTGTCTACACATACCAAGAATTTCCCCAACATTTTGTTTGGAACAAAGGTCGGAAGATTTGGACTCCGAGACAGAGTGGGTTTGCAATTGGCAGATTATACTTTGCTACGCCCAATTCTGGGGAGCGGTTTTACCTTCGATTGCTATTAACAATTGTTAGAGGACCGCATTCTTTTGATGGTCTACGCATGATCAATGGTGTGTTTCATGATAGTTTTAAATCAGCGTGTGTAGCTATGGGGCTCCTGGAAGATGATGCAGAGTGGGTACAATGCCTCCAGGAGGCTTCAACCATGAATACGAGATACCAGTTACGGAGACTATTCTGCATTATTCTGGTAGAATGCTCCCCAATACAGCCATGCACTCTGTGGAATCAATTCTCCGTCCATATATGTGATGATCTTCGTCACAAGCTACAAACGACTTTTGGTATATGCGATCCAACGCAACCTCAAATCGAAGATTACGGTTTATATTTGATTGATCAGTTGCTACATGACTCTGGCAAAAAATTGGATGACTTCCCACCTATGCCACACCCCGTTCAAAATTGGAGTTCTGTTTCAGGTAATAGATTGTTGATCGATCATATGCAACTACGAAATAAAGCTAATCAACTGAATGACCTTTTGAATATTGATGTTTTAAATAATGCTCAACGTACGGCTTATGATGCTATCACTATCTCCGTTGCTGAAAATCAGGGCAAAATGTTTTTCCTCAGTGGAGGTGCAGGAACTAGGAAAACCTTTTTGTACAACACCATCACCACTAAAATGCGCAGCGAGGGTCATATCGTCGTTACAGTTGCTTCTTCAGGAATTGCATCGTTGTTGTTGTTAGGCGGTCGGACAGCTCATTCTACATTTTGCATTCCATTCGATATCATAGAAAGCTCGGTATGTGGTTTCAGCAAACAGTCACCGCATGGGGAATTATTTAGGGAGGCTCGCTTGATAATATGGGACAAAGTTCCCATGCAGCATCGACATGGTGTTGAGGCAGTTGATCGCACACTTCGTGACGTCCGTGATGATAACCGACCATTCGGTGGTATCACGATTGTGCTTAGCGGGGATTTTCGTCAAATACTACCGGTGATACCTAAGGGTCGGCTAGAACAAATTGTTGGTGCATCTTTAAGACGTTCTGCAATGTGGGCAAGTGTGTGCGTATTGACTTTGAGCATAAACATGCGTCTGCATAGCAATCATCCTGCAAATTCTTCTCACGCATCCTTCTTGGAAGAGGTGATTTATATTATACATTATTCATTTAATTATTCATTTATATGTACTGATATGTTTCACATCATACTTAGATTGGGATCAGTACGCAAGATACTGTGGAACTTCCTCCAACGATACACAGGTGTCGAACTCTGCATGAACTAATTTCCAGAGTTTATCCACAACTAGATGTGCTCAGTGCGGTAACCCCATCCTACTTAACTGAGCGCACAATTCTTTCCGCTCGGAATGATGATGTCTGCGCCATCAATGATGCTGCTCTACAAATTTATCCTGGCGAGACGTATACCTACTTGGCAGCTGACATGGTGTCAGATGGGGACGAACTCTGTCGTTCTACCACTAATCAATATCCAAGTGAGTTTCTAAATTCTCTAAACCCGCCACGTTTACCGCCTTTCAAGTTGGAGCTAAAGGTCGGGTGCCCCATCATATTGTTGAGGAATATAGCCCCGAAAGATGGACTCTGTAACGGGACCAGACTAATGGTTATCAAGTGCGCATCACGGGTTATTGAGGCTAGAATTCTAACTGGTGACAAATCTTCGAATCTGTGTTTCATCCCGTGGATATCATTATCACCGTCGTCCAAAGATTTACCATTTCAAATGACTAGACGCCAATTCCCAGTACGCTTAACATATGCTATGACCATCAATAAGTCGCAAGGCCAGTCAGTCAAGTTTGTTGGTGTAGATCTGCGCTTGCCTGTATTCAGCCACGGTCACCTATATGTGGCCATGTCTAGATGCACGTCGGCTGATCGCATCAGTGTCCTTCTCCCTCCTAATGGATCATCTACCACGACAAATATTGTATATCCGGAGGTGTTGTTGGACTCGGTGTAAATATTACTACCTTTTTTAATGTTTTGCAACTTACGTTAGGTAATTGGTTCATGACTTTTGTTACGTTCCAAGTAATCAGCAAACTTCTTTCTTGGTAGAAAAATTATTTTGTCAGATTTTTGATTTGAAATGCTCTTCATTTGTTAGTTTTAATATATGACATACCTTTAGTCTATTCCTTTAGTAATCTTGAAATTAGGATTTTTGATTAACATTTTCCCTACCCAAAATATCAAAATTCATATCAAAATCAAAACCCTCGAACTAGGATGTTTCTAATTCGAATTTCCAATACCCTAATTTCAAAACTAATTGGCAGCACCTAATATTGTCATTTTGAGAGAGACTAAAAACTGAAAAGTACCTGATTAGATTCTCTCTTAGACACTTGGGAATGGAAAACAGTCCGCAAGTCCAATATTACGAACTGTCGTACTTATAGCTGCCGGAGATGAGAAGGCGGTGGCGTTATTAAATAATATTTTGAACATATTGATAGTAACCACTTGAGCCCGAATCAAGTCTCAAATTTACTGTCCCAAGAGTACTATTGATAGTAACCTTAAATTTTAAAGTCACATTGAGCCCAAGAGTAACATTTAGTCCTTGAACATGTTAAAACAACGTATCCTAACTTGAGCCATCTTGATTTACTGTTGAAATAAATATTCCCGGAACATACTTGATTTATACACTTTTTGAAGTGCGTATTTGTGTCTTTGTTTGGTGAGGGTGGTTTTTTTGTCCACTCATTGTCTTATAGTTTATGTATTCCTTTAATAAAATTTCGTCTGCAATAAAAAAAATAAGATAAAATTGTCTTGGTAAATCAATTGACTATCTGAACTTTCGGTAAATGATATTGGTGTTTGCGAACTTTACTTTGTATGTATAATCTATAAATTGATGCAGCAAGACCAAATGTGTTTTATAAGAGAAATTTGTGGAGCTGAAAATTGTATGTATAATCTATAAGAGAAATATGTAAATTCTTCTTCGCCTGCACTCCTGTACTTCCAGCTTCTTAACAGTTGCAGTTCTCAAAAACATTATATTATTACTTCTGGGATTTAGGATATTAACTGCACAAATTTTCCTCATCAAAAGAAGATGAAAACAAAGTTTGCTTAGTGATGTCGGAGTAATTTTTTAAGCTTAGATTGCACTTGTAATATCCGTGGACAAATATGTTCTGCCGGAAAAAAATTAAGTCTATTACTTGACAACAATTAAGTCCAGAATTTCATTGTTGTCGATTGATTACAGAGATTTATTTAGTATTTTTGTATTCCACTATACATGTAACGACCAGGAATTTTAAGCTTCTTATTAATTTTATCTGTGATTTAAAATTTTTGAGAGTTAATTTTTCAAACTTATTTAAACCTTATGTGGTTATGTGCTTATGTGAATTTAACCTATGCAAATAAATGCTAGGATTTTTATTAAAGGGAATCACTAATGGTTATTTAAATTAGTAGATTAACCCTGAGACTTTTATATCAGAATATTGATAAAAGTGTTAGTAATTATATATTCAAATTTCTTGAATATAGTGTTGAGATTTAGTCGTGATTAATTATTTATATTTGAGTAATTAATTGATAACGTATGAAATTATTGTTGTTGTTAATTTATAATTATTATAAATAAATAATAATTAATGAATTGGGAGTAATTAATTGATTATGTGTTGATTAGTTATTATTATGAGTAAATAATAATTAATGAGTAAGAGATTAATAAATATAATAATATTATACTTACTTGGTTAATTGTTTTATACAAGTATGCGATATATTAAACCTTGTAATATATGGTGGTTACATTCATATTATATAAAGTACAATGTGCACATTAATGTGGCTATGTATTATACATATAGACTATATAGTAAGATTAATTTCATTGTGTAGGTTACATAATATTTTGCTTATGTAACATGATGTGACCTTAATTGTATTATGTGAGATTGATAAATTTAAATGTATACATAAGAGCATGTGACAATGTATGGATGGACATTAATATGAATACCCTATCACCTTACATTAATAGCATTATTAATTGATAATGTTTTCCCATAAGTTATTATTATAATAACAGTTATTAAACACAATTATATTATATTTAGTGTTAATAGAAAATATACATGGATTATATGTATATTACTTGACACCTTGTAATTTGAAAATACACTATATACTTTTATTTTTACTCATTATAACCTAAGTTATATAGAATGAAATGTGTAACATAAGAGTATATTATTTAAACCAAGTGTTGTATTTTACAAATGCTGAGCTCTTACCTTGTCCCTAAAAGAATGTCTCACCTCTTATTCACGTGAACTCAAAGCCTAGCTACTCTACTTCTCCTCATTTTCTTCACCAAGTATAGAGCTAATGAGTTTGGGGGAGTGGGTTTCATGATTTGAAATACCAACTCCTCAACCACTTCTTGTTAACCACCATGTTCTTGTGCAATCCCTTGATTTAAACTAGTGAAAAATAGCATTGTATGGGTATAGATTTACCTATATATATAGCTCATCCTCTTCATAAATTCTTTTACTAAGAATTGCTTGAGTGTTGGAGTAAGAATAATACATATCAGTGTAGTAGCATTGAGAGAGTAAGAGATAGCAACAAGCCATATTACAGAGGTATAATCACTTACCTCCTTATTCTTCAATCTCTGTAAAATTCCATTCATGCTCTTCAATTTTATGTCTGAGATTTCTAAGTGATTGATTTTTTTCGAGTTAAGCATGAATTGATGATAATTGAATTGTGATATATGTTTGTTAAGTGTTATATGGAGTTATAATCATGTTAGAATTATGTAAAAAAATTGTTAGAATGATTTTCGTTGGAGAAAATTTGAGTTGGAATTGCAGAACTGCCGAAAACTGCACTGCTCTGTGCCTGGCCGCCAGCCTGCGCAGCTGCGCCAGTATTACACTGGCCAGCGGCGCAGCTGCGCCAGTGCCTGCCTGCAGAATTTTTTTTCCTTTTTGCTTTCTGCTCATGCGAACTTGATGATACCACTTTGGACAGGCTTGAATACTGATTTACTTGTGTATGAGTTCTTTAATACAACATACACATTGGTGAGCATGCTAGCACATATTAGGGAAGGAAACCTTGTGTTTATAAAATAAACTTATGATTTCAAACATGAACTTTGAGACAGTGTGGTATATGTGCATTCTAATTTCATGAACATAACCGTATCGACTATGTTGACATGAAATGAACGTTTAAAGTGTGTTCACGCACTAGCATACGTGTTTGAAAGACTTAAAGGTTTACAAAGGAAAACTTATGTTTTGAAAATGAAACTTGTAGCTTTGAATGCGAGCTTTGTCATATAAGTAACACGCATGTATTCTGATGTTATAAGCATGATAGTAGGTTTATATTAACTTGAAATGCATGTTTAAAATGTTGAACAAGTTAGCATACGAGATTGATGAATTTAAGATATTTTCAAAGGAGAGACTGAAGACGTTTTTAAATAAGAAACTTAAGAACTTTGAAAAGAGAACTTAACCAAGACTTAGTGTACTTTGCAAATGGAAACTTAGAATGTGGAAGCTAATTAGCATTGATTACCATATGAATTGTATTATGATCATGCAAGCATGTTTATTAGGATGTCATTATGCCTATAGACATATTAACACGAACCGCACTTGGTTAAACACAGATTTCAACTATGCATGCATACTCATAGAAAGTGGATTCCTAAGGCATGAATTATGATGATTAAAGTATATGTGTGTAGTATACTAGAGCATACATATTAAGTATTATTTAACCTTGTTATGTGATAACATGACTTTAGAAGCATGAATTTGTATTGTTTAAAGTATGTGAATTATCGGCATGAAAACATATGACTCTGAAATTGGATTAGGATGAGCATGCTAGTTTCGAATGAGAAATTACAACATGATAAGTATGTGTATTAGTGTAATGGCAATAGTTGCATGATAGGGTCACGCCGGGACACTTTCAGACCCAAACAATTTGCTTAAGTCGGATTTTAACAGTTAACATATTATGATGCTATAAATAATATGTTTGATATTGAACGTGGTCTTATGTGATAGAATTATATAGTGACTAGATTTTAGTATGTGTATTAGTTTATACTAATTGGAAGAGACCGACTTGTTAATGTTAGGTCGTTCCAACGCAATTTTATTAAAGCTAGAATTTATTTGTAGCTGAGCAAACAGGCAAGTTCTCTAACTTTACTGAAATTTATATTGAGCAAGTTTCCCTGACTTACACTTATTATTTGCGCAAGTCTCCCTAATTTTACTCAATTTTATATTGAGCAGGGTATTATTATATTGCAAGTTCCCTATCTTCCTCAAGTTATTATTGAGCAAGTATTTTAAATCCTTGCACTACTTTATTCAATTACTCGAGTAAGCGAGATTCTAAACTTCACCTTATTTGTGCAAGTTCCTATCCTTCTCATATTGTTTTGAGCAGGTTATTATTGTATTGTGAAAGTTCCCCGAACTTCACATTTTGAGTATCGTGAAAGTTCTCCGAACTTCACATTTTGAGTATTGTGAAAGTTCCCCGAACTTCACACTTTGGTTATTGTGAAAGTTCCCCGAACTTCACACTTTGGTTATTTTGCAAATTCTCGAACTTCATTTCTTTATTATGAAAGTTCTCTAAACTTATACAAACTCGTAAATTGTGCAAGTATCTTATCTTTGTGTTTACTTTACTCAAAGAACGTTGTAAGCAAATGTCCTAACCTATGCATTTACTTTATGCAAGGGATCTATTATGGTGAAATTCCCCAAATTTCACTCTTTGATGTTGTAAGTGTCTAAGCCTATGCAGTTATTTTATGCAAGGAAATCTAGTATTGTGCAAGTTCTCCGAACTTCACACGCTGAATATTGTGCAAGTTCCCCGAACTTCACACGTTGAGTATTGTGCAAGTTCCCCGAACTTACACAAATTCCTATATTGTGCAAATTCTAAACTTCACTTTGTGCAAGTTCTCTATCCTTCTCATATTATATTGAGTAGGTTATTGTTGAATCGAAGGTTGTTTACTTAATTGCTTGAACTTTATTTCCAAGCATGTTATTTAGTGGTTTAATTACTTATCAATTATTCCACATCGATATTATTGATGTCCGCACCTAGTGCATTTGAGCTCGTACAGTCTTGGACTTGTACATTATTCAAGGTTCTAAATTTCTTGAACCATGTCAGTAAGAGTCTGAACCTTTGCTCGGTCAAACTAGTGTATGAAGTTTTCTTTGAAGCTATCCAAACCAATTGATGGTAAGGATTCTTAGACGGAACAGAACACCCCTCATATGTAAGAGTGTGCCCAGGTATCTAATATATATGATACGAGTAAGCAGATTTAAGTGTTATGCATATTCACGTTGTGCCCGAGGCTGATCTCCTCGAGGTACTAAGTTTCTGTAGCCAGAAGCCAGTAATTCTAAAAAGGGTCACTTAGCTATTGAACCCATTGGAAAGTTATAGTTCAGCGTCTACTCGACTATCAGTCATTCTAAAGGCAATTATTATCTTTGCTTTTAATACTCATATTGTTAAATTGTTCAGATGTTCATAGTGTTGAATCATGCAGGTTGTTGAACCTTACAAATATTCATATTATTGAATCATTCTATTATTCGTACTGATTCGTTCAGATATTCATATTGTTGAATCGTTCAGATATTCATATTATTGAATCATTTTAATATTCATATTGTTGAATCTTTAAGATATTCATTTTGTTGAAATCGTTGTCAGATATTTTTCCATTCATCATGATATATCCTTTATTATTGTATCTAAACTTGCTGAGCAAACTTGTTGCTCATTCTTGCTATATCATGACTTATATTGCAGTTAAGCCCAAGCCCTCAGGGAAGGACAAGGGTAAAGGAAAGATTTAGGATGGTTTGCAAGGAGCAGACTTTATCTTTATATCTAGTTTAATTACTGTTAATGTAATATGAATCCTAATGTTTATTCTAGGGTATGTTTGTATTGATGTATTAAGGTTATCGAATCTTGGGACTAGTAACACCTTTTGAATGAACGACGTACGTTTATTATATTCTGCATTTTTAGTTATCGTATGTTGTTAAAGGTGGATGTAAGTATTGTATCGTGGCGACCGGACCAGGGTCAGAGGACCCGGATTCGGGGGTGTCACAATACATACCGAGTAGTAGTAGTAGTAGTAAATAAATAAAATAGAGTATAAATCGGGCTTCTTTCCCTCTTTTAATCCAGTTTTCCAAACAGGTCAGCCCCTCTCTCTAGTTTTTTTACTATATCAAATTGTTAGCGGTTTTCACTCTGATTTCCAATTTGCTCCGGATTATATTTATGCTACCTGTTCATCTACATTTCTGAGCCTTAACTTAGTTTAGCTTCAAAGCCAGGGAGAAAAAATAAAGAAAAAGAAAATTTCAGTCTTCAAGTAAGCAGCCAGGTATTTGGGTTACTGCTTTAACTCCTTGTAATGGCAATACAAATCAACTTTTTTTATACCATACACTTCCCCTCGATAAAGTTGTCTATGTGATTCCCATGGATATTTTTAATTTTTATGGAGAATTCTTCTTGAGGTATTTCTATCTGATTGATTTCAGATCTTGGTAGGATGCATGGTCTTGAGTTCACTTTCCTGGCAATTTTGGGGGCCATTGCGAGCAGCCTAGAAGGGGTGACATCACATGGAGATCAACCTCTTTCAAGAATTGCAATTCTCAAGGCAGTATTAGCTGTTAGTGAGATTGCTTTTGTTAAAGCCTCTCCTTCAGTTCTTGGATTGAAGGTTAGTTTTAGTAGCATGTCACCGTGTCTTGCTTTTAGCAATTCAGTAAACATGTAGAAAATGGTTGTCCTGTCATTCGTTATACATGAATTTACGGTTAACATATTTTACTTACATAATGGAAATCAACTTCACCATTGTAAGTGTATATAGTTTTTTGATCCATTATTATTTATAGAAAATGTTGATGAAATATTTTCAATCAAAAAACATTTCAACTTCACCATAGCCGGATCCAAAATTCTGTAAGGCTTTTAATTGAGGAATGGTCAAATCTTTGTTGGGTTGATTCCACTATAGGCCATCTTGGCTTAGGCACACAATCGGGCAAGGTTGGCATAACTGACAGTCATTAGAAAATATGGTAGTATTATTTGGATTGATGAATGAATTCTTTTATGTTCTAGGGGCAAAATTCAGAATGGGTTACTCTTGAATTTAGCAGTCCAAACCCTTCGATTGATGATTGGATTGGAGTATTTTCTCCCGCAAACTTTAGGTAAAGTAGTCACATTTGTATACTCTTTACTTCTTCGAGATATAGTGATGGCTGGAATTTCAAATAGATATTTTCTCCTTTAATATTATACTATGTTGTTTATAAATACTTTGATGGAGCTACATAGATTTTGTATTTCACTACTTTCAGTTCTTCCACATGCCTCCCTGAAAATCCGAGAGATTATCTTCCGCTATTATGTACTGCACCTATTAAGGTTTGTGCTCTTCTGCACTGCTTTGAAATTTTTTTGGACTCCTAAGCCTGCTTTATGTTATAGTGGGTGAAGAGGCTGTATTTTTGTTATTAATCACCATTTTTGTGCAGTACCAATATGCAAATTACAGCAGTCCCAAGTACATAGATACTGGAAAAGGATCATTAAAGTTTCAAATGGTCAATCAAAGATCAGACTTCTCTTTTGCGCTGTTTAAAGATGGAGTATTAAATGTATGTGTAGAGCTGCTTTAATTGCTCTAGATATACACATTTCCCTTAAGAGTTTTAAATGTCAACAGAGCCTGATCATAGTAAAATAATTAATAATAAAAACTATCGCTGCACTTGGGGGCAAACTTACCTATCAAAACATGAAAATAATAAATGAAAATTGTAACAAGGAAACAAAAGTAGCTAAAATATTGATAAATTGAGAAAGAGTCTATGAAAATTGCTTCAGGGTGAGCAAAAGAAACTAAACTGCACTGTTGACAATTTTATAGTCACCATTGATAGTAACAATATTTTGGCAGAAGGGAATCCAAAATTACTAATATTGTGAGAGTCCCGTTTGTCCTTTTTTACCCTTTTCCTTACACCTTGGTTTTGAGTTTTTAAAACTTAGGAAATGAATTCTCATGTTGGTAATATTTTTAAGTTGAGAAAGGTAAAGGAAACAAGAAAATTTGGTCCAACTCTCCTTAATAATTTTCCTAACCAAAATGGTAAGATTTGCAAGGAAAAGAAAATTGACTTAGTGAAACTTTCCTTTGTTCCCTTATTAATAAAACATCGATAAATTTTGACAGACACATCCCTTATTGTCTATCTTTTTCTTACCAAATTCACACAAAAAAATTTAGAGAAGGTTATATTCCTTTCATTTCCTTTCTTAGACTTTTTAAAATTTTAAATTTATTTTGATTCCTAACCCGAAAAGGCTCATAAACAGACTTTTTTAAATTATTGAGTATTTTCTGTAATATTTTTTCCAATAACAAAATTTGAGTTCAAAAAATAAAATAAATTATGTCTCAAAGTATGTTATAGGCAAATCTTGGTAAGTATAAAAGAAAGTTAAAAAAGTCAACTAAGACTTTCATTTTTGGACGGATGAGTTTTTAATAAGGGAGTACGTAAGCCTTATATGGTATTGTGAATAGGGTCTGCTGAAATTGTGGTGTTTCCTTTAATCACTCTATGCATTACTAAATTTGATTCTGGTCGGAGTGTCGTGCCGTCTTCAAGTTTTTTCCTTTAATCACTATGGATGTTTCCGTCTTTTGTAAAGTTAACTAATTATACATGGTTATGATGATTTTTGGGTATGGAATGATGGTTTTTTTGGTGGTTTGGATATGTATTGATGATTGTATGTTTTGTAGACAGGTTTAGAATTTTCTGGATATTTTTTTTTAAAGGAAACTTCGCCGAATTTTCGTGAAATTAGTACCGACTAGCTTGATGTTTTGGTGGTTGGATATGTGTTGATGATTGAAGTATGTATTAATTGTTGTGGTGGTATATGTCTTTAGATAATGTAATATTTTTCATTACGCCGTGCCTTTATGTTATATGTACATCATGCATTGGTATTAATCTAATCTAATTTCAAGATGGTTGTTATATGTACATGATGCGTCTAGATTTTATGTCACTAGGAGATAATTCTCCTCTTAGTAGCATGTGTTTGTTAATAAATAGTAGTGCAAGTCCCAGATATCTGTCAAAATACTGAGTTGTAATGACAAAATTTAAGTAAACAAGTGGTATATAAATTCACGTGGTAAATTTCTTACCTTATGTGATCTTGATAGATTTACTTAGCTAAACGAAGTTCATGGAAGCAAGTTGCATCTTTACATTAACCAACTACTTTGTCCTTCTCTTACTCTCTTTTGTTATATATCTTTTGGAGATTCTTGTAGTCATTGTTTCTCTTTGTTTTCTTCCTGGGCAAATCACAAAGAAATGCTTACCACAAATCTTAAAACTATAAAATCTGGAGCATTTGGTTCTAGAAGGATGCATTGGTATTGATGATGATAGCCTTGCAGCCCTTAAACATGGGTTCAAGACGTTACAAGTAACCATATTTGTAAAAGTAAATGGATTTATGAAATATGAAGTCTTTTTTATCGTGCTCTCTTTTTTATTTGCATATTAGAGGTGCGATATCAGAAATAATATGAAGTAAATGGATTTATGAAATATGAAGTTTGTTGTACTGTTGTACATGTAAAAATTATAACAGAATTTAAATTATCTTACTGGTCACGTGTTTCTTTATTTCGTAAGAGATAGATCAGGGAACCATCCTAGCAATTGTCAAACTTATTGATTCGTTCAATCTGCTTCATCCACTGTTTGCTGGATTGCTAATGAACCTATCTTTTCTAAACATACCCTCAATATGTCGAGTTGTGAGAATGTAAGTCATGTGGGTTTGTCTTCTCTTACTGATTAAGTTGGATCTCTACGACAACTTACCTTAGCATATGGCTCTCCTGTAAGTCTCTCAACTCTTATGCCTTCCAGTAGTGACTGATTTTCTTTTTGCTTATAGATTTCAGTTTATGGTGGTTCAGGTGACTCTTGCTCTTGCGAAGAGTTTGCAAAACCTTTCCATGTTGCAATCAATCAAATTAGATGGTTACCAGGTTACATGTTCTGGACTGAAAGCCATTGGAAATTGGTGTATTTCATTGAGGGAGCTAAGTTTAAGTAAATGCATGGGAATGACTGATGAAGGTCTATCATCCCTTGTGACAACACACAAAGACTTGAGGAAACTAGACATCACATGTTGCCGCAAAATAACTTACTTTTCAATTTTTTGTGTTCATAATTTATTTTTATTTTTTTGTGAATTATACAGTGCCTTCAGGCCAATAGGCCATGTTTGTTTGAGCCTTGAGGATACATACATATATAGAAGTAATTCTTCAACTCCCTCTTTGCAGCCTGAACCAGCCTCTGGATATCAAAAAGCAGGAAAACTAAAAGCGTTTCCCCCAAGGGAAAGTAGGTTCCCAATCCAAAGTGCAAGCCACCAATATGTCTGAAAGCTGGAGAGCATGCATGTTTCCTCCAAACAGTGAAACAGAGCTTCAGAGATGGTTCCTGGATGCCTACCTTGACCCAAAACAGAAGATATACATACTCAAGGTATGCATGACTGATCATATTGCCAGTCCCCATAACATATTCTTTTGCACTGATGTTGTCATTTCATGTTTCACAAGTGGTTGAACAAGTTGGATTCCTTCTTGGCTCAGAGATATATATTGTTCTAGCGGAAGGCTTCAGCAACCAAGGTTAAGGTTCCCATGGCTCAATCAAACTGCTTAGCTCTCCAGAATCCACTACTCTTTGAAATTTGTTCTTTTCATCAGTAGAAAAATCATCAAAACTGATTTAGACTCCTGTAGAGAAAAGTAGACAATAAAATCGGATCAGATTGAAGCAATATAACCAAAAAAAATAAAATTAGGCAAACACATGATTTAGGGGTGAAACAAGATTAAGTTTGCAAAATTTAATAATGAAAGAGATGGAGGCAATGCCGCGAATACCAGACATAATCTTTTGAATAGTCTCCTCTAATAAAGTTGAATTTGAGAAATTTGTGCTTTGTACCTTGTTTTCACGAACCATTTATTATTTATTTTACCTGCCTTTTTTATTGCCTTTCTTGAGACCTTTTTTTCTTAGATTGATTGAACTTTGCATCATAAAGTCTAAAGTAGTAAAATGGATGTTTTTCATAGTTTGATAGTTCTAGCATTCTGAAAAATCTGAAATAACTCTGCTATTTTGCTGACCTTTATGACACACAGAAAACTCTTGAGAGTTGAGTCTATGGTCTATTTGATTGCAACGTCTACATAAGACAACTATCTAACTCTCACAGCTTAACATATTTTATGATAAGTAATTGGATGAAATTTCATTTTGTAGTGGAATGATTATAGGGGATTTAGCTTAAATGACGAATTTGTCATGAATTGCTAATTCTAGATTATACTCTGCTATTATTATTGGAGCCAATATTTTTGGTTATGGTCAAATTTTGCAAAGTTTTTTTTTCAAAAACTAATAGAGAAACGTGTTAGAGAATAACAACACAGCGAAAAACAATAGCAAAGAAAAAATTAAAAGAAAATAATCGATGGCAAGACACAAGATTTACGTGGTTCACCCAAAAAATTAAAATGAAGTTTTAATATTTATATTAATTTAGTTTAAAGAACTTTGAGTTGTGTTGGTCTATATGCACACCTTTCAATCCTACTCGAGAATTTCGATAAAAGAAAAAGAGGCATCAAAGCAAAAAACATTTCACTAAACAAAATTAGATCTTGAAGGGGAAATGATTGGCTTATTTCCAATTGGCCTCACTAGATTTTGTATCCATAAACTACATTGCAGTTAAGGAAGCGTTTTAGGGTATGTTTAGTTATAGTGTTTATAGTATTTGCTACAGTAATGTTTAGTGCGTTTGGTCACTATAAGGTGATTTTAAATTTCAAACTTTACTTTTATGAATTAAACTTTACTTTGAACAGACAATAAGTGATTTAAAGTGATTCAAAATAATTTAAAGAGATTCAGGATAAAAGTGATTTAAATTGATTCAGGATAAAAGTGATTCTTTTAATAAAAAGAGTTGATATATCAAGACCTTTGCTAAAATAGATGAAGACAAACTTGTTAACATGGATAGAAGAGGACCTTTTAGTGATAGACGTTGACATTGTTCTTCGGTGGTATCTGTAACATTTTAACTTTTAATTTTACAATGAGGTTCATTCTTTGTAGGATTGGAGTGAATTTGTCAACAAGAACGATAAAGTATATACAATGGAACTTTGTGGATGGGACCGACATAATCAGGTAAATCTACTTTTTATGTCACTGTATCAAAATAACTTTACTATTCCTATAATATAAATAGTGTTATATATATTATTTATGTGAATAATTTAGGTGGTTGTGCATTCTTCTCATTGGGCAAAGTGCGTTCATATTGATACGAGGACATTAAGGATAGTGATAAAGAGAAGGTTTGAAGGGATGAAGAAGACATTTAAGAGAGTTAAATGATATGCAATCCAATACCGTCCTGTCCACCTTTGACGATGACTAACCCATCACTGACCAAACAATTGTCTAGGTGTGAAAGTCTCTCTGACTAAGACTATATTTCTCTACTTCTCATGCAGACACACAACACACACAATACATGCAAAAACACACACACATATTTGTAACCAATCAAACACTCGCAAATCAAACTCATGCACCATTATACTGCCACCAATACAGATTTATGAGTTAAATCATTAAGCAAATGAACCATTTGTTGAAATGGTACTAAGAATACTTTATTTGATTGTAAGTCTACATTCATCCATATCTTTTCTTAAACAAATTGATAATTTGTTACAATCTCTCTAAATTCTTACTTATATCAATCTAAATCATTCCTCCCACTACATACAAATGTGTGTGCTCATTTTTTTTTAGATAATTCAGGGTAAAGTAAGAGTTTTTATGTTTCGGATTTATAGTTATTTTATTTTGACTAACATATTTCGATAATTTTTATATTTCAAATATTTTCAGGTACACATTGAAGGATACTTAATGTAAGCTGTAAAGAATACTTGGTGTAAGCTGTAAAGTAATGGGTCTTATGCAACATGTTGTTTCTCTATTTTCTGCACGTTTGTATTTTTTGTGTTCTGTCTTTTGTAAAGTTAACTAATTATACGTGGTTATGATGATTTTTGGGTATGGAATGATGGTTTTTTTAGTGGTTTGGATATGTATTGATGATTGTATGTTTTGTAGACAAGTTTAGAATTTTTTGGATATATATTTTTAAAGTAAACTTTGTCGAAATTTCTTAAAATTAGTACCGACTAGCTCGATGTTTTGGTGGTTGGATATGTATTGATGATTGAGTATGCATTAATTATTGTGGTGGTATGTGTCTTTAAATAATGTAATATTTTTTGAATTTTAATCTAATTTTTCGTTGCGCCGTGCCTTTAGGCACGGGTTATCGCTAGTTAATAAATAAATAAGATCGTCTCCAAAGTAGATGCTTTATAATCATACATGATTGGCTTGTATGCATACTACTTTCAATCTCCCACTTGCACTAAAGCCAATCATCATGGTATCTCATACCTTTCTTCTCTAAGTGACGATTAAACTACTGTTATGTTAAAGCTTTAGTTAATGGATCTGCAATGTTATCTTGAGAGTATATATGCTCATCTTTCAATGATTTCTTTAATCATAGTGCCGCAAAACATGTTTAGATTCAAGATGAGACTTAGGAACTATTCCTAGTTCTGTAATAAACTTTTTATCCGAAACATCAACTTGCAGCTTCACTTACAATTATATACTTTGTCTTTGTCACTAACCCAGTAACTTTTTGCTGTTTGGAACCTTTCCAATTTACTGCACCAGCTTTCAAGGTAACGACTTACCCTAAAGTGCATTTTGCTGTCGTCTTGGTCAGTCTGAAAACTTGAGTCTGTTTAGTCCTCTAGTTTAATTCAGACCCATCATGTGTCATTATGACATCCTTAGTGTTAGTTAAGTACTTTGAGATGTTTATCACTGTCTTACAGTGATCTTCTCCAGACTATGACTGATCAACATCAAGTCTCATATATTTTATTGCATACATGATAGTAACTCATGCGATCTCTCTTTTACTGAGGGCAATTTTAGAGAGATACACTCCATAGCTCATCATCATGAGGCACCTTTTGGAGTTTGCCATGCTAAACGCCTTTAGCATCTAATGAATATACGTTTCCTTGGGTTAAGCCGAACATCCTTTTAAATCTAGTAATACAGATTTATATCCCCAATACGGGATGTTCTACCCAAATCATTCATGGAGGAATGTTTAGACAACTTAATTTTGATCGATTTTAGCATATGAATTTCATTCTCTATCAGTAATATATCATCAACATATAATACAAGAAATGAAACAAGGCTCCCACTAACCTTCTTGTACACACATGGTTCAATCTCGTTTTTCATAAAATCAAACTCTTTGATTGGCTCATCAAAACGAATGTTCCATCTACGAGAAGCTTGCTTCAATCCATAAATGGATTGTTGTAGCTCATATACATGATTTGCTTCAACTATTAATACAAATCCATCTTGTTATATCATACATACATTCTCATTTAATATTGTATATTTGAGGAAGAGCGTCTACACGTCCATTTTGCCAGATTTAGTAATAATAAGCTGCAACCGTAAGTAAAATCCAAATGAACTTGAGCATTGCTTCTAAGATCCATTTTGATTTTATGGTCATCTACCATTTCCCTGAGTCTTTATTACTCATAGTCTGTTCGTAATTCAATGGATCATCATCATTCATGACGTGTACCTCATCGTCGTACTTTATAACGAATCCATACCTCTCAGGTATCTTCGGTACCTTTCCATATTTACGAATAGGGTGTTGTACAATAGGTGTCTCTACTTGGACAGATTCATCCACTTGATCTGTAGTGGTTTGTGGTTCTTGAATTTCTTCAAGATCTAATTTCCTCCAACTAGCCCCTTCAAGGATAAACTCATTTTTCCAAGAAGCCAGCGTGTTTCACAACAAACACCTTTTGCTCAGTAGGATTGTAGAAATAGTATCCTAAACTTTCTTTAGGATATTCCACAAAACATGCACTTATCTGATCTTGTCCCAAGCTTATCATATTGAAACCTTTTCACATAAGCTGGACATCCCCAAATCTTAACATGCTTAAGACTAGGTTCCTCCCTGTCCACATTTCATATGGAGTCTTGGGGATGGATTTCGAGAGGACCTTATTTAGTAGATATGAAGCCGCTTCTAGGGCATAACCCCAGAATGGTACTGGAAGATCGGTAAAACTCATCATGGATCGAACCATGTCCAACAATGTTCTATTTCCCCTTTCAGATACTCCATTTAACTGTAGTGTACCCGGTGGAGTCCATTGTGAGATTATACAGTTATCTTTGAGACAATTGAGAAACTCACTGCTTAAGTATTCACCACCTCGATCTGATCAAAGAATCTTAATACTTTTGCCCGTTAGTTTCTCTCTTTCAATTCTGAACTCTTTGAACTTTTCAAATGATTCAGATTTGTATTTCATTAAATACACATATCCAAATCTTGAGTGATCATCAGTGAAAGTAATAAAATAAAAATATCTATCCCGTGCATTCGTTGTCATAGGTCCACAAACGTCTGTGTGAACCAACGCTAACAACTCTGTAACTCTTTCTCCTTTTTACTAAAAGGAGATTTAGTCATTTTACCCATGAGACAAGATTCACAAGTTGGATATGATTCATAATCGGATAGCTCTAAGAGCCCATCCTTATGCAACTTGGATAATCTTGTTTCATTGATATGACCGAGTCAACAATGCCACATATAGGTATAATTAATATCATCTCTTTTTCTTTTCTTAGTTTGTTCTATTTGAAGTATATTTTCATGCAAGTCAAGTATATAAAGTCCATTTCGCAAATTACCAATACCATATAAAACATTGGTTTTATAAATAGAACAACTATTGTTCTTTATAATAACGTAAATTCCTTCCATATCCAATACAGAGATAGAATTAATGTTTCTAATGATATTCGAAAAAAAATAACAATTATTTAGATAAATGGACTTGCCCGAAGGCATCGCTAAACAATAAGTCCTTACAGCTAATGCAGCAACCTTTGCTGTGACGAACAAGATTTTTGTAATTTAATGTGAATATTTATTGAATTAAATAAATATCAATGATTTAATTATTGAGTTAAATAATTAATTGATGAAATTATGGTAGATTAAATTAATTATATATGTCACGTTAGTTAAATTAATGTGGTGAATTTTATATTCAAAGTACGTATTTAATTGAGCTTATTTGATTAATATATTAATTAATAAGCATAATGTTATTCTAATTAATTTAATAATTAATTAGAGATTTAATGATTTGACATAATTAATAAATAAGAATTTTAATTATGTGACTATGTGAATTATTTTGGAATTATGCAATTTTATTTAATTGATTTAAATAGGATTATTGATTAATTAAAAGTGTGACATTATTAAACTATATTATAGTAAGTTAATTAAATTAATGGGAAAGGAGGAATAAAAGGGGCAAGCAAACAAAGCCTTAGTGGGGGTTGGAGCCAGTTAACCCATTATGGGATTAACTAACGACCCATAACCCACGACTTCTAAATTACTCGTATATCATATTAGTAGTATATCATATATCATTTATTACATTCATCAGTTAAGAAAGTTAGAGAACACAGAGAGAAAAAGAGAAAAATTTGAGAGAGACTGAGATTGAAGAAGGTTTGGAGAATCAAAGAAGAGTTTCCTATCATCTAAACAAGAATCAAAGGGTAAGAATCCAAGTTATAATCTCTATTTCTCATGTTCTTGAGTTTTCATAGAAAAATTAGTTTCAGTTCTCTGTAAATGAATTTTGTGACTAATACATGAGAAAGTGATTGATATATGTTACGTAGTATATATAAATCATTATATGATGTTTATAAACTATTTTGGTTGAATTAATCCATTAGATTGTGTTTAAAAAGAGAGTTTTGAGTTTACAGTGAAAATATTCAAAAATGGCTTGTATGTATGAAATTTGATGCCTTAGTTGCATGTAAAACTGTAAATTGACAATTTAATATGTTTGTACATGTAAAAGCAAAAAGAACGAAACTTAAACGGACTGATTTGGTGTTATAACGAATCTGTATTGTGTGATTTCATGAAAATTGACGAAACTTTGAAAAATAGCAAAAACATGGAATTTATGGGTTTAAATTTAGTTGTTTAAGTTGTCAAAATCATGCTATAAGTGTTGGGTTATACTTCTGTAAAGTCTAGAATTGATGAGTATGATTAATTTATTGTTTGAGCAAAGTTTTGGGTGCTCTGTTCTATGTTATTCGCGAACTACAAATTCTGAAACTGGCGTGTGGAGCTGCAGTGCCAACTTTAAGCCTAAGAGTGGGGTTGCAGCGCCAGTGGAGCTGCAGCGCCAGATTTAAGTCTAAGAGTGGGGCAGCAGCGCCAGTGGAGCTGCAGCGCCAACTGTAAGCCTAAGAGTGGGGCTGCAGCGCCAGTGGAGCTGCAGCGCTAGACTTAAGCTTAAAGTCCAAGCTGCAGCGCCAGTGGAGCTGCAGCGCCATTTTTAGTTCAAATGGTGGAGCTGCAGCGCCACTTGGTAATTTTTCCCAAAAATGAGATTTTAATTATTCAAGTTCAGAAAATGTAATTGGAACCTAATGTAATAAACATAAAGACATGATTAAACATATAATAAGAGGTTAATAACTTATATTACGTGAGTAATTAATAAGTTAATTGCATGACTTGAATCGTTAATTGTATAGTCCAATAACGTGCTCAAGACCGATGTGTGTGATTCGATACGTATATCGAGTTATTGATTAATGTGTATTGTGTACGTATTGATATGTAGGATTTAATAAAGAACGTGAATTATAAATTATAGCTTGTGCAAGAGGCAAGTTTCCTATCCTTAAACTTGTTTAATATTTTGCAAGTTTCCTAAACTCAAATCTTACTTTTACATTGAGCAAGTTCTTATCCTTGTTTATTCAAGTTGAGATTTTCATATGAGATATTACTATTTTTTTTAAGCATGATTCAGCTATACAATACTTATTCGATTGTATACTCTTGAGATTTACCATTCAAGTTGAATATCGATGATATTGTTGAACTTATAGGACTAGTGAACCCTTATTTATTCGACTAGTCCATAGTTGATGTACGTTCTAAATTCTAGAATACCTATTGAGCTTATCCAAACCAAACTTCCTTTGGTGCGGACTCTGATGTCAAAACTGAGATGAACAACCCTTTAATAGGGGATTATTTACGCTTTAGCGTTGAGATATTGTGCACAGTATGGTACTAAGGGCTGATCCCCCTAAGTACGAGAAGTAGAGTCCATAGTCTTATGACTGTTAAAGGTTTAAAGTATAAACACTTTACAACCTAGGACATAGTTCAAGGTCTTATGACCCTCAGATGTTCTTTTGATTCCTATTATTTATCCTCGAGTCAGAAGTTGAGTTTCTTTATTCAGATGTCTTTGATTTACTCGTATGTTATTGTATTGTTGTTATATTATTATACTTGTGGGCAATCGTGCTCACTCTTGCGTAATAATAACATTGCAGTTAAGAACGAAAGGTCCGACGAGCCTTCTACTAACAAAGGCAAAGGCAAAGTTAACAAGTGATGAAGACTTGTTGTTTATTTTAATTGTTATGTTTCAGACTTATATTAGAGTTGTGTAAGACTTATTTATTTGTTTATGTTCCGCACAAATGTTTAAGGTTAGTATGACCTGGGATTTATTTTATTTATTACTTAGATGTTGTAACCCCATAAGGGGAGGATTTATTCTATTTATTGCATGGTTTGCATTTACTATGGGTAGATAGATAGATGATATTCGTACAGTGAACACCAAGTCCCGTGGAATTGAAGTACCCGGATTTGGGGGTGTCACATTTGCTCCATTCCCCACTCGTAGGATGACCTCATCATTGCTCAGCTTCCTACTTCTGACCAGTCCCTACACAGTATTACATATGTGAGAACCACGGCCGGTATCCAATACCCAAGTAGAATTATTACTTTCAGAAAAATTAATTTCA
Source organism: Panax stipuleanatus (assembly GCA_020205555.1). Lineage (NCBI taxonomy): Eukaryota > Viridiplantae > Streptophyta > Magnoliopsida > Apiales > Araliaceae > Panax > Panax stipuleanatus. The sequence goes on from CM035119.1 coordinate 80,507,323, forward strand.
ATCATAAACAAACCATGATTGGAAGTCGAAGCTTCTCCAAGCTTCTTCTCTGCTAGAAATTTCTTGCAGTTCCTTTTCCAATGTCCCGACTCGTTGCAATGGAAGCACAATCCTTTACCAGCTGGTTCAGGTTTCTTTTGCTCCTTTTCTTTCCCCTTTCACTTAGCCTTCTTGGATTTTTTCTTTTCAGAAGACACCTTGGGCCTCTTCCTTTTATTGAAAGAATCCACCATCAAGACTTGGTTCTTCTTGGATGGGAAGTGACCTTCTGTAGTTTTCAGCATGTTAAGCAGCTCAGGCAAGCTGATATCTAGCTTATTCATGTAAAAATTAACCACAAACTGCGAGAAGGACACAAGGAGTGATTGCAAGATTAAGTCTTGACTCAACTCCCCATCCATGATGAACCTAAGCTGTCCAATGCGTTCAATCAAATTGATCACCTTTAGAACATGAGTCTCGACGACAGTGCCTTCGGTCATCCGAGATCGGAAGAGCTCCTTAGATATCTCATGTCCAGCAGTCCTACTTTGTTCACCATACAACTCCTTGAGGTGAAGCAGCATAGCAGGAGCATCCATTTTTTCGTCCTGACGCTGAAGCTCGTTATTCATAGATGCGAGCATAAAGCATTGAGCCACAGATGTATCATCTTGCCACTTATTGAAAGTGGCAATCTCTTCCTCAGAGGCTGTTTCTGAAACAGATTCAAGGACAGTTGAATTTAGGACATAAGAAATCTTTTCAGCAGTGAGAACAATTCTCAGATTTCTTAGCCAATCATCATAATTCGGGCTGGTAAGCTTATTTGCATCAAGTATGCTTCGTAGTGAGATTAGTGATTTTGACATTTTTAAAATTTTGCATGTGAAAAGACAACATTTTAGCAAACATTCATTTTTATTAATTTTTGCATATCAAAATAAATTTAGGTATTTATTTTAAATTAATATCTCCCACTATTTTCATCAAACTATATTACCCTCACCTATATAGTTCGGCAACATCTAATTAAAGATTTGCTAGTGCGAATAAGGATCCCATTTCAAATGTATATAACCATGTGGATAGCACAACAAGCGATATACAAATAAATAGGTAGACAACTCTTGTCAATTACATCACCATGTAAATCCTTTTATTTTACCTCTTAAATCATAATGGTCAAGTGTGTACACATCCGAACTAAAATGATTTAAGTTAAGTCCAACCTAGCACTTCCATAAATTCCAAAAAAAATATATTCGTCCTTGTGGATAGCACAACAAGACTATATTGTTTAATTTTCTTGATAAGCATCAAATGTGATTAATTAACATCTTAAATAATCAATACTCGCCTTGTGGATAGCATAACAAGCTCATATTAAATATTTAATACTCTATTAATTTATCATGCTAGAAGGTGACGTTCGATATTCGAAATATCTTTGAACGCTTCGGACTTTATCTTGTTTCTTTGAGGAATTTGTTATTATTTGTCTCATCTTGTTTAGCACGCATGCACACACACACACACACACACACATACATACATATATATATATATATATATATATATATATATATATATATATATATATAATACGCGTCATTTTATTAAACATGCGAAGCATGTTTGCATAAAATATAATATATATAATATTTAGCATGCAATATAGAATATTATATTCCACCCGGATTGATTATGGACTTTTATTCTAGTTTGGTTCACTAGAGCCACCAAGTGAACCAAAAGGTCAAACCTAGGAGTGCAAGAATTTAAATTTAAACGTGACTATTACATTTAAACCCTGGCTCCATACAAACGGGTCTTCACGCGCTCTTTGCTCTTTGGTCTTCAATTTCTTCAAGATAATTCTAACTATTTCTATTACATTAAACTATTTAATTTAAATAGAAACCTTGATCAGCAGTCAAGGGAAGTACATAGGAGGGAGATACAATTTACATCAAAAAAAAATAAAATCATAGAAGGCGAGGTACGCAGACCCCATTTAATAAAACTGATTTATTCATGCATTCATCCAAAATAAAATCCAATCACATTGGTCAAATAGTCCATAATGAATCCCTATTTATTATCATACATATCACCATATATATCAATAAATAAATATTAATCTCATGAATTAAAACATTCCATATATATATGAGTATCATTTAATGGGTAATTTTAAATTGTATGAAATTCAATTTCAAGATTAAAATAAACTCTTTATTTTAATTATAAAATTACTAAAATATTATATAAATATATATATATATATATATATATATATATATATATATATATATAGTAATATGAACCTGCAGGTTTTTTTAAGTTGAAAAAAAAGACCCACGAATTCATGTCACGGGGTAACCATTTTGCAGGAATATAATATATTATATATATAACATGACCATAATAATGCTTCAAATAATGCTTCAGGATTCCTTCTGAATTCATATTTCTCCATAATCACTTTGTTATAAAGTTACGTTAGTATCCTTATAAAAATTTCGCAAGCTTCTTTTCAAAAAAAGAAAAAGCACGGATGAATCACATTTTTTTAAAAAAAATTTAATAATTTTATACAATTAATTATGCCCAATAAATTATTCTAAATACATACTCATATAATATGGAATCAAAATAATTAATAATTGCATAAAGGTTTGGCTCTAATACCAATGTTGGGTTTGTACAAAATCATGACGCAATCAAATTACAAAATTAGCGAAAGCATGGTATATCAGAGTTTAAAAAATTTCTACAAAACCATTACCCGGATCATCCTTTATGCAAATTATTAATTTAAAACGATAAATAAGAAGTTATGTAATCATACCCTTGTAGAACGAAACTTCCACAGATACGAGTTCAACTCCTTGTTTTTCGTGATCTCCTTGAATTTCCAGGTTAGATTCCTTCCTTTGATCAACGTTAGCCACCCAAGTGTTTGGCCTCTAGAGGTGATCCACCAAGGAAGATGAATTATCAAGAAGGATGGTGGTTGGCTTAGTTTTCTATCCTCTATAGAAAAGGAGTACTCTCCAACAATTGAAATTGCATCAACTGATATTTATTATAAGACTCCTCTTATATAGATATTGGTCAACCCTTATAATCCTATTAGACATGGGATTTCATTTAATTAATTAAACTCCTTTAATTAATTCAGGCTTCCCACAACATTGGGAATAATTAATTAAATTCATTTAATTAATTTGTCTCCTAATCTTATTAGGAATAAATGAGAGTACTAATATTAAATTAATTATTAAACTCCTTTAGAAATTAATAATAATAATTATAATAATAATAATAAGACTCTTCTTATTAATTTATATTTAATATTTTCAAAATATTAAATAATAAACATTAAGCTATTTAACTTATTCTATCATCATAGATTAAATTAATTACACTTAATGCATTATTACGATTATGTCATTACCTTCTTAAATAATTATTCTTCCTTTTATGGTGTGACCCTTTAGGTTCTCCATATTAAACCGATTGTGAATAAATCAATTAGAAGAATTCTAATCTTATTTAAATAAATAAATTAAACTAATAATCTATTTAAATAAATAACATTTATTCTACAATAGGAATAAGTCTCCCTAGCGATCAACGACTTTTCAGATAAAATAGATTTCAACATTAATCATAAAAGAACCTGTGAGTAAATAGTTACCGTACAATTCAATCCTTCCACCATACAATGTCCCAATTAAATATAAGATATGGATTTACTATTCAGTCTTATTTTATTTAATTATATGTATTTCAATTAGAAAATGCACAACCCCAAATAATGTAAATTATAAACTCTTTTCTAATTTCATTCCACCTTGGCCAAGGATTCCTGGGTTGTCATTTAACGAATCACATAGGACATATCTCCTCTTTTACTAGATGTGGTAGATTCTTTATTGATCATTCATTATCTCCATATGTAACTCATTATACCCAAGCATACCCTTTTATATACCCCAAAGAGCTTTAAGAAATAAGTCAAAGTATAATTCATTACATACAAGATACTATGATAATCTCAAGTCCAAGGATCACTTGTACTACTATCACATTAGGAATTTCTATTGACAGGCGAGTAAAACTCCATTAGGTATTCCATAGCGAGTCACGTTCAGTGAACTTATTCTCCAATAAGCACCTACATACTTGGTTTAGTGTCTCCACACAAATGATCATGAGAACAACCATCCTCATCCAATGAGCAAGCAACATATGTACTAATCTATCAGGATTTACTAATCCCCTTTTTAGTAATCCCATGATTTGGAACTATTTTAGTTTTTAAGCTTTCTAAGAATTTAGATCTCATTAACATGATCAACATCACGATTCTAAAAGCATTGCTTAAAACTATAGGTTATTTACAATTATAAAAACAGCACCATGTAGATAATTAAATGCCTTTAATAAGTTAATACTTTTATTAATAAATAAATAAGATCGTCTCCAAAGTAGATGATTTATCATCATACATGATTGGCTTGTATGTATACTACTTTCAGAGTGATCATCAGTGAAAATAATAAAATAAGAATACCCACCTCATGCATTTGCTATCATAAGTCCACAAAAGTCTGTGTGAACCAATGCTAACAACTTTGTAACTTATTCTCCTTTCCCACTAAAGAGAGATTTAGTCATTTTACTCATGAGACAAGATTCACAATTTGGATATGATTCAAAATCAGATAGCTCTAAGAGCCCATCCTTATGCAACCTAGATAATCTTGTTTCATTGATATGACCGAGTCTACGGTGCCACATATAGGTATAATTAACATCAACTCTTTTCTTTTTCTTAGTTTGTTCTATTTGAAGTATATTTTCTTGCAAGTCAAGTATATAAAGTCCATTTCGCAGATTACCAACACCATATAAATCATTGTCTTTATAAATAGAACAACTGTTGTTCTTTATTATAATGTCAAATCCTTCCATATCTAATACGGAAATAGAAATATTGCTTCTAATGATATTCGGAACAAAATAACAATTATTAAATAAATGGACTTGCCCGAAGGCATTCCTAAACAATAAGTCCCTACAGCTAATGCAGCAACCTTTGTTCCATTTTTCACTCGTAGGATGACCTCATCATTGCTCAACTTTCTACTTCTGACCAGTCCCTGCACAGTATTACATATGTGAGAACCACAGCCGGTATCCAATACCCAAGTAGAATTATGACTTTCAAAAAAATTAATTTCAATCATGAACAAACCTTGATTAGAAGTCGAAGCTTCTCCAAGCTTCTTCTCTACTAGAAACTTCTTACAGTTCCTCTTCCAGTGTCCCAGCTCGTTGCAATGGAAGCACATTCCTTTGCCAGCTAGATCAGGTTTCTTTTGTTCCTTTAAGTTCACCTGTCCCTTAGCCTTCTTAGATTTCTTCTTTTCAAAAGACACTTTGAGCCTCTTCCTTTTATTGGAAGAATCCACCATCAAGACATAGTTCTTCTTGGATGGGAAGTGACCTTCAGTAGTTTTCAACGTGTTAAGTAATTCAGGTAAGCTGACATCTAACTTATTCATGTGAAAATTAACAACGAACTGCGAGAAGGTCTCAGGGAGTGACTGCAAGACCAAGTCTTGACTCAACTCCCCATCCATGACGAACCCAAGCTGTCCAAGGCGTTCAATCAGATTGATCACCCTTACGACATGAGTCTCAACGGCTGCGCCCTCAGTCATCCTAGATCGAAAGAGCTCCTTAGATATCTCATATCTAGCAGTCCTACTTTATTCACCATACAACTCCTTGAGGTGAAGCAACATAGTAGGAGCATCCATATTTTCGTGCTGACGCTGAAGCTCGTTATTCATGGATGCGAGCATGATGCATTGAGCCACAGATGCATCATCTTGCCACTTTACAATGGTGGCAATCTCTTCCTCATAGGCTGATTATGGAACAGTTCTAGGGACAGGTGAATTTGGAACATAAGAAATCTTTTCAGCAGTGAGAACTATTCTCAGATTTCTTAACTAGTACGTATAATTCGGCTCGGTAAGTTTATTAGCATCAAATATGCTACGTAGTGAAATAAGTGATTTTGACATTTTTAAAATTCTGCATGTGAAAAGACAATATTTTAGCAAACATTCATTTAATTAATTTTACATACTAAAATAAATTTAGGTCTTTATTTTAAATTGGTATCTCCCACTATTTTTATCAAACTATATTACACTCACTTATATAGTTCAACAACATCTAATTAAAGATTTGTTAGTGAGAATAAAGATCTCATTTCAAATGTATATAGCCTTGTGGATAGCACAACAAATGATATATAAATAAATAGGTAGACAACTCTTTGTCAATTACATCAACATGTAACTCCTTTTTATTTTGCCTCTTAAATCATAATGGTCAAGTGTGTGCACATCCGAACTAAAATAATTTAATTTAAGTCCAGCCTAGCACTTCCATAATTCAAAAAAGAAAAATATTTGTCCTTGTGGATAACACAACAAAACAACATTATTCAATTTTCTTGATATATCAAATGTGATTAAATTAATATCTTAAATACGCAATACTCGCCTTGTGGATAGCACAACAAGCTCATATTAAATATTTAATACTCTATTAATTTATCATGCTAGAAGGCGACGTTCGATATTCCAAATATCATTGAACGCTTCAGACTTAATATAACTTCTTTGAGGGTTTTGTTATTATTTGTCTCATCTTGTTTAGCCAGCATGCACATATATATATAAAATACGCATCATTTTATTAAACATGCGAAGCATGTGTGCATAAAATATAATATATTTAATACTTAGCATTCACATATAGAATATTATATTATACCCGGATTGATTATGGATTTTTATTCTAGTTTAATTCATTAGAGCCACTAAGTGAACCAAAAGGTCAAACCTAGGAGTGCAAAAATTTAAATTTAAACGTAACTATTACATTTAAACCCGGGCTCCATACAAACGGGTCTTCAAGCGCTTCTTGCTCCTTAGTCTCAAATTTCTTTAAGATAATTCTAACTATCTCTATTACATAAACTATTTAAAATTAAATAGAAACCTTAATCAGTAGTCAAGAGGAAGTACATAGGAGGGAGATAGAATTTACATCGAGAAAAAACTAGAGAAGACGAGATACGCAGAACCCATTTAATAAAACCCATTCATTTATGCATTCAACTAAAATAAAATCCGATCACATTGGTCAATAGTCCACAATCAACCCCATTTATTATCATACACACCAACATATGCATCAATAAATAACCATTCATCTCATGAATAATAAAACCATTTCATATATAGATCGATGTCATTTAATGGACAAAAGTTTTGTTAAACTTTATTTTTGAAACAAAATAAACTCTTTTATTTTAATCAAAAACAAATCCAAATTAAACTCCATCAATTTTAACAATCTGAAATCATATTTTAGATAAAATAAACATCTTTATTTTAAACTTTTATAAATTAAACAAACCATTTACTTAATTAATAAAAAGAAAAACTTTTTTAGAATCTGCTGGCGGCACACCCACGCCCGCCGCGCTGTACACTATGTCTGTCAAACAGCCGGCGCGCCCATGCCCAAAATGAACTTGGACGCGGCGCGACAACTCTATTTGTCGCAGAATCATAGATTTTCAATTTTTGTCCAGAAAATTCGATCCAATCTTACATCAATTCATATATGGAATCATAAATTTGATAATTAGCACAAAGTTAAAACTCTGATACCACTGTTGGATTTGTACGTAACACATACATGCAATTAAATTACACAATTAAAGGGCAGAAGTGCAATATATAGGTTTTTAAAATTTTTTTACAAACTCATACCATGATCATACTTTGTGCTCAATTATCAATAACAGAAAAGTAAGGATGAATCAGAATCATACCCTTGTAGAATCTAGCTTCCACGGGTACAAGTTCTACTCCTTGCTCTCCTTGATCTCCTTGAATATCCTGTAGTGGCTCCTTCCTTTGATCAACGTTAGCCACCCAAGTGTTTGGCCTCTAAAGGTGATCCACCAAGGAAGGGGAATTGCTCAGAAAGATTGGTGGTTGGCTAATCCATTTTTCTAATCTCTGTAAAAATTATGTGGTACTCTCCAACTCTTGGAATCACGTCTCTTATATCTGATATAAGACTCTCTTATATAGATATTAGGTTAACCCTACTAATCTAATTAGAATTGGGTTTCATTTAATTAATTAATTAAACTCTTTTAATTAATTGAGCTTCCCAACATATTGGGATTAATTAATTAAACTCCTTTAATTAATTTGCCTCCTAATCTCATTAGGAATGTGTGACGCCCCCAAATCTGGGTTACCTGACCCCCGAGTTTGGTGCTCACGATCCAACATTTAAATATCATCTAACTACCCATTTATTTATGAATACAAATATACATATCATTAATTGATATTTATAATACATTGTCCCAGGTTTTCTAACCTTAATATAACAAATATACCCTTAGATATACAAAAAGGGTTATACAAAATAACATAATAAATATGTTCATTATAACTACTCCAACAATACACATTTGCCTTTGTTTTTCTCTGCCCCTCCGGCTAACTCGTTCCTAGCTGAAATATTGTATTTAAGCAAGGGTAAACAACAAATTTGCTCCGCAAGTTAAATCATACAATAAAGTATAAGAATCAAGAATATAAGATTATCAATTCTATAGAATATCACCAAAGTTCAAAGGACTTTGAATTAGCTGAATAAAGAGTTAATCAATAACAAGACTTTCTCGCATTTTATGCAAAACAATAATTCGATAGTGAAAGAGTAAAACGCTTTCGAAATTTCTCAATTGAATAACAAGAATCAATTCTAGGCAATAACAAAGTGGAATATTATCCAGATTTTTTTAAGCTGAGCGACCCCACAGGATCTTGAACTTCTCGAGTAACTATCTAAGGTTTTACTTTGAAGTACCCAGGTGTATCAGATAATCATAAAGATTAAATCATACCCCTCCGCAGGTATATAAAGTGATCAGCTTCATTATACCCCATATTATGCATAATACTTACACATGCGCAACGGCCGAATATACGACCACAAAGCAAATTTTTTATATAAAAGGTTGTTCTTCTCAGTCTTATAACCAGAATTCGAATCACAACCACGAAATACAATGATTTCAATATCTAATCACTTTCTCGATCTAGCCAGAATAATTGGCATTGACCTGTCAATAATAATTGAGTTCTCTTCTAGAACCTATTAAGTTTCAACAAATGTTCATCCAGCCAAAACAATTAGCTATGACATATCTCAACACGATTCAATAATAGACAGAAATTAACTGTACTATTTGCAATCAATAATAACTTCTACGGATGTGAATAACCAACAACAGTTATTCCCCAAGCATATTCTCAAAATCAATAATTCAATTTGAATTAATAAACATGCACTAACTGCGAATAATCAACAATAATGCTCAGACGTAGTATAATCAGCAATAATTAACCACCACTATATTTGAAAAGTAATAACTCGAGATTGAGTTAAGGAAACTTGCCTGATTCGCTGACTACTGCTACTCAATTTAAGTTAACTTCTTTTGTAAAACCTATCATTAATAAGATCGATCTCTTAATTAGTATCACATATCTTACTCATCGCTTGTAATCACATAATCAATCAAAGATTACAACTATACTACCATAAACTTAACACTACTATATCATACAGTTTGTGAATTAACACTTAGTCTTTCATTTTATAAGTCCTTTACAATTAAGTAACTATTTTCCAATCCAGCAGACTAGATTCAACTGACCTTCAATCCAGCAAGCCTGGATTCAACTCACATCTAATCCAGTAACCTGGATTATCTAATAGACCAATCCAGCATCCTGGATTATCCAAACATCTCATCCAGCAACTTGATGGCCAATCCAGCAAACTAGATTGCAATCCAGCAAGTTGGATTCCTCCTTTTTAACCAAATCATCTTATTATTTTTTTATCTTTTGTCCACACATAAATACATGTATTCCATACACTAATTAATTTTTCAGGAATTTTTCAAATTCCTGAAGTATTTTCCAAAAATCCATTTCTAGTTAATTTCTTAAGAAAATAGCTACCTCACGCTTAACTCCAGAAATTCCCAACTCTTGGCGGGATCTTACACATGTTAACGTGAGTCTCCAGTTTAAATTCCGTGGCCATCAGAGTTATACAACTCCAGTTATAGCGTTCTTCGTTGGGAAAACTTAAATATTAAAATAGTCATAACTTGCTCATTTTAAGTCAGAATGAGCTCATTTTTGGACACAAGCTACTTTATAAAATATAATTTCATGTCGCAATAGGCCAGAATTTATTACATAATTTAAGTGGACAAAACTGCCCTTCAAAAATCCGAACAGCCTACTTTTGTCATTTTTCAGATTTTTCTTACATTACTAAAATCAATCCACACGAAAATTTACAACTCCTTTTTTAGTGATTCCACTTGAAAACGTTAGAAGACTTATAGATCTAAGTCCAGAAATTTACCACACTCAAAAATTCAAAATATATTGAAAGATATGCTTGTTTTAATTTCATGTTCTGTTTTCTCAAAAATCTGATTTCTTAACCTGTGTGATTTCTAAGAAAACTTTCTTGATCTCTTGATTAATCACACATAAAATCTCATAAACCAATATAATACATACTAGTACTCCTTAAGATTAAGGATCTACCATGATCCATCAAAAACTTCACCAAACTCAAACTAAACATAATCAATACTAAGAGAAAAATAGGGTTTTCTAACTTTTCAAATCATAGTTTTTATTTCTTGCTTTAGATCTAACTTTTGATACTCAAAACGGTTGGATCTACACATAACACTTTAGAAAACTTGTAGATCTAAAGTTTTTGAGTTTAAAAAACATAATTCCTTTATTTTGCAAAACAACCGAAAACCATAAATCAAAAGCTCAAAAATAGTGTGTTTATACCTTGATTTATGCTCTTCTTCTTCTTAGGTTTGTTTAAGGAACTAGATAGGTTGAAAAAAAAATCTCTCTTCTCTCCCTCTATGCTGCCCGAAATCTCTCTCTCTCTCTCTCTCTTGGTTTCTTGGGTTTTCTCTCTCTCTTTCTATCTTTACTTTGGCTAGCTTAGAAAATGAAATGGAAGAGATAAGAATTAGATTTTGTTTGAATAAAAAAAATGTATAGATAAGAAATATATCTATCATATCTTTTGCTAATATCTATCCATATCAAGGATAATCTTATCACTTCTCTCTCTCCAACCTACAAGAAGATAAGATCCAATTGGTGGCTCCATACTTATCGTGACACCTAAGGAGGTTAGGTGGGAGTGGTTTACCAACTAAAGTAATTCACTTATTACATTCATCCCCCTTTCTCTCCCTCCTCTTGTGGCCGGCCATGTGGCCTTCTTTTGTCCCAATTTTATTTTCTTTTAATTCCTTATTAGGTTTATTAAATGTCCAACATGCCCCTCTTCCACTAGCAAAAAGATTGGGCTACTTATTTAATATGTTGGCCTTGCAAATTAATTTCTTTTGGCTACTAATTAATTCTTTGGGCTTGCTCCTTTTTCTTAATTTACTTACCAACTAAAATAAACTTGGGCCTCCACTATAAATTGAATTGGGCCATTATAATATTTGTCACATACATGTTATATTGAGCTAGATTAACAACTTAATTGATATTAAATAAATTAGCTACAAGTCCAATGCTTAATAAAATAATTTGGCTTGTTATTTAATTCCTTGGGCCATAAAATTAACTTAGTCCCACACTTTTAATTTTTTTATCTTACCCTAATCATTTAGTTAGGGTTTCCACTACACACCTTAGTAAGTTAATTCCTTACTCAAATATCTTTAATTTCACAACCCAATTAGACTTGTTTTACTTAGGTTATAAAATTAAATATTTAAGATGTATAAAATAAATCTCTTAGGGTTACTATATATATTTAAATACTATCATTCTCTCATATTATAACCCATTAGGTTATTTAATTATCATACCTAATATATGTATTAGGTTACATAACTTTATGCTTAACTCACATATACACTTATATGATTCAAATACTTCCTTTAAAAAAAATTCGTAAAAATTACACATATGATCATGTGAAATTCTCGGTCCTTACAGAATGAGTGAGAGTACTAAATTAAATTAATTCCTAAACTCCTTTAGAATTATAATAATAATAATAATAATAATAATAATAATAATAATAAGACTCCTCTTATTAATTTATATTTAATATTTTGAAAACATTAAATAATAAACAATAAGCTATTTAATTTATTCTATCACCATAGATTAAATTAATTACACTTAATGCATTATTAGGATTATGCCATTATCATCTTAAATAATTTTTCTTCCTTTTATAGTGTGACTCTTTATGTTCTCCATATTAAACTGGTTGTGAATAAATCAATTAGAATAATTCTAATCTTATTTAAATAAATAAATTAAACTAATAATCTATTTAAATAAATAATATTTATTCTACAATAGGGATAAGTCTCCCTTGCGATCAACGACTTTCCAAATAATATAGATTTTAACATTAATCATAAAAGAACATATGAGTTAATAATTACCGTACAATTAAATCCTTCCACCATACAATGTCCCAATTATATATAAGACATGGATTTATTGTCAAGTCTTATTTTATTTAATTATATGTATTTCGATTAGAAAATGCACAACTCCATATAATGCAAATTAGAAACTCTTTTCTAATTTTATTCCACATTGGCCAAGGATTCCTAGGTTGTCATTTAACGAATCACATAGGACATATCTCCTCGTTTACTAGAAGTGGTAGATTCTTTATTGATCATTCATTATCTCCATATGTAACTTATTATACCCACGCATACCCTTTTATATACCCTAAGGGCCTTAAGGAATAAGTCAAAGTATAATTCATTATACACAAGATACTATGATAATCTCAAGTTCAAGGATCACTTGTACTACTATCACATTAGGAATTACTATTGATAGGCGAGTAAAACTCCATTAGGTATTCCATAGCGAGTCACGTTTAGTGAACTTATTCTCCAATAAGCACCTACATACTTGGTTTAGTGTCTCCACACAAATGATCATGAGATCAATCATCCTCATCCAATGAGCAAGCAACATATGTACCAATCTATCCGGATTTACTAATCTCATTTTTAGTAATTCCACGATTGGGAACTATTTTAGTTTTAAGCTTTCTAATAGTTTAAATCTCATTAGCATGATCAACATCATGATTCTAAAAGCATTTCTTAAAACTATGGATTATTTATATATTATAAAAACAGCATCATGTAGATAATGAAATGCCTTTAATAAATGAATACTTTTATTAATAAATAAATAAGATTATTTACAAAGTATGTGCTTTATCATCATACATGATTGGCTTGTATGCACACTACTACCAGAAGGTGTAGGTACCCTAATCAAAATCAATAAGGCGCTCCAGTATCGAGTAGCGCTGACCAGGGCGAAAGACATCGTCGAGGAGTTGTCTGCAATGAAACAACCCCTGATGATCACCAAGAACAGTCGTCGGAGGATGAGATCTCTAACCCTCTGATCATCAAACAAAGGCTCAGTCAAAGCCCCACTCTGGGCATCTACGCTCAAGAGACCATAAAGGGCAGTCCGACCCTTGATGGCAGTCGCAGGAACTCCCAAAAGGGAGCGAACGACAGTAGGTGAAATGTCAGCCACCAATGGCACTGGCTCGCCTGCAAACTCTATCCTGGTGATGAACCTCCAGTCTATAGGCGTCATCATCACCTCAGAGTCCAGCAAATGGAGAGATTGGGTCTAGTGGAACCAGTGCTCAGACAAAGCCCTCAGATAACCCCAGGGGCAATGGCAGGGAGGAATAGAAAAGAAGGTCTCAAACCCCCAGGTGTTGACGATGGCCCGATACTCCGGATGCAGAATATGATATAAGGAGCGGACGCTGAACCAGTTCCCTCTAGGCTACGTCAAGCCAAGAACCTGCATCAAACAGCCAATCCTGATTAAACATGTGCTTTAAAATGGCAAAAGAAAGAAAAATAGTAAATCCAGAAGGGAAACTTCTGTCACCTCGTTGGCATGAAGGTATATCGATGGATAGTGTCTCAAATCGCCCAGTAACTCTTGAATCGGCACCACGATGGCTTGACGCTCCCTACGTGGAGCATGAGCTGGGGCAGGATCAACGAATGGGACATCCTCATCGTCCATATCAACCGGCGGCTCAACCCGGATCGGACGAATCACAAACTCGGCCAAACGGCCAGGCGACCGGGCTAGACGTGGCTGAGGAACATCAAAAGCTCTCCTCCGCCTCACACCTGAAGTAACCCTGCTAGCACTACCAGGTCTATCTGGCTCTATAACCTGGACAAAGTCTCCAAATCACCTCAGAAAGGGTGAGGTAAGCCTTAAACATGTGACTTATTAAATATAAATCTTTACTTTATGCATTTTTAAGTCCTAAAGCATGCATTAGTTAACCAAAATACCCAATAGAGTTAAAATTGCATGTTTATTAAATGCTCAGGCCTTTAAAAAAATTTTGCCAGACTCCTTTGTAAAATGGATTGTCCGCATGCACATAGGCATGACTAGGTGACCATTCAGTAGCACACCTACCCAAAAATATAAACAGTTCATATTTATGGAAGAAAATCAAAATTAAACTCCCCATAGAAGCTAAATTACCGTGTGCATCTTTAGTTGAAAATTCAGGCTTATTTGGCGTCAAAAAGGATAAGTAAACTGATCAAAAATGGCGTCAATTGACTATCTAGTTAATCAAAAAAAAATTACATCAGAACATTTAGCACAGTAAAATATGCATATTTCCTAAGTCAAATTTTTTTTATCAAGTCATATAGGCACGCCTAGTCGCTATATTGTGTTTAGAAGCATACTATGTGATATCTAACATTTTAAAGGTCAAAACTGGAAAAGAAATGATGTAAACGTTACCAGAGATGTGTAGAACATTTGTACGATGACGAAATATAAAAAAAGTAGTCCTAACTCCGTAGATCTGAAGAAAAAATTTGGATTTTCTTTAGATTTTAAGTTTGAAAATGAATTTGAAAAGCCACGGGAGCCCAAGTTATAATCGTAGGGAGTAGCAGCCCTACCTGCTGCTACTGCGGCTGCCACACCTCTACCTGCAACACCCTAGGGTGGGCCCCACCCCCTTCGATTCGATCCAGTTCAAGTTGAAACAGAATTTACAGAAGCTAAAAAGTCAAATCCGAAAAAAAACTACTACGCGATTGAGCGGATTGGCGTAAAATTCTGCGTATAAGCAGCAAATTCCTGATGAAGGGAGGAACTTTATGTAAACCATTAGTCAAGACCCAGAAGTGATAGTCGGAAGCCAATGATAAAAACTGCTAAAAACGGCCTCTGTCTAAGCAGCGAAATGGGAGCATATTACAATGGACTTCGTGGTAGGACTTCCAGTTACACAGAAAGGTTATAATGCTATTTGGGTTATCGATGATCGACTAACAAAGACCGCACATTTTCTACCAATCAAGATCCGCTACAGTTTGAACCAATTAGCGAGTCTGTACGTAAAGGAGATTGTTTCACGACATGGAGTGCAGGTGTCAATTGTCTCTGATCGAGATCCGCGCTTCACGTCCAATTTTTGAAAGAGTTTACAAGAAAGAATAGGAACGCAGTTGAGGTTGAGTACGACTTACCATCCTCAGACAAACGGACAGAGTGAGCGAACAATACAAATGCTGGAGGACATGCTTAGAACTTGCCTGATGGATTTCAAGGGAAATTGGGACGACCACCTACCCTTAGTAGAATTCGCATATAATAAGAGCTACCATGCGAGTATCGGCATGCCACCGTATGAAGCTCTTTACGGGAGAAAGTGCAGAACGCCGTTATGTTGGAACGAAGTCGGAGAGTGACGAATACTTGGACTAGAGTTAGTTCAACAAACCGCAGACGTGGTGACAATGATAAGAGCCAGATTAGTAGCAGCTCAAAACGCCAGAAAAAGTATGCAGATTTGCATCGGCAGGACCGATACTTCAAAGTCGGCAGTTTCGTATTCTTGAAAGTATCTCCATGGAAGGGAAAGATCCGTTTCGGCAAGAAAGGAAAATTGAGTCCGAGATTCATAGGACTGTTCGAGATACTGAAGCGAGTGGGCGAAGTGGAATACAAAGTTGCGTTACCACCCAAACTGGAGCACATCCACAACGTATTCCACATTTCTGTGTTGCGACCGTACAAGGCCGACTACAAGCACGCGATTTCTTACTAGCCCATTCAAGTGGAGAAGAACTTGGCGTATGAAGAAATTCCTGTCCAGATATTAGATAGAAAAGAGCAAACTTTGAGAAATAAAATTATATCTTCTGTAAAAGTACTTTGGCGTAACCACGATGTCGAGGAGGCAACGTGGGAGTTAGAAGATAGGATGATGAGGGACTATCCCCATTTATTGTGTAATCTTATAGCAATTTTGGGACGGAATTTTTATAAGGGGGGAGGATGTAATACCCGAGAATTTTCGAATATTAATAAGCGAATATATTAATGAAAATAAATATTTATTTGAATATAAATAATTTTGTGTTATGAGATGAGTTAACTCAATTATATTAAATCGAATAATTATGATAATTGAGAAAATGTGGAGTTTATAATAAGCTCAATGAATGCCTTGTGTGGCATAGCGACGGAAAGTATATAATTTAATTCATAAAAGTAAGAATTTATAAGTGGATGATTAATTAATAATATGTTATTAATTAATGATTTTTACGAGTAATAACATATTAATAAATAAATAGTTAATTAACGTTGAGATTAATGTTGTTCAATTAATTGCTTAATGTAAAGTTATGTAGTCACACGTTGCATAGTAACTATGTCCATATATATAAACTATATTATATGATGTATAATGTGACATTTTGGCATAACTACGTAATATATAATATGAAGTGCATTGTGATAATACAAGCAAATATGTAATACATATAAACTATACTATAAAGTGTAGTGTGACACTTTAGTAAGGCTATGCAATATGGAAATTATCTCATATAAGTTACATAAATAATGCCTATGTGACCATATGGTAGGTGTAGTACTTTAATATATACTATATGGAATATTAGGTTAAAGTATGTAAATAATTGATATTCCTAATCATCTCCATGAGTAACATACTTGACATATAATAATAATAAGCAAAGTGTTCATAAATATAATAAGATCTATATTCATGTGATAATTAATCCTATGATTATTAATAATTACGGGGAAGGGATTAATTAATATTATTGTTAATTAATTGTTAAGGTGGATAATTTATTTATTTGACATTATGAATAATGAAACAAATAAGTAAAGTTATTAATATAATAAGATTATATTAATTGTTATGTTCAAGTATATTTAAATATAATATATGATTGTGCATATTAAAGCTATGTGTTATGAATACATCATATGTAGATATATATTGTAAATAATTATTGAATTAATAGAATTTAATAATGAATGAGATAATGTAATGTGGTAATATTTGATTTAAACTATATCCGGTAAAACAAATGTACATGGATTATATGTGTGAAAACTACACTTATTACATTATGTGAAGCACATTGTGACTTAAACTATAACCTAAGAGTATATACAATATATAACATGAGTATATGGTGTGTGTATACAAGTGTGGTATTTGTAAATGCTGAGAAATGAATCAATTGTCCCATTTTAAGTGTCCCATTTGCTCTCTAATTCCTCATACACGTGATTAGAATTATGAAGTCTACTCCCTATTCTTCCTCAAACTCAGTAAAACTCCATAGCTTCATTCTTCAAATCTTCAAAATCAGCAACATAGAATAGATCATGATGAGCAAGGGAATGGGCATGATGATGAGTCCCAACAACCAATTACCTACTCTCTATTAACCATCAAGCAAATCAAAAATCTCGTTGGTTTAATTTGGTGTGTATAAGCAATGTCTAGACAATGGTTTTTCTATATATATGGCTCTCATCCTCTCTAATTCATTTGCTGATAAGTTGCTTAAGTTAAGTTGAGAATAATACACATAGTAGTATAATAGCATTGTGAAGTAGTAGCAAGATCAGATTCTAGCAGAGGTATAATAAAGCTTCCTTGTTCTTCATTTTTGTTTCTCTGTAAATTTTAAGATTTCTTGGTTTGGCCATATTAGAGTGTGATTGGATTATAGAATGCTTGGTTAAGTGTTATATAGACATATAAGTATGTCGGTATTGCAATATAGTTATGTAGAATCGAAATTGTGAAGTAATTTTGTGATTTGGGCTTGATATCTGCCGAGGCTAGAGCTCTCTAGACTGGAACGGGAGCCGCGCGGCCGCACGTCTCCCTAGTACAATTTGGGTGCGGCCGTGCGCCACTACAGAATTTGTTAATGATTTCTATTATATCTTCTGATATATTGAGCATGTTGTACTGTTAGGATATGCATATAACTCACAATAACATATGGAATAGTTGAGTATTTCGAAGAGAACTGAAAGTTATGAAAAGAGGAACTTTGATATGTTAGCCTTATATTGACATTCTGACTTTTGAGACATATTTGTATGATGTAAGAACCCGAGTTTTTAGAAATTATTAAATAAGGATTTTATAAATAAAATTCTTAAACTGTGAGATGGGTTCGAATAAGAATATATATATGTGATATGAGGTATGTGGTATTATATTACATATGGTAATATGGACTATGTAATATGTGTTTTTGAGATTTATAAATATATATTGTTATGTATTTTAGAGACGATTCAGTTGAGATAAAGGGAGTGGATAAAATTATCTATAGATATTAAATAATTTATAGAATTATTTTATCATAGTTAGTTGGTGACATTAAATATCCTTAATGTATACTCACCATATTCTTGTATATGTGTATTAATAACTAGTATGTTTATTATATAGGTTATTAATAGCACTTAAGCTATCAGTGAATGGGTTTGGATAGTGAAGCATGAGTTAGTTAAGGGAATTAACTAATAAGAATAAATATTAGTTAATTTAAGTTGGGAGTAATATTAGGAAATAATATAATATGAGTATTGAACCTTAATTAACTATGATGATATAGTACAATATTTAATTTACTTAAGTAAAGAAGTGAATTAATATATGTGTTGGATATGAAATTATAGTAGGTACTCTTATATATTACTTGAATGATAATATGTGAGAAAGTCTAATGTATGAATAACGTTAATAAATATATATATATATATACTTTATTAAAAAAAAATGGAAATCATTACATCTTTAAATGAATATTTGAAGAAATTGTTTGGGAACAATTTATAAAAAAGAAAGAGAAATAGTTATTATATATTTCTAATAAAGGATATTAAAATAATTTTTAATATTGAATTATTTTAATAAAAGGAGGAAATGTTATTTTTGAATAATAATATTTCCTTATATGTTTTTGTATAAGGTAATATGTATGATTGATTAATATAGTAAATATATTAAAACGTATTTGCTATATGAAAATAAATTGATGGAAATAATTTATTATAATAGAAAATAAACTCATTATCTATTTTCTATATATAATATATGTACATATGTTGTACATGTAATTATTCGATATTATATTATATTATAATATCTTGAGTTAATAAATAAAGTATTTTCTAATAATGAATATCATTATTTGGAGAAAACATAATATTTTATGTTCGGGCTAAATACATAATTTCTAATGTATTTTCAAAAGGAGTTTAATTAATGAAAGGAATCTAAGTTATTTTAATATATTAAATAATTTGAGTTATTATTTGATCGTGAAAATTATTATTTGAATAATTAATAGAGTATATATTAATTATTATAAGCATTAGAGTATATATTAATTATTAGTATGTGGAAAACAAGTTGCTGTGATTGTTTAAGAGTCTTTCTCTCCCACACGTGAACTCCCACATAGCTAGCTACTCTATATCTCTTCTCAATTTCAGCAAATGTAGTTTATGATTATGGGAGAGTGGAGATAATGATGGGATTCACCAACCTCCTACCTAATCTACATGAACTATTAGACACTTGCTCAACCCATGGGATTGGTTTGGAGGATTATTGCAATATCTGTGTATCAATTCTTCTATAAATAAGACTCTCAGCTTCTTCATTGCATTTGCTGAGAGTTGTATTGGCTAAGGAATTTATAGAGAGTGAGTGTAGTGTTATTGTGAAAGAAACCAAGAAATTGTATTGTTTAGCAGAGGATTACACGAAGTGCAGATATTCTTAAGCAGTTAAGTAGTAGTTGTTAAACTACGAATCAGGCTAGTCTTTCAGTTCCTATTTGATATATGAATTCAATAACTGTTAGTTGAATTATATTATGCTGTGATAATGTGAACTTATATATGAACTGTATATGAGATATAAATGAGATTGAAAGTTGATCTTTGATGATATACTTGTTATGTGAAAAGTAACATGCGTAGTAAATATATATTGTTTATAAATGCATGAACTGAGTATGATGTTATATGCTATATGATGCATGAAAACTGTTAGAATTGCTGAGCTGTCGAGCTCACTCTTGCAAATAACCACTTTTGCAGGTTAAGGACTTACGATAAAGACTTCGTGCTTCTTGATTGATAAAGATAGATAGTATCGCAATGAAAAATATTGTTTAGATTATTACTCAAACCATGTTTAGGTTCTAGTCGTTGTACTTGATATTTGTTTACGAGGTTTAATGCTTGTCGTACTGTAAAGATGTATTAGATAATACATAGAGGATATTAAGTTAAGATGTATGCGATTATACAGAAATTTGAATAGAGTGAATCATGATATAGTTTGAATCAGGAAAATGTAATGGATTTAAGTTATGGAATCAATAAAAGATTTTGTTCAAGGAAGACTGAAAAAGTTTAAATTATTCCGCATTTTAGAAACATCGAATATGATGTAAAGACGAGATCTTGGATATAAATAGAATTTATATTCTAAATTGTAATAAACAAAGTTGTATTCTTTTACTAATGATTAAAAGATATAATAGTTTGACGATAGTAGTATCGTGACTACACCAGATCTGAGGAAAGAGAGGAACCCGGATTTGGGGGCGTCACATATGACATAGAAACACATGATATGAATGTTAACTTGCGTATCTAAGCTTCATAATGTAATTTGAGCATGTGAATCTCAATAGTGGACCTTTCTAACGAAAACACACGCGTTGAACATGGACTCTAACATGTTATATTAAGATCTAGGTTCTGATTTTTCGAGCATGTTATATGGCCTTGAAATGCATGTCAAACATGTTAACATATGATTCTAGATAGCATGAGCATGTTAGGCTTTATTAGTGAGCTTTACTAATGAAAATACAAACTTTGAACGTAAATGTTAACATGCTACTTTGAGAGTTAGAATCTGATATTTGTGAACATGTTTGATGATACTCTTAGACTCACTCATGTATTATAAATGTATATGTGCCAAGCTTAGGTGTCATAACTCAAGTAAAGCATAAACGAAGCATATTTCAAACCAAAACGATGCTAATTGAACATATACGATATGAATACTCACAAGCATGTCTAATATGAGTTATATGACTACCTTATATGTTTAAGAAGCAAGCATGTTAGACTTTGTGATTTTCATGACCTTGAATGACCGTAAGTTGTCAAAAGTGTTAACTTAGAGCCATATCATGAAAGAGAGAACTTAGATGGACTTGAGAAGCAGAAAGGTATCCTTTAAATATGCATATATGTTATGAGATATCATATGTTGATACTTGAATTCGATTTTTGACGGTTGACTTATTGAAATACCATAACTCACTGAAATAACATATATTTAGTATTGATTGCTGTCTTGTGTGATAATAATGATATGAGAGTGTGTTTAACTCAAAAAGAGGAACGATAAGGATAAAAGTATATTAGTCGAGACTTGTGAATCAAATATGATATTATATGTGGTATGACTGTATAGTGAAGTTAAAGACTTAACTTATGTGTGGATTGTATATCTTGTTGAACTTTATGACTAATGAATATCATATATACATAACTATATTACGATAGGATTCGAAAAGTGTTGATTAATTTACGGGGATAAACTACGCTTAAGGCAAGTTTCCTAACTTACACTCTTTTACGGTGCAAGTTTCTAAACCTTATCTCTTTGGATGCAAGTATCCTAACCGACGCATTTACTTTATGCAAGTATTATATCCTTGTATATTGCGAACTAGTTTCTTTACTTAATCGTTTGAATTGAATTAGCATACTTGAACTCTTATTTCATTAAAGCTATTATTCATGTGGAATTTGGTATTGTTCTTGAATATTGTGAAATTGTCTATGCCATTTGATTCGGCTAGACTTATGTTATTGAAAATCTACCTAAACCAATTGGTTGGTGTGGGATCTCGTATTTGACTGAGAAGAACAACCTTCTTTGAAGGGAAAATAAAATTGTCGGAGAACCGACGTGCGCACTTGAGTATGATTGATTGTTATGCATAACGTATGGTACTTTAGGCTGATCACTTGTTGTACCTGATTTCGTTGGATTTTTAGTTTCATACTGTTAATTCTAGTAGAAGTTCATAGTCCTTAGTGACTGCTCAGTATTCAATTATCTTGAAATCGTGAATTGATTTATTATTGAATCACATTGATATTATTCTGTCCTTAGCGACTGTTATTGAAAACTGTTGATATTCTTGTTATCCTTGAACTATCAAACCTTGCTATACCCTTTGAAGAATTGAGAATTATATTACAAACCCTTATTGTATATTACTTGCTGGGCAAATTGTGCTCATTCTTGCTTTCCCTAAAACATTTCAGTTAAGGCAGAGCATGGCGAACCTTCGGGCATTGATAAGGGTAAGGGCAAGGCTACCAACTAGCTTGTCTCTTTTATTTTTTAAATATTTTAATGTTGTATTAAGATGATGTAGTAAGACTGGATTTGATTATGTTTAAGCTTAAGAAGGTTTATGTAATAAGTCGTTAATTGATATTATTATGTAATCTATTAAGTATTGTAGGTTGCGAGACTTGGGGAAATAATTATAATAAATCATTGTATATTATTCTAAATTAGATATTCCGCTGTGGATGTGTGATTTTAGTTATTATTATTTTACCATGAGCACGTGACGAACCGAATTCGAGCGACCCCGTGACGGTCCTAGAGTTTGGGGGCGTCATAGGTTGGTATCAGAGCTGTAGTTATAAACCATTCGAGCGAGTGTCCTTAGATTATAACTTAGGAGAACTTAGAAGTTGGAAAGGAGATAAAACTCACATAGAGTTTTCCCTAGAGCGAGACTTAGTGTGTTATAAAATGTAACTTCATTCTATACAATGAACTTATGCTTTATTTAACATTCTAATGGAGTTGCTGTTTGTTTGTCTTGTGTTTGTGATTATAGCATGACAGACACAGGTGTACCTAGTAGAGTTGCAGAGGAGGAGCCCAGGGATATACATGTAGTGTACGAGGCACCCTTATAGGCTGTGCCTGTGCAGGCTGTGGCACCATCTGAGTCTGATGCCGAGGATGAGATAGAGGTAGAGCTTAATTCCGAGGAAGTGCCTATAGAGGATAGCCAGTAGAGGACTATGATGAGGCTACTATAGAGGAGCGGATTCTAGGAGAGTCTGAGGAGCGGATCCTAGAGTTAGACTGCAGGGTCCAAGAGCTGGAGGCCGAGTCCCACAAGAGAGAGTCTGAGTTGCAGAAGCTGAGGGACGAGGACCACCAGAGGAAGTTAGACATGCAGGAGCTAGAGGTAGAGATCACTTACCGTAGGGAGGCAGGGATCCAGATGGGAACCTTATTCCACAGGTCAATGGCGAGAAATGTAGATATTGCAGGGAAGCTAGAAGAAGTAGAACATAGAGAATTGAGTGAGAAGACTGAGAAAGAGGCACTCCGTACTCAGCTAGAGTTGGAAGTTATGGATAGGATACACTTCGAGGAGAAGTGGGAAGTGAACAATGAGAGAGCTGACGACCTAGAGGACGAGGTCAGATGTAAGAAGAGGAAGATGACCAAGATGGGGTATGTGTTCCGCTCAGCTTTTGAGAGGGTGATTGATGGTGTGTACCACTACCCGGCAGAGTAGGAACATACTCTATATACTTTGAGTCAAGAGCTGGTTGCGTCTATAGCGCAGATGGAGTACAAGAGCGCTGTGGAGCGTGAGATGATGTGATGAGATTTTCTTAAATGGTCTAGTAGTAGTTAGTAGCATTTATCTTTATGTGTTGTACATTCTATGTTGTAATCCCTATCTTTTGTGTAAGATGTGGGATAGTGATGTAAACCCCGTGTAAGCTTTTGTTAGAGGGGTAGTATGGTAGTAGGTTGGTATATTCCCCATCTTTTGTGATATTAGGGGATATATGTGATAACATTTATAGCAGTATGCTAGGATAATCATGTCATGAAACGATTTGGCATATGAATATAAATGAAGTTTATTTCAGAAATGTGTTATAAAGTTATTCCTTTAGTATTAAAAGAAATACTTAAGTAATATACTTGAATAATAATAAAATGAAAACTTGTGATGCAGATAATGTCGCCCAGACGTAGATTGACTGCACCCGAAGAATCTGTTAATAACGAGAGGGAACAAGTTGACCCGATCCAGAAACTGGTAGACTTGTTAGGAGAAGCCTTAAGGGAAAGCAACAATGAACCTGTTCGCCCAAACCCTCAGACTGTGCCAGTAACAACCTTTAAAGACATTAAGAGTGTAGGACCCCCGGAGTTCGAGGGAACTACCGACCCAATCGTCGCACAAACGTGGAACAAGGAGATCGAAAAAGATTTCACTATAGCTCGCATAGGCGAAGATCAGAGGATGGTATTTTTCACATATATGATGAGGGGAGAAGCGAACTACTGGTGGGAGGCTAATCAACAAATAGCTGGAGAAGGGATAATAGCTTGGGATAAGTTTAAGACGCTGTTCTTCGAGAATTACTTCCCGAAGAGTATGAAGAATCGGATGAAGGTGAAGTTCTTAGAACTAAAACAAGGTGACATGACGGTGGCGCAGTACGCAGCTAAGTTTAATGAACTGGCACGATTTGCGGAACACCAAGTTGGAGATGAAGAGAGGAAGGCTAGACGCTTCGAACAAGGGTTGAAGCCATGGCTGTTCAATAAGGTATCAGTTTTTCAAATTGATTCCTTTGCAACATTACTAGAGAAGGCAATCATTGCGGAAGGTGGCAGTGAGGCCTTAAGTCTTTATAACAAGGAGAAGAAAGGAAAGAATACTGGAGGAACCGTACGGGAGGAAGCAGTAGCGGAGGGAGCAACTTGGGAAAGAGAAAATGGGAGAACAACAACAACAACAAAAACAACAATAATCAATCAGGGAATTTTCGTGGAGGTTTCAAGAAGAGGGCTGAAGGATGCCCAATGTGTGAGAAGAATCACCAGGGCGAGTGCTGGAAGGGACATGGCACTTGCTACAACTGCGGACAGGAAGGGCACATCTCGCCCAACTGTCCGAAGCCAAAGAAGATCCAAGGGTGTTTTGTTTGCTACTCAACTGAGCACCGTATTAAGGATTGCCCAAAGAAGTGAAGTGGCTGGGGTAGCAATCAGCAAGGAGGCAACAAGCTGATGATTAGTGGACCGGCACAATCCAACCGCCCAACCGCCAGAACTTTTAACATGACCGTCCAGGACGCCATGGCTACGAAGAACGTGGTGTCAGGTATAATCCTAATCAATGATATAAATGCTTATGTATTATTTAATTCGGGTGCCACCAATTCTTTTGTATCTGAAGAATTTTCTAGTAGACTTAGTACACCCCGAGAATGATTAGAAAATCCTTTGATCATAGAAGTTGCGAATAAGGAAGTAATCCCTGTAGAATACGTTTATCGAAATTATCGCGCAAACATTAGAGAACATGAATTGAGCGTAAACTTGATTCCTATTAGATTGGGAGAATTTGACGTAATACTGGGAATGGATTGGTTGTATAACCATGCTGCGATAATTGACTATCAGAACAAATGTGTGAACCTTCAGACTCCGAGTAAGTCTAAGGTAGTGTTTTATGGTAGCTCATCGCTTAAGCAATCGTGTTGCGTTACGATGATGCAGGCCAAGAAATTATTAAGGAAAGGATGTGTAGGTTATCTAGCTTACATCGTTGATACTCGAAAAAAGGGAGTAGAAATTAAGGATATATCCGTATTTAAGGAATTTCAAGATGTGTTTCCAGACGATCTACCTGGTCTTCCGCCAGACAGAGAAATCGAATTCGTAATCGACTTAGCACCGGGAACGGCACCGATTTCGAAAGCTCCATATCGTATGGCACCAGTAGAAATGAAGGAATTGATGATACAATTGCAAGAGTTATTGAATAAGGGTTATATTCGACCGAGTGTGTCTCCTTGGGGAGAAGCAGTGTTATTCGTTAAGAAGAAGGACGGATCGATGAGGCTCTGTATCGATTATCGAGAATTGAACAGAGTAACGATCAAGAACCTATATCCGCTACCGAGGATAGACGACCTGTTTGATCAACTGAAGGGAGCAAAATGTTTCTCAAAGATCGACCTACGAACAGGATATCATCAACTGAAAGTGAGGGATGAGGGCATACCAAAGACTACGTTTCGAACCCGTTATGGACACTACGAGTTTTTGGTAATGTCATTTGGATTAACTAAAGCTCCGGCAGCATTTATGGACTTGGTGAACTGAGTTTTCGTGCCATACTTGGATAAATTTGTTGTGGTTTTTATCGACGATATTTTGATCTACTCGAAGACAGAGGAAGAACACGCCGAACATCTGAAGATTGTTTTGGTGGCACTAAGGAAGGAGAAGATGTATGCAAAGTTTTCTAAGTGCGAATTTTGGATGGAGAAGGTTCAATTCTTAGGCCACGTGGTGGATAACAATGGAATCTCAGTAGACCCTGCGAAGGTAGAAGCAGTAAGTAATTGGGAACAACCGAGAATACCGACGGAGGTGAGAAGCTTTTTAGGGTTAGCTGGGTACTATCGAAGATTCATCCAAGATTTTTCTATGATAGCAACCCCGTTGACCAATTTGACTAGAAAGACAGTGAAATTTTTATGGACCGATAAATGCAAAGAAAGTTTTCAAGAACTAAAAAGGAGATTAAGCGAAGCACCTGTATTATCATTACCAGATGATGCGGGAAACTTTGTGGTGTATAGTGATGCATCGCACAAGGGACTTGGTTGTGTGCTAATGCAGCATGGCAAAGTCATTATGTATACATAATGACAACTTAAGGATTACGAAAAACGATACCCTACTCACGACTTAGAGTTAGCAGCAGTAGTTTTTGCGTTGAAGATATGGAGGCATTATTTATACGGAGAAAATGTGAGATATACACGGACCACAAAAGTCTAAAATATATCTTCACACAGAAGGAGTTGAATATGCAACAGAGGAGGTGGTTAGAATTAATCAAAGACTATGACTGCGATATTCTTTATCACCCGGGAAAGGCAAACGTGGTTACCGACGCTCTGAGCAAAAAAGGAAGGGAGAAATTATTTAATTTGATGACTCAGGAAGAGTTGATAAGAGAGATGGAGAAATTGGAAATAGAAGTGAAGAGACCCGAGAGGTCTGAAGAAAGGTTGTTGGTGGTGGAAGCTCATCCGACATTGTTGGATAGAGTAAAGGAAGCCCAGGAAAAGGATGAAGAGTGTGAGAAAATCCGAAAGAGGATCACAGAAAATGAGGAAGAGAAATTTCAAATGGATAAAGATGGTATCTTAAGATTCGAAGGAAGAGTGTGGGTACCAGCGGTAACCGAGTTAAGGGAAGAGATTTTGCACGAGTCACATAATATGACATATTCCGTTCATCCGGGAGGCACTAAGATGTACCGAGATTTGAAGCAACATTTTTGGTGGCTTAATTTGAAACGGGAAGTCGTAGAGTGCGACAGTAGATGTTTGACTTGCCAACGCGTTAAAGTAGAGCATCAACGGCCGAGTGGTTTACTACAACCGTTAGAAATACTAGAGTGGAAATGGGAGCATATTACAATAGACTTTGTGGTAGGACTTCCATTTACACAGAAAGGTTATAATGCTATTTGGGTTATCGTGGATCGACTAACAAAGACCGCACATTTTCTACCAATCAAGATCCGCTACAGTTTGAACCAATTAGTGAGTCTATACGTAAAAGAGATTGTTTCACGACATGGAGTGCCGGTGTCAATTGTCTCTAATCGAGATCCGCGCTTCACGTCCAATTTTTGGAAGAGTTTACAAGAAAGAATGGGAATGCAGTTGAGGTTGAGTACGGCTTACCATCCTCAGACAGACGGACAGAGTGAGCGAACAATATAAACGCTAGAGGACATGCTTAGAACTTGCGTGATGGATTTCAAGGGAAATTGGGACGACCACCTACCCTTAGTAGAATTCGCATATAATAATAGCTACCATACGAGTATCGGCATGCCACCGTACGAAGCTCTTTATGGGAGAAAGTGCAGAACGCCATTATGTTGGGACGAAGTCGGAGAGCGACGAATACTCGGACCAGAGTTAGTTCAACAAACCGCAGACGTGGTGACAATGATAAGAGCCAGATTAGTAGCAGCTCAAGACCGCCAGAAAAAGTATGCAGATTTGCATCGGTAGGACCGAGATTTTAAAGTCGGGAGTTTCGTATTCTTGAAAGTATCTCCATGGAAGGAAAAGATCCGTTTCGCCAAGAAAGGAAAATTGAGTCCGAGATTCCTAGGACCGTTCGAGATATTGAAGCGAGTGGGCGAAGTGGCATACAAAGTTGCGTTACCACCCGAACTGGAGCACATCCACAACGTATTCCACATTTCTGTGTTGCGACCATACAAGGCCGACTACAAGCACGCGATTTCTTATGAGCCCATTCAAGTGGAGAAGAACTTGGCGTATGAAGAAATTCCTGTCCAGATATTAGATAGGAAAGAGCAAACTTTGAGAAATAAAATTATATCTTCTGTAAAAGTACTTTGGCGTAACCACGATGTCGAGGAGGCAACGTGGGAGTTAGAAGATAGGATGATGAGGGATTATCCCCATTTATTTGTGTAACCTTATAGCAATTCCGGGACATAATTTTTATAAGGGGGGGAGGATGTAATACCCGAGAATTTTTGAATATTAATTAACGAATATATTAATGGAAATGAATATTTATTTGAATATAAATAATTTTGTGTTATGAGATGAGTTAACTCAATTATATTAAATCGAATAATTATGATAATTGAGAAAATGTGGAGTTTACAATAAGCTCAATGAATGCCTTGTGTGGCATAGCGACGGAAAGTATATAATTTAATTCATAAAAGTAAGAATTTATGAGTGGATGATTAATTAATAATATGTTATTAATTAATGATTTTTACGAGTAATAACATATTAATGAATAAATAGTTAATTAACGTTGAGATTAATGTTGTTCAATTAATTGCTTAATGTAAAGTTATGTAGTCACACGTTGCATAGTAACTATGTCCATATATATAAACTATATTATATGATGTATAATGTGACATTTTGGCATAACTACGTAATATATAATATGAAGTGCATTGTGATAATACAAGCAAATATGTAATACATATAAACTATACTATAAAGTGTAGTGTGACACTTTAGTAAGGCTATGCAATATGGAAATTATCTCATATAAGTTACATAAATAATGCCTATGTGACCATATGGTAGGTATAGTACTTTAATGTATACTATATGGAATATTAGGTTAAAGTATGTAAATAATTGATATTCCTAATCATCTCCATGAGTAATATACTTGAAATATAATAATAATAAGCAAAGTGTTCATAAATATAATAAGATCTAAATTCATGTGATAATTAATCCTATAATTAATAATAATTACGAGGAATGGATTAATTAATATTATTGTTAATTAATTGTTCAGGTGGATAATTTATTTATTTGACATTATGAATAATGAAATAAATAAGTAAAGTTATTAATATAATAAGATTATATTAATTGTTATGTGCAAGTATATTTAAATTATACTATAAGATTGTACATATTAATGCTATGTGTTATGAATACATCATTTGTAGATATATATTGTAAACAATTATTGAATTAATAGAATTTAATAATGAATGAGATAATGTAATGTCGTAATATTTGATTTAAACTATATCGGGTAAAACAAATATACATGGATTATATGTGTGAAAACTACACTTATTACATTATGTGAAGCACATTGTGACTTAAATTATAACCTAAGAGTACATACAATATATAACATGAGTATATGGTGTGTGTATACAAGTGTGGTATTTGCAAATGCTGAGAAATGAATCAATTATCCCATTTTAAGTGTCCCATTTGCTCTATAATTCCTCATACACGTGATTAGCATTATGAAGTCTACTCCCTATTCTTCCTCAAACTCAGTAAAACTCCATAGCTTCATTCTTCAAATCTTCAAAATCAGCAACATAGACTAGATTAGATGAACAAGGGAATGGGCATGATGATGAGCCCCAACAACCAATTACCTACTCTCTATTAACCATCAAGCAAATCAAAAATCTCGTTGGTTTAATTTGGTGTGTATAAGCAATGTCTGGACAATGGTTTTTATATATATATGGCTCTCATCCTCTCTAATTCATTTGCTGATAAATTGCTTAAGTTAAGTTGAGAATAATACACATAGTAGTATAATAGCATTGTGAAGTAGTAGCAAGATCAGATTCTAGCAGAGGTATAATAAAGCATCCTTGTTCTTCATTTTTGTTTCTCTGTAAATTTCAAGATTTCTTGGTTTGGCCATATTAGAGTGTGATTGGATTATAGAATTCTTGGTTAAGTGTTATATAGACATATAATTATGTTGGTATTGTAATGTAGTTATGTAGAATCGAAATTGTGAAGTAATTTTGTGATTTGGGCTTGATATCTACCGAGGCTGGAGCTCTCTGGACTGAAACGGGAGACGCGCGTCTCCCTAGTACAATTTGGGAGCGGCCGCGCGCCACTGCAGAGTTTGTTAATGATTTTTATTATATTTTCTGATATATTAAGCATGTTGTACTGTTAGGATATGCATATAACTCACAATAACATATGGAATAAGGGTACTATGTTAAAGTAATCCATGCTAGTCATTTTAGTTGAGTATTTTGAAGAAAACTGAAAGTTATGAAAAGAGGAACTTTGATATGTTAGCCTTATATTGACATTCTCACTTTTGAGACATAATTGTATGACCTAGAAACACATGATATGAATGTTAACTTGCGTATCTAAGCTTCATAATGTAACTTGAGCATGTGAACCTCAATAGTGAACCTTTCCAACGAAAACACAAGCATTGAACATGGACTCTAACATGTTATATTAGGATCTAGGTTCTGATTTTTTGAGCATGTTATATGGCCTTGAAATTCATGTCAAACATGTTAACATATGAGTCTAGATAGCATGAGCATGTTAGGCCATATTAGTGAGCTTTACTAATGAAAATACAAACTTTGAACGTAAATGTTAACATGCTACTTTGAGAGTTAGAATATGATATTTGTGAACATGTTTGATGATACTCTTAGACTCACTCATGTATCATAAATGTATATGTGCCATGCTTAGGTGTCATAACTCAAGTAAAGCATAAACGAAGCATATTTCAAACCAAAACGATGCTAATTGCACATATACGATATGAATACTCACAAGCATGTCTAATATGAGTTATATGACTACCTTATATGTTTAAGAAGCAAGCATGTTAGACTTTGTGATTTTCATGACCTTGAATGACCGTAAGTTGTCAAAAGTGTTAACTTAGAGCCATATCATGAAAGAGAGAACTTAGATGGACTTGAGAAGCATAAACACATCCTTTAAATATGCATATATGTTATGAGATATCATATGTTGATACTTGAATTCGATTTTTGACGGTTGACTTATTGAAATACCATAACTCACTGAAATAACATATATTTAGTATTGATTGTGGTCTTGTGTGATAATAATGATATGAGAGTGTGTTTAACTCAAAAAGAGGAACGTTAAGGATAAAAGTATATTAGTCGAGACTTGTGAATCAAATATGATACTATATGTGGTATGACTGTATAGTGAAGTTAAAGACTTAACTTATGTGTGGATTGTATATCTTGTTGAACTTTATGACTAATGAATATCATATATACATAACTATATTACGATAGAGTTCGAAAAGTGTTGATTAATTTACGGGGATAAACTACGCTTAAGGCAAGTTTCCTAACTTACACTCTTTTATGGTGCAAGTATCTAAACCTTATCTCTTTGGATGCAAGTATCCTAACCGACGCATTTACTTTATGCAAGTATTCTATCCTTGTATATTGCGAACTAGTTTCTTTACTTAATCGTTTGAATTGAATTAGCATATTTGAACTCTTATTTCATTAAAGCAATTATTCATGTGGAACTTGGTATTATTCTTGAATATTGTGAAAGTGTCTATGCCATTTGATTCGGCTAGACTTATATTATTGAAAAGCTACCCAAACCAATTGGTTGGTGCGGGATCTCGTATTTGACTGAGAAGAACAACCTTCTTTGAAGGGAAAATAAAATTGTCGGAGAACCGACGTGCGTACTTGAGTATGATTGATTGTTATGCATAACGTATGGTACTTTAGGCTGATCACCTGTTGTAACTGTTTTTGTTGGATTTTCAGTTTAATACTGTTAATTCTAGTAGAAGTACATAGTCCTTAGTGACTGCTCAGTATTCTGTTATCTTGAAATCTTGAATTGATTTATTATTGAATCACATTGATATTATTCTGTCCTTAGCGACTGTTATTGAAAACTGTTGACATTCTTTTTATCCTTGAACTATCAAACCTTGCTATACCCTTTCGGGAATTGAGAATTATATTACAAACCCTTATTATATAGTACTTGCTGGGCAAATTGTGCTCATTCTTGCTTTTCCTAAAACATTTCAGTTAAGGCAGAGCATGGAGAACCTTCGGGCGTTGATAAGGGGAAGGGCAAGGCTACCAACTAGCTTATCTCTTTTATTTTTTAAATATTTTAATGTTGTATTAAGATGATGTAGTAAGACTGGATTTGATTATGTTTAAGCTTAAGAAGGTTTATGTAATAAGTCGTTAATTGATATTATTATGTAATCTATTAAGTATTGTAGGTTGCGAGACTTGGGGAAATAATTATAATAAATCATTTTATATTATTCTAAATTAGATATTCCGCTGTGGATGTGTGATTTTAGTTATTATTGTTTTACCATGAGCACGTGACGAACCGAATTCAAGCGACCTCGTGACGGTCCTTGAATTTGGGGGCATCATAAATATTCTCTTGAACTATGTGCTTTGAATATATCTTAAGGGCACATGTTAAGAAATTCCATTGAATATTTAAGTTTTGTGTATGATTTAATAAAACTACGTGGTTGTAACTTACTGTAAGAACAAACACCGTCACAAACTCTTTCAACATATTTTATTTTCATTCACTTATTTGGTAAATTAAACAACTAAAATACTTTACAAACTAAAATTTGACAGCAGTTTTTTATTCTTCTACGTGAAAAGGGTAGGATTGTTGGGATGAGGTGATCATGATGGAGTTGCTTATTGGCAACAAAATTAAGGCCTTGTATATGTATATACTAGTAATTGCCTGTGCCTGAAAGCACGACGTAACGAAAAATTTGATTAAAATTCAAAAAATACTATATTACCTAAAGACGCTTTGTAATTTAAAATAACTTACAATCACAATAATAAAACATACTCAATCATCAACACATATCCAACCACCAAAACATCAAGCTAGTCGCTACTAATTTCAAGAAATTTTGGCAAAGTTTCCTTTAAAAATAGATATCCAGAAAAATCTAAACCTGTCAACAAAACTTACAATTATCAATACATACCAAACCACCAAAACAACTATCATGTTTAAAACCTGTCTAGTGGAGTGTTGGATTCAAAACTGTCCCCCAAGTTTAGACAAAAATCAATTTGATACTAACAAAAACCTAGAAATTATATCTAAACTATAAAATAAACAATCCAGAATATATAACAACGGCCTAATACAGCTCGACCTCCGTATGTAAAACTACTAACAACAACCCAAAAATTATAATTATAATAATAAAAATAACTAATTGTCATAAAACCCATACCACTAATAACGCCAAAGATCAAACTTAATATAAAAATAAAAAATAAAATTATTAATTTACTACATCGCTAATAAGTCCAAATGTCCAAAAATAATGTAGTACAAAATAAATTAAACTCACGTATCAAAACTTACTTTCTTCCATTTGCCAATAAAAATAGGTCAAACTAAGTTAATTACTACCTAATACCAACACATCTAATAAATGTCATAAAACCCATACCACTAATAACACCAAAGACCAAAATAAAGGGTAAGAATATGTCACAAAAATCTTTAGCATTATTTGAAGACGACGAATGACAACAGGGTTTATTCCAGTCAGTATTTCTCTTGCAAATTCTTCATCAGTCCTCCATGAAGACTAATTCTCTGTTTAAAAACATCAAATAAAAAATTAAATTAAGAAATCAAATAATGTCAGCAAAGCTATTGAAGTGACAGTTTCTTGTTATACCTTTTAGAAAAATTATTGAAGTGACTGTAAATTGTTGAATACCCTAAAGTTGACAATTTTAAATTATCTTTTCCACAAAACACTTGTAGGCATTGGCTAACAAATTGTCACAATTTCAAGCTAATATAACAACTACTTCAAAAAGTTCTTATGGTGGCGACAAATAAAATTGAGGACAGTAAGGGATTCGCTTCATAGATTCCTTTGAGGGTAAAAAGAGTAAAATGGAGTGTTGTCTCATAAATAAATTCCAAGAGTAGAGAACTATTCAGGTGTTCTACCCCTTCTTGCAAATACTCAGCGTGCATTATTGCAAAACTGGACATGAAAATGACTTTTATTCCAAAACAAAATTCTACCCTATTTAAACTTATAAAAATCACTTCATTTAATTAATATAACATGTGTTAAGAGTTCTCGTTTACTATCTCAACTTAATTGCTTGATTTGAGCTTAATAATCTATAAGAAACAATTTATCGAACATTATATGTGCATTATTTTTGTGGACAAAGTTCATAAGCATTTGTACATGTTTCTAAAACATAATTTCTCTCCTTATTACTCCGCGCAACAAATAAGTTGTGCCGCCCCCAAATTCCAGGACCTTCACGGGGTCGCTCGAATTCGGTTCGTCACGTGCTCATGGTAATACATCACAATAATAATACGACTAAATGTCGCATCACACAGCGGAAATAATACACAAATAATACCGAATAGATTATATTTAAATAATATAATTTATTCACGTCCCAAGGTCTCGTAACTTAAATAGTGATTACATAATAAAATCGAATAAAGACTTATTACATAAACCTTCTTAAGCTTAAACATAGTCTAAAGAAAGTCTTAATACAACATAACAATTTTAAACATAAAGGAACAAGCAAGTTGGTAGCTTTGCCCTTGCCCTTATCAACACTCGAAGGTTCGCCCTGCTCTGCCTTTACTGAAAAGTTTTATGGAAAAGCAAGAATGAGCACAATTTGCTCAGCAAGTAATATACAATAAGGGTGATGAGTATTATATCACGAGTTTGAAATATCAAAGTATAATCTCTAAGATAATTCAGAGTTTCAGAATAATATCATGAACAACGAATATCAACAATTCTTGAATCAAATCTTTGGAATATGAAATTCAATATATATCAACAGATATATATGAGTTCAAAGGCTATCAACGTATCCAACTGGATAAAATAATTTATACTGAACAGTCACTAAGGACTATCGAACATCTACAAGAATCATCAATATTAAACTGATAACCCAAAAGAAATAAGTATGATAAATGATCAGTCTACAATACTCTATGTTATGCATAACACCACAGTAATAATCACGCGTGTGTTGGGCTTCCAACAATAAACACTCCCCTTACCATAAGGGTTGTTCAACTCAGTTTTCAGATTTTCGCACCAATAAAAAGGTTTGGACAGTTTTCTTATAAACATGCATGTAGTCTAGCCGAATCGAATGGCATAGACACTTTTACAATATTCAAGAACAATACCAAGTTCAATATGAATAATAGCTTTCACAAGAGTTTTAAATGTACTAGCTCAATGAACGAGTAAGTAAGATAACTTGCATTGTACAAGAATAGAATACTTGCACCGTAAAAGAGTGTAAGTTAGGAAACTTGCCTTAAGCGTAGTTTATCCCCGAAATTTAATCAACACTTTTCGAATCCTATCGTAATATAGTTACGTATATATGATATCCATTAGTCATATAGTTTAACATTAGATCTCATCTCGTATATACGATTAACATATAAGCTAAGTCTTGACCTAGTTACACAGTTATACAGTATAATATAATTTCACAAGTCTCGACTTTTAATGTCTTTTATCATTAACGTTCCTCTTCTCAAGTTAGTCATCTTCATACATTATTACTATCATGTGAGACTACCACAAATAGTAAACATACTCTCATATTATTAATATCACATAAGACCACAATCAATACTAAATATATTTTATTTTAGTAAGTTATGGCATTTCTATAAGTTAACCGTTAAAATCGAATTTCAAGTATTAATATATGATATCACATAGCATGTATACGTATTAATTGTTTAACCTCTTCACAATCAATTTCACATGATATAGGTTCTAGCTTTACGCCTTTAGATAATTTAAGGCCAAATATGGTCATGCAATCACAACGCATACAATTTAATCATAGATAATTGCGAGAAGGTCATATCAATTGTAATATACATGCTTGCGGTTGTCCACATCATTTATTCTTAACTAGCATTGTTCATCACTTATAAATACATGCTTAAACTCATGCTTGGCTAACCCCATATTGAATGTAACAAGTGAGTACTCATGTATGGTATACTAGTGATGTTATGTTCATTATTAAACATGTTAGAATATGAATCTTAATACAACATGTCAAGTCCATGTTCAAAGTCCATGTTTCGTTAGTAAGTTCCATTAACGAAGTCTAACATGTTCATGCTACCTTAAGAGACATATATTCACAAGTCATCATATCCTTCATGCATTTCTAAGTCGTTCTACCACGTATCAAAAATCAGAATATAGTCATGCTTCATAATGTTAATGTTTGTTTATGAAACTTTAAGTTCATTTCCAAACTATATGTCGTTTTGTTAACCATGCATGCTAATATACTAAAACATGCTTACATTGCCTCATTATGTTTATATATATATATATATGTTACACAAGCTAGCATGCTGGTTCAAGCCATATCTGTAATAGGCGAGAATTTTTTTTATGTGTGATTCTGGAGACATAATCCTTTTAAGGAGGGAAGATTGTAACGATTGAGATTTTATATTTAATTTAAAATATTTATTGAATTAAATAAATATTTATGTGAATTATTTATTGAGTTAAATAAATAAATTATGTGATTTATGGAGTGATTTAATTAAGTGTATATATTAATTAAATGAATGTGCAATATTTAATTTAATTAATGTATATTAATTTTATATTATAGTTCTAATTTAGTTGAGATAATTAAATTAGATGAGATATGTGATGAAGTGTTACATGGATTATAATTAGCGAGTAATTATAATTATGTGGCAATTTTATGTCATTTATTGATGTTAGATTTTAATTGATTAAATTATTATTGATATTTAATTAATTAAAATGTGACATTAAAGTATGTGTTAAATAAATTGTTAAAATAAAGAAAAGGATTTTTTTAAAATGATTTTTTACCAAAGAAGGCCCTTGC
The DNA here is from genome assembly GCA_020205555.1 of Panax stipuleanatus. Taxonomy (NCBI): domain Eukaryota; kingdom Viridiplantae; phylum Streptophyta; class Magnoliopsida; order Apiales; family Araliaceae; genus Panax; species Panax stipuleanatus. The sequence continues at coordinate 80,545,391 of CM035119.1, forward strand.
TTTTGTTTTAAAAGAATGTTGCCAAACAGAGCCTTACACTAGCTTAAACCTAATTTACCTAAACCATGCCTAAGTTAGTAAAACTAGTTTCTAACTTTCCTGTTACCAAACAAGCCAAAAGGACTTTTGAATTTTGTAACTCCTAATTTAATTGGATTATTAAATATTAGTTGGTACGTATATTATTGATATATGTCAGTTATATATCTATATAATACATAAGGAAAAACTACGTTAGTTTAAGCCTAAGACTAAGAAGAAAAGAGAGAGCAGAGAGGAAGAATAACATAGAAGAATTAGAGAAGAAGAGAAGAAATGAGTAAGGAAATCATCATCTTCTTCATTTCTATTAAGCAAAAAGGTATAATTTCTAGAACTTATTGTTTTGAAGTTGAATTTTATGTTCTTCATATTTTCATTCTCTATAAAAGTAAATTTTCAAGAAAGTGGTATAATCATGAATTGAATATGTATTGTGTTCATGTTATACTAATAGTGATTGTATGCCATAATGATTTTCAGAAATCAAATTAGTGTAGAAAGATATTTGAACAGAAAATTTATGTTGATATGAGTTCATATGAGTTTTAGTTTTGTTGTCAATTTTGGATTGAGAAATTTATAAATTGGAACATGCTAGCATGCTTATTGGGGAATTGTTTGATGATTATATTCAATTACGTATATAATGTATGTATATAAAGTAGAATTGATGGAAAAAATTTCTTATAGTGGATTATTTTGGAAGAATATGAGTTTTCATGAAATGGCCAAATTGGATTTTTAAAACTTTTGATTATTGTTGTTTAGATGGTTTTTGTGTTTAGAAACATGTTATATCATGTATTATTGCATGTGTATGGAGTTACAGTGGCTACGATACTGTAATTTTCCATTTATTGGCTTGTATGGGTTGTCGGTAAAGCAGAGAGTTGTGGCTGTCTGCGTCTGGCCGACTTACTGCGCAGCTGCGCCGGCAGCAAGGCCAGGAGCAGCGCAGCTGTGCCGCTTGCCCTTCCCAGCTCCTTTCCCTACGAAGCTGCTCCAGTGCCAAGGCTACTGGCTGCGCAGCTGCGCCGCTGGCTGTGAAGAGGCAGAAAATTTAGTTTATTTGTGTAGTCTTACTTGATGGCTTAAGATAAATTGTTTATGATGATGAGCATGTAATCAGTTGCTATAACATGTGGTTAATATGAATGTGACAATTTCATATTTGAGAAAAAGGAAGTTTTGAAAACCTAATATAGTATTTAAATTATAAACTATAATTGTTTTATTATAAATGAGTTACTTAATTATAATTTGATTCATTATAATTAAGAGTAAGTGTTTAATTTAAAGTATAATATTGTGAAATTGTAATGTATAGAAATTGATTATTTTAATCAATTAGATGTTAATTTAAATTATAATTTAAGTAATTATAATTTAATAAATCATGTTTAATTGTGGATTTTAAATTGATAATTACATGATTAATTATAAATTGTGTAATTATAATACATGTTTAATTATTGATTATAATTGATAAATACATGATTAATTATAAATTATGTAATTATAAATGCATGATGTAGTTTAATTGATTATAAATTATAATTTGTTTATAATTTAAAAGGTAATTATAATTTGATTAAGTGTTTGGATTATAATTTTTTAATTATAATTTAGCTAAATACATAATTGATTTAATTATGTGAATATGTATGTGATGTAATTAACTATGTGATAGTTGATTATTATTATTAGAGTGAGTTAACCATGAGGGTTAACCACTTATGTGAATTAGTTATGTATTAACTAATTTAGATTATTATAATTGAATGTGTATAGGAAGTGTTTAAGTACATGGTTGAGTTGAGTAGCTTGCGCTTAAGGCAAGTTTTCTAAATCCTAAACTCGTTAATTCTATGCATGTTTTCTAAACCCTAAATTCATTAATTCTATGCAACTTTTCTAAACCCTGATCTTGTATAAATTTTTATGCAAGTCTTCTAACCTTAAATTTGTTAATTATATATAAATTCTTGATTTCATATATTCATTGTTGAGAATGTCCTTTCCATTTTTGTATTGAACAATTGTTATTTAATTAAAATGAACTTAACTTATTATTCAAGTAAGATCCAGCTATTATTTTAAATGCTTTAAGTTGATTCCAAAGCATATGTTAGTTCATAATTCTATTATTTATAAATTTTTGAAAGTCGATTCAACTAATCCTTAGTTGATGAACGTGAATTCTAAATTACCCTTGTAAGCTTATCCAAGCCAAACTTTCTTTGGTGCGGACTTGAATTCAAATTACTGAGTTGAACAACCCTATTTATTAGGGGAGGTTACTACGCATAGCGTTAAGATGTTTGTGCACAATACATGGTACAAAGGACTGATCCCCCTAAGTACGAGTTAAGGTCCATAGTCTTATTGACTGTTAAAGGTTTAAATATAAATATTTATAACCTAGGACAAGAGTTCAAAGGTCTTATGACCCTCAGATAAATTCTATATTCGAATTTTAATGTTAATAGAGAATTATTATTCATTTCTTTATTATTGAAGCAAGCTAAATTGTTCAATTTTTTTTAAAAAAAGATACTTTTTCATGTCTTTATTATTGTTAAACTCCAGTGAGCTGTGGTTTGCTCACTCTTGCACTAAATAACAATTTCAGTTAAAGTTGATAGCGCTGATGCTCCGTCTACAAGTAAGGGCAAGGGAAAGCAAAGCAAGTGAAGACTTGTTTAATTATTTTGAGAATGATTGTAATAAGATTTGAATGTTATGTATTTATTTTCGCACTTTATTATATTCATATCAGGGTTAGAGTAACCTGGGATTTATTTTACAAAGGTTGTAACCCTTGTTGTAAGGGAGATTTAGTTATTTTAATTTAAGTTGTAGTTACTTTGCATTATTCATTGGGTAGATGTATGTTATATTAGAAAGTGAAAACCAAATCATGTGAAAACGAAGTACCCAAATTTGGGGGTGTCACAGGTTGGTATCAAAGCCGTAGGTTATGAAACCTTAGGTGGGGGAAAACCTTAGGTAGTAGCCTTATAGGTAAGATCGAAAAGATAGATGTGATAGGTAAAAGATAATAAACGACCTTATGTGCTATGTGTTTACATTATAGTATTCGAAGAGTGATGACTCGTTATCACGTAATAATGAACTTTAAAATTCTTTTGTCAGGATGTCGAACGTTGGAGAACCTAGTCAGGCTAAATAGGATGTACCTCAGGTGCCTAGGGATGAGGAGCCCCGTGACATACATGTTGTCTGGGAGTAGCTGGTTAGGAGAGAGCCATCTCCAGTGATCACCATAGCTGGTTGGGAGCGTGAGCTGACACCTATTCCAGAGGATGAGGAAGAGGACGAGTCTGAAAAGGAGGAAGAGGATCCCGAAGAGGAATTCCCACCTCACTCTACTAGTGCTGAGATGTACGAGGCAGTCTACGATAGCAATGTGGAGCTTCATGGATGAGTAGGAGATCTCGTGGAGACTATCCAGCAACGAGACGAGACGATCAAGGAAATGGCAAGTGACCTAGGAGATGCACAGTGGAACCTGATACATATGGAGGTTGATAGAGATGCTGCTCGATTTGAACTGGCAAAGATGAGGCAAGACATCCAGGAGGAGTCGAGGAAGCGTGCCAGAGTTGAAGAGTCAAGCTTGAGAGCTAATCAACGAGCCGATCGAGCTGAAGGTGAAGCTGAAGCCAAGAGAGCCAAGCTGAGGGAAATGGAATATGCTTTTTATGCAGCGATAGAGAGAGCTCAGGACCGTATTTTCTACTACCCAGCTCAGTTCCAAGGTTTACCGTGGTATGTGGTGGACCGAAGAATGGCATTTTGGGTATTGGAAGAGGAACGTAGAGAGGTTGTGCGACATATTAATATGCCTAGGCAGTAGCAGTAGTAGCAGTAGTAGATTTTTGTTTATGTATTGCTTTTTGTAATAAGTAATATAAATCCCATAATTTGAGATAAGAATGGGATGAGTTAATAATGTAATCCTGCAACTTTTCCAGTTCAGAAAAGGATGATGTAAATGGCAAAAATGCTATCTTTTTGACCTTTTTTTAACTACGAGTAATGAATAAAAGAAGGTTATGGACGTCCTATGTGTTCTATGTGAACTGAATTGTTTAAACGTTTATGAACTTGAATATTTAAAAATTGAGTAAAGGATCTAATAATAATATTTTCTTGACAGAAAATGCCTCCTAGAAGAAGAGTAACACGTCAAAACCCCGAGGGTTCGACGAACAACAATAACGACTGAACGAACCCCAACTCGGTTCAGCAGTTGGTGAACCTGTTGACCGGAGCTCTTGCGAATCAGCCACAAGTACAGGGAACAACGTTCAAGGAATTCAAGGCAGTAGGACCGCCTGAGTTTAAAGGATCGACTAACCCTATCGAAGCTCAGACATGGGTTATGAAAATGGAGAAGGTATTTAACGTGACTAGGGTAGAGGAAGACCAGAAGAAAGCGTTCGCGGCTTTCATGTTAAAGTCGGATGCTAGCTTTTGGTGGCAGGCTAACAAGACCCGAGAGGGAGAGGGAGTCATCACGTGGGAACGTTTCAAGGAAATGTTCTACGAGATGTACTTTCCAGCGAGTTTGCAGGACCAGATGGAGGTCCAGTTTGTAATACCCGAGAATTTCCTAATATTATTAAATAAATATATTAATGGATATGAGAATTTATTTGAAATATAAATGATTTTGTGTTATGAGAATAATTAATTCAATTATATATTAAATTGAATATTTATAATAATTGAGAAATTGATGGAGTTTGCGATAAACTCATTGATAGCCTTGTGTGGCACAGTGACGTAATATAAGAATGATTATATTAATTTAAGCGAACAATTAATCTATATTAATTGTTAATCGTAGAATATTAATTAATTGTCATCGTAGAATAATTGTTATAGAATATTAATGGTGATTAATTAATAATATGTGATTATTATTATTGCAAGAAATATAATAATAATAATAATAATAAGCAATGTGTTTATATTATAATAAGATTTATATTCATTTAATGTGATATTTAATCATATAAGTGTTAATCGATTATTATGAAAATTAATAATCAAAGAGGAATAAATTAATTAATATTATTGTTAATTAATCAATGAGATAAATAATTTATTTATTTGACAAATAAGTAAGTTATTAATATAATAAGATTATATTAATTGATATGTGCAAATGTGCAATAATTAATAATATAAAGTATATGGAATACAACTATATTATATAATGTGGTGCAACATTTATGTGACTATATTATATATATAAACTATATAGTAAAGTTTATTGAATTATGAGAGCTACATGATAATCCCCATGTGACTATGTGAGTGTGTGGACATTAAAATAGTGTATCATGAATATAAATAATGATTGATGATTATTTATATAATGGAATAATAAAATTAATAAAGGAGATAATGTGATGTGATTATATCCGAGTAAATTATATCCGGTATTAATAAATGTATATGGATTATATGTGTACAAGTCACACTTACTACATTATGTGAATCCATGTTAGTATCATTAGAATTACATTGTAACTATAATTGTGGCCTAATTATATAGTATATATACATATAACATGTTTTGGCATAAGTGTTGTGTATATACAAATTCTAGAATGCTAATATATGGCCTTGTCCCAATATGATAGTCACTCTCCTTCCTCTCATTCACGTGAAAACCTCAAAGGCTAGCCTACTCCCTATTTCTTCCTCAAACTCAGCATTGCATAGCTCATGATTATGGAGGGAATGGGATTCATGATGAATCCAACTACAATTTACCTACTACTCTTTAACCCCTATGCAATTCACAAATCTTGTTGGTTTAATTTGTTGTACAATTACACTGTCTGGGTCTTGGCTTTGCTATTTATATGGCCCCTTCTCCTTCAATTTCATTTGCTGTGAGTTTGCATAAGTGTTGAGTTGAGAGAATACATTGATAGTATAGCAGCATTGTAAGTACTAGTATAGCAGCAAGTTCAATTCACAAATTAACAGAGGTATAATTCCTCTCCTTGTTCTTCATTTTCATTTCCTGTTTCTGTTACTGCAATTGCTTAGATTTTTGATCATGCTAAATTAAAGTGTAATTGGGATATAGAATGCTTGCCTAAGTGTTATATAACCTTATAAGCATGTCCAAACTGTTATATGACTAATTGCATACGAATTGGTGAAGTAAATTGGCATTTGGCCTGGAAGTTGCCGTGTTCTACAACTGTCTGCCGCTGGCTGGGAGCCGGCGCAGCTGTACCAGTTTTACACTGGGCAGCTGCACTAGCAGCCTGCAGCAGTTCCCTGCCCCTGCTTGATTATGCTAAGTGATGGTTAGTTTACATGGTTCAGAACAGCATGCTAGCTTGTGTAACATATATATATGAACATAATGAGGCGATGTAAACATGTTGTATTATACTAGCATACATGGTTAACAAAAAGCGTTAGGTTTCCGAAGTGAACTTAGAAGCTTTAAGAATGGACTTTGATATATAAGCGCCATAGTTAGGTTCTGACTTTTAAGACATGTTAGTATGACTTAGAAACATATGAAATGCATGCTAACTTATGTATATAGGTTCCGTAATACAATATGAACATGTGAACCTAACTAGTGCACATTTCTAACGAAAGCGTAGATTTTTTAAAAAATAAACTTTGATAAATTATATTCATGTTGATATTCTGACCATACAAGCATGTTGATATGGTTTAAGAATGCACGAAAGGCATGTTGACTTGTTTAGATATGTTTCATAGCATGACATGAGCATGTGGATTGCGTTAAATGAACTTTACTAGTGAAAGTATAAGTTTTGAACCTAAATCTTGACATGTTATATCGAAGTCTAGATTCTGATCATTATGAACATGTTGGATAATGTTTTTAACCTCACTAATGTGTCATACAAACACGTGTGTACACACCATGCTAGGTGCCATAAAGACTAAATGAAGCATGATTTCAAAACCAATAGCAATGCTAGTAATATGTATGTGGTAAAGATATTCATGAACATGCCTAGAACACGTTACACGACCACCTTATGTATGTACATGACAAGTATGATAGCTTCGTGGTTTCATGACCTTGAATGGCTTTAAGTTATTGAAAGTATTGACTTAGAATCTTTATCACATATATTTGAAACGAGGAAAGGTTGTACAAACATAAAAGTATCTTTTAATATGTTTATATGCTATATGGTGTTGTTGGCTTGCATGACCGGACATAAATCATAAGGCACAGCTCAGCCTTGGCTTGGCCAGAGGGCTGCGCAGCTGCGCTGGCCCTAGGCTTAGCCATGGCTCAGCGGCGCCGGTCTGGAATCTAAATTGTTGAAATCTACTTGTTCTGGTCATGTCAGTTAGTGTAAATTGTTGTTCAAAACTGCTAAAAATGGTTTACACCATACTGATATGTGTATATATGTGATGATTAAGTAATAAGATAATTTTTCACTTATATAATGGGTCAAAGGATCATAACCACTTGAGCATGATGAGTTGCTATAGTATCAGTTATGTTATAACTATGTACTTAATTCGTGATAACTTATAATCTAATGAGTATAAGTATGACATGTGACTAAGATAGTAACATATATGTATATTGAGTAATAAGTTTGTGTAACGGATGTGTTAACTAATGAAAATCCTATACATGTAATACATTATGAATAGGATTCCAAAGTGTTGACTAGCTTTACGTGAGTAAACTACGCATAAGACAAGTATCCTAAACCCTTGCATTACTTTATTCAATGGATATCGTAAGCGAGTATCTAAACCTTATCTCTTTAGATGCAAGTATTCTATCTTTGTATATTGCGAACTAGTTTTCTACTTAATCGTTGAATTAAATTAGCATACTTGAACTCTTATTTCATTAAAGCTATTATTCATGTTGAACTTAGTATTGTTCTTGAATATTGTGAAAGTGTCTATACCATTTGATTCGGCTAGACTTATATTATTAAAAAGCGACCCAAAACCAATTGATTGGTGTGGGATCTTATATTTAACTGAGAAGAACAAACTATAACTGTCGGAGAACCGACGCGCGCATATTAGTATGATTGAGTGTTATGCATAGCATATGGTACTTTAGGCTGATCACCTGTTGTACTTATTTTTGTTGGATTTTCAGTTTATTATTGTCAATTCCTGTGGAAGTTCATAGTCCTTAGTGACTGCTCAGTATTCAGTTATCTTGAAATCTTGAATTGACTTATTATTGAATCATATTGATATTATTCTGTCCATAGCGACTATTATTGAAAACTGTTGATATTCTTGTTATCCTTGAACTATCAAACCTTGTTATACCCTTTCGAAAATTAAGAATTATATCACTTACCCTTATTGTATATTACTTGCTGGGCAATTTGTGCTCATTCTTGTTTTCCCTAAAACATTTCAGTTAAGGCAGAGCAGGGCGAACCTTCGGGCGTTGATAAGGGCAAGGGCAAGGCTACCAACTAGCTTGTCTCTTTTACGTTTTTAAATATTTTTATATTGTATTAAGATGATGTAGTAAGACTGGTTTTGATTATGTTTAAGCTTAATTTAGGTTATGTAATAGGTCTGTAATTGATATTATTATGTAATCTATTAAATACTGTAGGTTGCGAGACTTGAGGGAATAATTATAATAAATCATTGTAAATTATTCTAGAATAGATTTTCCGCTGTGATTGTGTGATATTTAGTTATTTTTATTGTGATGTATTACCATGAGCACGTGATGAACCGACTTCGAGAGACCAAGTGGCGGTCCTGGAATTTGGGGGTGTCACAGGTCCAGTTCCTAGAGCTTAAGCAGGGAGGAATGACGGTGTCCGAGTATGCCGCTAAGTTTGATGAATTGGCCAGGTTCGTTATTTACCAGGTCAGCACTGACGCTAGGAAAGTGAGGAGGTTTGAGCGGGGATTGAAGCCCTGGCTCTATAGCAAGGTTTCCATGTTCCAGCTGAATACCTTTGCAGCGGTGCTGGAGAAAGCCATACTTACTGAGGGAGGAAGCGAAGCGGTGATGAAGTTCAACCAAGATAAGAAGAAGAAGAATGAGGTAGAAACCAAGACTGGGGATAGCAGCACTGTGAACCAGAAGAGGAAATGGAATGACAACACCTCAGCTGGGAGTCAGCAAGAAAGCCAGCAGAAGAGGAAGTTTGAAGCATATGCTACATGCGGTAAGAATCACACTGGCGTGTGCATGAAGGGGAAGCGGGTGTGCTTCAACTGTGGTCAGGAAGGCCACATTGCACCTAATTGCCCAAACCCGAAGAAGGGAGCTTGCTTTACATGTGGATCCAAAGATCACATGGCTCGCAACTACCCAAAGAAGCTGATGGCAGGGTCAACAGGGAGCGGAGTGAATGGAAGCGGCAGTACCGTTACTATCGCTGCACCATTGCAAACTGTTCGACCCACTGTACGGACATTCAATATGACGGTGCAGGATGCTGTGCAATCAAAAGACGTGGTGTCAGGTATTTTTCGGTCAATAGTATAAATGCATATGCATTATTTGATTCGGATGCTACTTGTTCATTCATATCTGATGATTTTGCTAAAACCTTAGACTTACCTGTAGAGGAGTTAGTTTACCCTTTGAACATAGAGATTGAGAATAGGGAGGTTATTCCTGTTAGGAGCATTTATAAGAACTGTAGATTGGTCATTAAGGGTTAGGAACTTAGAGTAGATTTGATTTGAATTAAACTTGGGGAATTCGACGTTATACTGGGTATGGATTGGTTGTTCAACCATGGGGCGATAATCGACTGTTAGAAGAAGTCGGTAAACCTTACGACTCCATCGAAGTTAGTGTTCTATGGTAGCAAATCGCCTAGATAAGCGAGTTATTTGACGGTTATGCAAGCCAAGAAACTTCTGACGCAAGGCTGTGTGGGATATCTAGCCTACATAGTAGATACACGTAAGGAAAGCCTGAAGGTGGAGGAGATATCGGTAGTTAAGGAGTTTATGGATATTTTTCCGAGCGATTTGCCAGGACTTCCGCCAGATAGGGAGACAGAGTTCGTGATCAATTTAGCACCTGGAACTGCTCCAATTTCTAAGGCTCCGTACCGAATGGCACCACTCAAGATGAAGGAATTGATGGTTCAACAACAAGACTTACTAGACAAGAAGTATATCCAACCGAGTGTTTCGCCGTGGGGAGCGCCTGTTTTATTCGTGAAGAAGAAGGATGGATCGATGCGTCTCTGCATTGATTATAGGGAGTTGAATAAAGTTACGATCAAGAATAAGTATCCTTTACCTAGGATCGATGACTTGTTTGATCAACTGAAGGGTGCGAAGTACTTCTCGAAAATCGATTTGAGAAGTGGGTATCATCAATTGAAGGTGAGGAAGGAAGATATACCTAAAATAACTTTTAGGACTCGATATGGTCATTACAAGTTCTTGGTAATGTCATTTGGTCTCACGAATGCCCCAGATGCATTTATGGACCTAATGAACAGGGTGTTCAAGCCATTTCTGGATAAGTTTGTGATAGTGTTCATAGATGACATCCTGGTTTATTCCAAGACCGAGGAGGAGCATGCTGAACACTTACGACTAACTTTAGAAGACCTGAGATGAGAGAAACTTTATGCTAAATTCTCAAAATGCAAATTCTGGTTAGAACGTATGCAATTTCTTGGCCACGTGATCGACAAGGATGGTATTTCGGTGGATCCGTAGAAGGTTGAGGCCATAATGAGTTGGGATCAGCCAAAGACGCCGTCTGAAGTGAGGAGTTTCTTAGGATTGGTAGGTTATTACCATAGATTTATCCAAGACTTTTCTAGAATAGCAACTCCATTGACGAATTTGACTCGTAAAACGGTTAAATTTATTTGGACGGAGAAGTGTGAGGAAAGTTTTCAAGAGATGAAGAAGAGACTGAGTACTGCGCCTGTATTGTCTTTACCGGATAGTTCGGGGAATTTCATAGTATATAGTGATGCCTCACATAAAGGATTAGGTTGTGTGTTGATGCAGAGCGACAAAGTCATTGCCTATGCGTCACGTCAGCTGAAGGATTACGAGAAGGGGTATCCGACCCATGATCTAGAATTGGCGGCAGTAGTGTTTGCTCTAAAGATTTGGAGGCACTACTTATATGGAGAGAAGTGTGAAATATACACAGATCACAAAAGTCTGAAGTATATATTTACCCAGAAGAATTTGAACATGCGCCAAATAAGATGGTTGGAACTGATTAAAGACTACGATTGCGAGATACTTTACCATCCGGGTAAAGCTAACGTTGTTGCCGACGCTTTGAGCAGAAAAGGTCGGGAGAAGCTGAACGTGCTAACTGATCAGGACCGGTTGATAGAACAGATGGCTAGATTGGAATTGGAAGTGAAGTTTTCGAAGGAATCAGATGAGATGTTTGAAAGTAGTATGCATACAAGCCAATCATGTATGATGATAAAGCATATACTTTGGAGGCAATCTTATTTATTTATTAATAAAAATATTCATTTATTAAAGGCATTTAATTATCTACATGGTGCTGTTTTTATAATATGTAAATAACCCATAGTTTTAAGCAATGCTTTTAGAATCATGATGATGATCATGCCAATGAGATCTAAATTCTTAGAAAGCTCTAAAACTAAAATAGTTCCTAATCATGGGATTACTAAAAAGGGGATTAGTAAATCCGGAAAGATTAGTACATATGTTGCTTGCTCATTAGATGAGGATGATTTATCTCATAATCATTTGTGTGGAGACACTAAAGCAAGTATGTAGGTGCTTATTGGAGAATAAGTTCACTGAACGTGACTCGCTATGGAATACCTAATGGAGTTTTACTCGCCTGTCAATAGGAATTCCTAATGTGATAGTAGTACAAGTGATCCTTGGACTTGAGATCATCATAGTATCTTGTATGTAATGAATTATACTTTGACTTATTCCTTAAAGCCCTTTAGGGTATATAAAAGGGTATGCTTGGGTATAATGAGTTAAATATGGAGACAATGAATGATCAATAAAGAATCTACCACCTCTAGTAAAGGAGGAGATATGTCCTATGTGATTCGTTAAATGACAACCCAGGAATCCTTGGCCAAGGTAAAATAAAATTAGAAAGGAGTTTCTAATTTACATTATTTGGAGTTGTGCATTTTCTAATCGAAATATATATAATTAAATAAAATAAGACTTGACAGTAAATTCATGCCTTATATTTAATTGGGACATTGTATGGTGGAAGGATTGAATTGTATGGTAACTATTTACTCACAGGTTCTTTTATGATTAATGTTGAAATCTATATTATCTGGAAAGTCGTTGATCGCTAGGGAGGCTTATCCCTATTGTAGAATAAATATTATTTATTTAAATAGATTATTAGTTTAATTTATTTATTTAAATAAGATTAGAATTGTTCTAATTGATTTATTCACAACCGGTTTAATATGGAGAACCTAAAGGGTCACACCATAAAAGGAAGAATAATTATTTAAGAAGGTAATGGCATAATCGTAATAATGTATTAAGTGAAATTAATTTAATCTATGGTGATAGAATAAATTAAATAGCTTAATATTTATTATTTAATATTTTAAAAATATTAAATATAAATTAATAAGAGGAGTCTTATTAATATTATTATAATTATTATTATTTTAATTTCTAAAGGAGTTTAGTAATTAATTTAATATTAGTACTCTCATTTATTCCTAATAAGATTAGGAGACAAATTAATTAAATGAATTTAATTAATTATTTCCCATGTGGTGGGAAGCCTAAATTAATTAAAGGAGTTTAATTAATTAAAAGAAATCCCATGTCTAATAGGATTAGAAGGGTTGACCAATATCTATATAAGAGGATTCTTATAATAGATATTACTTGATGCAATTCCAATTGTTGGAGAGTACTCCTTTTCTATAGAGGATAGAAAACTAAGCCAACCACCCTCCTTCTTGATAATTCATCTTCCTTGGTGGATCACCTCTAGAGGCCAAACACTTGGGTGGCTAACGTTGATCAAAGGAAGGAATCTAATCCGGAAATTCAAGGAGATCACGAAGAACAAGGAGTTGAACTAGTACCCGTGGAAGCTTCGTTCTACAAGGGTATGATTCCATAATTTCTTATTTATCGTTTTAAATTAATAATTTGCATAAAGGATGATCCGGGTAATGGTTTTGTAGAAATTTTTTTAAACTCTGATATACCATGCTTCCGCTAATTTTTGCAATTTGATTGCGTCACGATTTCGTACAAACCCAACAATGTTGTTTCAAGTAACCACTGGTTCTACTCTAGTAGACAAGGTGAAAGAAGCACAACTTCACGATGAAGAATGCGGGAAAGTACGGAAGAGGATAACCGTTGGCGAAGAGTTCAAGTTCAAGATCGATAATGAAGGTCTGTTACGGTTTGAAGGTAGAATATGGGTACCGCCAGTACCAGAGGTCAAAGAGGAGATTCTGAGCGAAGCTCATAGTTCTAGATATTCTATTCACCGTGGGAGTACGAAGATGTACCAGGATCTCAGGCATCATTTCTGGTGGCCGAATATGAAGAGGGACGTTGCTGAATGTGTTGCGAAGTGCTTGACGTGTCAGAAAGTAAAAGCAGAACACCAGAGACCAAGTAGTTTGCTGCAACCGTTAGAAATTCTGGAGTGGAAGTGGGAGCACATCACGATGGATTTCGCGGTAGGTCTTCCAGCAACTAAGAAGGGATTTGATGCGATATGGGTTATAGTGGATCGACTGACGAAGTCAGCCCACTTTCTGCCGATCAGGGTTAAGTATAACCTGGATAAGCTAGCTAAGCTATACGTCAAGGAAATTATTTCTAGACACGGTGTTCCAATGCCGATTGTGTCTGATAGAGATCCGCGTTTTACGTCTAATTTTTGGAAGCGTTTGCAAGAATGTATGGGAACGCAATTGTGAATGAGTACAGCGTATCATCCTCAGACTGATGGCCAGAGCGAAAGAACGATTCAGACGCTAGAGGATATGCTGAGAGCTTGTGTGATGGACTTCAAAGGAAGCTGGGAGTATCATCTACCATTGGTGGAGTTCACCTACAACAATAGTCATCATGCGAGTATTGGCATGCCGCCTTACAAAGCATTATATGGTAGAAAATGCAGAACTCCTTTGTGCTGGGATGAAGCCAGTGAACGTCAATTGTTGGGACCATAATTGGTACAACAAACCGTCAAAATTGTGAAGCTGATCAGAACGAGATTAGTTGCTGCTCAAGACAGACAGAAGAAGTATGCCGATTTACATCGACAGAACCGAGAATTCTTATCAGGAAGTTTCGTTATCCTGAAGGTATCTCCTTGAAAAGGGAAAATTCCATTCGGTAAGAAGGGGAAGCTGAGTCCCCGATTTATTGGACCTTTTGAGGTACTACGAAAGATGGGCGAGGTTGCTTACGAGATTGCATTACCTCCGGAGCTCGAGAATATACATAATGTCTTTCATATTTCTGTGTTAAGACCTTACAAGCATGATTATAAACATGTAATAGAATATGAACCTTTGCTATTTGATTACGACTTAGCGTATGAAGAAGTGCCTGTTCAAATAGTTGATAGAAAGGAACAAGTACTTAGGAATAAAGTGATACCTTCTGTTATGGTAATCTGGAGGAACCACAGTGCTGAAGAAGCTACGTGGGAACTCGAAGATGTTATGATGAAATCTTATCCGCATTTATTTGTTTAGTTGTGTATAACCCCTTATATACTGATTCTGGGGACAGAATCCTTTTAAGGGGAGAAGAATGTAATAAACGAGATTTTTTTTTATGTGTGATTCTGGGGACAGAATCCTTTTAAGGAGGGAAGATTATAACGATTGAGATTTTATATTTAATTTAAAATATTTATTGAATTAAATAAATATTTCTGTGAATTATTTATAAAGTTAAATAAATAAATTATGTGATTTATGGAGTGATTTAATTAAGTGTATATATTAATTAAATGAATGTGCAATATTTAATTTAATTAATGAATATTAATTTTATATTATAGTTCTAATTTAATTGAGATAATTAAATTAGATGAGATATGTGATGAAGTGTTACATGGATTATAATTAGCGAGTAATTATAATTATGTGGCAATTTTATGTGATTTATTGATGTTGGATTTTAATTGATTAAATTATTATTGATATTTAATTAATTAAAATGTGACATTAAAGTATGTGTTAAATAAATTCTTAAAATAAAGAAAAGGAATTTTTTTAAATGATTTTTTACCAAACAAGACCCTTGCTTTTGTTTTAAAAGAATGTTGTCAAACAGGGCCTTACACTAGCTTAAACCTAATTTACCTAAACCATGCCTAAGTTAGTAAAACTAGTTTCTAACTTTCCTGTTGCCAAACAAGCCAAAAGAACTTTTGAATTTTGTAACTATTAATTTAATTGGATTATTAAATATTAAATAGTACGTATATTATTGATATATGTCAGTTATATATCTATATACTACGTAAGGAAAAACTACGTTAGTTTAAGCCTAAGACTAAGAAGAAAAGAGATAGCTGAGAGGAAGAATAGCAGAGAAGAATTAGAGAAGAAGAGAAGGAAGGAGTAAAGAAATCATCATCTTCTTTATTTCTATTAAGCAAAAAGGTATAATTTCTAGAACTTATTGTTTTGAAGTTGAATTTTATGTTCTTCATATTTTCATTCTCTATAAAAGTAAATTTTCATGAAAGTGGTATAATCATGAATTGAATATGTATTGTGTTCATGTTATACTAATAGTGATTGTATGCCATAACGATTTTCAGAAATCAATTTAGTGTAGAAAGATATTTGAACAGAAAATTTATGTTGATATGAGTTCATATGAGTTTTAGTTTTGTTGTCAATTTTGGATTGAGAAATTTATAAATTGGAACATGCTAGCATGCTTATTGGAGAATTGTTTGATGATTATATTCAATTACGTATATAATGTATGTATATAAAGTAGAATTGATGGAAAAAATTTCTTATAATGGATTATTTTAGAAGAATATGAGTTTTCATGAAAATGGCCAAATTGGATTTTTAAAACTTTTGATTATTGTTGTTTAAATGGTTTTTGTGTTTAGAAACATGTTATGTATTATTGCATGTGTATGGAGTTACAGTGGCTACGATAATGTAATTTTCCGTTTATTGGCTTGTATGGGTTGTCGGTAAAGCAGAGAGTTGTGGCTGTCTGCGTCTGGCCGAGTTGCTGCGCAGCTGCGCCGGCAGCAAGGCCAGGAGCAGCGCAGCTGTGCCGCTTGTCCTTCCCAGCTCCTTTCCCTGCGCAGCTGCGTCAGTGCCAAGGCTACTGGCTGCGCTGCTGCGCCGCTGGCTGTGCAGAGGCAAAAAATTTAGTTTATTTGTGTAGTCTTACTTGATGGCTTAAGATAAATTATTTATGATGATGAGCATGTAATCAGTTTCTATAACATGTGGTTAATATGAATGTGATAATTTCATATTTGAGAAAAATGAAGTTTTGAAAACCTAATATAGTATTTAAATTATAAACTATAATTGTTTTATTATAAATGAGTTACTTAATTATAATTTGATTCATTATAATTAAGAGTAAGTGTTTAATTTAAAGTATAATATTGTGAAATTGTAATGTATAGAAATTGATTATTTTAATCAATTAGATGTTAATTTAAATTATAATTTAATAAATCATGTTTAATTATGGATTTTAAATTGATAATTACATGATTAATTATAAATTGTGTAATTATAATACATGTTTAATTATTGATTATAATTGATAAATACATAATTAATTATAAATTGTGTAATTATAAATGCATGATGTAGTTTAATTGATTATAAATTATAATTTGTTTATAATTTAAAAGGTAATTATAATTTAAGTAATTATAATATGATTAAGTGTTTGGATTATAATTGTTTAATTATAATTTAGCTAAATACATAATTGATTTAATTATGTGAATATGTATGTGATGTAATTAACTATGTGATAGTTGATTATTATTATTAGAGTGAGTTAACCATGAGGGTTAACCACTTATGTGAATTAGTTATGTATTAACTAATTTAGATTATTATAATTGAATGTGTATAGGAAGTGTTTAAGTACGTGGTTGAGTTGAGTAGCTTGCGCTTAAGGCAAGTTTTCAAAATCCTAAACTCGTTAATTCTATGCATGTTTTCTAAACCCTAAATTCGTTAATTCTATGCAAGTTTTCTAAACCCTGATCTTGTATAAATTTTTATGTAAGTCTTCTAACCATAAATTTGTTAATTATATATAAATTTTTGATTTCATATATTCATTGTTGAGAATGTCCTTTCCATTTCTGTATTGAACAATTGTTATTTAATTAAAATGAACTTAACTTATTATTCAAGTAAGATCCAGCTATTATTTTAAATGCTTTAAGTTGATTCCAAAGCATATGTTAGTTCATAATTCTATTATTTATAAATTTTTGAAAGTCGATTCAACTAATCCTTAGTTGATGAACGTGAATTTTAAATTACCCTTGTAAGCTTATCCAAGCCAAACTTTCTTTGGTGCGGACTTGAATTCAAATTACTGAGTTGAACAACCCTATTTATTAGGGGAGGTTACTACGCATAGCGTTAAGATGTTTGTGCACAATACATGGTACAAAGGAATGATCCCCCTAAGTACGAGTTAAGGTCCATAGTCTTATTGTCTGTTAAAGGTTTAAATATAAATATTTATAAACTAGGACAAGAGTTCAAAGGTCTTATGACCCTCAGATAAATTCTATATTCGAATTTTAATGTTAATAGAGAATTATTATTCATTTCTTTATTATTGAAGCAAGCTAAATTGTTCAAATTTTTTTTAAAAAAAGATACTCTTTCATGTCTTTATTATTGTTAAACTCCAGTGAGCTGTGGTTTGCTCACTCTTGCACTAAATAACAATTTCAGTTAAAGTTGATAGCGCTGATGCTCCGTCTACAAGTAAGGGCAAGGGAAAGCAAAGCAAGTGAAGACTTGTTTAATTATTTTGAGAATGATTGTAATAAGATTTGAATGTTATGTATTTATTTTTGCACTTTATTATATTCATGTCAGGGTTAGAGTAACTCGGGATTTATTTTACAAAGGTTGTAACCCTTGTTGTAAGGGAGATTTAGTTATTTTAATTTAAGTTGTAGTTACTTTGCATTATTCATTGGGTAGATGTATGTTATATTAGAAAGTGAACACCAAATCATGTGGAAACGAAGTACCTGGATTTGGGGGTGTCACAATATCAATTGTCTAACACATAGCAGGATTTAAGCAGATTGCAGGAACTATAGCAGGGGTCCTGCGCAGTTGCGCTGCACCGCAGTGTAATGCCGGCGCAGCTGCGCCTAGTCTGGTTTGAATCAGGAGGCAGCCGGCAACGGCAGAAACTAGGCCAAACACAAAATTTTCTTCACCAGTTCGTATGAAATCAGTCATATAACAGTTTGGACATGCTTATATGGTTATATAACACTTAAGCAAGCATTCTATATCCCAATTACACTTTAATTTGTCATGATCAAGAATCTAAGAAATCGCAGCAACAGAAACAGAAAATGAAAATGAAAAATAAGGAAGCTATTTTGTAATCCCAACATGTATATAAGTCCATATAACAACTACACAGCTTCCTATAATTCAATTAGCATGAATTGCATCCATAATTCAGAAGCTTACTTTGACAGAGAATTTCAAGAGATTTCTAGAATTCTAACTAAACCAATTCAAGAACGAAAATAGAATTTATACCACCTTAAGCTTGAATTGAACTCCCCACACACTGATTATACTTCTTCAATTACTTAACAATTCACACTCTCAGTTTACACTTAGCAGAAATTTTCACGCAACAGAAAAATGAGAATGAAGGGTGCTTTATATAGAGAATTATATAACCAGCCATTAGCTTTGTTCTATAGTTTAAATCAATGGAAAATGAAAGTAAACAACAGATATGCAAGAGTTGGTAATGGTTGTTGAACTCCACTGTTGGAGCCACTCCCCCATGATCATGAGCTAGGAAGTTATGTTGCTGAGAATTGGGAGAAGGATGAGTAGGAATAGGCCTTAGCCTTTTTGTCAAGCACGTGAAGTTCAAATGGGTCTTCCAACTTGGGACAAACCAAATAACTCAGCATTCTTGCAACACTTAATTATGCTATACATGCTAAGGTTGCATATATATAAGTCCATTTAGGTTATATAATATATACTTTAGGTTATAATTGAAATGCCACAATATAATCCACATAGTGTAGTAAGTGTAAATTGGCACATATATAATCCACGTACATCTTACCACTAACGAATGTACTTCGATTGGGTATTATTTTACTACATTATTCCAATTCTATTATTTAATTTATATTAATTTATTGAAATATTCATAATTTAATAGTTGTTTACAATACCTTCAAGGTGTGCTAATTTAATGTATACTTGCATACATATTGTTACATAGGCATTGATATGTAACTTAATAAATTTTAATACATGGTTTTTATATATAATATAGTCACACTACACTTTATACTTCGTATAATATATAGTTAGCTACTATACGTTATACTTTTAAATTCGCATGCTTGCACATAAGAATAAATAAATTACTTATTATATAATAATATCAATTAATCTATTTCTCATCAATTATTAATCAATGAAATTATTAATTTCCACAATAATCGATTAACACTTATATGATTAAGTATCACATTAAATGAATGCAAATTTTATTATATTTATAAATACGTTGTTCATCATTATTATATCTCTTGCAATAATAATCACATATCATTAACTAATCATCATTAATATTCTATAATTAATATTCTATAATAACAATTAACAAGTAATATAGATTAATGTTTCACTTAATAATTCTTCGTCAATTAATATAATTATTAATATTTTCTCATCACTGTGCCACACAAGGCTTTCAACGAGTTTATCGTAAACTCCACATTTCCTCAATTATTATAATTATTCATTTTAAAATAATTGAGTTAACTCATCTCATAACACAAAATAATTTATATTCAGATAAATATTCATTTTCGTTAATATATTCATATAATAATATATGAAAATTCTCGGGTATTACATCCTCCCCCTCTTATAAAAATTCCGTCCCGGAATTACTACAAGGTTACACAAATAAATGGGGATAATCCCTCATTATCCTATCTTCTAACTCCCACGTTGCCTCCTCGACATCGTGGTTACGCCAAAGTACTTTTACAGAAGATATAATTTTATTTCTCAAAGTTTGCTCTTTCCTATCTAGTATCTGGACAGGAATTTCTTCATACGCCAAGTTCTTTTCCACTTGAATGGGCATATAAGAAATGACGTGCTTGTAGTCGGCCTTGTACGGTCGCAACACGAAAATGTGGAACACGTTGTGGATGTGCTCCAATTCGGGTGGTAACGCAACTTTGTATGCCACTTCGCCCACTCGCTTCAGTATCTCGAACGGTCCTATGAATCTGGAACTCAATTTTCCTTTCTTGCCAAAATGGATCTTTCCCTTCCATGGAGATACCTTCAAGAATACGAAGCTGCCAACTTTAAAGTCTCGATCCTGCCGATGCAAATCTGCGTACTTTTTCTGGCGGTCTTGAGCTGCTGCTAGTCTGGCTCTTATCACTGTCACCACGTCTGCGGTTTGTTGAACTAACTCTGGTTCGAGTATTCGTCGCTCTCCGACTTCGTCCCAACATAATGGCGTTCTGCATTTTCTTTCGTAAAAAGCTTCGTACGGTGGCATGCCGATACTCGCATGGTAACTATTGTTATACGCAAATTCGACTAAGGGTAGATGGTAGTCCCAATTTCCCTTGAAGTCCATCACGCAAGTCCTAAGCATGTCCTCCAGCATTTGTATTGTTCGCTCACTCTGTCCGTCTGTCTGAGGATGGTAAGCCGTACTCAACCTCAACCGTGTTCCCATTCTTTCTTGCAAATTCTTTCAAAAATTAGACGTGAAGTGCGGATCTCGATCAGAGACAATAGATACCGATACTCCATGTCATGAAACAATCTCCTTTATGTACAGACTCGCTAATTGGTTTAAACTGTAGCGAATCTTGATTGGTAGAAAATGTGCGGTCTTTGTTAGTCGATCCACGATAACCCAAATGGCATCATAACCTTTCTGTGTAACTGGAAGTCCCACCACGAAGTCCATCGTAATATGCTCCCATTTTCACTCTGGTATTTCTAACGGTTGTAGTAAACCACTCGGCCAGTGATGTTCTGCTTTAACGCGTTGGCAAGTTAAACATCTACTAACGTACTCTGCGACTTCCCGTTTTAAATTGGGCCGCCAAAAATGTCGCCTCAAATCTCGGTACATCTTAGTGCCTCCCGGATGAACGGTATATGTCGTATTATGTGCCTCGTGCAAAATCTCTTCCCTCAACTCGGTTACCACTAATACCCATACTCTTTCTTCAAATCTCAAAATACCGTCTTTATCCATTCAAAATTTCTCTTTCTCATTTTCTGTGATCCTCTTTCGGATTTTCTCACACTCTTCACCCTTTTCCTGGGCTTCCTTTACTCTATCCAACAATGTCGGATGAGCTTTCACTACAACCAACCTCTCACCAGACTTTTCTGGTCCTTGCACTTCTATTTCCAATTTCTCTATCTCTCTTATCAACTCTTCCTGAGTCGTCAAATTAAACAACTTCTCCCTTCCATTCCTGCTCAGAGCGTCGGCAACCACATTTGCCTTCCCCGGGTGATAAAGAATATCGCAGTCAT
The DNA here is from genome assembly GCA_020205555.1 of Panax stipuleanatus. Taxonomy (NCBI): domain Eukaryota; kingdom Viridiplantae; phylum Streptophyta; class Magnoliopsida; order Apiales; family Araliaceae; genus Panax; species Panax stipuleanatus. The sequence goes on from CM035119.1 coordinate 80,567,275, forward strand.
AGTCTTTGATTAATTCTAACCACCTTCTCTGCCGCATGTTCAACTCTTTCTGTGTGAAGATATATTTTAGACTTTTGTGGTCCGTGTATATCTCACATTTTTCTCCGTATAAATAATGCCTCCATATCTTTAACGCAAAAACTACTGCCGCTAACTCTAAGTCTTGAGTAGGGTATCGTTTTTCGTAATCCTTCAGTTGTCGTGATGCATACGCAATGACCTTGCCGTGTTGCATTAGCACACAGCCAAGTCCCTTGTGCGATGCATCACTATACACCACAAACTTTCCCGCATCATCTGGTAGTGATAACACAGGTGCTTCGCTCAATCTCCTTTTCAGTTCTTGAAAACTTTCTTCGCATTTGTCGGTCTATACAAATTTCACCGTCTTCCTCGTCAGATTAGTCAACGGGGTTGCTATCTTAGAAAAATCTTGGATAAATCTTCGATAGTACCCAACTAACCCGAAAAAGCTTCTCACCTCCGTCGGTGTTCTCGGTTGTTCCCAATTACTTACTGTTTCTACCTTCGCAGGGTCTACTAAGATTCCATTCTTATCAACCACGTGGCCTAAGAATTGAACCTTCTCCATCCAAAATTAGCACTTAGAAAACTTTGCATACATCTTTTCCTTCCTTAGTGCCTCCAAAACAATCTTTAGATGTTCGGCGTGTTCTTCCTCTGTCTTCGAGTAGATCAAAATGTCATTGATAAAAACCACTACAAATTTATCCAAGTATGGCTTGAAAACTCGGTTCATCAAGTCCATAAATGCTGCCGGAGCATTAGTCAATCCAAATAACATTACCAAAAACTCGTAGTGTCCATAACGGGTTCGAAACGCAGTCTTTGGTATGTCCTCATCCCGTACTTTCAGTTGGTGATACCATGTTCGTAGGTCGAAACACTTTGCTCCCTTCAGTTGATCAAATAAGTCGTCTATCCTCGGTAGCGGATATCGGTTCTTGATCGTTACTCTTTTCAATTCTCGATAATCGATATAGAGCCTCATCGATCAGTCCTTCTTCTTAACGAATAGCACTGGTGCTCCCCAAGGAGACACACTCGGTCGAATGTAACCCTTATCCAATAACTCTTGCAATTGTATCATCAATTCCTTCATTTCCACTGGCGCAATACGATATGGAGCTTTCGAAATCGGTACCGTTCCCGGTGCTAAGTCTATTACGAATTCGATTTCTCTGTCTGGCAGAAGACCAGGCAGATCGTCCGGGAACACATCTTGAAATTCATTCACTACGGATATATCCTTAATTTCTACTCCCTTCTTTCGAGTATCAACGATGTAAGCTAGATAACCTACACATCATTTCCTTAACAATTTCTTGGCCTGCATCATCGTAACGCAACACGATTGCTTAAGCGATGAGCTACCATAAAACACTACCCTAGACTTACTCGGAGTCTGAAGGTTCACACATTTGTTCTGACAGTCAATTATCGCTGCATGGTTATATAACCAATCCATTCCCAGAATTACGTCAAATTCTCCCAGTCTAATAGGAATCAAGTCTACGCTCAGTTCATGTTCTCTTATGTTTGCGCGACAATTTCGATAAACATATTCTACAGGAATTACTTCCTTATTCGCAACTTCTATGTTCAAAAGATTTTCTAATCGTTCTCGGGGTGTACTAAGTTTACTAGCAAATTCTTCAGATACAAAAGAACAGGTGGCACCCGAATCAAATAATACATAAGCATTTATATCATTGATTGGGATTATACCTGACACCACGTCCTTTGCAACTACGGCATCTTGGACGGTCATGTTAAATGTTCTGGCGGTTGGGCGGCTGGATTGTGCCGGTCCGCTGATCATCAGTTTGTTCCCTCCTTGTTGGCTACTACCTCCGCCACTTCCCTTCTTATGGCAATCCTTAATTCGGTGCTCAGTTGAGCCACATGCAAAGCATCCCCTGATTTTATTCGATTTTGGGCAATTTGGCGATATGTGCCCCTCCAGGCCGCAATTATAACACGTGCTTTTTCCTTTCCAGCATTCCCCCGGATGACTTCTCCCGCACTTATTACAAGTTTCACTCCTTTTCTTAAAACTCCCTTGGTGACTCCTACCTTGTTTGTTGTTGTTGTTATTCTCCCACTTTCTCTTTCCCAAATTACTTCCTCCACTGCTGCTTCCTCCAGTACGATTCTCTCCTCCAGCATTCTTTCCTTTCTTCTCTTTGTTGTACAAGCTCAAAGCTTCACTTCCTCCTTCAGCAATAATAGCCTTTTCCAGCAATGTTGCAAAAGAATCGATCTGAAGAACTAACACCTTATTGAATAGCCAAGGCTTCAGTCCTTGTTCGAATCGTCTAGCCTTCCTCTCTTCATCACCAACTTGGTGTTCCGCAAATCGCGCTAGTTCGTTGAATTTAGCCGCGTATTGCGCCACCGTCATCTCACCTTGTTTTAACTCTAGGAATTTCACCTCCATTCGATTTTTCATGCTCTTCGGGAAGTAGTTCTCGAAGAACAACGTTTTAAACTTATCCCAAGCTATTATCCCTTCTCCAGCTCTTTGTTGATTAGCCTCCCACCAGTAGTTCGCTTCTCCCCTCATCATGTACGTGGCAAACAATGTCTTCTGATCTTCGCCTATGCGAGCTATAGTGAAAGCTTTTTCGATCTCCTTGATCCACGTTTGTGCGATGATTGGGTCGGTAGTTCCCTCGAACTCCGGGGGTCCTACACTCTTAAAGTCTTTAAAGGTTGTTACTGGCATAGCCTGAGGGTTTGGGCGAACGGGTTCATTGTTCCTTTCCCTTAATGCCTCTCCTAACAGGTCTATACATGCTAAGGTTGCATATATATATATAATATATACAATACATAATATATAAGTCCACTTATATATATACATAAGTCCATTTAGGTTATATAATATATACTTTAGGTTATAATTGAAATGCCACAATATAATCCACATAGTGTAGTAAGTGTAAATTGGCACATATATAATCCACGTACATTTTACCACTAACGAATGTAATTCGATTGGGTATTATTTTACTACATTATTCCAATTCTATTATCCAATTTATATTAATTTATTGAAGTATTCATAATTTAATAGTTGTTTACAACACCTTCAAGGTGTGCTAATTTAATGTATACTTGCATACATATTGTTACATAGGCATTGATATGTAACTTAATAAATTTTAATACATGGTTTCTATATATAATATAGTCACACTACACTTTATACTTCGTATAATATATAGTTAGCTACTATACATTATACTTTTAAATTCGCATGCTTGTGCATAGGAATAAATAAATTACTTATTATATAATAATATCAATTAATCTATTTCTCATCAATTATTAATCAATAAAATTATTAATTTTCACAATAATCGATTAACACTTATATGATTAAGTATCACATTAAATGAATGCAAATTTTATTATATTTATAAACACGTTGTTCATCATTATTATATCTCTTGCAATAATAATCACATATCATTAACTAATCATCATTAATATTCTATAATGAATATTCTATAATAACAATTAACAATTAATATAGATTAATAGTTCACTTAATAATTCTTCGTCAATTAATATAATTATTAATATTTTTCCATCACTGTGCCACACAAGGCTTTCAACGAGTTTATCGTAAACTCCACATTTCCTCAGTTATTATAATTATTCATTTTAAAATAATTGAGTTAACTCATCTCATAACACAAAATCATTTATGTTCAGATAAATATTCATTTTTGTTAATATATTCATTTAATAATATATGGAAATTCTCGAGTATTACAAGTTCCTTCTTTCTAAAATCCCAACATTACCACAATAATCAGAGTGATACACAAAACATCAAAAGAGCAACAGAATTCTACGAACCTGATACGTGCATTATTTTTGTGGACAGAGTTCATAAGCATTTGTACATATTTATAAAACATAATTTTTCTCCTTATTAGTTCGCACAACAACAACTAATCTCCTTTCTAAAATTCCCACATTACCACAATAACAGTCTCAATTTCGCATAAAACAGTCCATTATTGCTTCTGAATTCAAGAATTAGAACTTACCTTGCTATGTTTATGTTTATGTTTATGGGTCAACTATAATCCTCTTTGTTGCTGCCTGCTATCCGAATCAAGTCCCAATCCTGAGTAGCAGCTTCACCCACCTTATCATGACTGTAAATAGAGAAAAAACATTTTCTACATAGAGGAAGGAGACCTTTCGTAAAAATGGAAGAATAGAGCACAATATAATACTTTTACGTTCAAGTAACAAATATATAAAATAATTATGTAACAACTGACATTAAAGTTGAGCCTAGGCATTGAAGTGAGTACAACCATACACTTGCAAATAATCAAAATGTACATTTTAATCTTTAGATTATACTATAATAAGGAGTTTAAGATTTTGCCCAAATTCAAACTTGTCGGTGGCTGCCCCATCTCGAATTCATTGTTATCTATTCTCTCCAACACTGTCAATTTAATTTCTTACAATCAAGCATTGATATTTATACAGACATACGCATATGCGGAACGATTAAACTTAGAAATTGAAGAACATAAAATAAATATATGATGATTCAAAAGCTATACAGACATATTATTAATCCCATAATTTAAAGCTAAAAAGGACTTGGTATTGAATTTCACCATCAATTTCATACGCTGTAATTTAAAACGGAATAAAGGACTAATTTTTCTACAAAATTTGGCATCAATATCATCCTCGGTGATAATTTCTAGTGACATTAATACTTGACAATAATTGACAGACATTAATAAACTAATTAGATGGTACATATATAAACTAAATATCTATAGATAAATCATGTGTAAAGAAATGTATATAGTTTTATTATTAAAACAATTATAAATTGAGTCTGAAACCCTAAAATCTGAATATAGGATTTTAAAAAGAAAAAAAAATTTATAGTCACACATATATAACTACATAAATGCTTAGAAAGAAGGGAGAAGAGGACTCTACACAATCCGCAGTTTAGGTTTTGTAGTTCCTTGTTGCTAAGGAGTGACATCTTACATAATCGATACAATTAGCAAGTATACTGATACCCGGCGTTCCACACAACAAACAAAGAGCTATCTATGAGACTATAGTCATCCCCATAAACATTATCAATTAAGAAAATATTCCTATTATTACCTCTTCACCCACCCAAAATTTAACCCAAAGAGATAAGAAATCAATTCAGAAAGCACAATCATATGACTGTGACTTAATTAAGAAAGAGGAAAGTATTGAAAGCAAAAGTAAAGGAATTCTCACCAGGAGTAAATTGCTCCCCTTTGAGAAAATTAACTGCTATGTACTCATAATCAAGCCCTGTTTACAACCCAAGAAATAATTCACAAAATTGCTAGTTCATACATTCTAACTAATAATATAGTACTTGAAGCAAATGGGTACTCAAAACAAATTAAAGCTATCAACTATCTTCTTCAAAATTATAAGAACTGGGTTGTATCATAAACTGAATGAAACGAAATTACAAAAAGTAATTCTCTCATTTATTCCGAATATCAGATTTTAAAAAGAAAAATATACATTTATATCCACACATATATAACTACATAAACGCTTAGAAATAAGGGAGAAGAGGACTCTGCACAATTCGCAGTTTAGGTTTTGTAGTTCCTTGCTATTAATGAGTGCCATCTTACATAATCAATACAATTAGCAAGTATACTGATACCAGTGTTCCACACAACAAACAAAGAGCTATCTATAAGACTATAGTCATCTCCATAAACATTATCAATTAAGAAAACATTTCTATTATTACCTCTTCACCCACCCGAAATTTAACCAAAAGAGATAAGAAATCAATTTAGAAAACATAATCATATAACTGTGACTTAATTAAAAAAGAGGAAAGTATTGAAAGTAAAAGTAAAGGAATTCTCACCGGGAGTAAATTGCTCCCTTTTGAGCAAATTAACTGCTATGTACTCATAATCAAGCCCCGTTTACAACCCAAGAAATAATTCACAAAATCGCCAGTTCATATATTCTAACTAATAATATAGTACTTGAAGCAATTGGGTACTCAAAACAAATTAAAGTTATCAACTATCTTCTTCAAAATTATAAGATTTTGGTTGTATCATAAGCTGAATGAAATGAAATTACAAAAAATAATTCTCTCTCTCCTCTCAATTTCACTCCCACTAAACTTCATCAATTCTTTATCTCCGCCCAATTTTTTTTTTCTATGAATATTTCTAATTCCCATGAAAAATTATTGAGTTGAAAAGAGAAAAGAGATGAATAGGAATAGACCTTTCAAGCGGAGAGCTATACAAACCCGCCAAGAGCAAGAACTCAAGAAATGAGAGTAGAGCTTTATTAGCTTCGTCTCACATGCAAAATCCGAATGAGAAACAGAAATATTTAGTTAGCTTTTTGTTGAACTTGAAAATGGGATTGTGACGGCGGAGAAGAGGACGGATCGGAGAGGGAGGGAGGGAGGGAGGGAGGGAGGAAGGAAGAAAGGAAAGAAGTGAGTGATGGTTGAACACAAACCAAATCCGAATCCTTTTACTTCTTATTAAACCCCAAATCGATTTTGCGAAACAAAAGAAAAAGTGAGGGGAAACTATTTCGGGGGGAAAGGGGAAGAAGTTGAAGAGATTGAAGAAGAGATGGGCTGAGAAAGAGGAAAAGAGAGATTGGGCGGGATTTTTTTTTGTTAGGTAAAATGTGAGCCTTTAGATTAAATTAGAGTGAATCTGGGCCGTTTTTGTGACCTCCATCAGAAAAGAAATGGATGAGGAAACACTAACACCTCAAAATCTGATTACAATCATTAATTATAAAGGGTTAGAGATAAGAAGAAAATATTGATTAATGAAAACGATAAACCCAATAAGTAGAAATGAACAGCTTTTCTGAGGTTCAGCACAATGCTTCTGCATAAAAGCAATAGACTATTTGCTAATAAATGCAAGAGGAGACTGAAAAACATAATAGTACCCTATAACATACATTAGGAAATCAGTGCACCTCCTCAACTATCTACTCATCTGTGCCCTCGGCATTTGCTCCCTTGAGATGCAAGTGTTGTCAAACCTATCCCACTTCTGGTAACGCCAACCATTCCAAAAGGATCATCTGGAGACTTGAAGATGCTCTCCTTTTTACGCCCCGAGAAGAAACCAATCTGGGGGGGGGGGAATGCCAAATTAGTACAACCAGAAGTTAGAGAAAAATATGAAATAAGCACTCAAATGTAAATCAATTTTCTTCTGGATTACACTATCATAGCCTACATGTCAAACATTATTTCACGGACTTAACTGGGGGTGATGCCATTAAAGGTAGAAAGGCTACATAGCAAGGGTCTGGGGAAGGTCGAAAGTAGGTAGCCTTACCTCTATTTAAGTGAAAAATAAACCAAATTTACAGATCGTAGAGTGAAAACCATCCGCAAATCTAGACCCATTTTTGCAAAATACAGCAGAGCAGGTTACCATCTTAAAGCAATTGAGTACTCAAAACAAATTAAAGCTATCAACTATCTTCTTCAAAATTATAAGATTTGGGTTGTGTCATAAACTGAATGAAACGAAATTACAAAAAATAATTCTCTCTCTCCTTCTCAATTTCACTCCCACTAAACTTCCTCAATTCTTCATCTCCTCCCAATTTTTTTTCTATGAATATTTCCAATTCCTATAAAAAATCACTGAGTTGAAAAGAGAAAAGTGATGAATAGGAATATACCTTTCAAGCGGAGAGCTATACGAACCCGCCAAAAGCAAGAACTCAAGAAATGAGAGTACAGCTTTATTAGGTTATTCTCGGATTCCTCACCACTACTCCCTTGCAAAATTAGAATGAGAAACAAAAATATTTAGTTAGCTTTTTTGTTGAACTTTAAAATAGGATTATGACGGCCGAGAAGTGGACGGATCGGAGAGGGAGGGAGGAAGGAAGAAAGGGGAGAAGTGAGTGATGGTTGAACCCAAACCAAACCCGAAGCCCTTTACTTCTTATTAAGCCCAAAATAGATTTCGCGGAACAAAAGAAAAAGTGAGGGGAAACGATTTCGGGGGAAAGGGGAAGAAACTGAAGAGATTGAAGAGGAGACAATGAAGAGTAGTAGACGGGCTGAGAAAGATGAAGAGAGAGATTGGGCAGGATTTTATTTGTTAGATGAAATGTGAGCCTTTAGATTAAACTAGAATGAATCTAGGCCGTTGTTGTGGTTTCTTAAATTAAGGAATTCAAAATGCTTTAATATCCCTTCACAGAATGCCACAACAGCAGAATGTGGAGAGAGAAATGGGAGTGTAGCAATAGGTGTAGGGTGCAATGCTCCAACCATGGCAGCATGTACTCCACCTATATATCATGGAAGAATCAATTTTTTTGTAACAGAAAAAAAGAGGCAAGAGTTTGTATTACATGCAGATATGTTAGTATGTAGACCACGATGGTCTATTCTATAATCTCAATTTCCTATTCTCTTTCACTAATTGAAAAAAGGAAAAGAAAAAAAAATTGACCATGAGAAGAGAAAATAAAAGGCAATATAAAGCAAACAGCTGGAAGCATGGAACTATCTAAACGTACAGTCCGATTATAAAATGAGGACTCTACTAAAGTTATCTAGAGGACTCAGCTAAAGGTCCTAAACACTCACATCTCTATTAATAATGCTTAAATATAATTTCCATACATGAGCTTCATTGATGTTAACACAATCCAAGACTTTCATGGGTTCCATAAAATTGCCTTGAAGATAAAGAGATAAAGAAACGGTAAGACATAGTGAACAAAAATGTATGTATGCAAAGTTGTAAACAATGGCTTATCTTCTAAACTAATCCTATTGTCCCAGCAATTAAAGGTACGGGGAAAGAATGAGCAAGTCCGTAAAGACCATAACCGAAAACATCAACCAAATATGTTATATTTTTCTTACTTTTTTGTAGTTATTTATGAAAGCCATTCATAAAATGGAAACTATAATTGAAAACATCAACCAAATATGTTCAAATTAGAAAACAAATTGTGATGCAACATCCATATAGAGAAACTTATAAAAAAGAATTCTTAGAGAGAATTCTTTTTATATTAAGTATATTATCAAATGGGTAACTTGCAACTATATAATGGAAGTAAAGAGATCTAAACGATTATATTTAGATAAATTAATAACTACGCATGCTATCAAACATATATCTTCAAGAACATCAATTAATTAAAAATTAATTTCCAAATTAAGTTAACTAAAACTACCAGAAAAATATAATTTTTCTATAAATCTAACTTATTTTTCCTCTCATTCAACTGTGATGTTAAAACCTTACCTAATGGATGTTTCCAACATAGCACGATGGTCTATTCTATAATCTCAATTTCCTATTCTCTTTCACTAATTGAAAAAAGGAAAAGAAAAAAAAATTGACCATGAGAAGAGAAAATAAAAGGCAATATAAAGCAAGCAGCTGGAAGCATGGAACTATCCAAACGTATTACTTATTCAGAAAAAGGAATTCATAATGCTATACAATGTGCACTAAACCTCTTAAGAGACATATAGTCCGATTATAAAATGAGGACTTTACTAAAGTTATCCAGAGGACTCACCTAAAGGTCCTAAACACTAACATCTCTATTAATAATGCTTAAATACAGTTTCCATACATGAGCTTCAATGATGTTAACACAATCCAAGACTTTTATGGGTTCCATAAAATTGCTTTTAAGATAAAGAGATAAAGAAAAGGTAAGACATAGTGAACAAAAATGTATGTATGCAAAGTTGCAAACAATAGCTTATCTTCTAAACTAATCCTATTGTCCCAGTAATTAAAGGTACGGGGAAAGAATGAGCAAGTCCATAAAGACCATAACCGAAAAAATCAACCAAATGTGTTATATTTTTCTTACTTTTTTGTAGTTATTTATGAAAGCCGTTCATAAAATGGAAACTATAATTGAAAACATCAACCAAATATGTTCAAATTAGAAAACAAATTGTGATGCAACATCCATGTAGAGAAACTTATAAAAAAGAATTCTTAGAGATAATTCTTTTTATATTAAGTATATTATCAAATGGGTAACTTGCAACTATATGATGGAAGTAAAGAGATCTAAACGATTATATTTAGATAAATTATTAACTATGCATGCTATCAAACATATATTTTCAAGAACATCAATTAATTAAAAATTAATTTCCAAATTAAGTTAACTAAAACTACCAGAAAAATATAATTTCTCTATAGATCTAACCTATTTTCCCTCTCATTCAACTGTGATATTAAAACCTTACCTAATGGATGTTTTCAACATAGCGGAAGCCATTTTTGAACTTGAAATAGGCAAAATTTAGGTCAGGTCGTCTGGGTTCATGTAGTAGAGGGATGTGGGGTTGAGTAATTATAAATCAAAATAAAATTGAGAGGTGATGAGTGTGGTGAGGATACCACCAACTGGGTATACGAAATTGAGAGGTATGGGTGTTGAAATAAGAGACATCATCTTTGGTGCTATCTTACATGGAGACACCACCGAAGTAATACGTCGCAAAACTGAATGCTACACCGAAGTTAAGGGAATAAAGAAAATGAGATAATGAAATTGTTACCTCTGATCAGCAATTGAAATCCAACCTGGCTGCTTGTTGATGACCCAAAATTTGTAGCTTTTAATCCAACCTTTGATCGGGGGTTTGATTTTAGGGAAATCGGGAAGAGAAAGGGAGTGAGGATTGATTTTGGGGAAATCGGGAAGAGAAAGGGAGTGAGATAGAGTTGGGGTCGAATTAGGAAAAGAGAAGTGGATTTGGAACGAACTGATCAACAGGAGAGAGAGTTGATTTGGGCGGGATTTCTTTTAATTTGAGATAACATATGAGCCGTTAGATTAAGGTGGAATAATCTGAGCCGTCTTTGTAGTTTCTCAAATCAAAGTTTCAAAATAGGGCCTGTTTTATTATTATAGATGTAGTGAGGAGAATTTGTTGAAGCATTCAATTTAAAACGTAATTAGGCCCCACATGTTTCTCACATGGTAACATCAAATTCTGAACAAATACCAACTTGAAATTAATTAGTGCCACGCGAAGATACCTCCATGTGGTAGCATTTATTGGTAAGCGTCCCCCCAACCCAATTTGGTCACATCAAATGCTGAAGAAATACTAAAATGTATACCATTATGACGTGTTGATGGGAGCAGACCCTAACTCTAATACCATTGTCAATAATTCAATCAATTTAAAATAAATTAATCAGAACTGGAGAAGTCTCTCAAGTTTAGGTAGTGATTTTCAAGTTAAACTAAACCGTATGGAACTTTAACCCGATATGGACGTGTCCTCCACAGAGACGTCAAATATTAAAATAAAAAAATACTAAAATGCATATCATTAAGCCACAAGAATAAGAATGGGAAAAAGCCCAACTTTTATACCATGTTAAAACCTCCATTTTGAAACCAATTGGTGATAGTTAATGGAGAGAAACTCAAACATATAATGAATTTTTAGGTCAAACTTAATTGATAAGACTTTAACTCGATAGAAAGATAGATGAATTAAATGGGATGATATGATCATGATTGAATATTTACTTTCTTGATCGATTATTTTGTTTCATAATTCATATTGAATTGGTGCATGGAATCTCAAATACTTTTTCTTCATGATTCGATCTTTTTTGGTGGTGTTTTTTTATTTATTTTATATTTATAATTATTTTATATATGTAAAAAAATTATTTATTATCAAGGTGGGTGAGTGGACAAAGAAGCTAACCTCAACTAACTATACAAAAACATTTCTATTTAGGTTATTGTAGATAGAGTTCTGCAATATATTGCAATAAATTTCATCGAATTACAATTATTAATATATGCGATTGGTAGAAATTATAGGAGGACTCTAATTAATATACATTTCCTCAAAAAGATTACTCCTAATATTTATCTACTTAATTGACAATTAAAAATGTGATATAAACATTCGCAATATATATATATATATCATTTTCCTTGTAGATATTTAACAGAATAATATTTTCTACGCACTTTGTTTTGTTCTTAATTTTGAAGAAATGGAACACAACGTAGTCATTTAATACTAACAGAATTAGTCATACAACTTCGGCATAACATCCCATAATTAGCCAAATTCCAAATCAAATAGAGTTTCCACGTGTTAAAAGTTTATGAGTAACATACCAGAACAGAAAAAAATGGATTTGGATTTCAGACATTTTAAATTGAGCAATCTATTTTTTTGGATAATTTTATAGAAACAAGTTGCATAGGTATGATACTTGTAAACAATGATTTTTCTGAAATGTAAGTTTATGCTATATTAATGCAACTTGTTTCTACTTTCAATATATTGCTCAAATAGGTTATTTGGCTCAACTTGAAATTAGGATCTAGAAAAATATAATAAGTACAGTAGTTATGTTTGACAAAGCATAAGTGCAAAGAAATTAATACATTTTCAATTCGATATTAAGGGAAGACTTTAGTCGAGAGCAATTTAAGATTGTTTATGTATGGCGTTTGTTAATGCCAAAATTCATTCATGTGACACCCCCAAATCCGGGTTTTCTAACCTCAAATTCGGTGTTCACGATACTCAACAATAAACATACTTTCTAACTAATGCGGAACAATAAACATACATTATTTATCATAGTAGTAATAAAGTCTTACAATCATAGTCTCAAGGTTCTTTAACCTTAACTTAAAACGTACTCTTAATACTATAAAGAGTTTACATAACCAAATAGCATTTAAAATAAACTAGTACATAAGCCTTCTCAAATATCTACTTTTGAACCTTTGGATGTTTCTGCCTTAACTGAAATAAATGTCATGATTTAGCAAGGGTAAACAACTAATTTACGTAGCAAGTTTATACACAAGAGAGATATATCATGATTAGAAAGAAGTTTCGCTTTCAATATTCAACAACATTATAAAATTATGAAGGAACATGAATTAATAGTCAACAGTTGAATATTCGAATAATTGAATAACAGGTATGATAGGTCTCCAAAATTGGGTATTTAATTTTGATGATAACAAATTAGGATTAAAGGTCAAAAAGGGTAGAATCCTCTTCATAGGATTAAAAGTGTTAAAATTGATTTAATAATTACCTCTTATATTTTGACCAAAAATATTTATTTTCTTACTTTATTTGAATTTATTTTATGACCTTGATAACTTGATATCAAGTTTTAATAAAATGAGTTCATATAGCAACATTTCCTAAGGCAAGGAGATTCCTATGTTTAAATGATTTTTCAAAATTCTTTTATGGGCAAAAATTATTTCTAAATATATATATATATATATATATATATATATATATATTCGTGTTTGGGTGCATGGTGTGTGCCGTGTGTGTGTGTGTGTGGTATAAACCGTGGGTGCATGGAGGTATGTGCATTGTGTTTGCCTAGGAATATGTGTGCCTAAAATGAAAATGTGTGGGCATATGAGTGTATGTCGAAAATATTTGTTTGCTGGCATGTATAGGCTTAAAAATTGAGTATGCTTGTATAGATGTTTGTGCAAGTGCATGTTTATGCAAAGCTTGTATGGATGTTTGTGCAATGCTTGTATGGAGATGTATTTGCCTAAACTATATGTGTGTGTGCCGTGTATACTTACAAAGGAAAAAGGCCTATGCCTTTATTTCAAATGTTGGGCACCAATTAAAAAGTAATGATTGCAAGCATGTTGTGACTCACAAGTGTTGGGCTAAAAAATTCGGCCAGTACAAATTGATCTGAGCCCCTCATTTTTCATTATAAAATCCAAACCTTTCAATTCAAAAATGATTTTCAAAAATTACGATTTTGTCCAAACCTTAGAATTTCTATAAATAGGAGGCTTTTCTATTCATTTCAATTTACCAATTTTACAAACCGAAAAGCTTACTCTCCTTGCCTACAGATTATACAAACAAGCTTTTACTCTCTTCGCTCAATCAAAGTTATAATTTCGTTTGGAAGAGAAAAATTTGGTCCAAGTATTTGAGATAAGTTGCCAAAATTATAATTGTTCATATCATCTCATAGTTGCTCATTCATATATATTTGTGATAAATTGTCATACATATTCATATATCTATATATCCATATTAGTAAAGAGTCAGTACTTGGACACCGAAACGCGATATGCAAATTCGGATGATATTTCTTTGAAATACTCTGAACGGTCTTTAAAATCCCAAGTGGCCCTTTACTGATATAATCAATATATAGATTTAGATAATCAGATATAACCTGCGATAAACATTTATATATATATATATATATATATATATATCTTATATATGATCTATCATATCTAGTAAAGAGTTAGTACTTGGACACCGAAACGCGATATGCTAATTCGGATGATATTTCTTTGAAATACTCTGAACGGTCTTTAAAATCCCAAGTGACCCTTTACTGATATAAATAATCGATATAAATATTCTTTAATATTCCATATCCGATTATTAAGTTGTGAATCGAAAAATTTAGTCAGTACTTGGTTACCGATACGCGATATGCAATATGGATATTTCATTTGAAATACTCTGGACGGTCTTTAAAATTCCAAATGGCCAAATTATTCACAACGTAGATCAAGTATAATATAATATATATAAGTGGGTAGAACGAGTTTGTTCAAGTATTATCTAAAGTGAATCATATTGTCATACTTGATAAATTGTCATCAAATATATTGCTCAAATAATTATTCATAAATTATTGTTGCATTATATAAGTGTGTGTGTTTGTTTAAATTATATTTATTCAAAAGAAACACACTCTTTATAAAGAAAAATCTTTTTCTTAATCTATTGAAAAATATTCTTTAAAGAAAAAGAAAATTTTTATTACAAGTGCTTATATATTATATCTGTTTTCACAGAAGCACATCACATAAAAGTCTTTGAACTTTTATCATTCACTTGAAACTCTATATCAGCTTATCTGAGAAGTATCTGTGCTACAATTGTATCTCCTTATTGTTAGAAGCAAATATTCAAACAAACTTTTTGTAAAAGGAAAAAGGGTTGAGATAGTTTATTTTATATTTGTGAGAAAGACAAGAATTCTTTGACCAAGACCAGAGTCTTAGAGAGGTCAGCTGGGAGTTGGGTCTCTAGTGTACTTGTGAGGTAAGAAAGAGATTGTTATTTCAAGACCAAAGTATAAAATAGTACTAAGATCAAAAGAAGATTCAACTAAGCTTGGGAAGGAGCTGAGAGTTCGCTTTCTGAGAAAGTTAGTTGAGGATAGTTATAAGTTTATCTTTAAAACTTTGTACAGGCTTCTCCGCCTATTGAAGGAGTATTTATTACAGAAAGTAATAGGATCTCAAGTCTTGGAGAGGAGCTTGAGACTGGACGTAGCAACATACCCAGGCTGTATGTTGTGAACCAGCTAAATATCTGTGCATTGTGTGATTGAATTTTAAACTATTTATTAATTTGATAAAATTAATCCACTAAAATTTAAAAAGGTCAAAGATAATTTTTAAACGGTAATAATCTATTCAACCCCCCTTTCTAGATTATTATTGGACTTTCAATTGGTATCAAAGCGGTGCTCTTTAACTTGTTTTTCAAGTGATTACAAACATATCTAAGACTTGATCCATCTATGGCCTACACAAACGCTACCGGTTGCGGAGAAGGACTATCAATGTCCAGACCTCCACTATTTGATGGCACAAAATTTGCCACCTGAAAAAATAGGTTCAAAATCTACGCCAAGTCACAAGGAATCAAACTTTGGCTAGCAATTGAACGCAGTGTAAAGATTCCCACAAAAATCGTAGATGAAAAGCTCGTTGAAAAAGATGCTGGGGAATTCACCACTGAGGATGAGGAAGTTATGAATATCGCCTCCAAAGCTGAACAGGTGCTAACCAGTGCTCTTATAGAAAAAGAATACAAAAGAGTTAGTAACTGCAAGAATGCAAAAGAAATCTAGGAAAAATTGATTGTAACCTAAGAAGGAACCAGTCATATCAAAGAAACCAGAAAAGATGATCTAATCCAAGAGTATGAAAGCTTCAAATTAGAAGAAGGTGAAAAGATCATTGATATGGAAACTCATTTTTCTAGAATTATTGATGAGCTAGAACAACTGGAAAAAGCTTACACAACAAATGAGAAGAACAGAAGGATTCTTAAAGCCCTTCCCTCTGTGTGGAAAATGTAAGTTACAGCCATCAAGGAAATGCAGGATCTAACTGCTTATCCCCTTGATAGCCTCATTGGAAATCTTCGTGCCCACAAAGTAGACATGCTAGTCAAAAAAGCAGGATCAGACACAGACCTCAAAAAGAAAGGAATCTATTTCAAAGCCTTACTTGTTGATCAAGAAAGCGATGATGATGAATTGAATGAAGAACTCTTGAGTCTAGATACTAATGAAGTTCAAATTATTATCAAGACAACTCAGAAGAGTAATTCAAAGCAAAGCAAAGAGATATGACAAAGGTTTCATGAAAATAAATAACAACTTCAACAATTTCCGAAACAAGCAAGCCTTCAAGCCAAAAATTCCAGGACGAAATTTTAAAGCTACCAACAGCAACTTCAGAAATGCTGGCTCAAATGAAAATTCAAATAACTGTTTTGAATGCAACCAGCCAGGACACTTCAAGAAGGGTTGTCCAAAACTAGCCAACAACAAAGTTCTAGTAGCTGAAGAAAACCGGGATCTAACTGATGAAGAAGAACCTACTGAGCCAACCGAGGAAATAGCAAATCTATATTTTATGGCGGACAATGACTCATCACCAAAATCCGAGGTAAATTCGAAATATCATTTACAAGAAGCATATAATTTTCTATATAAAGATAATGAAATCATTAAAGAAGACTTTATTAAATGAAAAGCATCATTTAAAAAATTAATTGAAGCAAATAGAAATCTTGAAATAGAAAATTTTAATTTAATCATGGATAATGAAGTCTTAAAACATGAAAATGAGAAATTAGAGAATATCTCTTCAAAAAATCTTGCAGTAAAAGAAAAACTAGAAAATGTAAGAAAAATAAATGAAAATATTGAAAAAGAAAATTCTACACTTACTACTTCTATTGAAAATCTTAAAACTGAAAATTTAGCTCTCACTATAAAAGATTCTCAAAAACAAGAAGTTAGTAAAAAGGAAAATTCATTAGAAAAATAAAATAAAGAATCTATTCTAATGAATCAAATTAAAATGTTGACTATAGAACGGGATGACTTAAACTCTACAGTTATTAAATTTACAAAAGGAAAAGAAAATCTTAATGTTATGCTCGGTCAACAAAGATGTAGTTTTAATAAAGAAGGATTATGGTATACCGGAGAATTCAGTAAAATAAAACATAAGAAACTCTATCATGTTAAAAGTAAAGAAAAAAATCATGCATCTCCTTTTTATAAATGCTCTTACTGAAATAGAAATGGTCATTCAATTTACTCATATAATGCCAAGAATGGAAACTATTCAGGAAAAATAATTTGGGTACCAAAAGGAAGTTACACTGCACCTATTATCACAAAAAAAGAATTTCTTTATCATGAAAGACCATCTAGAAACTCTCATCAAAATCCTTCATTTAAAAGAGTTAGTCATGCATATTATAAATCTGCTACTCATAGAACATGTGTGCCTACGAGTGATTATTATCCTGTACCAAACTTTGTAAAGGAAAACACAACCAATCCTTATACAAATTGGAAAACTTATCCAAAGGACCCTTCTCATTAAAGGGTACCAGTTTGTGAATTTAATATATGTTACAGGTATGTCTCACAGCTGATTCTAGTAAAAATAAATGGTACCTTGATAGAGGTTGTTCAAGACACATGACATGCGATAAAACTAAATTGAGCAATCTACAAGCTACAGACTGTACCGAGGTAACATTCGGAGATAGCAACAAAGGTAAAGTTGGAATTGGAAATGTGTACAGTAAACACATAACAATCTCTAACGTTCAATTGGTCATTGGACTCAGGTATAATCTTCTATCCATCAGTCAACTATGTGATAGTGGTTTTAAAATAACATTCAGTCCTCATAACTGTTCAATATACGACCAAATTAGAAAATTAATTTTACTTTATCCTAGAAGTCAAAATATATACACGTGTGATTTAGATACATACTCACACATGGATAATGTGTGTCTTGTATATGCAAATGACGACTCTTGGCTTTGGAATCGTAGACTAGGACACATTAACATGAAATTGATTAATAACATATCATCTAAGGAACATATTCGTGGTCTTCCTAAACTTAAATTTCTTAAAGACCATATTTGTGAAGCCTGTGAATTAGGAAAACAAATTCATGCATCTCATAAACCTAAACTCACAGTTTCAACCTCTCGACCACTTGAACTCTTGCATATGGACTTAGTTGGACCTATCCCTAAACATAGTATGGGTGGTGCTGTCTATATTTTAGTCCTAGTTGATGATTATTCAAGATTCACTTGGGTTGATTTTCTAAAATTCAAAAATTAAGCGATAAACTCCTTCTCTGCTCTATGTAAGAAAATTCAGAATCAACAGGGAAGCTCTATTATTTATATTCGGTCTGATCACATAAGAGAATTTGACAATTCTGATTTCATAATGTTCTGTGATGAGCACGATATAAGTCATAACTTTTCTGCACCTTACACACCTCAATAAAACGGTATTGTTGAAAGGAAAAATTGTACTCTACAAGAAATGGCCAATACTATGCTTAATGAATATCGACTTCCTAAATATTTTTGGGCCGAAGCAATTGCAACTTCTTGTTACATTTTGAAACGTGTTTTGCTAAGACCAATTCTTCTCAAAACTCCCTATGAACTCTTTTATCAAAGAACTCCAAAAATAAATTATTTTCGTGTCTTTGGGAGTAAATGTTTTATTCTAAATATTAAACAATATCTAGTGAAATTCGATCCCAAATCTGATGAAGGACTTTTCTTGGGATATTCGCTAAATAGTAAAACATATAGTCTTTAATAAAAGAACTCTTGTCGTGGAAGAGTCAATGAATGTAATCTTTGATGAATCTAAACCTCCTCCAAAATATAAAGAATTAACAGAAAACGATACAGTTATTGAAGATATTCTCAAAAATATGAAAGAACTGAAAATTGATGAAATTTCCCCTTTTGTCAATATTAATCCTCTTGAAAATTCTAATCCCTAGCTAAATGACCTGCCTAAAGAATCACATGCTATAAGAAATCATCCAATAGAGAATGTCGTTGGTGATATTGATAAAGGGTTTCTTACAAGGTCACAAACACAAAACATGGCCAGTCATCTATCCTTTCTGTCACAAATTGAGCCTAAAAATATAAATGATGCTTTGATTAATGAAGACTGGATAATAGCTATGCAAGAAGAACTTGAACAGTTCACAAGAAATAAAGTCTGGGAATTAGTTCCAACTCCCGAAGAGACCTCCATTATTGGTACTCGATGGGTGTTTCGTAACAAATTAGATGAAAATGGAACTGTTATACGTAATAAGGCACGATTAGTTGCATAATGGTATAATCAACTTGAAGGAATTGACTATGATGAAACATATGCTCCTGTTGCTAGAATTGAGTCTATTCGTATGTTATTAGCCTTTGCATGCCATAAAGATTTTAAATTATTTCAAATGGATGTGAAATCTGCTTTCCTAAATGGTGTCATTGAAGAAGAAGTCTATGTTAAACAACCCCCTGACTTTGAAGACTTTGAGCATCCTGATTATGTGTATAAACTACACAAAGCTTTATACAGTCTAAAACAAGCTCCCAGGGCATGGTATGAAAGACTGAGTAAATTTTTATTAGAAAATGGTTATAAAAGGGGTATAGTGGATACTACTCTCTTTACAAAATACAAAAATGATGATATTCTTATTTTAAAAATATATGTTGATGACATCATTTTTGGATCTACTAACATAAATATGAGCAATGAATTTTTTGAAAGCATGAGTAAGGAATTTGAAATGAGCATGATGGGAGAATTGAATTTCTTCCTAGGACTACAAATCAAGCAAGGAGAAAAAGGTATTCACATCTCTCAATCCAAATATTGCAAAGAAATGATTAAGAAATTTGGTCTAGAGTTTGTAAAACCTCTTAATACTCTTATGTCAACTAATGATAAACTAACTGCTGATGAAAATGGAAAAAGTGTTGACACAAAGAAATATCGAGGAATGATTGGCAGTTGTAATACCAGAGAATTTCCTAATATTATTAAATAAATATATTAATGGAAATGAGAATTTATTAGAATATAAATGATTTTGTGTTATGAGAATGATTAATTCAATTATATTAAATTGAATAATTATAATAATTGAGAAATTGATGGAGTTTGCGATAAACTCGTTGATAGCCTTGTGTGGCACAGTGATGAGGATTATTAATGATTATATTAATTAACGAACGAATTATTAAGTAAACAATTAATCTATATTAATTGTTAATTGCTATTGTAGAATATTAATTAATTATTGTGGAATATTAACTGTGATTCATTAATAATACGTGATTATTATTATTGCAAATAATATAATAATAATACGCAACGTGTTTATAAATATAATAATAATAATAATAAACCACTTATTTATAAATATGCTGGAAATTATATTTGTTAATGTGATAATTAATCCTATGATTATTAATTAAGTGTTATTAATAATCGATGAGGAATGGATTAATTAATATTATTGTTAATTAATCAATAAGATGAATAATTTATTTATTTGATATTATGAATAATAAAGCAAATAAGTAAGTCATTAATATAATAAGATTATATTGATTGTTATGTACAAGCATGCAATAATTAATAATATAAAATATATGGGATACCACTATTAGACAGTGTAGAGAAACATTTATGTGTGACCATGCAAGTATATTTAAACCATATTGTATGATTGTACATATTGAAACTATATGTTATGAATACATCATGACACCTATGTGACAATATGTATGTAAGTATACATTAAAATGATATATCATGAATATATTATAATCACTTGTTGATGGTAGAATTTAATAATAAAGAAGACAATATAGTGTGATAATATCTGAAAAGACTATGTTGGTAGTGGTAAGAATGTACATGGATTATATGATGTGAGTACATAGGTAATTCCTAATTTTTCCTAATATAGTAATAATTGTACATTAAAACCCATTTTTGGAAAGTATAGTAACTAAATTGAACTAATTAATCACATTGCTAGAAATCTAAGCTCATCCGTTACACTCACAGTACATGAACAGTAGCCTAAGGCTAAATTACGTAACTTTGAAGCTGTGATCATTGGCTATGGGAATGGCTGATGGTGGGTAGTTGAGCAACCCACTGTAAACCAATGTGTTCTTCTTCTACACTTTAGTTTTAACTTCCATGTAAAACCTCTATCCAGTCCACCATTCCTCTATAAATTGGCAGCTATGTTACTAAGTTTACGTTGCTGTGTTTTGTCTGATAAAACTCTGAGAATTGAAGTTTGAGTGTTTGTTGTTCAAAGAAGAGTCTAACAATCTCAGAAAGTTAGAAGCTAAGCAAACTAAGTTTCAAGAGGTATAATTCTAAATTCCATATTCTTCATTCTTGTTCACTGTCAAAGTTTCAAATCTTGATCATGTTGAATTGGGTTGTAATTGGGGTATAGAACAATTGTTTAGTTGTTATAATAAACTTATAAGCATGTTGGAATACAATGTGATTGTTTTCGTGAATAAATTTTATGACTTGGGTTGCTGTCTGCCGAAGCAGGAGCTTCCAGCTCTGTACAGGTAACGGCGCAGCTGCGCCCTGGTTATACTAGGGTGCTACGCAGCTGCGCCAGTGCTGGACTTGTGGTTTGCTGGCCAAGGCCCTGCGCAGCTGCGCCAGTTTTGAACTGGGACGCTGCGCAGCTGCGCCGGCTACTGGATCCAGTTCTTGCTTTCTGCTAGAAATCTGTTATGGTATAAATAACTAATGTGACTTGAACAAGTGTACTAATGAGCTTGGCATGCCTATATGGATATATTGAGACAATGTAAGCATGTTTTACTAAGAGTTATACACATACTTATAGTTTGAGATAAACTTAGCGTTTTATAAACAAACTTCGAATTTGAAAATGAACTCGATATGTATACTTACCATGTTAACATTCTGACCTTGCAAGTATATTAGTATGATTTAAGGATGTATGAAAAGCATGCTAACTCGCGTATATAGGTTCCATAATAAAATGTGAACATGTGAATCTTACTAATGCACATTCCTAACAAAAATATAAGTTTTGAAAAGAAACTTTGACATGCTATGACCATGTTAATATTCTGATCTTATAAGCATGTTTATATGGCCATAAAATACATGTTGGACATGATAACATATGCATGTAGATGGCATGAACATGTTAGGCCTTATTAGCAAGCTTTACTAATGAAAATATGAACTTTGAACGTGAACTTTGATATGTTATGTCGAGAGTTAGAATCTGATAATTTTGAACGTGGTTGATGGTAATCTTAGACTCACTAATGTATCATACATGTATGCCTACCATGCTAGATATCATGAAATCAAGATAGGCCTAAGTTAAGCATGTATTCAAACTAATAACTATGATAGTTACATGTATGAAATGTGAATACTCATAAGCATGCCTAAACACGAGTTATATGATTATCTTAAGTGTTTTGAAAGCGAGCATGATAAGCTTTGTAAATTTTATGACCTTGAATGACCGTAAGTGTCGACTTAGAATCTATATCACATATGTTTGGAACAAGGGAAGGTTATACGAATATAAAAAGACTCTTTAACATGTATATATACTATGTGATATATGTGAATCCGATTTTGACGGTTAACTTATGGGAATGCCATAACTTGCTAAAATGAAATATATTTAGTATTGATTGTGGTCTTATATGATATTAATAATATGCGAGTATGTTTGCAAATTGTGGTAGTCTCACATGATAGTAATGATGTATGAATATGATCAACTTGAGAAAAGAAGAAGTTAAGGATAGAAATTATATTCTATATAACTGTGTAGCTAGGTTAAAACTTAGCTTATGTGTTGATCGTATATTCGAAGATAAAATGTGAAGTTAAATTATATGACTAATGAATATCATATATATGTTGGGTTTGTACGTAACGCAATCATGCAATCAAATCACATAAATAGGGCGGAAGTGTAAAAACTAGGTTTTTAAAAATTTATACAAACCCATAACCATGATCATGCTTTGTGCTTGTTATCAATAACAGAAAAGAGAGAACATGGAATTATACCATTGAAGATCTAAGCTTCCTCAGGTACAAGTTCTACTCCTTTGATTCCTCTGTAGTGGCTCCTTCCCTTGATCAATGTCAGCCACCCAAATGTTTGGCCTCTAACGGTGATCCACCAAGGAAGATGAAGAACTCAAGAAGATGGGTTATTGGCTTAACCCTTGTTTCTATCTCTATAGAATATGTGTACTCCCAACTCTTGAAAAATTCACGTCCCTTATTTCTGATATAAGACTCTCTTATATAGATATTAGGTTAACCCTCCTAATCCAATTAGAATAGGGTTTTATTTAATTAATTTATATCCTAATCTTTATTAGGATTGAGAGAGAGTACTGATATTATATTAATTCCTAAACTCCTTTAGAATAATAATAATAATAATATTAATAAGACTCCTCTTATTAATTTATATTTAATATTTCTAAAATATTAAATAATAAACATTAAGCTATTTAATTTATTCTATCATCATAGATTAAATTAATTATACTTAATGCATTATTACTATCATGCCATTTTCTTCTTAAATAATTCTTCTTCTTTTTATGGTGTGACCCTTTAGGTTCTCCATATTAAACCGGTTGTGAATAAATCAATTAGAACAATTCTAATCTTATTTAAATAAACAAATTAAACTAATAATCTATTTAAATAAATAACATTTATTCTACAATAGGGATAAGCCTCCCTAGCGATCAACGACTTTCGAGATAATATAGATTTCAAAATTAATCATAAAAGAACCTGTGAGTTAATAGTTACCGTACAATTCAATCCTTCCACCATACAATGTCCCAATTAAATATAAGACATGGATTTACTGTCAAGTCTTAATTTATTTAATCATATGTATTTCGATTAGAAAATGCACAACTCCAAATAATGCAAATTAGAAACCTCTTTGTAATTTCATTCTACCTTGGCCAAGGATTCCTGGGTTGTCATTTAACGAATCACATAGGACATATCTCCTCTTTTACTAGAGGTGGTAGATTCTTTATTGATCATTCATTATCTCCATATGTAACTCATTACACCCAAGCATACCCTATATATGCCTTAAAAGGCCTTAAGGAATTAGTCAAAGTATAATTTGTTACATACAAGATACTATGATGATCTCAAGTCCAAGGATCACATGTACTACTATCACATTAGGAATTCCTATTGACAGGCGAGTAAAACTCCATTAGGTATTCCATAGCGAGTCACGTTCAGTGAACTTATTCACCAATAAGCACCTACATGCTTGCTTTAGTGTCTCCACACAAATGACCATGAGATCAGTCATCCTCATCCAATGAGCAAGCAACATATGTACCAATCTATCCGGATTTACTAATCCCCTTTTTAGTAATCCCACGATTGGGAACTATTTTAGTTTTAAAGCTTTCTAAGAATTTAGATCTCATTAGCATGATCAACATCATGATTCTAAAAGCATTGCTTAAAACTATGGGTTATTTACATATTATAAAAACAGCACCATGTAGATAATTAAATGCCTTTAATAAATAAATATTTTATTAATAAATAAATAAGATTGTTTACAAAGTATGTGCTTTATCATCATACATGATTGGCTTGTATGCACACTACTATCAATCTCCCACTTGTACTAAAGCCAATCGCCATGGTATCTCATACCCATCTTCTCTAAGTGACGATCAAGCTGCTGTTCTGTTAAAGCTTTAGTAAATGGATCTGCAATGTTATCTTGAGAGGCTACACGCTCCAAGGTGACGTCTCCTCTTTCAATGATCTCCCTGATCAAGTGAAATCGCCGCAACACGTGTTTAGATTTCTGATGAGACCTGGGTTCCTTAGCCTGTGCAACCGCTCCGGTGTTGTCACAGTATACGGGAACTGCTTCTCCAATGCTAGGAACCACACCAAGTTCAGTTATGAACTTCTTCATCCAAACAGCTTCCTTTGCAGCTTCACTTGCAGCTATATACTCTGCCTCTGTCACTGAATCAGCAACCGTTTGCTGCTTGGAACTCTTCCAACTCACTGCACCTCCGTTCAAGGTAAACACATACCCTGAAACAGATTTACTGTCATCTTGGTCTGTTTGAAAACTTGAGTCCGTGAATCCCTCGAGTTTTAATTCAGACCCACCGTAGACAAGAAAAATATCTTTAGTCCTTCTCAAGTACTTTAGGATATTTTTCACTGCCTTCCAGTGCTCTTCTCCTGGATTCGACTGGTATCTGCTTGTTACACTAAGTGCGTGAGCAACATCCGGTCTAGTACATATCATACCGTACATGATAGATCCTATTACAGAAGCATAAGGGATCTTACTCATACGGTATCTCTCCTCAGGTGTCTTTGGGGCCTGTTTCTTGGAGAGATTTATTCCATGGCTCATCGGCATGAGACCTCTTTTGGAATCTTACATGCTAAACCTCTTTAGCATCGTATCAATGTACGTTCCTTGGGATAAGCCGAGCATCCTTTTAGATCTATCTCTATAGATCTTTATCCCCAAAATATAGGATGCTTCACCCAAGTCCTTCATGGAGAAGTTTTTAGATAACCAGATTTTAATGGATTGTAACATAGGAATGTCATTCCCTATCAGTAATATATCATCAACATATAATACAATGAATGATACTGCGCTCCCACTAACCTTCTTGTATACACATGGTTCATCCTCGTTTTTGATAAAATCAAACTCTTTGATTGTCTCATCAAAACGAATGTTCCATCTACGAGAAGCTTGCTTCAACCCATAAATGGATCGTTGTAGCTTACAGACTTGATTTGTTCCAACTTTTGAAATAAATCCCTCTGGCTGTGTCATATACACATCCTCCTCAAGTTTCCCATTGAGGAAGGTCGTTTTCACGTCCATCTGCCAGATCTCATAGTCGTTGTAAGCTGCAATCGCAAGCAAAATCCGAATGGACTTGAGCATGGCTACTGGTGAGAAGGTTTCATCATAGTCAACTCTTTGTCTTTGTTTGAAACCTTTTGCAACCAGTCGGGCCTTATAGGTCTCTACCTTTTCGTCTGCTCCAATCTTTTTCTTAAAAACCCATTTACACCCAATAGGTTTAATACCTTCAGGTGGTGAAACCAAAGACCATACTTTGTTTTCATACATGGAGTCCATTTCGAATTTCATGGCTTCAAGCCATTTCCCTGAGTCTTTATTACTCATAGCCTGTTCGTAATTCAATGGGTCATCATCATTCATGATGTGTACCTCATCGTTATCCTCTATAACGAATCCATACCTCTCAGGTATCTTCGGTACTCTTCCAGATTTACGAACAGGGTGTGGTACAGTAGGTTCTTCTACTTGGTTGGGTACCTGACTTTGGTCCGTGGTAACTTGTGGTTCTTGAACTTCTTCAAGATATATCTTGCTCCCACTGACCCCTTCATGGATAAACTCTTTCTCCAAGAAGGTAGCATGTTTCGCAACAAACACCTTTTGATCAGTTGGATGATAGAAATAATACCCTACGGTTTCTTTAGGGTATCCCACAAATCTACACTTATCGGATTTAGTCTGTAGCTTATCATTTTCAAACTTTTTGACATAAGCTGGACAACCCCAAGTCTTAACATGCTTAAGATTTGGTTTCCTCCCTTTCCACATCTCATATGGAGTCTTTGGGGAGGATTTGGTAGGTACCTTGTTAAGTAGGTATGCAGCCGTTTCTAGGGCATATCCCCAGAAGGAAATTGGAAGGTCGGTAAAACTCATCATGGATCGAACCATGTCCAACAGTGTTCGATTTCTCCTTTCAGATACTCCATTTAACTGTGGTGTACCTGGAGGAGTCCATTGTGAGATTATACCATTTTCTCTGAGATAATTGAGAAACTCACTGCTTAAGTATTCTCCACCTCGATCTGATCGAAGTATCTTAATACTCTTGCCCGTTTGTTTCTCTACTTCACTTCTGAACTCTTTGAACTTTTCAAATGATTCTGATTTGTATTTCATTAAATACACATATCCAAATCTTGAGTGATCATCAGTGAAAGTAATAAAATAAGAATATCCACCCCGTGCACTTGTTGTCATAGGTCCACAAACGTCTGTGTGAATCAATTCCAACAACTCTGTAACTCTCTCCCCTTTTCCACTAAAAGGAGATTTAGTCATTTTACCCATGAGACAAGATTCACAAGTTGGATATGATTCATAATCAGATAGCTCGAGGAGCCCATCTTTATGCAACTTGGATAATCTTGTTTCATTGATATGACCGAGTCTACAGTGCCACATATAGGTATAATTAATA
The DNA here is from genome assembly GCA_020205555.1 of Panax stipuleanatus. Classification (NCBI taxonomy): domain Eukaryota; kingdom Viridiplantae; phylum Streptophyta; class Magnoliopsida; order Apiales; family Araliaceae; genus Panax; species Panax stipuleanatus. Next base: position 80,594,921 of record CM035119.1, read on the forward strand.
TCATCTCTTTTCCTTTTCTTAATTTTTTCAATTTGAAATATATTTTCTTGCAAGTCAAGTGTATAAAGTCCATTTCGCAAAATTTCCAATACCATATAAAACATCGTCTTTATAAATAGAACAACCATTGTTCTTTATAATAACGTCAAAACCTTCCATATCCAATACAGAAATAGAAATAATGTTTTTAATAATATTCGGAACATAATAACTATTATTAAGATAAATGGATTTGCCCGAAGGCATTGCTAAACAATAAGTTCCTACAGCTAATGCAGCAACTTTTGCTCCATTTCCCACTCGTAGGATCACCTCATCTTTGTTCAGCTTTCTACTGCTGACCAGTCCCTGCACAGTATTACATATGTGAGAACCACAGCCGGTATCCAATACCCAAGTAGAATTATGACTTTCAGAAAAATTAATTTCAATCATAAACAAACCTTGATTGGAAGTCGAACTTCTCCAAGCTTTTTCTCTGCTAGAAACTTCTTGCAGTTCCTCTTCCAATGTCCCGGCTCATTGCAATGAAAGCACATTCCTTTAGCTGGTTCAGGTTTCTTTTGCTCCTTTTCTTTCCCTTTTCCCTTAGCCTTCTTAGATTTCTTCTTTTCAGAAGACACCTTGGGCCTCTTCCTTTTATTGGAAGAATCCACCATCAAGACATGGTTCTTCTTGGATGAGAAGTGACCTTCTGCAGTTTTCAGCATGTTAAGCAGCTCAGGTAAGCTGACATCTAGCTTATTCATGTAAAAATTAACCACAAACTGCGAGAAGGTCTCAGGGAGTGACAGCAAGACCAAGTCTTGACTCAACTCTCCATCCATGACGAACCCAAGCTGTCCAAGGCGTTCAATCAAATTGATTACCTTTAGAACATGAGTCTCGACGGTAGTGCCCTCGGTCATCCGAGATCGGAAGAGCTCCTTAGATATCTCATATCTAGCAGTCCTACTCTGTTCACCATACAACTCCTTGAGGTGAAGCAGCATAGCAGGAGCATCCATTTTTTCGTGCTGACACTGAAGCTCGTTATTCATGGATGCAAGCATGATGCATTGAGCCACAGATGCATCATCTTGCCACTTATTGAAAGTGGCAATCTCTTCCTCAGAGGCTATTTCTGAAACAGATTCAGGGATAGTGGAATTTAGGACATAAGAAATCTTTTCAGCAGTGGGAACAATTCTCAGATTTCTTAGCCAGTCCTCATAATTCGGGCCGGTAAGCTTATTTGCATCAAGTATGCTTCGTAGTGAGATTAGTGATTTTGACATTTTTAAAATTCTGCATGTGAAAAGACAACATTTTAGCAAACATTCATTTTCTTAACTTTGCATACCAAAATAAATTTAGGTCTTTATTTTAAATTGGTATCTCCCACTATTTTCATCAAACTATATTACCCTCACTCATATAGTTCAGCAACATCTAATTAAAGATTTGCTAGTGAGATTAAGGATCCCATTTCAAATGTATATAACCTTGTGGATAGCACAACAAGCGATATACAAATAAATAGGTAGACAACTCTTGTCAATTACATCACCATGTAACTCCTTTTATTTTGCCTCTTAAATCATAATGGTCATGTGTGTGCACATCCGAACTAAAATGATTTAAGTTAAGTCCAGCCTAGCACTTCCATAAATTCAAAAAAAAAATTCGTCCTTGTGGATAGCACAATAAGACTAGATCGTTCAATTTTCTTGATAAGCATCAAATGTGATTAATTAACATCTTAAACATTCAATACTCGCCTTGTGGATAACACAACAAACTCATATTAAATATTTAATACTCTATTAACTAATCATGCTAGAAGGCGACGTTCGATATTCCAAATATCATTTGAACGTTTCAGACTTAATATTATTTCTTTGAGGGGTTTGTTATTATTTGTCTCATCTTTTAAGCGCGCATGCACATATATATATAAAATACGCGTCATTTTATTAAACATGCAAAGCATGTTTGTATAAAAGATAATATATATAATATTTAGCATGCGATGTAGAATACTATATTCTACCCGGATTGATTATGGACTATTTTTCTAGTTTGGTTCTCTAGAGCCACCAAGTGAACCAAAAGGTCAAACCTAGGAGTGCAAGAATTTAAATTTTAAATGTAACTATTACACTTAAACCCGGGCTCCATACAAACGGGTCTTCACGCGCTCCTTGCTCCTTGGTCTCCAATTTCTTCAAAATAATTCTAACTATCTCTATTACATTAAATATTTTAAAATTAAATAGAAACCTTGATTAGCAGTCAAGGGGAAGTACATAGAAAGGAGATAGAATTTACATCGAGAATAAAACTAGAGAAGACGAGGTACGCAGACCCCATTTTATAAAACCCATACATTCAAGCATTCATCCAAAATAAAATCCAATCACATTGGTCATAGTCCATAATCAACCCCATTTATTATCATACACATCAACATATGCATCAATAAATATCCATTCATCTCATGAATAACAATGCTATTCCATATATGGATCGATGTTTTTTAATGGACAAAAGTTTTGCTAAATTTTATTTTTGAAACAAAATAAACTCTTTTATTTTAATCAAAAATAAACTCTTTTAATTTTAGCATTCTGAAATCATATTTAAGATAAAATAAACTTCTTTATTTTAAAACTTTATCAATTAAATAAATAGTTTACTTAATTAATTAAAATCAATTTTAAGGGTCTGTCCAGGTACCGGCGCAGCTGCGCCAGTAATGAACTGGGCATCTGGGCAGGTAGACGGAAGCAGCAGTTTTTTGCAGACCGGCGCAGCTGCGCCAGTAATGAACTGGGATGTTGCGCAGCTGCGCCGTTCGCCGCAGAAACTTGCAGAAAACGATTTTTGTCCAGAAAAACGATCCAATTCTCACATCAATTCATACATGGAATTATAAAATTGATAATTAGCACAAAGTTAGGCTCTGATACCACTGTTGGGTTTGTACGTAACGCAATCATGCAATCAAATCACATAAATAGGGCGAAAGCGTAAAAACTAGGTTTTCAAAAATTTATACAAACCCATAACCATGATCATGCTTTGTACTTGTTATCAATAACAGAAAAGAGAGAACATGGAATTATACCATTGAAGATCTAAGCTTCCTCAGGTACAAGTTCTACTCCTTTGATTCCCTGTAGTGGCTCCTTCCCTTGATCAATGTCAGCCACCCAAATGTTTGGCCTCTAACGGTGATCCACCAAGGAAGATGAAGAACTCAAGAAGATGGGTTATTGGCTTAACCCTTGTTTCTATCTCTATAGAATATGTGTACTCCCAACTCTTGAAAAATTCACGTCCCTTATTTCTGATATAAGACTCTCTTATATAGATATTAGGTTAACCCTCCTAATCCAATTAGAATAGGGTTTTATTTAATTAATTTATATCCTAATCTTTATTAGGATTGAGAGAGAGTACTGATATTATATTAATTCCTAAACTCTTTTAGAATAATAATAATAATAATATTAATAAGACTCCTCTTATTAATTTATATTTAATATTTCTAAAATATTAAATAATAAACATTAAGCTATTTAATTTATTCTATCATCATAGATTAAATTAATTATACTTAATGCATTATTACTATCATGCAATTTTCTTCTTAAATAATTCTTCTTCCTTTTATGGTGTGACCCTTTAGGTTCTCCATATTAAACCGGTTGTGAATAAATCAATTAAAACAATTCTAATCTTATTTAAATAAACAAATTAAACTAATAATCTATTTAAATAAATAACATTTATTCTACAATAGGGATAAGCCTCCCTAGCGATCAACGACTTTCCAGATAATATAGATTTCAACATTAATCATAAAAGAACCTGTGAGTTAATAGTTACCGTACAATTCAATCCTTCCACCATACAATATCCCAATTAAATATAAGACATTGATTTACTGTCAAGTCTTAATTTATTTAATCATATGTATTTCGATTAGAAAATGCACAACTCCAAATAATGCAAATTAGAAACCTCTTTGTAATTTCATTCTACCTTGGCCAAGGATTCCTGGGTTGTCATTTAACGAATCACATAGGACATATCTCCTCTTTTACTAGAGGTGGTAGATTCTTTATTGATCATTCATTATCTCCATATGTAACTCATTACACCCAAGCATACCCTATATATGCCTTAAAAGGCCTTAAGGAATTAGTCAAAGTATAATTTGTTACATACAAGATACTATGATGATCTCAAGTCCAAGGATCACATGTACTACTATCACATTAGGAATTCCTATTGACAGGCGAGTAAAACTCCATTAGGTATTCCATAGCGAGTCACGTTCAGTGAACTTATTCTCCAATAAGCACCTACATACTTGCTTTAGTGTCTCCACACAAATGACCATGAGATCAGTCATCCTCATCCAATGAGCAAGCAACATATGTACCAATCTATCCGGATTTACTAATCCCCTTTTTAGTAATCCCACGATTGGGAACTATTTTAGTTTTAAAGCTTTCTAAGAATTTAGATCTCATTAGCATGATCAACATCATGATTCTAAAAGAATTGCTTAAAACTATGAGTTATTTACATATTATAAAAACAGCACCATGTAGATAATTAAATGCCTTTAATAAATAAATATTTTATTAATAAATAAATAAGATTGTTTACAAAGTATGTGCTTTATCATCATACATGATTGGCTTGTATGCACACTACTATCAATATATACGTAACTATATTATGATAGGAATTCAATAGTGTTGGCTAGCTTTATGTGAGTAAACTACGCATAAGGCAAGTTTCCTAACTTACACTCTTTTACGGTGCAAGTATCCTAACCGACGCATTTACTTTATGCAAGTATTCTATCATTGTATATTGCGAACTAGTTTCTTTACTTAATCGTTTGAATTGAATTAGCATACTTGAACTTTTATTTTATTAAAGCTATTGTTCATGTTGAACTTAGTATTGTTCTTGAATATTGTGAAAGTGTCTATGCCATTTAATTCGGCTAGACTTATATTATTGAAATGCGACCCAAAACCAATTGATTGGTGCGGGATCTTGTATTTGACTGAGAAGAACAACCTTCTTTGAAGGGAAAATATAACTGTCGGAGAACCGACGCGCGCACTTGAGTATGATTGATTGTTATGCATAACGATGGTACTTTAGGCTGGTCACCTGTTGTACCTATTTTTGTTGGATTTTCAGTTTATTACTGATAATTCTAGTAGAAGTTCATGGTCCTTAGTGACTGCTCAATATTCAGTTATTTGAAATCTTAAATTGATTTATTATTGAATCACATTGATAGTCTTTTGTCCTTAGCGACTGTTATTGAAAACTGTTGATATTCTTGTTATCCTTGAATTATCAAACCTTGCTATACCCTTTTCGAGAATTGAGAATTATATTATAAACCCTTATTGTATATTACTTGCTGAGCAATTTGTGCTCATTGTTGCTTTTCCCTAAAACATTTCAGTTAAGGCAGAGCATGGCGAACCTTCGGGCGTTGATAAGGGCAAGAGCAAGGCTACCAACTAGCTTGTCTCTTTTATGTTTTTAAATATTTTAATATTGTATTAAGATGATGTAGCAAGACTTGATTTGACTATGTTTAAGCTTAAGTTAGATTATGTAATAAGTCGTTAATTGATATTATTATGTAATCTATTAAGTACTGTAGGTTGCGAGACTTGGGAGAATAATTATAATAAATCATTATAAATTATTCTAGATTAGATTTTCCGCTGTGATTGTGTGATTTTTAGTTATTATTATTGTGATGTATTACCATGAGCACGTGACGAACCGAATTCGAGAGACCAAGTGGCGGTCCTAGAATTTGGGGGCGTCACAGCAGTCTCCTCTACATCACAGCTAGTAGACCTGACACTATGTTCAGTTTCTGTAAATGTGCCAGATTCCAAGCAAATCCTAAAGAATCTCACTTGGTTGCAGTAAAAAAAATATTTTGGTACCTTAAAGGAACTACAAACTTAGGTCTATGGTATCCTAAAGGTCAACCATTTGACCTTGTGTGTATTTTTTACTCTTACTATGCCGATCATCATGTTGATCGAAAAAGCACAAGTGGCACTTATCAGTTCTTAGGTGGATGTTTAGTCTCCTGGTTTTCTAAGAAACAAAATTCGATCTCTATTTCAACCACTGAAGCAGAATATATAGCTGCTGCACGATGTTGTGCACAGATATTGTGGATGAAACAGACCTTTGCAGATTACAATATAAAATTTAACTGTGTGTCAATATTATGTGATAATACAAGCACTATTAATTTAAGTAAAAATACCGTATTACATGCTAGATCAAAATACATTGATGTTATACACCATTTCTTATGGGATCATGTAAACAATGGTATTATTAAACTCGAACATATTGACACAGAATTAAATATTGTTGAGATATTTACTAAACCACTAAGTTCTGATAGATTTTGTAAATTACGTTTAGACTTGAGAATGTTAGATATTATTTTATAAAATATTAAATTCTTATTATTTAAAATCTATGTTTTTAATTATTTCTAGTAATATATAAATATAAGTTTTATATAAACAAAATTACCAATTTAAAACTTTCTATTAATATATGTATATATACTCATAATTATACATATTTGTTTCTCTTATATGTTAATACACTTATATTATGTAGTTAAGTATATATCTTTTTTAATTATATACATTAATATAATTTTTATTAATATTATTAGTTTATAATTTTCCTCTATTTTATATATAATTATACATATAAATGTATAAATAATGTATTTATTTATATATGTTAAAATATTTAAATATGTATTGAAATTTCATATTCATACTCTCTCTAGATTTAAAAAAAGTTATATATATTATTTTAAATTTTTTGTTCATATATATATTCATAAAAATGAAAATTATTAATTTATAGATTTTAATATAATTTTTTTTTTTATTAATTATATCAAAAATTACATTTTTGATAATAATATATCTGATCAAATCTGAGCCGTCCAAGCATCAAAAGCAATCCAACGGCTCAATCCGTGTCCATTAACTCCAACCAATCAGAAGCAAGCAAGCCTTAGCACACGGATCATGTTCATCAACCGTCCGATCAACACAGGAAAAGCACAAACCAATCTAAGCCGTCCGATCAGGGTCAAACGGGTCAGGCTATTCGGTTCAAAAGCGCGTCACTCCGTGACCGTTGATCAAGTCCAAGGTATGATTCTAGCCACACGATCAAGTTAATTAAGCTAAATATAAAAACTAAAAAATCAAACCCTAATTCATTTTTACTCTCTCTCTCTACCGTCGGTTCTCTCTCTCTCTAACCCAGACGTTCTAAACTCTCTTTCTCTCAAACCCTAACCCTCTCAAATCCTAACCATTATCAGCCAAAATCGAGTGATTCAAGTTAGTTCTCTATCTCTTTCTTTCATCTAAATGATTCTTTTATATATTTCTTTCGGTTTATTTATGTTGTTCTTTGTGTTTATAGGATCGATTCTGTTTCAAACAAATTTTTTTTGTGTTCGTGTTCTCAAAGATCTTCAAACCCTAGAAAATATAAAAATCGTTTTTCTCCTTGTCTAGGTATATTTCGTAAAAGAAAATTTTTTGTTTTTTAAATTTTTAAAACCCTAGATCTAAATGTTCTTATTAATTTTTTTTGTGTATGTTCTTAATTTTCAGAACCCTATATTTCGTAAGGAACTTTCTAAGTCTCCGATAATTTTTTATATTTTTCAAACCCTAATTTCTGTTAAAAGTTTTGTAAACAAAAGTTTCTCTTCATCTGTGTATTTTTTTAAAAAAATATACATATATCTTTTAGTAGGAATTATTTTTTTTAAACCCTAATTTTTTTTCTTCTAAAATTTTCTGTCAAAATTTATGTTTACACTTTTTTGTCAAAACCCTAATTTTTCTCCCAAAAATGTTTCTGTAATTTTATATATATATATATATATACAATTTTTGAAACCCTAAAATTTCACAAATAGTTCAAAAATATTATATATTTTTGTTTGTTTACTTATCAGAATATACATGTGTGTAATGACTGCTGTGTACTATATTTATATATATACCTGAGTTGTGTGGGTCTGAGATTTCTGGTATATGTGTGAATGTGGTTCTTCTCTTACTGATACACCTGTGCTATAATTTGGAACAAATTGAAAGCTGCTTCAATTTGTGAATCGTTGTGCTAAGGTAATCCCTTTACACTCTCTGAATTAACTGAAATTATATGAATATTGAACTGTGTGGCTATCTGAGAGCCACTGGCTATATATATATATATTCCTACTTATGTGGATATAGGCTGGATAATTTCCATGTTTGGTTTATGTCTATTTGTCTATGTGAAATTGGATAACTGTGATATAAATGTGTTTGTTGTTTATTTCTGCATGTGTGGCTACTTGAAAGCCACTGGATGTATATGAGACTATCTATGTGAGTATAAATACTGGATGAAAGTTAAATTGTCATGTCTGAAATCTGCAATTTTGAAAAATTGACATTAGGTGATGAAAATAATTACCATGTTATGCAATTATATGTTTCTACTGTTATATGCTGACATGTATAATAGAGATCATATGCTATATCAGTTTTATATAACACTGACTTGTTGAATCAATGTGTTGACACACTATATCTTTATATATTGGAATCTGACAATGACAACATGTTAGTGTTATGTAACATTGACTGGTTGTATCTCTGTCTTAAATTTGTAATAGTTTGATGTGGGCATATCTGTGATAACTTATTTATGTTGATTTGCTACAGTCTGATATGGGCCAATAAGTCATAATAGCATGTATCTTTGTTTGATATTAGATCACACCTGTTATGTCAATAACCTGCATATTTTTAATATTTGAATGTGCCTTCAAAATTGGATTTCTGGAAAAAATTCTCAAAAAGAAAAGTCTGGTAAAAGATTTAAATCTGCCGAATAGTACAAAACTTGCCTGTCCTTTACTATTCACAATGAACTGTTTACCTTTTGACATATAGGACATGCCATATTAATTAAACCAATTTTTTATTAAACTTTTTCTATAAAAGGACAGTCTTTCAAACCTATTCTATTATGTCTGCAACTTCATTTTTTTCTTTCAAACCTCTTCTACTACCTGTCTGTTGATTTGTGCATTCACTTTCTTTCAAAAACATGAAACCTGTCCAGACTTCAAAAAGAAAAAGGTCTGAGATCTTCACTAACCCACACCCTGACTTATACACTCCTTTGTTAGTCACACCTACTGCCAAAGCAAAGTATGAACACATAAAACACAACTTGATACCTGGAGTAGCAACTTCTTTCAATAGTTTCCTAAACCTATTAGATAAAATATCAAGTATAGGATGGGACTGTCTCATATCCTTCATACACAGAGAGATATATCCTAGTTTATTTGCTGAATTCTATGCTCATATGACTTTTATGCATGATTCAACTGGTTTTCTATCTTGTATTAAGACCTGCTTACAAGGTCAAGAGTATGTGATAGATGAAATTATGCTCTTGCATGGTTTAAATCTCAGAAAAGAGTTCTTGGATTATCCCAAGATAAATGAATATACATTTCCAATAGGAATCACCACCTCTGAATGCCTTACATTTAAACACAACCTTGCACTTACAACTGACCAAATTGTGCCTGCTAATTTGTTTGATTATCCATGTAAAGTGCATAAGGACTACTTTACTGCTGAGTGCCAATTCTTAGGAAAAATTCTGATGCATAACTTTATGCCTGTCGAAAATGATAAAATGTTCAGTCCCTTTGATTTGGAATTGATGAAATGTATTCTGACTGGATGCATGCCTTATAGTCTGCCTTTCTTTCTCTGATATCCTTTGAATTTTGTCATTCTAATAATTGCATGGGATTTGGACTTTTGTTGACTAGACTTTTTGTGCATTTGGGTATACCTGTTCATCTTCACATGGCTCAAATAATTCACAATAGCAATATTGTGTCACACTTGAACCTTTCCTGCTAAGCCCTTAATTATTTTCCAACCAAATGAAACTGACCACATAGAAACACACTTAAACCTGCTATCACAAATTGATTCCTTGAACAACATGAGTCAGTTATCATTAAAGAACCAATCTGAGATTTTGAGTCAATTAGAGGCTCACCAAACCTCTATACAACACTTGCATGATATGGTGAGTATGCTGATGGAACACCACAAGGTGTCAATCCCCCCATAAAACTTCACTGCCACCACAACCTCTGTCCAGCCAGATCTTTCTGGTCAGACCCCTCATGATCTGCCTCTCTCAAACCTGGGTATGGATTTTTCTCCACTCAACTTTGATGAAATCTGAAGAAGAATGTAAACTAACCTACTAACTATTTTGGATTACTATAATAACACTTAACACTAACTGATAATTAGGATGATTACTATATGTTTAACTATTATACTAACTCGCAGGAAATTTCTGAAACTAATAGTTTCTGCATGTTTTTGGTATTTTTTCTTAAACCCCTCCATTTTTGTTAATGACAAAGGTGGAGAAGAAAAATATCAGAAAAAGAAAAATAGCAGATTATTATTAAGTAATAATTTGATATTTGAGCAGACATGGATCTGAATTGTTGATAATCTGATATGAGAAGAAAAATATCAGTATCAGATTATTATTAAGTAATAATCTGATATAAAAGCAGACATGGATCTGCTAGATATAAACTGTTATAACCCTGCTATGGTCTGAATGGTGCATGAGATTTATAGGAACTGTTATAATTGTATAACTGCCAGGATGGATGGTTTGTATGAATGGATGGTTTGCATGTTAAATACAATTATTATACAAACTGCCTAGATGGTTATAACTATGTATGTCCGTCTGATAGTTTTTCAAAATTTTAAAATTCTTTTAAAAAACCCGATTCATGATCTCAGGGGGAGCTTCAAGAATTAAGGGGGAGTTCTGAAAAATAAATATTTTTACTTGTTGTCATCATTAAAAAGGGGGTGATTGATAGGTCTCCAAAATTGGGTATTTAATTTTGATGATAACAAATTAGGATTAAAGGTCAAAAAGGGTAGAATCCTCTCCATAGGATTAAAAGTGTTAAAATTGATTTAATAATTACCTCTTATATTTTGACCAAAAATATTTATTTTATTACATTATTTGAATTTATTTTATGACCTTGATAAATTGATATCAAGTGTTAATAAAATGAGTTCATATAGCAACATTTCCTAAGGCAAGGAAATTCCTATTTTTAAATGATTTTTCAAAATTCTTTTATGCGCAAAAATTATTTTCAAATATATATATATATATATATATATATATATATATATCCGTGTTTGTGTGCATGGTGTGTGACGTGTGTGTGTGTGTGTGTGTGTGTGTGGTATAAACCGTGGGTGCATGGAGGTATGTGCTTGTGTGTGCGCCTAGGAATATGTGTGCCTAAAATGAAAATGTGTGGGCATATGTGTGTATGCCGAAAATGTTTGTTTTTTGGCATGTATAGGCTTAAAAACTGAGTATGCTTGTATGGATGTTTGTGCACGTGCATTTATATGCAAAGCTTGTATGAATGTTTGTGCAATGCTTGCATGGAAATGTATTTGCCTAAACTATATGTGTGTGTGCCGTGTATACTTACAAAGGAAAAAGGCCTATGCCTTTATTTCAAATGTTGGGCACCAATTAAAAAGTAATGATTGCAAGCATGTTGTGACTCACAAGTGTTGGGCTAAAAAATTCGGCCAGTACAAATTGATATGAGCCCCTCATTTTACATCATGAAATTCGGACCTTCCAATTCAAAAATAATTTTCAAAAATTACGGTTTTTCCCGAACCTTAAATTTTTTATAAATAGGAGGCTTTTCTATTAATTTCAATTTACCAATTTTACAAACCGAAAAGCTTACTCTCCTTGCCTATAGATTATACAAACAAGCTTTTACTCTCTTCGCTCAATCAAAGTTATAATTTCGTTTGGAAGACAAAAATTTGGTCCAAGTATTTGAGATAAGTTGTCAAAATTATAATTGTTCATATCATCTCATACTTGCTCATTCATATATATTTGTGATAAATTGTCATACATATTCATATATCTATATATCCATATTAGTAAAGAGTCAGTACTTGGACACCGAAACGCGATATGGAAATTTGAATGATATTTCTTTGAAATACTCTGAACGGTCTTTAAAATCCCAAGTGGCCCTTTGCTGATATAACCAATATATAGATTTAGATAATCAGATATAACCAGCGATAAACATTTATATATATCTTATATATGATCTATCATATCTAGTAAAGAGTTAGTACTTGGATACCAAAACGCAATATGCAAATTTGGATGATATTTCTTTGAAATACTCTGAACGGTCTTTAAAATCCCAAGTGGCCCTTTACTGATATAAATAATCGATATAAATATTCTTTAATATTCTATATCTGATTATCAAGTTGTGAATCAAAATTTTTAGTCAGTACTTGGATACCGATACGCGATATGCAATTCAAATATTTCACTTGAAATACTCTAGACGGTCTTTAAAATCCCAAGTGGTCAAATTATTCACAACGTAGATCAAGTATAATATAATATATATAAGTGGGTAGAACGAGTTTGTTCAAGTATTATCTAAAGTGAATCATATTGTCATACTTGATAAACTGTCATCAAATATATTGCTTATATAATTGTTCATAAATTATTGTTGCATTATATAAGTGTGTGTGGTTGTTTAAATTATATTTATACAAAAGAAACACACTCTTTATAAAGAAAAATCTTTTTCTTAATCCATTGAAAAATATTCTTTAAAGAAAAAGAAAATTTTTATTATAAGTGCTTATATATTATATCTGCTTTCACAGAAGCACATCACATAAAAGTCTTTGAACTTTTATCATTCACTTGAAACTCTATATCTGCTTATTTGAGAAGCATCTGTGCTACAATTGTATCTGCTTATTGTTAGAAGCAAATATTCAAACAAACTTTTTGTAAAAGGAAAAAGGGTTGAGATAGTTTATTTTATATTTGTGAGAAAGACAAGAATTCTTTGACCAAGACCAGAGTCTTAGAGAGGTCAGCTGGGAGTTGGTTCTCTAGTATACTTCTGAGGTAAGGAAGAAATTGTTGTTTCAAGACCAAAGTATAAAATAGTACTAAGCTCAAAAGAAGATTCAACTAAGCTTGAGGAAGGAGCTGAGAGTTCGCTTTCCGAGAAAGTTAGTTGAGGATAGTTATAAGTTTATCTTTAAAACTTTGTACAGGCTTCTCCGCCTATTGAAGGAGTATTTATTACAGGAAGTAATAGGATCTCAAGTCCTGGAGAGGAGCTTGAGACTGGACGTAGCAACATACCCAGGCTGTATGTTGAGAACTAGATAAATATCTGTGCATTGTGTGATTGAATTTTAAACTGTTTATTAATTTGATAAAATTAATCCACTAAAATTCAAAAAGGCCAAAGATAATTTTTAAACGGTAATAATCTATTCAACCCCCCTTCTAGATTATTATTGGACTTTCAAGGTACTGCGTGGTTTGAAATAACCATGAACATTTGCCAAGGTTCTCAGCATTTAAACTAGACCTTTTAATAAGTTTTAATAATCAAGGGGATCAGCCTTTCATACCCCGTGATTTATGCATAAACACTTAATAATCCGACATTGATATCATGCTTTAATCAAATTCGTTCTTTTCTCAGCCAAGAGTTCTTACCATATCAATTTAATAAGAACATCTTTTAAAACACATTTGATTTAATAATTTTAGACATGTTTGATCTAGCTGATACAATTAGCATAGATCTATCTTATAAACAGTTCATGAATGAAAGAACTTTAATTTAATTCACAGTCCAATAATAATAGAACATGAATTCAATTGCACAAAATGTGAATTTTAATAATCAGTATAGATGTGAATAATCAACAACAATTATTCACTAACATGCTTCGAAAATAATAACTCGAGTTTGAGTTAGGAAACTTGCCTCATTTGTAGGCTACTGCTACGCAATTAAATTTTATCCGCTAAACAGTTTAATTATCTTCTTTTGAGAGACCTATAGTTAATCTTTCAATTAGCTATAGCATAACATTACATTATGTAAACACATAGATATTACATATTACATTTAGTTCTTAGAGATATTGTCATGCCTCGATAATATTACTATTAAATAACAACTACCTTTAATTCCTTTACTAATGTTATTACATTTTTAATAATATTATTATTTACTTAATAATATTTTAATCATCTAATAATACTTTAATCTAATATTATTAATCTTTTAATAATATTTTAATCTAATATTATTAGACATTTAATAATATTTTAATCATTTATTAATGCTTAAATCAAATATTATTAACCATTCAATAATATTTCAATAAAGTTTTAAATCTTAATATTTTTATTTACTTAAAAATATCAGATTTTTATATTACAAATATCATAGTAATATTTTAATAAGTTATTAGGCAAATAAATAATTTATTTTAATTATTTTACCCTTTATTAAACAACTTATTTAATACCCATAAAAGGTCATAAATATTATTTATCATAATAGATTATCAAAATACCTCACATAGGTCAGATTACACTATAATAGGAGTACCTAAGCTTTAACATCCTATTTTCCTCATTAATGACATCATTTACCCATTTATTTCCTTTTAACCATAACTATAACATTATTATGAAAAATAGCAAATAGGTTCTGAAAATTATTATCTTTTGGATCTGGACAGTATATGATCCAACAATGATTCACAAAATTTATTGGAATTTTAGAAAGTGATTTACTATATTTAAAGTACTCAAAACCTCCGAATCTTGTTACATTTTTCATAAATCGAGTTTTGCTTAAACAATTATGAAAATTATAGAGTACACTCTCATAACATATATACACATACTATATAAATTTTTGATTTTTTCAAGGTATACACAGTGAACAATCTGGGTAAGAATATTTAAGAGTCCTTTACGATAAAAGCCATTACACACAAACTGCACATCGAAACGTGTCCTTTCTTTTTCCTACATGTAGATAACTTCTTAAGGTATCTTTGTGATTTTTCCCATATTTTTAAAAGATTTAGAACTGGCCAAAATAATCTTAGGAAAAATGGGTCAGTGGACTTTTAGGGTATACCAGTACTGTTTTGGGAAAACATCCCCCAAGGTTTCAAAAATTGTTGGATTTGTGTTCTACCACTTGGGTTTACTAGCTAACTCATGTATCTAGCGCCCCCCCTTTGACGGATCACAAATCCAAGTTGTAAAACTTGTGTTATACAAGATTTAGTGGATGAAAAACTAGGGTTTCACCCCTAGGAGAACATATGCTCATTTTCCCTCTTAGGTTAAGAATACTAATTTAAATACTCCCACACACATCATGGGGTCACATAAGTCTCTCTCATACCACTTAGTAATTTACATAAGTTAAGCTTACTTTTATCATATAGTTTTATATAATAATTATTCGCATTCCAATGTCATACTTCATTTTACAATCTCTATTATACAATTACATACATATGTCTACATGTATATATATATACATATTCCTATCATCATACATTTCACATTGGACCACATTAAATTAAATCAGTTGGGCTAAGCACACTAAGGCACATGGGCCCTATTATTTAATCTAGCACATAAATTGATTGGGCCACATCTCTTAATTCTTATAACATATCACATTAATGTTGTTGGGCTTGGATATATCTTAAGTCCAATACATTATTGATTCAATGACCCAACTAGATTAGAAAATTAACTAGGTCACACAAGGCTTATTACTTAAGCCTAATTAAGCTCATTATTATTTCTATTCTCGTACCACACAAGGCATTCTTTGAGCTTATTATAAATCTCACATTTTTCTTCTCAATTATTATAAATTCAATTTAATATAATTGAGTTAACTCATCTCATAACACAAAATTATTTTGATTCAAGCAAATATTTATTTCTCTTAATATATTCATTTAATAATATTTGGAAATTCTCGGGTATTACAGTCATAACATATAGTTTCAGCATGTATAGTCACATTGCATTATATAATATAGTTTATATATAATTGTATGATCACACTTAAGTGTTGCACTACACTTTATATAACACATGTGTCATTACTATATGTTATACTTTTAATTATCACATCTTTTACACATATCAACTAGTTGAGCAAATATAATTTACTCGTTTATATATTATTATTCTCAATGGTAATTAATTAATTAATTATCTTATTAATTAATTAATAATAATATTAATTAATCCATTTCTCATCAATCAATGTAATTATTAATCTCCATAACAATTGATTAATATTTATATGTTTAATTATCACATTAAATAAATATAAATCTTATTATATTCCTCATAGTAATAATTATCAATTAATATAGATTAATTGTTCACTTAATAAATCCTTCGTTAATTAATATAATCATTATTATTTCTCATCACTGTGCCACACAAGGCATTCAACGAGCTTATTGCAAACTCCATATTTTTTTCAATTATCATAATTATTCAGTTTAATATAATTGAGTTAACTCATCTCATAACACTTACATATTTATATTCAAATAAATATTTATTTTCATTAATATATTCATTTAATAATATTCAACAATTCTTGGGTATTATAAGAAATCTAACCCGAAAATTCAAAGAAATCACGAAAAATAATGAGTTGAACTCGTACCTATGGAAGCTTTGTTTTACAAGGGTATGATTCAATAACTTCATATTTATCGTTTTAAATTAATAAGTTGCATAGAGGATGATCCGGATAATGGTTTTGTAGAAATTTTTTAAACTCTGATATACTATGGTTCCGTTTTTTTTTGCAATTTGATTGCTCTACGATTTTGTACAAACACAACAGTGGTATCAGAGCCAAACCTTTATGCAATTATTAATTATTTTGATTTCATATGCATATGTGTAATACCCGAGAATTTCCATATATTATTAAATAAATATATTAATGGAAATGAGAATTTATTTGAATATAAATGATTTTGTGTTATGAGATGAATTAATTCAATTATATATAATTGAATAATTATAATAATTGAGAAATTGGTGGAGTTTGTGATAAACTCGTTGATTGCCTTGTGTGGCACAGTGGCGTAATATAAGAAGGATTATATTAATTTAAGCGAACAATTAATCTATATTAATTGTTAATCGAAGAATATTAATTAACTGTTATAAAATACTAATGAGGATCGATTAACAATATGTGATTATTATTATTGCAAGAAACTTAATAATAATGAGCAACGTGTTTATAAATACAATAAGATTTATATCAAAGTGATAATTAATCATATAAGGGTTAATTAAATTGTTATGGAGGTTAACAATTATATTGATGGATGTAGGATATGTGTATATTATTAATTAATATTCAAATTATAAGATGAGAAATTATATGTGCAAGCATGCGAATTAAATGTATAGTAACTATATGTTATGATATGTGTAAGTGACAAATGATGTGTGGATATACATTAAAATAATGTATCATGGATCTATTATAAATAATTGTTGAGTAATACAATTTAATAATATATGATATAATGTAATGTGGTAGTATCCGATGGTATTATATCAGTAAGATAAACGTACCTGGATTATATGTGTGTAAATTACACTTATTACATTATGTGAAGTACATTGTGATTTAAATTATAACCTAAGAGTACATATATATATAACATATGTATATGGTGTGTATATACAAGTGTAGTATTTGCAAATGCTGAGGAGTTAAATCAATTGTCTCATTTTAAGTGTCCCATTTGCTCTTCACGTGCTTGACATACAGCTAAGGCCTATTCCTTCTTCTTCTCCCCAAACTCAGCAACTAGCATTTCATAGCTCATGATTGTGGAGGGAGTGGGATTCATGATGAATCCAACCACTAATTACCTACCCTTTGATAACCTTCATGCATTCCTATAATCCGTTAGTTTGATATGGGATACAATTGCTTTGTCTGTATAATGGGAGTTCTATAAATATAGCCTCATCTCCTTCACATTTCTTTTGCTGAGCATTTTGGCTAAGTGAGACTAGAGAGCATATATATATATATATCAGTGTTATTGAGATAGCAGCAAGCTTAAATCATTTACAGAGGTATAAATCCTCTTCGTATCTTCATTGTCATTTTCTGTCAAAATTTCTATTCGTGAATTCTTGATTTCAGTTGGAAGTTATGGTTTTGTGAATTGAGAATAATAATTAGTTGTTTAAAGGACTTATATATGTGATTAGAATTACTATATATGCTTCATTGCTCTTCAATTTCATTTTTGGTGTTTCCATTTCTGAGATTTCTGTAAAAACATCAAATATCGTGAAATTGGTTGGTGTTCATGAAATTGGGAATTGATAATTGCTATTGACTATTATATAAGCATATATGTACGTGTTAGTAAGTTAAACAAGTCTAATAGCATTTGGGTATGTTGAAATCGATGAAATGGGAGGTTTTTGGTCGGATTTCGCTGCAGTCTGAACTGCAGAAAACTGCCTCGACGCCGCAGCGCCGCAGCCCGCGCCGCAGCGCCACTCGCGCCGCAGCCCGCGCCGCAGCGCCGCACGCAGCGCCACTCGCGCCGCAGCGCCAGTAGTGAGCTGCTGTGCCGCGCCGCAGCGCCAGCCTCTGTGTTCAGTTTTTCTGCATTCTGCAACAAAACTGTTATGAACTAATTGTTTGATTTTTGTTTAAACAAGCATGAAAGCATGATTAATACATACATATAAACCTAATGAGGCAATGTGAGCATGTTTTAGTATATTAGCATGCATGGTTAACCAAACGACATATAGTTTGAAAACGAACTTAAAGTTTCATGAACGACGTTAACATATATGAAGCATGTTAATATTCTGACTTTCGAGACATGTTAGTATGACCTAGAGACACATGAAATGCATACTAACTTATGTATATAGGTTCCGTGATATAATATGGACATGTGAACCCAACTAGTGCACCTTTCTAACAAAAATACAAGTTTTGAAGGTTGATATTGACATGTAAAAACCATGTATACATTCTGACTTTTCGAGCATGTTTATAGGGCCTTGAAATACATGAAAAGCATGTTAACTTGTGTATATGGGTTTCATAAGGAAGCATGAACATGATAGACCTTATTAATGAACTATACTAACAAAGTATAAGCTTTGAACGTGAACGTTGGTATGTTATGACGAGAATTAGAATTTGACATTTATGAACACATGTGATAGTACTCTTAGACTCATTCATGTGTCATGCATGTATATATACCATGATTAGTTGCCATGATTAAAGTTTAGCATGAACAAAGCATGTTTTCAAGATAATAACAATGCTAGCTACATATATGCAATACGAGTACTCATGAGCATGACTAATACAAGTTATATGAATATCTTATGTGTTTAAAAGCGACCATGTTAGACCATATGAGTTCGTGTCCTTGAATGGCTTTAAGTATTAACTTAAGAACCTATACCATGTACGATTGGATTTGGAAAAGTTATACAAGCATGTAAAGTATCCTTTAAATATGAATACATGCTACGTGATATTATATGATGTTACTTGAACCCGATTTTGACGGTTAACTTAAGGAGATGCCGTAACTTGCTAAAATGAAATATATTTAGTATTGATTGTGGTCTTATGAGATATTAATAATATGCAAGCATGTTTGCTAATTGTTGAGATCTTATATAATATGAGAATGCGTTTAAACTCTAAAGAAGGAACGTTAAGGATAGAAATTATATTCTATATAACTGTGTAGCTAGGTAAAACTTAGCTTATGTGTTGATCGTATATTCAAAGAGAAAATGTGAAGTTAAATTATATGACTAATGAATATCATATATATACGTAACTGTATTACGATAGGAATTCGAAAGTGTTGATTTCTTTTCGTGGATAAACTACGCTAAAGGAAAGTTCTCTTACTTACACTCTTTTAAAGTGCAAGTATCCTAACCGACGCATTTACTTTATGCAAGGAAATCTATGATTGTGAAAGTTTCCTAACTTATACTCTTTTACTATGCAAGTATCCTATCTTGTGTATTGCGAACTAGTTTCCTATTTAATCGGTTGAATCGAATTAGCATACTTGAACTCTTATTTCATTAAAGCTATTATTCATGTTGAACTTAGTATTGTTCTTGAATATTGTGAAAGTGTCTATGCCATTTGATTCGGCTAGACTTATATTATTGAAAAGCGACCCAAACTAATTGATTGGTGCGGGATCTTGTATTTGACTGAGAAGAACAACCTTCTTTGAAGGGAATATATAATTGTCGGAGAACCGACGTGCACACTTGAGTATGGTTGATTGTTATGCATAACAAGGGTACTTTAGGCTGATCACCTGTTGTACCTGTTTTTGTTGGATTTTCAGTTTATTACTGTCAATTCTAGTAGAAGTTCATAGTCCGTAGTGACTACTCAGTATTCAATTATTTGAAATCTTGAATTGACTTATTATTGAATCATATTGATATTATCCTGTCCTTAGCGACTGATATTGAGAACTATTGATATTCTTGTTATTCTTGAACTATCAAATCTTGTTATACCCTTTCGAGAATTGAGAATCTTATTACTCACCCTTATTGTATATTACTTGCTGGGCAATTTGTGCTCATTCTTGCTTTCCCTAAAACATTTCAGTTAAGGCAGAGCATGGTGAACCTTCGGGCGTTGATAAGGGCAAGGGCAAAGCTACCAACTAGCTTATGTCTGTTATGTTTTAAATATATTCATATTGTATGAAGATGATGTAGTAAGACTGGATTTGATTATGTTTAAGCTTAAGTTAGATTATGTAATAAGTCGTTAACTGATATTATTATGTAATCTATTAAGTACTGTAGGTTGCGAGACTTGGGGGAATAATTATAATAAATCATTGTAAATTATTCTAGAATAGATTTTTCCGCTGTGATCGTATGATATTTAATTATTATTATTATGATGTATTACCATGAGCACGTGATGAACCGAATTCGAGAGACCAAGTGGCGGTCCTGGAATTTGGGGGCGTCACAATATGGGTATGTATTTAGAAAAATTTATTGGGCATAATTTTATTGCATAAAATTATTTTTTATCAAAAAAAAAAAAAAAAAAAAAGTTAAGTTCGCAAGCTGAAAAAAAAATTATTTGCGAAAACTTCTTTTTTTAAGCTAGTCACGATTTGGTGTATATATATATATATAGTAATAGAAATGGTGGGTTATCTCATTACATTATATATATATATATATATATAAAGTAATCAGGAGGTTGCTTTTGAAATCTGAATCACGAATGAATTCAAAAAGGTATATGTTCTGCAAGATTCACATATATACATATAAAATAACGAATTATATATATATATATATATATATATATATATATATAAATTAGCATCCTGATTGATTACCATATATATATAATATATGATATACGTATATATATATATATATATATATATATATATTCTAAATAATTTTACAATTAAAATAAAGAGTTTATTTTAATCTTGAAATTGGATTTCATGCAATTTAAAATTGCCCATTAAATGATACTCATATATATATGGAATGTTTTAATTCATGAGATGAATATTTATTTATTGATGCATATGATGATATGTATGATAATAAATGAGATTGATTATGAGACTATTGACCAATGTGATTGGATTTTATTTTAGTTGAATGCTTGAATGAATGAGTTTTTTTAAATGGGGTC
Source organism: Panax stipuleanatus (assembly GCA_020205555.1). Classification (NCBI taxonomy): domain Eukaryota; kingdom Viridiplantae; phylum Streptophyta; class Magnoliopsida; order Apiales; family Araliaceae; genus Panax; species Panax stipuleanatus. Next base: position 80,616,783 of record CM035119.1, read on the forward strand.
TGCGTACCTTATCTTCTCTAATTTTTTCTTGATGTAAAATTCTATCTCACTCATATGTACTTTTTCCTTGACTGCTGATCAAGGTTTCTATTTAAATTAAATAGTTTAATGTAATAGAAATAATTAGAATTATCTTGAAAAATTAGAGACCAAGGAGCAAGTAGCGCTTGAAGATTCGTTTGTATGGATCCCGGGTTTAAATGTAATAGTTACGTTTAAATTTAAATTCTTTCACTCCTAGATTTGACCTTTTGGTTCACTTGGTGACTCTAGTAAACCAAACTAGAATAAAAGTCCATAATCAATCCGGGTAGAATTAGTATTCTATATGTGCATGTTAAGTATTATATATATTATATTTTATGCAAACATGCTTCGCATGTTTAATAAAATGACGCGTATTTTATATATATATGTGCGTGCGCGCTAAACAAGATAAGACAAAAAATAACAAACCCTTCAAGAAAATTATATTAAGTCTAAAGCGTTCAAAGATATTTGGAATATCGAACGTCGTCTTCTAGCATGATTAATTAATTGAGTATTAAATATTTAATACAAGTTTGTTGTGCACACACAAGACGAGTATTGCGTATTTAAGATATTAATTTAATCACATTTGATGCTTATAAAGTTAATTGAACAATATTGTTTTGTTATAAACACATAAGAACAATTTTTTTTTTTTTGAATATATGGAGTGCTAAGTTGGACTTAACTTAAATAATTTTAGTTCGGATGTGCACACACTTGACCATTATGATTTAAGAGGCAAAATACAAGGAGTCACATATTGATGTGATTGACAAGAGTTGTCTACCTATTTATTTATATATCGTTTGTTATGCACACACAAGGCTATATACATTTGAAATGAGATCCTTAATCTCAGTAACAAATCTTTAATTAGATGTTGTCGAACTATATAAGTGAGGGTAATATAGTTTGAAGAAAATAGTCGGAGATACCAATTTAAAATAAGACCTAATTTATTTTGGTATATAAAATTAATTAAATGAATGTCTGCTAAAATGTTGTCTTTTAACATACAGAAATTTAAAAATGTCGAAATCACTAATTTCACTGCGTAGCATACTTGATGCTAACAAACTGACCGGACCAAATTACACGGACTGGTTAACAAATTTGAGAATAGTTCCCACTGCTGAAAAGATTTCTTATGTCGTAAATTCTCCTGTCACTAAAATTATTTCAGAATCAGCCTCTAAGAAAGAGATTGCTACCATTGTAAAGTGGCAAGATGATGTATTTGTGGCTCAATACATCATGCTCGCATCCATGAATAACGATCTTCAGCGTCAGCATGAAAACATGGATGCTCCTACTATGTTACTTCACCTCAAGGAGTTGTATGGTGAACAAAGTAGGACTGCTAGATATGAGATATCTAAGGAGCTCTTCCGATCTCTGATGACCGAGGGCACTATCGTCAAGACTCATATCCTAAGGGTGATCAATCTGATTGAACGCCTTGGACAACTTGGGTTCGTCATGGATGGGGAGTTGAGTCAAGATTTGGTCTTGCAGTTACTCCCTGAGACCTTCTCGTAGTTCATCGTAAATTTTTACATGAATAAGTTAGATGTCAGCTTGTCTGAATTACTTAACATGTTGAAAACTGCAAAAGGTCACTTTCCATCCAAGAAGAACCATGTCTTAGTGGTGGATGATTCTTCCAAGCAAAGGAAGAGGCCCAAAGTATCTTCTGAAAAGAAAAAATCTAAGAAGGCTAAGGGCAAGGTGAACACAAAGGAACAAAAGAAACCTGATCCAGCTAGCAAAGGCATGTGCTTTCATTGCAACGAGCCTTGTCATTGGAAGATGAACTGCAAGAAGTTTCTGGCAGAGAAGAAGCTTGGAGAAGCTTCGACTTCCAATCAAGGTTTGTTCATGATTGAAATTAATTTTTAAAAAGTCATAATTCTACTTGGGTATTGGATACCGACTGTGGTTCTCATATGTAATACTATGCAGGGACTGGTCAGAAGTAGAAAGTTGAACAAGGATGAGGTTGTCATACGAGTGAGAAATGGAGCAAAGGTTGCTACATTAGTTGTAGGCACTTATTTTTTAGCACTGCTTATGGGCAAGTCCATTTATTTAAATAATTGTTATTTTGTTCCGAATATCATTAGAAATATTATTTCAAATTCCGTATTAGATATGGATGGATTTGAAATTATAATAAAGAACAACAGTTGTTCTATTTATAAAAATAATATTTTATATGGTGTTGGTAATTTGCAAAATGGACTTTACATACTTGACTTGCATGAAAATATATTTATAGAACAAACTAAGAAAAGAAAAAGAGATAATGTTAATTATACTTATATGTGGCACTGTAGACTCGGTCATATCAATGAAACAAGATTATCCAAGTTGTATAAGGATGGGCTCTCTTAGAGCTATCTGAGTATGAATCATATCCAACTTATGAATATTGTCTCATGGGTAAAATGACTAAATCTCCATTTAGTGGAAAATGAGAAAGAGTTACAGAGTTGTTAGCGTTGGTTCACACAGACGTTTGTGGACCTATAACAACTAATGCACGAGAAGGGTATTCTTATTTTATTACTTTCATTGATGATCACTCAAGATTTGGATATGTGTATTTAATAAAATACAAATCTGAATCAGCTGAAAAGTTTAAAGAGTTCAGAAGTAAAGTAGAGAAAAAATGGGCAAGAGTATTAAGATTCTTCGATCAGATCGAGATGGAGAATACTTAAGCGGTGAGTTTCTCAATTGTCTCAAAGATAATGGTAAAAACTCACAATGGACTCCACTAGGTATACCACAGTTAAATGGAGTATCTGAAAAGAGAAATCGAACACTGTTGGACATGGTTCGTTCCATGATGAGTTTTACCGATATTCCAATTTCATTATGGGGTCATGCCCTAGAAACGAAAACATATCTACTAAATAAGGTCCCCTCGAAATTTGTCCCCTAGACTACGTATGAGACGTGGACAGGAAGGAAATCTGGTCTTAAGCATGTTAGGATTTGGGGATGTCCAGCTTATGTGAAAAGGTTTCAAAATGATAAGCTTGGGACAAGATTTGTTAAGTGCACGTTTGGGGGATATGCTAAAGAAAGTTTGGGATACTATTTCTACAATCCTACTAAGAAAAAGGTGTTTGTTGCGAAACACGTTGCCTTCTTGGAAAAGGAGTTTACCCTTAAAAAGGCTAGTGGTAGGAAAATAGATCTTGAAGAAATTCAAGAACCACAAACGACTACATATTAATTAGATGAACCTGTCCAAGTAGAGACACCTACTGTACAATACCCTATTCGTAAATTTGGAAGAGTACCGAAGATACCTGAAAGGTATGAATTCGTCACAGAAGATGACGATGAGGTACACGTCATGAATGATGATGATCCATTTAATTACGAATAGACTATGAGTAATTAAGACTCAGAGAAATGGTAGATGACCATAAAATCTAAAATGGATCTTTGAAGCAATGCACAAGACCATTTGGATTTTACTTGCGATTGCAGCTTATTATTACTAGATCTGGCAAAATGGACGTGGAGACACCATTCCTCAAATATACATTATTAGAGGAGAATGTATGTATGATAAAGCCAGATGAATTAATTTCAATGGTTGAAGCAAATTATGTATATGAGCTACAACAATCTATTTATGGGTTGTAGCAAGCTTCTCAAAGATGGAACATTCATTTTGATGAGACAATCAAAAGAGTTTGATTTTATCAAAAACGAGAATGAACCTTATGTGTACAAAAAGGGTTAGTGGGAGAGCTATTTTCATTTCTTGTATTATATGTTGATGATGTATTACTGATAGGGAATGACATTCATATGCTACAATCGATCAAAATAAAGTTGTCTAAACATTCCTCCATAAATGATTTGGGTAAAACATCCTACATTAGGGATATAAATTTGTATAGATAGATTTAAAATGATATTTGGCTTAACCCAAGGAACGTATATTCATAATAATGCTAAAGGCGTTTAGCATGGCAAACTCCAAAAGGTGTCTAATGATGATGAGCCATGGAGTGTATATCTCTAAAACTGTCCTCAATAAAAGAGAGATCGCATGAGTTACTATCATGTATGCAATGAAATATACGAGACTTGATATTGATCAGTCATATTCTGGAGAAGATAACTGTAAGACAGTGATAAACATCTTAAAGTACTTAACTGATACTAAGGATGTCATCATGATACATGATGGGTCTGAGTTAAACTAGAGGAGTAAACAGACTCAAGTTTTCAGATTGACCAAGACGATAGCAAATTCACTTTAGGATAAGTCGTTACTTTGAAAGGTGGTGCAGTAAATTAGAAAGGTTCCAAACAGCAAAAGGTTGCTGGTTTAGTGACAAAGACAAAGTATATAACTGTAAGTGAAGCTGTAAGTTGATGTTTTGGATAAAAAGTTCATTGCAAAACTAGGAATAGTTCCTGTGTCTCATCTTGAATCTAAACATGTGTTGCGGCACTTTGGTTAAATAAATCATTAAAAGAGGAGACATCACCTTAGATCGTGTAGACTCTCAAGACAACATTGCAGATCCATTTACTAAAGCTTTAACATAACAGCAGTTTGATCGTCACTTAGAGAAGATGGGTATGAGATACCATGGCGATTGGTTTTAGTGCAAGTGGGAGATTGAAAGTAGTATGCATACAAGCCAATCATGTATGATGATAAAGCATATACTTTATAAACGATCTTATTTATTTATTAATAAAAGTATTAATTTATTAAAAGCATTTAATTATCTACATGATTCTATTTTATAATATGTAAATAACCCATAGTTTTAAGCAATGCTTTTAGAATCATGATGTTGATCATGCTAATGAGATCTAAATTCTTCGAAATCTTAAAACTAAAATAGTTCCAATCGTTGGATTACTAAAAAGGGGATTAATAAATCCGGATAGATTGGTACATATGTTGCTTGCTCATTAGATGAGGATGATTGATCTCATGATCATTTGTGTGGAGACACTAAAGCAAGTATGTAGGCGCTTATTGGAGAATAGGTTCCCTAAACGTGACTCGCTATGGAATATCTAATAGAGTTTTACTTGCCTGTCAATAGGAATTCCTAATGTGATAGTAATACAAGTGATCCTTGGACTTGAGATCATCATAGTATCTTGTATGTAATGAATTATACTTTGACTTATTCCTTAAAAACCCTTAGGGTATATCAAAGGGTATGCTTGGGTATAATGAGTTACATATGGAGATAATGAATGATCAATAAAGAATCTACCACATCTAGTAAAAGAAGATATATGTCCTATGTGATTCGTTAAAATGACAACCCAGTAGTCCTTGGCCAAAACAGAATGAAATTAGAAAGGAGTTTCTAATTTGCATTATTTGGAGTTGTGCATTTTCTAATCGAAATACATATAATTAAATAAAATAAGACTTGACAGTAATTTCATGTCTTATATTTAATTGGGACATTGTACGGTGGAAGGATTGAATTGTACGGTAACTATTTACTCACAGGTTTTTTATAATTAATGTTGAAATCTATATTATCTAGAAAGCCGCTGATCGCTAGGGAGGCTTATCCCTATTGTAGAATAAGTATTATTTATTTAAATAGATTATTAGTTTAATTTATTTATTTAAATAAGATTAGAATTATTTTAATTGATTTATTCACAACCGATTTAATATGGAGAACCTAAAGCGTCACACCATAAAAGAAAAAATAATTATTTAAGAAGGTAATGGCATAATCGTAATAATACATTAAGTTTTATTAATTTAATCTATGTTGATAGAATAAATTAAATAGCTTAATGTTTATTATTTAATATTTTGAAAATATTAAATATAAATTAATAAAAAGAGTCTTTTTAATATTATTACAATTATTATTATTTTAATTTCTAAAGAAGTTTAAGAATTAATTTAATATTAGTACTCTCATTTATTTCTAATAAGCTTAGGAGGCAGATTAATTAAATGAATTTAATTAATTATTCCCAATGTGGTAGGAAGCCTAATTTAATTAAAGAAGTTTAATTAATTAAATGAAACCCCATGTCTAATAGGATTAGAAGGGTTGACCAATACCTATATAAGAGGAGTCTTATAATAGATATCAGTTGATGCAATTCTAATTGTTAAAGAGTACTCCTTTTCTATAGAGGACAGAAAACTTAGGTTTAGCCAACCACCCTCCTTCTTAATAATTCTTCATTGGTAGATCACCTCTAGAGGCCAAACACTTGGGTGGTTAACGTTGATCAAAAGAAGGAATCTAACCCAAAAATTCAAGGAGATCACGAAGAACAAGGAGTTGAACTCGTACCTGTGAAAGCTTCATTCTACAAGGGTATGATTCCATAACTTCTTATTTATCATTTTAAATTAATAGTTTGCATAAAGGATGATCCGAGTAATGGTTTTGTATAAATTTTTTAAACTCTGATATACCATGCTTCCGCTAATTTTTGCAATTTGATTGCTCCCCGATTTCATACAAACCTAACACTTCGAGTGAGGCCTACGATTCTTGACTAGGCTCGGCAGGCGCTCGGCAGGTGCTTCGATAGGCTGTCTCCACGATTCTGAACTTTGCTTTCTCGACAGTCTATGGCTTCGAGAAAGTCTTCCTCGACAAACCACGATTCTGCCTTGTCTCTCTTGGCAGACTACGACCTTTGAGAGTGACTATCTTTACATACTACGTTTCTGCCTTGATAGACTCCGATTCTTCTTTGTCTCTCCTGGCAGACTACAAAGGCTGATGCAGTGCTCGACGATCAGACTAGCCTATTTTTTACATTTTATAAGATCAACCTAACAAGCTTGATCTTTCTATTCATAGTCCTTGTACATCATAATCTTTTGAAGGACTTCAATAAGCTGCTAGTTCATGTAGGATCAACCTAACATATTTGATCATTTCAGTCCAAGTCCTTGTACATATTTCTATTATCTATTAAGGACTTTACAGCTTTCATCAATGCAGACATATTTGCATATTCATTCATTTAGGATCATAATCAAATCTTATATAAATAGGAATAACATTCTCATGCATATTCCTAACAATCTCCCCCTATTTGATTATGACAAAAACATTAAGTGCATATGTCTGAGATGAATGATCTTAATATATAGTGAGCAGCTGTATTTCTAAAACAGATATCATGAATGTCATTGATGAAAATTTGAGCTTACAATTTGAACTTTCATGACAAGACATTCTAAATCCTGGATCCAGAACATACTATTACAAAAAAAAATGTACCTTTGCTTTTTCAATGTATGCTCCCTGTATATCTTCTGGATGCTTTCTGTTCAGCTACTCTTCTTTCTTTTCTTCTTCATTCTGCTCCCCCCTCAGATGAATGCCTCATTACTTCATCTTCATCTTAATTTGGCTCCCCCTCACAATGTGTCTCCATGAAGTCATCTTCTTTTGGCTCCCCCTCAGATGATGACTCTGTTGTTGCTTTCTTGTACTTCTTATTTTTCTTGTCCTTTGCCTTGCTTCTTTTGTTCTTACTCTCCTCCTCTTTCGTCATTCTCCTCTTCGATTGCCTCCTTGAGTGTCTCTTTTTCTCCCCTTTTTTTGTCAATAATCACTTCAGAGAGATACTGGACACTAGACATAAGCTGCTCCATCAGATGAGATGCGCTGCCAACTTCAATTTTGAGTTCCTGTTAGCTAAGCTTCAGCTTTAGAGAGAGAGACTGTTTCAGAGTGTCTATCTTCTCAAAGAGAGATAGAATGGATTCTTCACTTTGCTTTTGAGCTTGCAGGGCTTCTTCCTTCTGATCCCTTATGGACTTCAGATAGATTTGATCTCTCTGTCGAAGTTTGAGAGATATATATGAGATTATGGCCTGAAGCTTATTGTGAAGCTCATTGTCTTCTCTTCTTGACACGATCTTAGCTTCTGCAGCAATGAGAGAGAATTTCTCAACCAATTCTTCAGAGTTTTTCAGTAACTCTTACTCTTAAAGAGTTTGTACATTTGGTTGGACAGCCTCTTGCTGAACAGATGGTTGGACACCACGATTCTTACTCTTAGAAAGGCTTTCAAAAACGGTGAGAATCTTATAAAGGTTTGAATACCAGTCACTGTTGGAGGATGAAGGGATATAAGATATTATTGCTAATACATGATTAGACTTCTCAGGCTGAGCACGATCACCTCCAATGGTAGAGTGCAAAGGCTCTACGATCGTGGTCTTTGATGTGATCTTTCCACCATCTAAGCCTTCTAGAAGATAGTAGGGAATGTAGATGTTGTTGGCTTGTCGGTAGACCTTGAAGTGAGGTTGGTCTTTGATCATCTTTGTTGCATACGACTTTATCCTTGGAAAGTTTTGTGCTACCAGCTCCAGGTTAGGAAAGTGTGAGAAACACCATTTGAAGTAGCTTCTATCTCCAGTAGTGGATGCCTTTAGCCATGGCATTGAAGCATAGAACCACCTTATTAGATGATTCTTAGTCTCTGAATTATATAGCATGGTTGAAAGGTCCAGCTCCATATTATTAAGATTGTTGAGCATATCTGTTGTGGACATCCTTACCACGTTTATCCTTTTATTGCCATGGTCTACCCATCTGCCAGGTAGCACATTTCATGGTTCATCATTTACTTCCACCACTATTCTTTTTTTAACCTTTGGCAGAGATGGAACATGATAGTTATCTGGCTCTTGATCTTCAGAACTCGAGTCTGCATCCCTTCCTTCATGTCCTGACTTAGATTCAGACTGGTGCAAGCTCCCTTCAACTGATTCATTTGTATATTCCTTTTTTGGTTCTGATTCATTTGTAGTCGTTTCATTTTAATCACTACTAGAACTATCAGACATCTTTCTTTTCCCTTTAGAGTCTACATTCATGGTGTCAGGCTTATCATCATCATCATCACTGAGCTCAATGATCTTTATTAAAGAATCTCCTTTCTTCTTTAGGCCTGGTTGGGCAAGCAGTCTGTTGCTCTTTCTTCTCCTTAGAGGATCAATAACAGGAGGTTTAGGTTCTTCTCTTTCTTCAGATTCTGAATCCTCTACCTCAGCAAAGGGACTCGTTAGGGATCCAACAGTAGATCTAGATGCTTCTCCCTTCTTAGATCCCGAACCTTCCTTATCAGTAGAATGGCTACTTGGTGGGTCAGCCATAGGATTTTCAGTTGCTTTTTCTTCTTCTGATTCTTCTTCATCTTCTTCAGCAGAGAGACTTCTTTGGGGAACCTTTGGTGACTTTATCACCACCTTTGTTCTCTTCTTGGATGGCTTTTTAGAAGTGGACTCTAGAACTTTTGAATCTTTAGAGTGTGACAGCTCATCCTCCATATTGCTCGCCTTTCTCTTCTTTGTAGTGCTCTTGCTGTTGCTGCCATACGTCATCAGCCTCTTGTTTTCCATGGGATTCTTCTTCCAATTGTCAAACAGCTTGGGAGACAACATATTTTGACTATTTAGGGGTTCACCCTCATCATCCTTTATCTTGTTTTTTAACTTCTTCTTCAGAATGATGCTTAAGAATCTCCCATGGAAAACCTTTGTGAGAGGTTTATCTGTTGACTTCTTCTTCTCTTCAGACATTAAGTCGAACAGTATAGCTCCAAAGTTGATTCTCTTCTTCAGTACAATGGCAGACATGATTCTCAACTGTTGATCACTTAAAGTGTCATGTGCAGTATCCTTGCTTAGTATGCATTTCCCTACAATCTCAGCAAGGAACTCGTACTCTTCCAGGAACTCTTTCTTTTTCATGTCCTTCAGACTAAGGTTCCTCTTATAGTGCATAACCCTCTTTCCTTCTTCAATGTCGACTTCTTCAAGGCTCTTCAGACCTTGGTCAGAGAACCCTGGACATTTGTTGATATCTGTAGGTTTTATCTTCAGAATAAGTCCTTTGACCTTTGTTGATAGAAGCCTAGAACTTGTAGTTGAAGTTGAGTAGAACTCTCTCACCATGTCAGTATAGATACGGGTGTTTGATTCCAGGCATTCATAGAACCTAGCCTTCTTCACCAGTTCAAGAATATCTATGAACTTCTTTTTTTATTTCTAGAATCTCTTAGTGCCGAGTTGAATACCAGTGATGACACGCAAATCTTCCATTTGAAGGGTTATGTGTTTTTGAGTTTCTGGGTATTTATTTTTGAGAGTATTACAGAAGGTTTCTGAGAGCGATCTGAGAATGACTAACTGCTTGAGAGTTTTAGGCTTTTTGGAGAGTGTTTAGGGTTTCAGTTTGAGAGAGAGAAGATGTATCAAAAGCTTGCAGCTTTTTGGTGGACTCTTATAAGTGTAACTGACACAGATTTGAAATTTCCTTTTGTAACTGTTCCCTCCATATTTTAGTGTGACAGTTGTAAGAGTCTGATAGGTAATAATCTATAACTTCCTCTAACATGACAGTTTATCAGATTTGACTTTCCTTTAGTTAACCACTGACTTCTTCAGTTTGTGGAGTAGCCTCATGACTTAGTTTAGTACTCCACGATTTCTTTGACTGGTCGACGATCTCTGTGTTCACTTCGACGATCGTTGTCTGTGGCCATACTTCGACTGACAGCTCTTCATTGATCTCCATCAGGGAGTTATATGATTCATCAGTAGCTTGTATTCTTCTGAGGGGTTATAGTATGCTTCTGCAGAGGTCCTTATGATGCATTCAACATTAGCATTTCTTCTGGGTTAAGGTTTCTCAGAAAGGGCTGGCCTCATAGTGTAACATTTAGGGTCAGGTTTGTCTTTGAGGCGCTTATCAGAAGAAACGCTTCTTAGACTTGGTGATTACAACATCATCACAGTGGGCTACTCTGCCAATAAGTTCACTTACCAACTCTATATATTCTTTGATGTTGGTATAAGTATAGGTTGCAATCGTGGGGTCAACATGCTCTTACACTACGATCAGATGTTTGATCGTAGGTACTTCACGATTGGAGTGGATGGTTGATTTAGTTATAGTAGCACATTTTGGGACGTTACTACTGGGTATGAAGATTTATTTGGTTCATCAGTTATAAAGTTTTGAGACTCTGTAACTGGGATGTGGTTGTTTGGGTGAGCATCTGTTTTTAGGAATTTGACAGAAATGGACTGGTTCTTTGTGGAGTGGTCAACAGATATCCAAGAAGGATTAACTAGTCCTCTGAGCTTATCTCAGGACTTCTAGCAAGAATCTCACTCCTTCATTTTCTCCTTAATCTCCACCACCTCCATATCATCAGTTGTTCTTTCATAATCTTCACCAACTCCATCTCTTCAGCTGTTCTTCCCTTATCATTAAGTATAAATTTCTTCATTGTTTGGAAGATTTGAAGGATATGCTTCACTATGCTCTTTTGTTCACATTAGTGCTGCTACACATAGCAGACCACTGCTCCCCTATAGTTGATACTATCTTCTTAGATAAAGATGGACTATTCTTCTTTACATTCATAAGTAAGGTAGCCTTGCATATCTCCTTCTGACTGGAATCTTCAAGGTTGAATAAGCTCCATTTTATCATAGAGTATTTTCTTCAAAATTGGTTACTACACAATTTGCTCACTAGACACTACGAATGTAGTTTCTATCATTCAGACTTTAGCATCTTCTGTATTTCGTGAAGCTTTGCTTCTATGATGCATACTTCATCCATTGGTTGATGATCCCTTGATATGAACTCCTTTGACGTTCCTTTTGAGTTGATATGCTTTGCATGGATAAGCATGGAAGGTCTCTTACATCTTGAGATGAATAACCATCTTCCTTATGATGATTAACAACGGATATTGGAATCCATTTAAGTTCATGTGATCTTCATTCATGGGGACTCAGCAAATCTTCAGGAGCAAGCTTTGGTATTGGATGACTTTGAATTAGAGCATTGCTGAGATGTCTTCAAATCCTCCAGCTGTCGACGTCGGTTAAAAAATTCGTGGGTTGGGGCACAACCCAAAACTTTTATCTCTTTTCCTAAGTTATCTCTACCCTTACTCTTTTTATTTAGGAAAAAGGTTTTGAAAGGTTTATTAGGAAAAAGGCCAACATGTATCATGTCAACGATTTGAACGTTTTACAGAGTCGCCAGTTGGTAGATTTGAAATGGTTGTATCAACTCAACCAAATTTTGTTTGAAAGAAGCTCAATTACTGGACACTGTTGAAACTTGATCTTTAAAAACAAAGTTTTGAGCTCGGGGGCTTGGTTAAGTGTGGGGAAGGTGTTAGGCACCCCACAACTCCCGTGTAAACACGGTACCGCATCTTTTTAATATTTCCCTTAAAATTGAAATGCGTGTGTGAATGCTCTTTGAAAATTGAGCCTATGTTTGATTGATTTGAAAGTAGTGCTTTGCTTCATTGCACCTATATACGATGGGTTTGATTTGATGTGCAAAAATCTTTGATTTGGTTTGCAAAAGTGTTTGATTTGATTTGCAAAAGCTTTTCTTTTAATTGAATTGAAAGTGATGTTTTGAAAGTTGGTTATCAAACCCTTACGCTGACATAGGAATTGAAGCCTGTTGATACTTCCATTTTATCTTTTTAGCTTTTAGGCTTGCAGTTGAATGGTGATTTGTCGGGCTGCGAAGCATCCTTGACCACAAAATATATACAAGTGTCGGTCTCCTCATGGGTATGAAAACCATCGGAGGGACTCTGACACAACAAACCATAGTTTTCACTATGTTGAGACCTTAAATCCGGATAACCGTTTTAAGGTCTTTGCATGTACATTTTACTGAAAAACTGGCAGGGTACATTTGTACAGCGGAGTTTGTCCATCGTAGGAATCAGATTCTGATCGATTTGATCATGAATCCCACGATTCCTCGGCTCACATGAGAGTAGCCCATAAACCCGCACAATTCAAATTTGTACAGAAACAGATATATATCGCAATATTGCCAGAACTGAGGATTCATTCAGTAAATCTCGATTCGCACTGTCGAAGCATCTCGATCCCACTAGATAGCGATCTAATGGACGCTAGGTTACTTTTGTGACTAGAAAATACCGATTCATATCGAATGAATATTTAAAGCATTAAATTAAATAAAAAGCAAGTATTAGCAATATATATTCAATTATATATATATAACTATAAAAGGGCCATGGGTTTTCACTTGCAGGCCCGAATTGGAATTGAAATATATGTATATTTATAAAAACTGTAAATAGCCACGAAATAATCCAAGCTTGACAGAAATAATATATATATATATATATATATATATATATATAAACAGTAAAAAGGGCGATGGGTTTTCACACCGGTGCCGGTACAGGAATGGAAATTGACATAAAAGTAGTCAACCAGTGATTGGGAAGATCACTCAGTATGGTGAGGAGTGCAAAAGCAGTAAAAAGGCCACAAAATGATCCAGGCCGTACAGAAATATATAAATATATATATATATATATATATATATATATATTGACATAAATGTAGTCAACCAAGACTGGGAAGAGAACCCAGTGATGGTGAAGGCTGCTTATATCTGTATAAATATATATAAAAGCAGTAAACTACCTCGGATTTGACATTCGGGCTTGACAAAATTGAAATGTTAGTATATATGTAGTTGAATAAACACAAAAAATGGCCAAACCCAGACTGGGAAGATAACCCAGTCCGGCGAAGTTACCAAAAAGAAGAATTTAGTGCATTGAAGCTGATGGAGCTGACGGATCGTCAATCCGAGTTGTAAAAATGCCAAAAATTGATTTTATGTACAAAAATGTACCAATTTTTGACGCACACGGCCACGGAACTAAGTTCCGGGCATATTTAGAAAACCAAATTTAACGTGCAAGTGTATAAAAGTACGAAGAAGTAATATAAACTTGATGATCGTAAAAATACTCACAATGGACTGCTACATGGGCTTTTTGCCAAATCGTAGGCTCTATACGTCCAAATCTATCGGTTATTTTCTGATATGTGGTAGTATGTGCGTATATCTACGTGTTAGAGTGAAAATTTTTGGGTTTAGAAGAGGTGAAAAGTCAGAAAATCAAACAGGCCGAGGTAAGCTGCGTTTTTTCTTTTTTTAAAATGAGGGGGTGGCCTCATATTTATAGAGTAGGGAGCCTTGGCTCTACCTGCTGCTGCCACAGGTAGAGGTGCGGCTCCCCTGATGGGGCCCACTCATCTGTCTTGGTCATCACGAAGTACGTGCACTTCGAGAAACGCAAGGTTGAAGTCAAAATTTTCTAACTTTTGATCAGAGCGTCCGTTTGAGACGTGCTATACCTTTTCGGAAAGCCCTCGCCGAGAGTGTCACAATGACATGGGATAAAACATTTTTCGGGTCTAAGACGACGAGTTCATAACCAGGTCTTCGATTCCCCGCAATTTGTCCGTTGAACTGTCTTTTGCTGTTTGCACTCGGGATCATCGTTATGGTTCGTTATGACCTTGATGGCATCAATTTGGATTTAATTTGACCGAATCAGCTTAGGGTTGGTAAAATAACCATTTTTCCCCTCCCGGGGTTGCCTTTAGTGTCGGCATGGCCTTCGATTGACTTCTGGGAGTTGTTTCCAAGACTTGGATCCCATTCGAGTATGATTGTCCTCAGTGTAGTCTCTGAAGTTGAATTGGTCATTCCAGGTTTTCCTCAGGAGATGTTGTAAAGCTTCAGGACTATTTTCGAAGTTGACTTGACTTCCTGGGTTGCGACCGGGGCTGACCTGTACCTCCTAGGTTGAGACTGGGGCTGAGTTGACGTCTTGAGACTGGTATTCGAGGTTATGGTTATCCCGGTATTGGTGACCGGGGTTGATTTAAATGGCCTGATATTTAGATCAGGGTTGATCTAATGGTTTGATTGGAGATCAGAGTTTGATTGATGGTCCGATTGGAGATTGAAGCTGGGTTGACGTTCATTGGAGATCGGAGCTGGATTGACGGTCCGATTGGAGATCAGAGCTAGATTAACGGTCCGATTGGAGATCGGAGCTAGATTAACTGGAGTACCAATATTGGTGATTGGATTTGACTGGAGTACCAATATTGGTGATCGAATTTGCGTGGAGTACCGATATTGGTGATAGGATTTAACTAGAGTATCGATATTGGTGATCGAATTTGACTAGAGTACCGTACGCATATATAACTGAATTTCACCATCACTGGTACTCATATTAGTTCTGGTTGATTACATTTATGTTAATATATATATTTATATATTTTCAGTCTAACCTGGATTACTTCGTGGCCATTTTACTGCTTTTGCACACTTCGCCATTTTGGGTGCTCTCCCCAGTCACTGGTTGACTACTTTTCTGTTAATTTCAATTCTAGTACGGGCACCGGCGTGAAAACCCATTGCCCTTATTACTGTTTTTCTCTCTCTATATATATATATATATATATATATATATTTCATTACTGTCATAACCTGGATTATTTCGTGGCTATTTATAATTTTTTATAACTATATATATTTCAATTCCAGTCCGGGCTTGCGAGTGAAAACCCATCGCCCTTATACAACTTTTGTATATATAATTATATATATATATATATATATATATATATATTTCTTTGCTCAATTTATTCAACTGTTGCATTTAATATTCATGTATATATAAATCTGTACTAACATATCCGCGGGCAGACTAGATTTATCCAAATCTCGCCAATTCTAGCTTTCAACGGTCCAAACAGGTCCCGACAGAACCTGGAAGCTAAAATGGCTGAGATTTCTATAAATCTAGTTATTTTTATATAGTTTCATCTTTAAAAGCAAACTCGCGTCCCTTAGATCGCTATCTAGTGGGAACGAGATGCTGTGGCCATTTGCAGCCAGAATTTAGTGATGGATCCTTGGTTCCATTGCGACGTGAGGATGTATATATATCTATTTCTGTGCAAATTTGAATTGTGCAGTTTTATGGGCTACTCATATATGAGCATAGGAATCATGGGATTCACGATCAAATCGATCGGGATCTGATTCCCATGATGGACATACTCCAGTTTACAGATGTACCTTGCCAGTTTTTCTGTAAAATGTACATACACAGACCTTAAAACGGTTATCCGGATTTAAGGTCTCATCGTAGTGAAATGTCAATTGTCATGTCAGCGTCCCTCTGATGGTTTTCATACCCATGAGGAGACTGACACTTGTCTATTTCTGTGGTCGAGGATGCTTCGCAGCCCGATAAATCACCATTCATATGCAGCCTTAAAGCTATAAAGATAAAAAAAATTGAAAGTAGCGATACGCTTTAATTCCTATAGCAGGTAAGGGTTTAATAAACCAGCTTTCAAAACATCATTTTCAATCAAAAGAAAAGCTTTTGTAAATCCAATTAAATGCTTTTGCAAATCAAATCAAAGACTGATTTTCAAATCAAATCAAACACTTCGTATATAGGCTCAACGAAGTCTGTCAAAGCTTTCAATCAATCAAATCAGTAGGCCCAATTTTCAAACAGTATTCACTCACGCATTCATAGTTTTAAGGGAAATATTGAAAAGATGCGGTACCGTGTTTACACGGGAGTCGTGGGGTGCCTAACACCTTCCCCACACTTAACCAAGCCCCCGAACTCAAAACTCCAATTTCAAAGATCAAGTTTCGACAGTGTCCAGCAATTGGGCCTTTTTTCAAATCAAACTCGGTTGAGTTGGTACAACCATTTTCCAATCTACCAACTGGTAACTCTAAACGTTCAAATCGTCGACATAAATATATATTGTCCTCTTTCCTAAAAAACCCTTCAAAACCTTTTTACTAAATAAAAAGAGTAGGGGTAGAGAGAACTTAGGAAGATCGATTTGAGGAAACTCGGGTTATGAACCGACCCGCGAGATTCTTAAATTTTCCAACGTCGACAAGGAGTATGAGCGTCTTACAAGCTTGGCATTGGATCTGCCTTGCGCTAGCACAGCTATTAGTGACATGAGGAGACCGTTTATGACTATGTCGGGTCTGAGACGTCGAGTTGTCAATGAGGAGATCATTTCAGGACATATGATATCCATTGACTTTCTGATCGATCGCTTCGACAGGCTAGACAGCTACGAGCGACATTATGGGGATTTTATCATTTTAGTAGATGAGTGGCAGTTTACCCGTGTAGACGTCTTGTTGATGTGTGTCACGACTTATTTATACATGCCACTACATTTGGACCATTTAGATATTGGCTTGATGGTCTTGGTCCGTGCCCTCAGACGGAGTAGTACGATTTTGCCGATGATACTGGCTGAGACCTTGAGGTCGGCTACCTTTTGCAGTACCCATCCGGAGGGGTTTTTTAGAGGTAGCTCTGTTCTACTGTACGCATTTCCGTCTGATTGGCACCTTTAGACACAATGGGTATTGCTTTACCCATGAGATAGCCATGTCCTACTCCTTTCAGCCAGTGGAGTGTTCGGATGCAGCGATATGGTCGGCCTTTTTATCAGATATTGAGCATCCGTTTTTGATCTTGCCATGCTTAGGGCTTGTCTCCCCTTACAGCTTCATCACTCATGCAGTCGGCACGGATTATTTGCCCCTAGCGGGTTTGAGAGGGGTGACCACTTACCATCTGTAATACCCAAGAATTTCCTAATATTATTAAATAAATATATTAATGAAAATGAGAATTTATTTAATATAAATGATTTTGTGTTATGAGAAGGATTAACTCAATTCTATTAAATTGAATATTTATAATAATTGAGAAATTATGGAGTTGCGATAAACTCATGAAAGCCTTGTGTGGCACAGTGATGAGGATTATTAATGAGATATATTAATTGACGAAGGATTTATTAAGTGAACAATTAATTAATTGTTAATTATTGTTAATTGTTATCGTAGAATATTAATTAATTGTTATAGAATATTGATGAGAATTAATTGATGATGTGGGATTATTATTATTGCAAATAATATGATAATAATAAGCAATGTGTTCATAAATATAATAAGATTTACATTTATTCATGTGATATTTAATCATGTAAGTGTTAATCTATTATTGTGTATATTAATAATTGTATTAATTAATGAGAAATGAATTAAGTATTATTATTATTAATTAATTGATGAGATAAGTAAATTATTTACTTCTATGTGCGAGCATGCGGATTAAAAAGTATAAAGTATAGTAACTAACTATATATTATAATGTAACTATGTTATATACACTACATAGTAAGGTTATTAAATTATATGAGTTACATAAATTGCCTATGTGACAAAGTGAATATACATTAAAGGGAGACATCATGAATATATAGTAGGTAATTTAATAACTAAGGGATACAGTGTAATGAGATAACATCCGATTAAATTATATACGGGGAGATAAAATGTTCTGGATTATATGTCTGTGAACTACAGTTACCATTATATGAATTACATGGTAGTATTATTAGGATTATATTGTACCTTTAATTGTAATCTAAATATATAATATATGTATATATATATGATAGCTTAAGTATACTTGTATGCTTAAATATATATATACAACATGTGTATAACAATGTAAGTGTTTGTGTTATTAAAATGCTGAGATTGCCTTGCTTGTCCCTAATTGCTAGTCTCATTCTCTCTTCACGTGCTTGACAAAAGGCTAAGGCCTATCCCCTCATTCTTCTCCCAAGCTCAAGCTAGCACATGATGAACTAGGATGTGGGAATCATAATTGATTCTAACAACCATCTACCAACCCTCTATTAGCCAACATACAAGCCTTCAATTCATTAGTTTGATTCATGGAGAGATAGCATTGTCTGGATAATTGAAATTCTATAAATTGAGCTCTCCTTCTCCATTTTCATTTGCTGAGAATTGCTTAACTTGAGAGCATATATACTTTAGCAATATCATTCTAGCAGTGGGAGACTTCAGTAGCAACAAGTTCATAGCAAATGTATAATCACATTATCGTGTTCTTCATTTTTGCTTCTCAGTAAATTTCAAGATTTCTTGATTTTGCCAGATTAGAGTGTGATTGGATTATAGAATGCTTGGTTAAGTGTTATATAGACATATAAGTATGTTGGTATAACAATGTAGTTATGTAGAATCAAAATCGTGAAGTAATTTTGTGATTTGGGCTTGATATCTGCCGAGGCTGGAGATCTCTGGACTGGAACAGGAGCCGCGCGGCCGTGCGTCTACCTAATACAATTTGGGCGCGCCCGCGCGCCACTGCAGAATTTGTTAATGATTTCTATTATATCTTCGGATATATTTAGCATGGTGTACTGTTAGGATATGCATATAACTCACAATAACATATGGAATAAGGGTACTAGGTTATAGTAATCCATGCTAGTCGTTTTAGTTGAGTATTTCGAAGAAAATTGAAAGTTATGAAAAGATGAACTTTGATATGTTAGCCTTATATTGACATTCTAACTTTTGAGACATATTTGTATGACCTAGAAACACATGATATGAATGTTAACTTGCGTATCTAAGCATCATAATGTAACTTGAGCATGTGAACCTCAATAGTGAACCTTTTCAACGAAAACACAAGCGTTGAATATGGACTCTAACATGTTATATTAGGATTCTAGGTTCTGATTTTTTGAGAATATTATATGGCCTTGAAATGCGTGTCAAACATGTTAATATATGAATCTAGATAGCATAAGCATGTTATGCCTTATTAGTGAGCTTTACTAATGAGAATACAAGTTTTAAACGTGCATCTTGACATGTTAACTTGAAGTTTAAATTCTAAAGTTTATGAACGTGTTGGATAATACTATTGACTTCATTAACGTCATGCATGTTTACATACCATGCTAGATGTTATGATTACAATTTAGCGTAAACGAAGTATGTTTTCAACTAATAACTGTAATAGTTACATATATGAAATGTGAATACTCATAAGTATGCCTAATGCAAAGTATATGAATACCTTATGTGTTTAAAGAGCGAGCATGATAGGCCTTGTGATTTTCATGACCTTGAATGGCTTTAAATTATTGAAAGTGTTGACTTCGAATCTATTGCATGTATGATTGGAACGAGGAAATGTTGTATACACATAAAAGTATCCTTTAACATGTATATATGCTATATGATATCCTATGTTGTTACTTGAATCCGATTTGACGGTTAACTCACAATAATGCTATAAAGTGATAGAAAGGTTATGTTTGCTAATTGTTGTGACCTTATGTGATATAAGAAGGTGTTTAAACTCAAAAGGAGGAACGTTAAGGATAAATGTTATATTAATATGATACTATATAACAGTGTAGCTAGGTTAAAACATAACTTATGTGTTGATCGTATATTCAAAGATAAGATGTGACGTTAGATTATATGACTAATAAATATCATATATATACGTAACTATATTACGATAGGGATTCGAAAGTGTTGATTTACTTTTCGTGGATAAACTACGCTAAAGGCAAGTTTCTCTAACTTACACTCATTTATAGTGCAAGTATCCTAAACCCCTTGCATTACTTTATTCGACAGATATTGTAAGCAAGTATCTAAACCTTATCTCTTTGAATGCAAGTTAGCTTAACCGTTCATTTGAGCTAGTATGTTTGAACTCTCGTGAAAGCTATTATTCATATTGAACGTGGTATTGTTCTGAATATTGTGAAAATGTCTATTCCACTCGATTCGGCTAGACTATATGCATGTTTATAAAATCTGTTCAAACCTTTTTATTGGTGCAGAAACCTTGAAAACTGAGTTGAACAACCCTTATGGTAAGGGGAGTGTTTATTGTTGGAAGTCCCAACACACACGTGAATATTACTGTGGTTATGCATAACATAGAGTATCGTAGACTGATCATCTATTATACTTGTCTCTTTTGGGTTATCAGTTTAATATTGGTAATTCTAGTAGATGTTCAATAGTCCTTAGTGACTGCTCAGTATATAAATTGTTTTATCCAGTTGGATACGTTGATAGCCTTTGAAGTCATATATTTCTGTTGAACTATATTGAACTATCATTTCATATTCCAAGATTTGATTCAAGAATTGTTGATATTCGTTATTCATGATATTATCCTGAAACCTTGAACTATCTTAGAGATTTTACTTCGATATTTTAACTCGTGTTATGAAACTCTTCACCCTTGTTGTATATTACTTGCTGGGCAATTTGTGCTCATTCTTGCTTATTTAAAACCTTTCAGTTAAGACGGAACAGGGAGGTGTATCAGGGAAAGACAAGGGCAAGGGCAAGGCTACCGACTAGCTTGTTCCTTTATGTTTAAATTTATGATGTTGTATTAAGACTAGTTTCAGACTATGTTTAAGCTTAAGTAGGATTATGTAATAAGTCTTTATTCGATGTTATTATGTAATCTATTAAGTAATGTAGGTTGCGAGACTTAGGGGAATAACTATAATAAATCATTGTAAATTATTCTATATTAGATCTTCCGCTGTGAATGTGTGATTTTAGTTATTATTATATTACCATGAGCACGTGACGAACCAAATTCGAGAGACCAAGTGGCGGTCCCGAATTTGGGGGCGTCACAGGTTGGTATCAGAGCTGTAGTTATAAACCTTAGGAGCGAGTGTCCTTAGACTATAACTTAGGAGAACTTAGAAGTTAGGAAGAAGATAAATCTTATGTAGAATTTTCCTTGAGAGACTTAGTTTGTTATGAAATGTAACTTCATTTTATACAATGAACTTATGTTTTGTTTAACATTCTAACGGAGTTGCTATTTCTTGTCTTGTGTTTGTGATTGTAGATGGCAAATATGGGAGTACCCACTAGAGTGGCTGAGGACGAGCCCAGGGATATCCATGTAGTGTACGAGCACCCTTAGAGGCTGTGCCAGTATAGGCTATTGCACCATCTGACTCAGATGACGAGGATGAGGTTGAGATAGAGGTAGAGCTTAATCCCAAGGAGGAGCCGATGGAGGACAAGACGGTTGAGGACGAGCCTTCAGAGGAGGAGCCCATGGAGGACTCCTATGAGCCTAACCTAGAGAAGCATATACTAGGCGAGTATGAAGCGGATCCTAGAATTGGACTGCAGAGTCTAGGAGTTAGAGGAAGAGGCCAAAGAGAAAGAGTCAGAGTTCCAAAAACTGCAGGACGAAGACCACCAGAGGAAGCTGGCTATGCAAGAGTTGGAAGTAGAAATTGCTTATCCCAAAGAGGCGGGAATCCAGATGGGAACCCTATTTGACAAGGCAGTGGCTAGGAACGTGGATATAGCAGGGAAGCTAGAAGAGGTTGAACAGAGGGAACTAAGCGAGAAGACTGAGAAGGAAGCGCTCCGCACTCAGTTAGAATTAGAGGTGATGGATAGGATACACTTCGAGGAGAAGTGGGTGGCTGCCCATGAGAGAGAAGATGACCTGGAAGACGAGGTCAGATGCAAGAAGAGGAAAATGAGCAAGATGGGATACGTGTTCCGTTCGACATTTGAGAGGGTGCTTGATGGTGTGTACCACTACCCGGCAGAACAGGGACAGACTCTACATACCTTGAGTCGAGAGCTGGTTGCGTATATAGCACAGACGGAGTACAAGAGCGCTGTGGAGCGCGGGATGATGGGATAGATTTCCTTAGATGGTCCAGTAGTAGTTTAGTAGTATTTATCTTTATGTGTTGTATATACTATGTTGTAATCCCAATCTTTTGTGTAAGATGTGGGATAGTGATGTAAACCCCGTGTAAGCTTTTGTTAAAGGAGTAGTATGGTAGTAGGTTGGTATATTCCCCTTCTTTTGTGATATTAGGGGATATATGTGATGACATTTATAGCAGTATGCTAGGATAATCATGTAATGAAATGAAATGGCATATGAATATAAATGGAGTTTATTCAGAAACGTGTTATAAATTTATTCTTTTGTATTAAAAGAAATACTTAAGTAATATAACTGAATAATAATAAAATGAAAATTTGTGATGCAGATCATGGCACCAAGACGTAGACTGACTGCACCCGAAGAATCCGTTAATAACGAGAGGGAGCAAGTAGATCCCATTCAGAAGTTGGTAGACTTGTTAGGAGAGGCCTTAAGCGGAAGGAAAAATAAACCCGTTCGCCCCAACCCTCAAGCTGTCCCAGTGACAACCTTTAAAGATTTTAGGAGTGTTGGACCTCCAGAATTCGAAGGTACTATCGACCCAATCATTGCACAAACATGGATCAAGGAGATCGAGAAAGCTTTCACTATAGCTCCCGTAGGTGAAGATTAGAAGACAGTGTTTGCCACGTACATGATGAGGGGAGAAGCGAATTATTGGTGGGAAGCAAATCAGTAGAGAGCTGGAGAGGGGACAATAGCATGGGAAAGATTCAAGACGCTATTCTTCGAGAACTACTTCCCGAAGAGCATGAAAAACATAATGGAGGTAAAATTCCTAGAGTTAAAACAAGGTGAAATGACGGTGGCGCAATACGCGGCTAAGTTCAACGAACTAGCGCGATTTGCGGGGCACCAAGTTGGTGATGAGGAGAGGAAGGCTAGACGATTCGAACAAGGACTGAAGCCTTGGTTATTTAATAAGGTGTCAGTTCTTCAGATCGATGCTTTTGCAACACTACTGGAGAAGGCTATTATCGCCAAGGGAGGAAGTGAAGCTTTGAGCTTGTATAACAAAAAGAGGAAAGGAAAGAACACTGGAAGTAAAAATAGTGGAGGAAGCAGTGGCGGAGGAGGTAACTCTGGGAAGAGAAAATGGGATAACAACAACAACAACCACAACAACAACAACAACAATCGAAATAATAACCAAGGTGGGAGTCACCGAGGAAGCTTTAAGAAAAGGACTGAGACTTGTAACAAATGTGGAAGAAGCCATCAGGGAGAATGCTGGAAGGGGAAAAGCACGTGTTATAACTGCGGTCAGGAGGGCCACATCTCGCCCAACTGCCCAAAGCCAAAGAAGATCATGGGATGTTTCTCTTGTGGATCAACGGAGCACCAAATAAAGGATTACCCAAAGAAAGGGAGTGGCAAGAATGGCGGAGGTCAGGGAGGAGGAAGCAAGTTAATGATTGGAGGACCCGCGCAACCCAACCAATCTACCGTCCGAACATTTAACATGACCGTCTAAGATGCCGTAGCTGCAAAGGACATGGTGTCAGGTATAATCCCAATCAATGATATAAATGCCTATGTATTATTTGATTCGGGTGCCACCTGTTCTTTTGTGTCTGAAGAATTTGCTAGTAAACTTAGTACACCCCGAGAACGTTTAGAAAATCCGTTGAACATAGAAGTTGCGAATAAGGAAATAATCCTTGTAGAATACGTTTACCGATATTGTCGCGCAAACATTAGAGAACATGAACTAAGCGTAGACTTGATTCCTATTAGATTGGAAGAATTTGATGTGATATTGGGAATGGATTGGTTGTATAACCATGGAGCGATAATAGATTGTCAAAATAAATGTGTGAACGAGACTCCGAGTAAGTCTAAGGTAGTGTTTTATAGTAGCTCATCGCTTAAGCAATCATATTGCGTTACGATGATGCAGGCCAAGAAATTGTTAAGGAAAGGATGTGTAGGTTATCTAGCTTACATCGTTGATACTCGAAAGAAGGGAGTAGAAATTAAGGATATATCCATAGTGAATGAATTTTAAGATGTGTTCCGGACGATCTTCCTGGTCTTCCGCCAGACAGAGAAATCGAATTCGTAATAGACTTAGCACCGGGAACGGCACCGATTTTGAAAGCTCCATATCGTATGGTGCCAGTAGAAATGAAGGAATTGATGATACAATTACAAGAGTTGTTGGATAAGGGTTACATTCGACCGAGTGTGTCTCCTTAGGGAGCACCAGTGTTATTTGTTAAGAAAAAGGACGGATCGATGAGGCTATGTATCGATTATCAAGAATTGAACAAAGTAACGATCAAGAACTGATATCCGCTACCGAGGATAGACGACCTGTTTGATCAACTGAAGGGAGCAAAGTGTTTCTCGAAAATTAACCTATAAATAGTGATAAGTGGTTTTATAACAACTAATTTAGATATCAACTCACTTTGATTGTTGGTTAAACTCATGTGTTATTGTAGCTTTTCATGCATTTTTACTTTCTTTTGCAGATTTCTATTTAGGAACTCTCCGGATGCATTTTGAGCTTAAAAGGATTAAAAGAGGCTAAAAAGGGAAAAACATAAAGAGTAAGGATGTGGCATGATGTGGGCAGAACAAGAATACAATAAGAAGCAGTGAAATGGGTGATGGAAAGAGGATATGAGCTATATGAGTCATGAAAGAAGTGAAAAGATTGGCAGTGCAGCAAAGCAAAAGTGCAAAATTCGAGCATCCGGAAGCCTGCGCAGCTGCGCCGGCTACAGGCCTATAACCTGCGCAGCTGCGCCGGTCTCCAAACTGGCCAGTTGACTTTTATTTAATCGGCAGCTTTGGTTTGTTGGGGGAAGCAAGGCAGGCTCAGCAGGAAGAGGCATATAAAAAGGCATTTTTGGCATACATTTTGACGAGATGCTCCCATTGGGAGTTCAAGCCCTAACTTTCTTCTTCTATTTTCATTTTCTTTTACATTTCTTGTCAAGGAGTAGAATAGAAGTAGAGATTCGACTAATTTATAGTAGTTAATGTTCTAGGGTTTTATTAAACTTGATTGCTGAAACATTTGAAGAACATCAAGGATTCGTATTTTGATCAAGAATCAGATTTGCATTTATTACGCTTATTTTCTCTTTGATTCATATTTGCGTTCTTATGATGCTTATTCAACATGTGGATGGTATGTTGAGTTATCTATAACTTAAATTGTATTTTGAGGTTTCAATGGAACCTTTTGAGTAGTCTTTGTTGATTTGCTTTCATGATGGTCTTGTTAGTTGTTATTGATTGTCTATTGCGATGTATGCTTTCAATGCTTAATTGAGTCATGGCCAAGTACTGTGATAACCCACATGGGATTGAAAGACGAAATATAGGTTTAGATATAATTATAGTAGCGGGCGATTGTACGTTCACATGGCGTTGGATGTATGATTTGTGCTTAGGATAGACATATACCGAAGCGCCGCTCGTAGCCAAATGAGAACTTGATTTTAAACCCTATTTATTTGTAAACACCATAGACATATAGGGGTTTAGATAATGTGGGTGTTCACATACGTTCTAAAATCTGTGGATTGCATGTGATATGGATTAGGTGTATCGAAAGATGGCCTTCTCTCAGTTTCGTGTTCTCGGCTTGCACGCTTAACGATTAATTTTGACCTAATTGGAAGTAAAACACCTTAGATGAATCATTAGGGGAAATTGGAATCTCATGCCTTCATTATCTAATTTTTCCGTAGGATTAATTCGTGTAAGTTTAATTTCTTGCCTAGTTAATGTAGTTTTAATTCCTTCATTCTACCATCCGTTTAAATAAGATCGAGATGATTACGGACTAGTGCTTGGCGACTGTTTATCTGTTAATTACTCGTGGGAATGATAACTTACTTTCACTTTATTACTCGTTGGCCGCGTATACTTGCGCAAATATATTGACCGATAAATCGGCCAACAAGCTTTTGGCGCCGTTGCCGGGGAATTAGTTTGATAATTGTTTGCCAACATTAGTTTCAATCAAATTAGTCTTAATTTAAATATTTCTTTTATTTTTCTTAATTCTCTTCCTGTATTCTCTTCTCAGGTACAATGGACTTAAATTTCTATCCATGGAATGGTACAAGGCAAGAACAACCAAGGGAAACAAACAATGATGGCGTCAACCCAATAGCAACACTTTCAGCACAGCTAGAGGAGCTCTCGAGGAAGCTGGATACTGTTTCAGCTCAACAGAGTGAGAGCCAGTTATTACTCATGAGTATAATGCTGGGAGCTACATGAGCCATCAAGAGCCTATCAGTGTTGGACAGGAGCAGTATGGGGGTGAGTACTTCCACAATGAACCTTATCCCACGTATCAGCTAGATTGGGGGTATCACCCAGACCCTTCAGCAAACCCTTCATCAGACTATTATCAAGACCAGTACTGGGATCCAAATTGCGTTTATGCCCCAGAATGCACTTTCCAGACTCCAGTTTACGAGCCTCAATACAATTTTGAGGGTGACACAGAAAATGCAAAATTGGAGGAAGGAGGTGATATATCATTGAAGGACATCTTGATTGAGCAACAGAAGTCAGTCAATAATATCCAGAACTGGGCGGAGCAAATTAGCAAGGCCTTGTTGATAGAGGAAGAACAAGGGATTCTGACCAATACTGCGAGCTATCAAGAACAATATGAGCCAAGTCCAATTTATGCACCCGAACCCACATACCAACCCCCGCGTTTACAAGGACAGCAGTCTTCAATGGAAGTCATGTATGCAAGCTCAGAAAACCAAGAGGAGTTATTTGGGAGCCCAGAAGAATCGAGCCAAAATTTTCAATATCAAATGGCCCCAATCAACCATGCTTCTACCAGTGAGACTCAGTACATGGATCCCGTGGCTGAAACAAAAAAGGAAGGATTGGATAGTTTGTGGGGGAACTCATTAGCATCAACACACGAGACCTTGATTGAGCAAGAGCAATCGATTGAGGATCTTCAGATTTGGGTGGAGCAGATTAGCACGACATTAAGGAAGGAGGAGGTATGTGAAAAAGAGACAACAGTGCAAGATTTTGTGCCTCCAATGACCGAAGCCGTAAGTTATGACCCTCAGAAGGATTGGTGCTATGAGATGGATGTAGAGTCTGATGGAGAATCCGAAGTGCGATTTTAGTTGGACGAGCACAAGGCAATGGATACAGAGGAGTCGTTTGGGGATGTGGAAAGTGAGCCGACAGTGACAATACCCCAAGAGCCTCCTTAGCCTAAGTGGAAAAAACCAGTGAAGTTTGCACACCCTTGCCCCCTTGGTAGCCACATCAGAGAGATGGGTCTCGATGACAAGAGAGATTCTGCAGTCTTGACACCATGGTGGTCAGAAGAAAAGAGAATAGAAGAAGAGTCCGTTGTGTGTTCAATGCCTCCATGCCCCGATCATTTCACATACACAACGGAACCATTGCCTAGTTCCCCAACCTTCAGGACGAGGAATTCTTTTACTTATCCAATGCTAGGTAGTTTAAATCTGCTTCCGCTCCTACTAGGAAGCCGCCAAAGTCACACAGCTATTCTGATGGATGGAGGGGTTCTCCAATACCGTCGGGGAGTTGGATAGAAGTGGTCAGACATAGTCGAGCTAGAGGACTATAAATCAAGCGCTCGATGGGAGGCACCCCATCATTTCTCTCTCTCCCTACTTGTTTAATTCTCCATTACATGCTTTCTATCACATTTCCCTCCCCATATTTAATTCTCAGTAGTATAGTTCTTAGTTGTAAATATTTCCACATTCTGGTTGTACAAGGTTCAATGCCTATATTTTTTTGGTTTTAGGCATGAATGCGTATAATTTTTGGGTCTATAACATCTTGGATATACTCTTGAATGCTTATTGAACATAGTATGATGCACTGGAACTTTCGTATGCGCACGTAGAAAATTTTTTGGGATTCAAACAGTCAATGGACATATTTTCGTTGCACGTACATGTTGCATATATTTTTGGGATTCAAAGGTGTTTTGATCATATTTTTGAAAATGAGCTTGTGGCTTATGTGCACATATTAACATTTTTGGGATTTGATATGCCTATGATTATCGTCTTTATTATTTAATTTTCTCCCTTTACGTAATTCTGTGCTTAATAGTTATTAGTTAATAGTAATAATAATTATTTGTTGTAATTAAGTAACTTAACACTTTTTGCATGCCTTCTAGGTCTATGTATTTGGTGGCAAAGCCTTTTGGTCCACTACAAATGAGAATCTGCACTCCAACCCAGTCAAAGAGTTTCCTGAAACTTGGCATGCCCGCTCCAAGCCATGCCAACCAGCCGCGCGGCCGCCCTGATTTTCGGACCAGAATCTGCGTTCCACTCCCTGCGCAGCTGCGCCACTTTCCCTCCTTGCCCCTGCGCAGCTGCGCTATCATCTTTTGCCCATTTTTAAATAGAGCCGGCCCACTTCAGTATTTCCCAACTTCAATTTTTGGCAGCCTTCTTTCATAAAACCAGACTCACACGAGCACACATAAACCTAACTCCGTGTTGCCCCCCCCCCCTAATTGCATCCCGTGCCTTCACAGTAACCATTGATACATAAGCCCTAATCTTTCCACCATTTTCGTTCACTATAACTCCTCACTCCCAATCTAAGGCAACAATTCGGAGAACACAGAGAGGAGTGGGAATTGAGCACCTGCTGGATTGATCAGAATTTTTGAAAGGAGGTTTGTGGTGATACATAGAAAGTCCAGTAGATATTTTGCACAAAAGGTAATCATTCACAACTCTTGGAGTGGCTGCTGGGATTCATAACTGAGAGGAAGGTTCCGAATTCAAAGATTGGACTGGAAGCACACAACCTATTTGAATTAAGTTCAAAAAAACTTCTGGTTGCTTTTGTTCACCTCATCATTGGTTCAAAACAGTGGATAGGGTAGTGAAGATTAGCTTGTGCTAAGGCTGATTTTGGGTAAAGTTTTGACAATGTTTAGGGGGTATCTCATTTGACAGACTTGAAGGAATATAGCAAGTTTGGGAACAGAACAATTTCCAGATACAGTTAGGGGCAGAATTTTTGATAGAGTTCGCAATTTGAGTTCAAGTGTTCACAGAGTTTGCAGAGAATCAAAGTTTAAAAAGTGTTTGGGGTTGAAAATTTACGTGGCAAAGTTAGGCAGATAGGGTGCATTCCATTATTTGATCAGCTTTGGTCTTGCATTCAGTTTAGTTGCCTGCTTTTGATTTCAGAATTCTCACAACCTGCCATCATGCCTAAGAGAATCAGAACTCCATCACCATCTTCTCCTCCTCCGAGCACAGAGCATGGCGAGGGTAGTTCCCATGAGGCTCTTGACGACTATAGATTTATGGACCTGGCTGCTCAGCGTTATTACATGAATATTTTGGACAAAAAGACCTGTGTGAAAGAAAGGGGGCTGAGGCCGGGCAATAACGATGGTCTTATGAAAAAGCAAATTATTGAGCACGGATGGGCGCTTATTGTAGCCACATCACTGCCAGCCCCGATTCCCCTGGTTAAAGAATTTTATACCAACGCCCACGAGGTGCAGAATGGGATATCTTATGTGAGAGGAAGGCAGGTTCCATACACAAAGCAGGCCATAAATGAAATTTTCAAGCTAGACACTATTCCTTCTGGCCAGAAAAATTGGGCCGAGTCTCAGCATCATGAGACTAACTTGGACAGACTGATAAAGTAATTGTGCAAACCGAGCACCAAATGGGCAACATACTCCGGCACGACCAGAAAGATAGGCTTCCCTCAGACTGCCCTGAGTAGATACGCCAAGGCTTGGTACAGCTTCATTTGTGCGAGCATTCTCCCTTCGAGCCATCATGCTAAGGTCACCACTGAGAGGGCTACCCTACTCTACGGCATCATCAAGAATAGGCGGATTGATATAGGACACATTATGAATCAGTCCATGCTAAAGTTTATAAGGGGGAGCACCTCAGGAGGGATTCCACATGCCTTGGTGACTACACGCTTATGTTTGGCTGCTGGAGTGGTATGGGATAATGAAGAGCTGTTGCGCCTGATGTGCAATATAGACCATACAACCATCCAGCAGTACACCATCTGGCAGGGGGCAGAACCTCATCCCCGAGGACAGGGGTTTGTGCGACGTGATGATTCTGATGAGGATGAGGACGATGAAGAAGACAAAGAAGATGAGCCAGAGCAGGCTCAGCAGGCGGCAGGGCCAACTCTCGTATAGTATGTTATGCAGTATAGGGAGATTCGACAGCTGAGGAGAAAGATGGATACCACGTACACAGACTTCCAGACCTATATAATCGGTTTCTCCCAAGCTTTATCTCATACATTCGGGCAGTTGGGCATACATGCAGAGTTTCCTACATTTGGCACCGGCAGTCAGTACCCTCCTCCAGACACACCACCAGAGCAGATTGATGAGGAGGAGGACGACGAGTCCGAGTAGGGAGTTCCCTTTTTACCCTTTTACCTTCAATGCAGACATTGAATAATTTAAGTTTGGGGGTATTAGGGGGTTTATTTGCATGTAGTTTAATTCATATCATATTGCATTTTGTTTAGTTCATTTAGTGCATGTAGTTCGTATTTTGTTAAAAATTGTCAAATTTTTAAAATTTTTGTTTTGTTTTAGTTAACTGTGTTAGGACATGTTGCATGACATACTGCATAAATCCATGTTGAAGTTAGTTTGTGAGTTAGTGGCTTATGATGAAAACTAAAATTTCTTGATTTTTGAACTGATTTGAGACTTAAGCTTGATTTCATTGTCATATATGTAAATCCTTATTTGTTAGATACTGTGTAACCAGTAAGCACGATAGAGTAACCAACATGACATTCTAAGTTTAAATGTTCACATACTTGTCTTCTGGTGGGAAATTTGTGTTTTAAAGAAAGAGTCAGTGATCATATGATAATAACTAAGACTGTTAAAAGCTCAAGTTTGGGGGAAAATAGGGGGGCACGTAGGATATATGCGGGGAGATGGAACGTAAGACGCACTCCCTTGCAGGAAAAGAAAAAGAAAAAGAAAACAAAAGAAAATGCATTGAAAAAGAAAAAAATAGAATAAACACTTTGACTACGTCGAATCCTGTGGCCTTTGATATTTGAGCAAGTAAGCCCTCGGGGTGTCTCTACACCAAGCGCCCGAAGACCGTCTGGTCTGGGAGTCGTTGGTCGAAAGCTCGCAACATGGATATCATTGAAAAGCCTAAGAGGACTAGGCATTGCACAGTCGAATGTGTACACGGGTAAGTGCGAATACGCCCTCGTGAGTCAATAAAAAGAATAATAAACTCCGTGTTGTCTCTTAACTTAAGTAATACATAGTCATAGTTAGAAATTATCTGATTTACTATTTTTCTTGAATTAAAACTGGTTTTTCCCCCTAAGAAGCGTGGTATCTGATTTATTTGTTCAGAGCATGTTTAATGGTTGCAAGGCACACAACGCATAATACATCAGTGCTGACAGATTTGGATTTGCAAGGTTATACTTTTGATCTTGTCTTGGGTTGCTTATCTATTTGATTTGCCTGTGACTTTTCTGTGGCATTGCATGTGAATATCCATTCTGACTGAGACCTGGTTTCACTTTCATTCTAGGATTGATTGCATACAGTATAGTTACTTACATTGCATCTGTGTTTTGTTTTGTTTGTGTTACTTGAGGGCAAGCAACGTTTAAGTTTGGGGGTATTTGATAAGTGGTTTTATAACCACTTATTTAGATATCAACTCACTTCGATTGTTGCTTAAACTCATGCGTTATTGTAGCTTTTCATGCATTTTTACTTTCTTTTGCAGATTTCTATTTAGGAACTCTCCGGGTGCATTTTGAGCTTAAAAGGATTAAAAGAGGCTAAAAAGGGAAAAACATAAAGAGTAAGGATGTGGCATGATGTGGGCAGAACAAGAATACAATAAGAAGCAGTGAAATGGGTGATGGAAAGAGGATATGAGCTGTATGAGTCAAGAAAGAAGTGAAAAGATTGGCAGTGCAGCAAAGCAAAAGTGCAGAATTCCAGCATCTTGAAGCCTGCGCAGCTGCGCCGGCTGCAGGCCTATAACCTGCGCAGTTGCGCCAGTCTCCTCACTGGCCAGGTGACTTTTATTTAATCAACAGTTTTAGTTTGTTAGAAGTAGCAAGGCAGGCCCGGCTGGAAGAGGCATATAAAAAGGCATTTTTGGCATAAATTTTGACGAGATGCTCCCATTGGGAGTTCAAGCCCTAACTTTCTTCTTCTATTTTCATTTTCTTTTACATTTCTTGTCTAGGAGTAGAATAGAAGTAGAGATTTGACTAGTTTATAGTAGTTAATGTTCTAGGGTTTTATTAGACTTGATTGTTGATATATTTGAAGAACATCAAGGATTCGTATTTTAATCAAGAATCAGATTTGCATTTCTTACGCTTATTTTCTCTTTGATTAATATTTGTGTTCTTATGATGCTTATTCAACATTTGGATGGTATGTTGAGTTGTCTATGACTTAAACTGTATTTTAAGGTTTCAATGGAACCTTTTGAGTAGTCTTTGTTGATTTGCTTTCATGATGGTCTTGTTGGTTGTTATTGATTGTCTATTGCGATGTATGCTTTCAATGCTTAATTGAGTCATGGTCAAGTACTGTGAGAACCCACATGGGATTGAAAGACAAAATATGGGTTTAGATCTAATCATAGTAGCGGGTGATTGTACGTTCACATGGCGTTGGATGTATGATTTGTGCTTAGGATAGACATATACCGAAGCGCCGCTCGTAGAGAAATGAGAACTTGATTTTAAACCCTATTTATTTGTAAACACCATAGACATATAGGGGTTTAGATAATGTGGTTGTTCACGTGCGTTCTATCATCTGTGGATTGCATGTGATATGGATTAGGTGCATCGAAAGATGGCCTTCTCTCACTTTCGTGTTCTCGGCTTGCACGCTTAACGATTAATTTTGACCTAATTGGAAGTGAAACACCTTAGATGAATCATTAGGGGAAATTGGAATCTCATGCCTTCATTATCTGATTTTTCCCTAGGATTAATTAGTGTAAGTTTAATTTCTTGCCTAGTTAACGTAGTTTTTATTCCTTCATTCTATCATCCGTTTAAATAATACCGAGATGATTACGGACTAGTGCTTGGCGACTGTTTATCTGTTAATTCCTCGTGGGAACGATAACTTACTTTCACTTTATTACTCGTTGGCCGCGTATACTTGCGTGAATATATTGACCGATAAATCGGCCAACAAATAGGATATCATCAACTGAAAGTGAGGGATGAGGACATACCAAAGACTACGTTTTAAACCCGTTATGGACATTACGAGTTTTTGGTAATGTCATTTGGTTTGACTAATGCTCCGGCAGCATTTATGGACTTGATGAACCGAGGTTTCAAGCCATACTTGGATAATTTTGTGGTAGTTTTCATCGATGACATTTTGATCTACTCGAAGACAGAGGAAGAACATGCCGAACATCTGAATATTGTTTTGGACGCACTGAGGAAAGAGAAGATGTATGTGAAGTTTTCAAAGTATGAATTTTTGATGAAGAAAGTTCAATTCTTAGGCCACGTGGTGGATAAGAATGGAATCTCAGTGGACCCCACAAAGGTCGAAGCAGTAAGTAATTGAGAACAACCGAGGACACCGACGGAGGTGAGAAGCTTTTTAGGGTTAGCTGGGTACTATCGAAGATTCATCCAGGATTTTTCTAAGATAGTTACCCTGTTGACTAATCTGACGAGGAAGACGGTGAAGTTTGTATGGACCGACAAATGTGAAGAGAGTTTCCAAGAGTTGAAAAATAGATTAAGCGAAGCACCTGTGTTATCATTACCAGATGATGCAGGAAATTTTATTGTGTATAGTGATGCATCGCACAAGGGACTTGGTTGTGTGCTAATGCAACACGACACGGTCATTGCGTATGCATCACGACAATCAAAGGTTTACGAAAAATGATACCCTACTCATGACTTAGAGTTAGCGACAGTTGTTTTTGCGTTAAAAATATGGAGGCATTATCTATACGGGGAGAAATGTGAGATATACACGGACCACAAAAGTTTAAAATATATCTTCACACAGAAAGAGTTGAACATGCGGCAGAGAAGGTGGTTAAAATTAATCAAAGACTACGACTGCGATATTCTTTATCACCAGGGAAAGGCAAACGTGGTTGCCGACGCTCTGAGCAGGAAAGGAAGGGAAAAATTATTTCATTTGACGACTGAAGAAGAGTTGATAAGAGAGATGGAGAAATTGGAGATCGAAGTGAAAGGACCAGAAAAGTCTGAAGAGAAATTATTTGTAATGGAAGCTTGTCCGACATTGTTGGTTAGAGTAAAAAGGAAGTACAGGAGAAAGATGAAGAATGTGAGAAGATCAGGAAAAGGATCACAGAAAATGAGGAAGAAAAATTTTAAATGGATAAAGACGGTATTTTGAGATTTGAAGAAAGAGTATGGGTACCAGCGGTAACCAAATTGAGGGAAGAGATTTTGCACGAGTCACATAATACGACATATTCCGTTCATCAGGGAGGCACGTAGATGTACCGAGATTTGAAGCAACATTTTTGGTGGCCCAATTTGAAAAGGGAAGTCGCAGAGTGCGTTAGTAGATGTTTGACTTACCAACGCGTTAAAGCAGAACATCAGCGGCTGAGTGGTTTACTTCAACCGTTAAAAATATCAGAGTGGAAATGGAAGCATATTACGATGGATTTCATGGTAGGACTTCCAGTCATGCAGAAAGGTTATGATGCCATTTGGGTTATCGTGGATCGACTTACAAAGACCGCACATTTTCTACCAATCAAGATTCGTTACAGTTTGAATCAGTTAGCAAGTCTGTACGTAAAGGAGATTGTGTCACGACATGGAGTGCCGATGTCAATTGTCTCTGATCGAGATCCACGCTTCACATCCACTTTTTGAAAGAGTTTGCAAGAAAGAATGGGAACACTGTTGAGGTTGAGTACGGCTTATCATCCTCAGACAGACGGACAGAGTGAGCGAACAATACAAACGCTTGAGGACATGCTTAGGACTTGCGTGATGGACTTCAATAGGAATTAGGACGACCACCTACCCTTAGTTGAATTTGCGTATAACAATAGTTACCATGCGAGTATCGACATACCACCGTACGAAGCCCTTTACGGGAGAAAGTGCAGAACGCCATTATGTTGGGATGAAGTCGGAGAGCGACGAATACTCGGACCAGAGCTAGTATAATAAACCGCAGACGTGGTGACAGTGATAAGAAATAGACTTGTAGCAGCTCAAGACCGCCAGAAAAAGTACGCAAATTTGCATCAGTAGGACCGAGACTTCAAAGTTGGTTGTTTTGTTTTCTTGAAAGTATCTCCATGGAAGGGAAAGATCCATTTCAGAAAGAAAGGAAAGTTGAGTCCAAGATTCATAGGACCGTTCGAGATACTGAACCGAGAGGGCGAAGTGGCATATAAAGTTGTGTTACCACCCGAGTTGAAGCACATCCACAACGTGTTCCACATTTTCGTGTTGCGACCGTACCATATATATATATGCATGTCTTTGCATATTAGTTTCTATGTGCATGAATGTGCGCAAGTGTATGTATTTATGAACGCGAGCGAGTGGGTGTGCATAAATGCGTGCGTGTGTGTGTATGAATGTGTGCGGTGTATAGGTGCATGCATTAGTGCGAGTGTATGCAAGTTCATGTATAAATATTTATATAAATGAATATATATATATATATATATATATATATATATATATATATATATCAATTTTGGGCGAAGAGAAAAATAAGGGTAGATATATAGTGATACCTGGATAATTAGAAAGTAAATACACTTTAGCCGTGCATTTGCTTTTGGAGATGCTCTTAATCCTGAGAGAGTAGAAGCCTTAGATACTTAAAAGTAATGAAAACTGTCAGCCAATTATCAAATATCACAACGTTGCTAGTCACATATATGACAACACTGTATAGAGTGTTTACCTGGACTTTTTTGAGTAGTGGGATCCTGGCTTGAAGAAAAGTGAAGTTCAAAAATAAACTCCGGACCATTGTAGGAGTTTATGTTGGTAATAGCTACCTCCCCACCTTCTATTCTGCTAAATCAATGCCATTAACCTACAAAAGTACTTATCTTATACATATGAGATTTCCTTCACGTACATAGTTTGATGGGAAGCCAAAATAATCGAGTTTTATTAGTTAATGCCAACACAAACACATACATAAGAGGGACCTATTTTAAGGCTAGCCTTAAACAAGCTTCTTTAAACCCATATAACAAATTACGTACTTATGTTAATTAAAAAAATTTGATTTCTTTCTCTTTTTAGGCTTCACCATCTTTCTTCTTCCCTCCCTTTAATCACACATATCTCTACTCTCACTCATCCATGTTTTAGCATATGCTAGCTATTTTCAATCATTCAATGTTTTTTATTTTGAATAACTTATTGAGAAGCAGATCATTATGAGCCAAAGAATACTTTGGATATGCAAATTAAGGCTACAGCCCTGTGATTGAGTATTTCTTCAATAATGGCTTCCTTTCGATCAGTTGATGAGATGAGAATATGTTTTCAGGAATTAATTGCCTTCAAAAAAATTTATTCTTGGGATTACGAAAAAAAAAGGATTTAGTTTCGCCCTTGGAGCTATCATATATCATGGTTAGGAGAAAAGTTCCTTCATAATTACGTGCTTATGAAATGCTCACTAAGAGCTATTTGAGATATGATGAGCCAGCTAATGCAAGAACCGGCTTCCGTTATATGATTAAGACACTCGTCTTTCCAGTAATGTTGCATGAGGCAGAGACAAGTGATTTGAAGAAGAGAAGATGAAATATCATTTACTCTAAAAAGGTAAGGAAATAAATTTAGTTTAGTTTTGTCAACTAAATAGTTTTGCAAAGGTAAAGACACTTGTCTATGGCTTGACTCGTCATATATGCATTTATATATATATATATATATATATATATATATATATATATATATATATATATATATATATATATATGACAAGCCAAGCCAACAACGTGTTCCATAATTGTTTCATTTTTGTCATGTACATGACACCATGTATATATTAAACAATATTATATATCAGAGAAATATATTTTGATTCATTTCCCTGTTGCATATGTATTATCATTGCTTAGTGTTTACCACTTCTTTCATGACTTGCTGTTGTTGATGTATCACGAGCTTCTCCTTTATGGATGGACAGTGAGATGTCGGAGAATATCCCAGCAGGTCCTGTTGACCAAGGAGACTTGATAGAATTTGGATTTTATCTGGTTTTGGTGTCTTGGGACTGGTTTTTATTGGTTTTTTGTTTTTCTTTGATGGTCACACTGAACCATGAATGGCTGCCTACGTACTCCAGGGTGGAGGGAGATCAGGTCATTTGTAGTTCAAGTTTAGTGTTAGAGGTGTCTCTTTTGAGTTTGGTTTGATGGGTTTTTTGAACTTTTGTTTGGTTTGACTGCACCAGGAATGGCTGCCTACGTACTCCCGGGAAGAGGGAGATCAGGTCATTCATAGTTCGATCTTCTAGTGAAAACTTGAACTAATTTGATCGATTCGCAGGACCAGGATGATGGTTGGCATGTGTTTTAGATATAATACCTTTTTACGGTGTCTGAGTTGATAAGTTGGGGAAATTCGCTCATGCCCATCTCTTGTAATCTAATAGCCCCTCCTGTCAACACTTCTTTGATAATAAAAGGACCTTGCTAATTCAGAGCGAACACTCCTTTGGCTTCATCTTGATTGGCCAAGACTTTTTTCAATACCAAATCGTTCTCTTTAAATTGTCGGATTTGGACTTTCTTATTGTATGATTGAGAAATCCTTTGCTGATATAACTGCCCATGGAAAATGGTTGTAGCCCTCTTTTCATCTATCAGGGACAGCTGGTGGTACCGTTCTTGCAACCATTGATCTTTTTCCATCTGAGCGTCTATTAACACACGCAAGGACTCCATCTCTACTTCTATGGGAAGTACTGCTTTCATGCCATATACCAATGAGTAGGGGGTAGCCCTAGTAGACGTAGGCATTGACGTCCTATATGCTAACAGAGTCAGAGGCAACAGGTCAGGCCATCCTTTGTGATTGGCAGATATTTTTTACATGATCTTCTTGATGTTCTTATTAGCCACTTCGACAGCACCATTCATCTTGGGTCGGTAGATGACGAAATTGAGGCGCTTGATGTGGAACTTTCTGCATAAGTCTCTCATCATCTAATTATTTAGGTTCTTGGCATTGTCTGAGACGATCATCTCCGATTGTCCGTATCGACAGACGACATTATTTCTGATGAAACCAATGATTACCTCCTTGGTGACTTTGGGAAAAGAGGCAGCTTCAACCCACTTGGAGAAGTAATCGATCATGGTGTAGATGAATCGATGACCATTGCCGACTTTAGGTTCTATTGGCCCGATCACGTCCATTCCCTATATGGAGAAAGGCCATGGCAAACTCATAAATGACCGCTCAAATGTGGACCACAGACTCCACCGTAGACTTCATCCATCAATCTCTAGGCTTTCTCTTTATCAAGGCATCATAAAAGGCATATTCCAGCATCCCTCTTATAGAGTGCATCTCCGCTCAGATAAAACTTCAGAGCCATCTTGTGAATCCGCTTTCATCCAGCTTGGTTTGCCCTGATGGGTATAGATCCATCTCGGAGATATTCCTTGATGTCTTTATACCAAGACTGATTTATAGGAGGTATTTCATTTGATACTTCTCCAATGTAATTCCCATATGTTAGGGCCTTTTGGTTTGTGAATTTGATGTCGGGAATTCCCATCTTACCTGATATGTGGACCAGGGAAGCCAAAGTTGCCAATACATCTGCAAAGTCATTCCTGCCTCGAGGGATGTGGATGAAGGTTATCTCTTTAAAATCCATGGATATGTTGATGACCTGCCGGTGAAAGGGTAGCAAATGAAATTTTTTGGTATGAAACGCCCCGGTGGTTTGTCTGATAACCAACTCAGAATATTCAAAGACTAATAGACGCTGGATACCCATGGAATGGGCTACCTTCAACCCCATTATGCAGCCTTCGTGCTCAGCCGTGTTATTGGTGTTGACAAACCACAACTTAGTAGCAACAGGAGGCTTCTCTCCTATAATAGAGACAAGGACTGCCCCAGCTCCAGCACCTTCCATATTTACTGCTCCATCGAAATATATTTTCCATGGTTAGACTGTATTCTCCTGAGGGATTTGTTGAATTATCATGGTCCCATCATCCGGGAAATAAGTTTCCACGAGTTTAAAATCCCCTGACGATGCTTCGGCCAATTAATCTGCAATACCTTGGCCTTTGATGGACTTCTGAGTCACGTAGACAATGTCGAACTTTTGGAGTATCAACTGCCATTTAGATAATCGACAATTCAATATTGGCTTGTTGAATACGTATTTTAGTGGATTAATTCGGGATATGAGATAGGTCGTGTGCCCATGAAGATAATGTTGTAACCTCATGGCGGCCCATACTAACGCACATCATGTCTTCTCAATCAGTGTGTACTTCAATTTGCCACTGCTGAATCTTTTGCTGATGTAGTAGATAGCTCTCTTCTTGGTACTATCATCCTTATGTCCCAGCATACAGCCCATTATGTTGGCATTGACGGACAGGTACATAAACAGGGGAACTTCATCCCTCGGGGGTACCAAGACAGGTGCTTCGATTAACTACTTCTTGATAGAAAGGAAAGATTTTTGGCAATCCTCATTCCATTTCGTGGAGGAATTCTTCCTTAGTGGCTTGAAGATGGGTTCACAAGTTGTTGTGAGCTGGGAAATGAACCGACTTATAAAATTAATTCTTCACAGGAACTCGCGTATCTCTTTCTCTGTTCGGGGTACGCGTATCTCAGTGGTGGCTTTAATCTTGGCGGGATCCAACTCAATGCCTCTATTGCTTACCAGAAATCCCAACAATTTGCCCGATTTGACACAAAAAGCACATTTAACCGGATTCATCTTGAGATTGTACTTACGCAACCTATTGATTAGCTTCCTGAAATGGCTGATGTGATCGTCCTCCTTCCGGGATTTGACGATGATGTCATCCACATAAACCTCTATCTCATTATGCATCATGTCATGAAACAAGGCCATCATGGCTCACTGATATGTGGCACCGGCATTGATGAGGCCAAATGATAAACGTCTATAACAGAAGGTTCCCCATGGAGTGCTGAAGGCTGTCTTCTCCCTATCCTCTTCAGCGACCATGATTTGATGGTAACCAGCAAAGCAATCCACGAAAGAATATATGCCATACCGTGCCATATTGTCTATCAGGATGTGGATGAAAGGTACCGGGAAGTTATCCTTGAGACAAGCTTTGTTCAAATCCCTGTAATCCACGCATACTCGTACCTTCCCTCCGGGCTTAGGCATAGGAACTATATTCGACAGCCACTCCGGGTATGTTGATACCATGATGATGTCGGCTTTGAATTGTTTGACAACCTATTTTTTTACTTTTAGACTCCATTTAGGTTTCAATCGCCTGAGCTTCTGCTTGACTGGCTTGAATCCATCTTTAATGGGGAGTCAATGGATGACAATGTATGTAAACAAGCCAACCATATCTTTATGTAACCATGCAAACATATCCTGGAACTGTGTTAAGATTTCAATCAGGTCGGTTCTTTGGTCTGGGGTGAGGTCTAGGTCTATCTGGATTTCTTTGAGGTTTTCTGAGGTTATGATATTGACAGTGGTGGTTTGGTCGATGTTTGGTTTGGTTTTATCTTTGACCCATTCTTTGATCTCCTCGGGCACCTCACAGTCATCTATCTCCTCTTGATCAATCTCTATCAAGTCGAAGTTCAGTTCTACATCGAAGTTGTAGTCATTGTGAAAGTTTAGCATCTCATCAGCAGTGACAAACGAATCCAATTCAGGACTCCTAAAAACAAAATGTTTTACTTTAATAGATGTAACTGTTTAAACATACAAAGCATTTAGCAAAGCATGTCAAAAGTTACTACAATAGTTGTGTAATCAAAATAAGCTGTAAATATATTACAGGGCAGAAGGACTATCTGCCCTTTTACACTTTATAAATGAGGTAAGGGATGTTGCTCCAGTTGTCTAGTGTCAAATCCTCATGAATAGGGAGGATCAAGGAATTGTGCTCGTTTGCCTCGTCTCGGATGATGACTGAGACATCCTTCAGATCAAGGTCGGGATTCTTCTTTGAACTGCCACCCTTCCCTTTCTTGATACGAGGAATTTTGATCTGATCTTCTTCATCACTGTCTTGGATATCATCGTTCATACCCTCGTAGTGCATAAGAAAATACATGTTAGCAAATGGGTCTAGTTCTTAGTGTAGAAACTTTTCTTTGCCCTTTTTGCTCTCCCCATCAGGCTTTGGGGCTTTTATCCCACTTATCGGTATGATTGGAGGAAACAACATGGCTGACGTAACAGCAAGAATCTTCCTCATTGGCTTGATAAATCTGGCATTAATGAGGTTTGGCAGTAGAATCGTGGAAGAAAAAACTTTTGGATGCTTGTATGGGTTCCGGTGGTTTGACCCGGATGAATATCCTAATCCCGCTTTCCCTGACTGGCTCGGGATCTGCATCATAATTTTGATACCTTGTTGGCGGAAACCCAAAGATACCATGTCCTGTCCCACCGTCATTACATCAGGGGAAACTTTTGGTTTAAGAGCTGGTGTGATGCCCCCAAATTCGGACCGCCACAGGGCCTCTCGAATCCGGTTTTCACTTTCTCACGATAATAACTAAATAACTAAAATCATATAATCACACCGGAAGATCTAGAATAATATATAATAATTTATTATAATTATTCCCCCAAGTCTCGCAACCTACAGTACTTAATAGATTACTTAATAATATCAAATAAAGACTTATTACATAACCCTACTTAAGCTTAAACGTACTTTGGAAACAATCTTAAACATCATCTTAATAGACATAATACAACATCATAATATTTAGAACATAAAAGGGGCTAGCTAGTTGGTAGCCTTGCCCTTGCCCTTATCGACTCCCAAAGGTCCACCCTGCTCTGCCTTAACTGAAAATGTTTTTAGGAAAAGTAAGAATGAGCAACAAGTTTGCTCAGCAAGTAATATAACAATAAGGGTGAGTAATATAGTTCTCGAACCTGAAAAGGTACAACAGGATATGATAGTACAAGGATAACAAGAATATCAACAGTTATCAATAACAGTTGCTAAGGACAGAATAATATCAATATGATTCAATGCTAAATCAATTTAAGATTTCAAGATAATTGAATATTGAGTAGTCACTAAGGACTATGAACTTCTACTAGAATTAACAGTAATACACTGATAATCCAACAAAAATAAGTACAACAGGTGATCAGCATAAAGTACCCTATATTATGCATAACATTCAATCGTACTCATGTGCGCACGTCGGTCTCCCGATAATTATATTTTCCCTTCAAAGAAGGTTGTTCATCTCAGTCAAATACAAGATCCCACACCAATCAATTGGTTTAGGTTGCCTTTCAACAATATAAGTCTAGCTGAATCAAATGGCATAGATCGCAACATTAATAAGTCCAAAACTCAAGATTTAAAGTCCGAAGAATATAAATTGACTTTATCTTGTCCACAAAATAACTAAGTTATGAAACATGATTCGCAATTCTGATAGTTTACTTGTACGACAATAATAGCACAAGCTTAATGAATGCTCAATAAAGAGTCAAGTTAGGAACTTGCTTACAATGTTCCTTGAATAAAGTAAACACAAGGATAGGATACTTGCCGTAAGTGTAGTCTATCCACGTTAAGTAAATCAACACTTTCAAATCCCTATCGTAATATAGTTACGTATATATATGATATCCATTAGTCATATAGTTTAACATCATACTTTATCTTATATATATACAATTCACATATAAGTTAAGTCTTTAACCTTACTATACAGTCATACCATGTATAGTATTATGCTAATTCACAAATCTCGACTAATATAACTTTTATTGTCCTTTATCCTTAACGTTCCTCTTTTTGAGTTAAACGTATTCGTATATCATTATTATCACATAATACCACAATCAATACCAAACATATTCTATTTAGTAAGTTATAGCATTGCTTTAAGTTAACTATCAAGAATTGGATTCAAGCATCCACATACGATATCACATATCATATATACATGTCTAAGGGTCTTTTCATGCTTACTAAGTCAATCAAA
Organism: Panax stipuleanatus; assembly: GCA_020205555.1. Taxonomy (NCBI): domain Eukaryota; kingdom Viridiplantae; phylum Streptophyta; class Magnoliopsida; order Apiales; family Araliaceae; genus Panax; species Panax stipuleanatus. The sequence continues at coordinate 80,660,631 of CM035119.1, forward strand.
GTTCCTTCTTTTATGATATAGTTCTAAGTTTAACATCTCAAATAATTTAAGGCCATTCAAGGTCATGAGGTCACTTAGTCTATCATGTTCACCTTTTACACACATAAGGTATTCATATAACTCGTGTTAGGCATGCTCATGAGTATCTACATCACATACATGTAACTAGCATCGTTATTGGTTTGAAAACATGCTTCATTTGTGCTTATCTAGTTTTCATGGCATCTGGCATGGTATGTATACATGTATGATATATTTAGTGAGGTTAAGAGCACTATCAATCATGTCAAAATTATCAGAATGCGAACTTTACTATAACATGTCAAAGTTCACTCTCAAAGCTTATATTTTCTTAGTAATACTCCCTAACGAGGTCCAATATGCTCATGTTTTATTATGAAACACATACACATAAGTTAACATGTTTTTCATGCATTTCTAGGTCATACTAACATGCTTGCAAGGTCAGTACATCAATATGATATACGCATGTCAAAGTTTCTTTTTAAAGTTCTAAGTTTATTTTTAAAATTACACTTCTCATCAATCATTCATGCAAACATAATAGAACATGCTCACTTTAGGTCTACGTACCTATATATACAGGTTACTCATGCTATCATGCTTTGTCTAAGTCATAATAACAATTAACACTTAACAGATTTTTAACAGAACCAGAAAACTATCTTCAGAGGCTAGCGCAGCTGCGCTGCGCCTCAGTACAAAATCGACGCAGCTGCGCCGTGTCTGTTTTGCACCAGAGATTTTCCTGCTTTGGCAGTTTCCAATTTCAACATCAAAATTACTTCACCAATTTGATTATAATCATGCCACATTTTATACTAACATGTTACTAATTTAGATAATAGCTAACAAACATATCCCAATCAACTTATCACAATAATCAAGCTCAATTCAAGAATTAGAAACTTTCAGAAAACATAGTAGGAATTATACCTTTACTAAAAGTTTGCTGTTATGATTCACTTCCTTCCAAGATATCTCACGATCTCAGAATGTTATCACTATGTATATATTGCTATCACTCAACACTTAAGCAAAATCTCAGCAAATGAATTTGAAGGAGAAGAGGCTATATTTATAGATTTTCAAATACACAGACAATGTAATTGTTCTTCAAATTAAACCAATGGAAATGTTAGATTACATGGTGGTTAAGAAGGAGTTGGTAGATGGTTGGTGAAATGTATCATGAATCCCACTCCCTCATTGATAATTGCTATGATTTTGTTGAGTTTGAGGAGAAGAGTAGGCTTAGGCCTATGAGTGCACATGTGAAGAAGGAAAATGCCTCTCATTATGGGACAAGGAATGAAACTCTGCAATTAGGCATATAAACTACATGCTACACTTGTGTTATAATATGCATACTATATACTTAAGTTATATATTTCATATGCATACAATATATGTTTAGGTTATAAATTAGTGTCACAATGTAAGTCAACTAAATACTACTTCAATATAGTAAAGGTAATTTGTACATATATAATCCATGTACATTTTATCATACCGTTATAATTTAATCGAATATTATCAAATTACATTATCTCATTTATTATTCAATTAAATATTGAAATCATCATCCATTAGCAATTGTTTATTATATATTCAAGAGATGTTAATTTACTGTACTCACATTGTCACATAGTCTCATGATGTATTCATATAACTTATTTAATCTTATTATATATTGTGTAGTCACACATAAGTGTCACATAAGTATTATCCATGTAACATTCACAACATAATAAATCTTACTATATAGTTTATGCATATTATATTGATACGTCACATTGCACTTCATATAATATAGAGGTAACTACTGTAAGAACCTGAATTTTCAGAAATTATTAAATAAGAATTTAATAAATAAAATTCTTAAACTGTGAGATGGGTTCGAACAAGAATATATATATATGATATGAGGTATGTGATATTATATTACATAGGATTTTAATAACTTGAGTTATTATATTGAGGTAGTTTAGCATTTTAATAGCTTGAGTTATTATATTACCGTAAAAGTTATATAGAATATTTGAATATTTCTATTCGTAATATATTTATATATGGACCTTGTGACTTAATAGTTCTAATTATATTGAACATGTTATAAATAGTAAGTGATGAAAATAATAATAAGCTTGAGATTAAGCTTATGAGAAATGCCTTGTGTGGCACGATAATAGATTCGATGATGAATAAATTAATTCAAGAATGGAGGAATTATTAATTAAAAAATTAATCTATATTAATTGTTAATTGTTGTTATAATTGTATGATGAATTATTATTATGGCTAGTGATAGTATAATAATAAGGAAATTGATTATAAATATAATCGGAATTGTATTGATGAGGAATGAGATATATTGTCTTATTATATTAATTATTGTTATGGACAATATACTGTTATCAAGTAATTATTTGATAATATGTTGATTAATGAATAAATGAATTATAAATATTATAAAATTTATATTAATCAATTGTTATAGAGATTAATAATTGATTTACGAGGAAGGAATTAATTAATAATATTATTAATTAATTGATAAGATAAGTAATTTATTAATTTCTATGTGAAACCATGAGATATTAAAAGTATAACGTATGATAGTTAACTATATGTTATGCGAAGCGTAAAGTGCAATGCGACTATGTTATTTATGAATATAAACTATATAGAAAAGTTTATTGAGTTGTAAGAGGTACATGAAATGTGTGTGACAATGTGTATATGAGTGTACAATAAAATAATATATCATGGATATATTGTAAACATGTATTGAATTAATAAAATTTAATAAAAGAGACAATACCATGTGATGGTACCCGAAAGAATTATATCCGGTAGAATGAAAAGTAAATGGATTATATGTTGGTGTATATACCTATTTGTTACATTGTATTTAGAAGGGACATTGTGACTTAAAAATATACTGTGTGAACATACACTATAGTATATATATTATGTATATGGATGTATTAATCTAAGTGTACAATTATACATTGATGTAGGAATGTATGTAATATACATATGTATGTTGCACAAAGGAATACAATGATGAGTTTATTAAGCCTTGTCCCATAATGAGAGGCACATTTCCTTCTCATGTGAATAACTAAATTGCTAGTCTACTCCCTATTACTCTCAAACTCAGCATTCCATAGCAAATGATGAGCAAGGGTGAGGAATTCATGATGAGTTCCAACAACTCTCAACCACTCTCCCTTAACCATTATACAATCCTACCTTCCTCTAGTTTAAACTAATGGAAAATTTCAATGTCTGTGTAAACATTGCCTATAAATGAGCCTTCTCTTCCTCTTATTTGATATTACTGAGATTTCAAAGAGAAGTTAGTTGAATTGTAAAGGAAAAGTAGTATAGCAGCTTTGTGAGTTGAGGTTTAGCAGCATTGTGAGATTGGTTAAGCTGTAAACTGTTTTCCAATTTCAGAGGTATAACTCCCTACCTATGTTCTTTAACTTTCAAATTCTAGATTCTTGTTTAAGCATTAATTGATGTTAAGTTGATTTGAGAGTGTGTATTAGTTGCTATGATAGCTTATAAGCATGATAGAACTATTATATAGTTGCTTATGATCAAATTGCTGTGAGAATTTTGATTATGGGTCTGTGTACTGCCGAAGCAGAAGACATCTCTATCTCTGGCCGGCCAGCGGCGCAGCTGTGCCAGTTTTATACTGGCCAGCGGCGCAGTTGCGCCGGGCCTGAAACTTGAATTTTTTTTCTGCAGTCTGCTGCAGATTCTTTTAAGGGATAGTGGCTAAGATAGCTTAAGCAAGCATACTAATAGATTTAACATGCCTATATGAGTATATTAACATGACATACACATGTGTTGCTATGTTTACATGCACGATTAATGAAACAACTTATGGTTTTCAAAATGAATGTTGAGTTTTAAAAAGGGACTTTTGGTATAGAAGTATTATGGTTATATTCTGACTTTTGAGACATGTTAATATGACCTAGGAAGGCATGAAACGCATGTTAATTGATGTATATGTGTTTTATGATGGAATGTGAACAAGCAAACCCCACTATTAAATAATTCTAACGAAAATGTTAGTTTCAAAGGTGAACCTTGGCTAGTAAATGTCATGAATACATTTTGATTTTGCGAGCATGTTTAGATGACTTAGAAATGCGTGTCGAACATGTTAACACATGAATCTAGATAGCATGGACGTATATTAGTGAGGTTTACTAGTGAAAGTATACGTTTTGCACATGAGTCTTAACATGTATATTGAGATTTGAAATCTAATATTTGTAAACATGTTTGATAGTACTCGTAGACTCGATCATGTATCCTACATGTATATATACCATGATTAGGTGTTGCGATTCAAGTGAAGCATAAACGAAGCATGTTTTTAAAACAAAACAGTGTTAGTTGCATGAATGTGATATAATTATTCATGAGTATGCCTAATACAAAGTATATGAATACCCCATGTGTTTAAAAGGCGAGCATGTTAGACTTTATGACTTTATAGCCTTGAATGGACTTAAGTTTTTACGGGTATTAACTTAGAACCTATATCATGTAAATTGAACGTGAAAAGGTTGAATGAGCATGAAAGTATCCTTTAATATGTATACGTGCTATAGAAGATCACATGTTGATACTTGAATCCGATTTGACGGTTAAGTTACAATAATGCTATAAAATGCTAAAAAGAGTATGTTTACTATTTGTTGTGATCTTATGTGTTAGTAATGATATATGAGAATGATTAACTCAAAGTGTGGACTACACTAGCTATATGTAAATGGATTAGTGGTAGACGGGCATGTGTATATAAAGAATGGTAGTAAGTACGTATGGTTAAAGTATACTTATACGTACATAGTTATTCTAAGAATACGATAAGAAAGTGAGACGAAGGTTCTAAGAACCAAGTTAGACAACAACGTAACCTTTATTATTACATTGAGAATGTGTGGATATATATAACTGATGAGTGTGATCTCTATGATTAATATAACTGTGTAGGATTACACGAAGTGCAGATATCTATAAGTAGTTAAGTCGTAGTTGTTAAACTACGCATCAGGCAAGTCTTTCAGTTCCTATTTGATATATGAATTCAATAATTGTTAGTTGAATTATATTATGTTGTGATAATGTGAACTTATATATGAACTGTATATGAGATATAAATGAGATTGAAAGTTGATCTTTGATGACATACTTGTTATGTGAAAAGTAACATGCCTAGTAAATATAAATTAATTATAAATGCATGAACTGAGTATGATGTTGTATGCTATGTAATGCATGAAAATTGTTAGAATTGCTGAGCTGTCGAGCTCACTCTTGAAAATAACCACTTTTGCAGGTTAAGGACTTACGATAAAGACTTCGTGCTTCTTGATTGATAAAGATAGATAGTATCGCAATGAGGAATACTGTTTAAATTATCGTTTGAACCCTGTTTAGGTTCTAGGAGTGTACTCGATATATGCTTATGATGTTTAATACTTTTTGTATTGTAAAGATGTATTAGTTAATACATAGAGGATATCGAGTTGAGTTGTAAACCTTTATACGGTAATTCTAATATAGTGAATCATATTATATAGTTGATTCAAGAATTGTAATTGATTCAAAGTTATGGAATCGATAAGAAGAATTTATTCAAAGAAGATTGAAAAAGTTTTAGTTATTCCGCATTTTAGTAACATCGAATATGATGTAAAGACGAGATCTTGGATATGAATAGAATTTATATTATAAATTGTAATAAGCAAAGTTGTATTCTTTTACTAATGATTAAAAGATGTAATAGTTCCGCGTTAGTATTTGGTTACTAGTATCGTGACTGCACCGGATCCGAGATAATAGAAGGGACCCGAATTTAGGGGCGTCACAGGTTGGTATCAAAGCTGTAGGTTATAAACCTTAGGTAAATGTACCTTAGACTATAACCTGAGAGAGGAAAAGATAAAGATTAAAATATATACGTAAGGATTCAAAGAAGAATCTCGAAATATCTAGAGAATGAGAATCAGGAGTTTCCTAACTCCGGTAATAAAAATGTTAAGATGATGTCTATAAGATGTATATGACAAAGATAGTAAGAATGAACTCGGATGGAGTTTGGTTGATAATGGGAAAAGAACCCTAAGGTAAACCGATGATCACGACGTGATCAGTTTGAACTGTGAGATGATAAATAGTCTGTAACAACTAAGTGTGTATAGCTTGATGATATAAGAGAATGTACTATAAAAAGTACGAGATGAACTCATGAGGAGTTGTATGTGGTGAAACCTAGAAAGTTCGTAACGAGGAAGTGATAGAGTAAGATAGAGTTAAGTGTTGGATTTCCATTGAGGACTCATGTGACGACTTAGTTGTACAAACTTTTGTATGGGCAGAGGTTTTGTGCTTATGCTGAGTGCATCACATTGATAATCGTTAGAATGTTAGTGTCGCGCTATTATTATACATATGGTGAAAAGGTGATTCTTTTCTCATGTTTATTTTGATAGATAGAGATTTCTAAGATATAATTAGATAATATTAAGATTAGGTGCGAGTTCTTAAGACTCATGCCTATGACAAGTTCGTGACTCATAATCGTATGGTGGGACCCCTCAGCGAATGGACGATTTTGGTCTGACTAGGATAAGTTCCTCAACCCATACGATTGTGGTAAGTTCCTGAGCTTCCATGGTGTGGTAAGTTGGTGAACTGTACTGAGAATAGATATATTATATAAGAGTTTTGGAATAGTGAGCATTGATGGTAGTAAGAGATTGAAGTGATGGACAAATATGGATTTTTCTAAATCTTCTAGCTATGCTAGATTTTCAAAATTTATTGACTTCGTGCTAGTGTTTGCACTTCGGTTTTCTTGAGAAAAACATTGGGTCGGGTGACTGAACCAATGAGTTTTAAAAACAACACCGTTATTCGTATGTCTAAGCTATTTATTTTGGCCAAGATAAAAATAATTTGAAAATCTTTCAAAATGTATTTTGACCATGTGCATCATTTGATATGATGTAGAATGGTAAACGATGGAGTCATCAATGCAATCGAACCTAGTGTTGGTTGTGATCGAAAGATCGTCAGCCCACTATGGTATGATGTAATATGACAAAGTCATAAAATGGCGGAATCCTCAACGTACTACTAATCTGGTATGGTATCATGACGTCATAAAAGAATTTTTGATTTTCTTGTAAATTATGAAAAAGGTCAATTAAGTTGGCTAAATTATTTCGATTGATGTCCAAATTGTTGATGAGAGTCTAAGCTATTTGATTCGGCTAGGCGACTGTTGAAAAGAGTTTATAAAATTCAAGCATTCTTATGTATTTATGCCAAACCAGATTGCTCTGGTGCGGATTCAGATGTTGAAAAGCTGAGGTGAACAACCCTATAAGGGAACATATTTTCGGGGACAATGGTTCCGAGCGTAACGCATATAGTAGTTACAAAACACTACGTTGCGGCCCAACGTAGTGGTACAATAGGCTGGCCACCTAGAGTACGCGTGTAGGGTGTTTTCAGTCTATGTGATTGATAAACACTCTGGTTTGCGGTGTGAAGAATTGTGTTGAAGCATTAGTAAACCTGGAGAAAAGTTCACGGTCTTGTGACCCCTCAGCATAAATTGGAATCTGAGTTATTCATACTACTTCCCGATTATTGAAAAAATCGTGGAAGATTCTTATTCTTCTGAATGATGAAAGTAATAGGTAGAATGTTCCTTAGAAATGAGAATATGGTAGAATGCAAGTGAGCAAGTTATAATAAAACTTCAGAAAAGAGAATGAATAAAAATTATTCAAAAGAATATGTAATATTCAAAATAGCACCGAGTAGAGAATGTTTCGGTGATTCCGATGACGGAATCCTTATAAGGGGGAGAGGATGTAAGAACCCAAATTTTCAGAAATTATTAAATGAGGATTTAATAAATAAAATTCTTAAACTGTGAGATAGGTTCGAATAAGAATATATATATGTGATATGAGGTATGTGATATTATATTACATAGGGTAATATGGACTATGTAATATGTGTTTTTGTGATTTATAAATATATTATTAATATATATTTGTTATTTAGCGTAGAGACGATTCAGTGGAGATAAAGGAAGTGGAAAAATTCCTATCGATATTAAAAAATTTATAGAATTATTTTATCATAGTAAGTTGGTGACATTAAATATCCTTAATGTATAATCACCATATTCTTGTATATGTGTATTAATAACTAATATGTTTATAATATAGGTTATTAATAGCACTTAAGCTATCCGTGAATAGGTTTGGATAGTAAAGCAGTTAAGGAATTAACTAATAAGAATAAATATTAGTTAATTTAAGTTAGGAGTTATATTATGGAATAATATAAAGTTAATATTGAACCTAAATGATATGGTGCAATGTTTAATTTACTTAAGTAAATGAGTGAATTAATATGTGTGTTGAATATAAAATTATAGTTGATACTTTTTATATATATTACTTAGAGTGGTAATATGTGAGAAAGTTTGACGTGCGGATAACGTTAATAAATATATATATACGTTATTAAAGGGAGATGGAAATCATTATATCTTTAAATGAATAATTAATATTTGAAGAAATTATTTTGGAGACAATTTATAGAAAAGAAAGAGAAATAAATATTATATATTTCTAATAAAGGATATTAAAATAATTTTTAATATTGAATTATTTTAATAAAAAAGGGAATGTTATTTTTAATAATAATATTACCTTATATGTCTTTGTATGAGATAATAGGTATAATTAATTAATATAGTAAATATATTAAAACTTATTTGCTATATGAAAATAAACTGATGGAAACAATTTATTATAATAGAGAATAAACTTATTATCTATTTTCTATATATAATATATGTACATGTGCCGTACACGTAATTATTTTAATAGATATTATATTAAGAATAATATCTTGAGACAATAAGTAAATTATTTTCTAATAATGAATGTCTTTATTTGGAGAAAACATAATATTTTATGTTATGGTAAAATACATAATTTCTAGTATATTTTCAAGAGAGTTAATTAATGAGAGGAAACTAAGTTCTTCTAATATATTGAATAACTTAAGTTATTATTTGATTGTGAATATTATTAGTTAAATAATTAATAGTGTATGTATTATAAGCGTAAAAGTTATACTTATTATAAGTATAATTAATTGAGGTAGTTTAGTATTTTAATAGCTTGAGTTATTATATTACCGTAAAGGTTATATAGAATATTTGAATATTTCTATTCGTAATATATTTATATGTGAACCTTGTGACTTAATAGTTCTAATTATATTGAACATGTTATAAGTAGTAAGTGATGGAAATAATAATAAGCTTGAGATTAAGCTTGTGAGAAATGTCTTGTGTGGCAAGATAATAGTTTCGATGATGAATGAATTAATTCAAGGATAGAGGAATTATTAATTAAACAATTAATCTATATTAATTTTTAATTGTTGTTATAATTGTATGATGAATTATTATTATGGCTAGTGATAGTATAATAATAAAAAAATTGATTATAAATATAATCGGAATTGTATGGATGAGGAATGAGGTATATTGTTTTATTATATTATTTATTGTTATGGACAATATACTGTTATCAAGTAATTATTTGATAATATGTTGATTAATAAATAAATGAATTATAAAATTTATATTAATCAATTGTTATAGAGATTAATAATTGGTTTACGAGGAAGGGATTAATTAATATTATTATTAATTAATTGATAAGATAAGTAATTTATTAATTTCTATGTGCAACCATGCGATATTAAAAGTATAACGTATGATAGTTAACTATATGTTATGCAAAGCGTAAAGTGCAATGCGACTATGTTATTTATGAATATAAACTATATAGTAAAGTTTATTGAGTTGTAAGAGGTACATGAAATGTGTGTGACAATGTGTATATGAGTGTACAATAAAATAATATATCATGGATATATTGTAAACAATTATTAAATTAATAAAATTTAATAAAAGAGACAATACCATGTGACGGTACCCGAAAGAATTATATCCGGTAGAATGAAAAGTAAATGGATTATATGTTGGTGTATATACCTATTTGTTACATTGTATTTAGAAGGGACATTGTGACTTAAAAATATACTATGTGAACATACACTATAGTATATATATTATGTATATGGATGTATTAATCTAAGTGTACAATTATACATTGATGTAGGAATATACGTAATATACATATGTATGTTGCACAAAGGAATACAATGCTGAGTTTATTAAGCCTTGTCCCATAATGAGAGGCACATTTCCTTCTCACGTGAATACCTAAATTGCTAGTCTACTCCCTATTGCTCTCAAACTCAACATTCCATAGCAAATGATGAGCAAGGGTGAGGAATTCATGATGAGTTCCAACAACTCTCTACCACTCTCCCTTAACCATTATACAATCCTACCTTCCTCTAGTTTAAACTAATGGAAAATTTCAATGTCTGTGTAAACATTGCCTATAAATGAGCCTTCTCTTCCTCTCATTTGATATTGCTGAGATTTCAAAGAGAAGTCAGTTGAGTTGTAAGGGAGAAGTAGTATAGCAGCTTTATGAGTTGAGGTTTAGCAGCATTGTGAGATTGGTTAAGTAGTAAACTATTTTCCAATTTCAGAGGTATAACTCCCTACCTATGTTCTTTAATTTTCAAATTCTAGATTCTTGTTTAAGCATTAATTGATGTTAAGTTGATTAGAGAGTGTGTATTAGTTGCTATGATAGCTTATAAGCATGATAGAACTATTATATAGTTGCTCATAATCAAATTACTGTGAGAATTTTGAGTATGGGTCTGTGTACTGCCGAAGCAGAAGACATCTCTATCTCTGGCCGGCCAGTGGTTCAGCTGCACCGGGCCTGAAACTTGAAAAAAAAATTCTGCAATCTGCTGCAGATTCTGTTAAGGGATAGTGGCTAAGATAGCTTAAGCAAGCATACTAATAGATTTAACATGCCTATATGAGTATATTAACATGACATGCACATGTGTTGCTATGTTTACATACACGATTGATGAAACAACTTGTGGTTTTCAAAATGAATGTTGAGTTTTAAAATGGGACTTTTGGTATAGAAGTATCATGGTTATATTCTGACTTTTGAGACATGTTAATATGACCTAGGAAGGCATAAAACGCATGTTAATTGATGTATATATGTTTTATGATGGAATGTGAACATGCAAACCCCACTATTAAACAATTCTAACGAAAATGTTCGTTTCAAAGGTGAACCTTGGCACGTAAATGTCATGAATACATTCTGATTTTGCAAGCATGTTTAAATGACTTAGAAATACGTGTCGAACATGTTAACACATGAATCTAGATAGCATGGACGTATTAGACCCTATTAGTGAGGTTTACTAGTGAAAGTAAACGTTTTGCACGTGAGTCTTGGCATGTATATTGAGAGTTGAATCCTAATATTTGTAAATATGTTTGATAGTAGACTTGATCATGTATCCTACATGTATATATACCATGATTAGGTGTTGTGATTCAAGTGAAGCATAAACGAAGCATGTTTTCAAAACAAAACGGTGTTAGTTGCATGAATGTGATATAATTATTCATGAGTATGCCTAATACGAAGTATATGAATACCCCATGTGTTTAAAAGGCAAGCATGTTAGACTTTAAGACTTTATAGCCTTGAATGGACTTAAGTTTTTACGGGTATTAACTTAGACCCTATATCATGTAAATTGAACTTGAAAAGGTTGAAAGTATCCTTTAATATGTATACGTGCTATATAAGATCACATGTTGATACTTGAATCCGATTTGACGGTTAACTTGCAATAATGCTATAAAATGCTAAAAAGAGTGTGTTTACTATTTGTTGTGATCTTATGTGTTTGTAATGATATATGAGAATGATTAACTCAAAGTGTGGACTACACTAGCTATATGTAAATGGATTAGTGGTAGACGGGCATGTGTATATAAAGAATGGTAGTAAGTACGTATGGTTAAAGTATACTTATACGTACATAGTTATTCTAAGAATACGATAAGAAAGTGAGACGAAGGTTCTAAGAACCAAGTTAGACAACAATGTATCATTTATTATTACATTGAGAATGTGTGGATACATATAACTGATGAGTGTGATCTCTATGATTAATATAACTGTGTAGGATTACACGAAGTGCAGATATCTATAAGTAGTTAAGTCGTAGTTGTTAAACTACGCATCAGGCAAGTCTTTCAGTTTTTATTTGATATATGAATTCAATAACTGTTAGTTAAATTATATTATGCTGTGATAATGTGAACTTATATATGAACTTTATATGAGATATAAATGAGATAGAAAGTTGATCTTTGATGACATACTTGTTATGTGAAAAGTAACATGCGTAGTAAATATAAATTGATTATAAATGCATGAACTGAGTATGATGTTGTATGCTATGTGATGCATGAAAACTGTTAGAATTGCTGAGCTGTCGAGCTCACTCTTGCAAATAACCACTTTTGCAGGTTAAGGACTTACGATAAAAACTTCGTGCTTCTTGATTGATAAAGATAAATAGTATCACAATGAAGAATACTGTTTAAATTATCGTTTGAACCCTGTTTAGGTTCTAGGAGTGTACTCGATATATGCTTATGATGTTTAATACTTGTTGTATTGTAAAGATGTATTAGTTAATATGTAGAGGATATCGAGTTGAGTTGTAAACCATTATACGGTAATTTGAATATAGTGAATCATATTATATAGTTGATTCAAGAATTGTAATTGATTCAAAGTTATGGAATCAATAAGAAAAATTTATTCAAAGTTGATTGAAAAAGTTTTAGTTATTCCGCATTTTAGTAACATCGAATATGATGTAAAGACGAGATCTTGGATATGAATAGAATATATATTCTAAATTGTAATAAGCAAAGTTGTATTCTTTTACTAATGATTAAAAGATGTAATAGTTTCGCATTAGTATTTGGTTATTAGTATCGTGACTGCTTCGGATCCGAGGTAATAGAAGGGACCCGGATTTGGGGGCGTCACAACTACTATATATTATATGTTTACTTATCGCATGCTTGCACATAACAATAATTGAGTAATCCTTATATTAATTATCCATTTACTCTATTAACCGGTTATTATCCATAACAACAGTTATTAACATTATTATACGATTAATTATCGCATTTCTCAACAATTAAATACATATAATTCTTATTATATTTATAAACAAGTCACTTATTATTATTCTATTACTTGAAATAATAATAAACATATTATTAATTAATCACCATTAATATTCTATTTCTCATAATAATAATTAAAAATTAATATAGATTAATTGCTCACTTAATAATTCCTTCGTCCTCGAATTAATTTATCATCGAATCTATTCTCATGCCACACAAGGCATGTCAACGAGCTTATCCTAAACTCCATATTTTCCTCAATTATTATATATATTCAATTTAAAATAATTGAGTTAACTCATCTCATAACACATAATCATTTATGTTCAAATAAATATTCATTTCCACTAATATATTCATTTAATAATATTCAAAAATTCTCGGGTATTACAGCTGGTGCCCCAACAAGTAGGTACTGAGTATTGCTCACCTCCAATGCTTGAAAACTAGCGGGATCAATCCCTTCATCTAGATTGATCACCTGTATATCTCCCTATATGCAGAAAGGGTATTTTGGCTCGGTATTTACCGTGATTAGGTTGTCATTGATAATGTACTTAGGCTGCTGATGGAGGGTGGATGGAACTACTCCTCCCTTGTGGATCCACAGCCTTCCCATTAACAAATTGTATCTGGTGGTAATATTGAGTACCTAGAAGGATACATAGAAAGTGTGGGGACCAATCTCCAGTGGCAGCTCAATCTCTCCCACAACATCTCGGCAAAACCCTTCGAAAGCCCGAATAACTACATGACTGGTATAGATTTGGTTTTGGTTGATCTTCATTCTCTCCAAGGTATCGTAGGGACAGATGTTTAGAGACGATTCTCCATCTATAAACACACCTCCAATCACATACCCTGATGACATCACTGCTATGTGCAATGACTTACGATTGCTCGTCCCCTCTGCAGGTATATCATCATCAGTGAAAGATATCACATTGCTGTTAAAAATATGCTCTATCATATGACGGAATTTCTCAGTATTAACCGTCTTTGGTAGATGGGCTTCCTCCAGTACTTTCACCAGAATGTTGCGATGATCCACCGAGGTTAGGACCAGATCTAGGATGGATATCTATTTGGGTGCCTCTCTCAAGCTTTGCACCATCTTGATCTTATTATACTCCATTTGGATGAGGAATTCTTCAATCTTTTCTTCAGCCACCTTCCCTTTGGCTTTAATAACTGAATTGATCACCCGTTGAGGCAGGTACAATGGATTCTCCTTTGATATTATGGCAATGTTATTAGAGGTCGGACCTTTATCATTCCAATAGTTCCATGGGACTCTTTTTGGACTGATCACTGGATATAGTGGTCTGAAGGGTAATATTAAAGGTTTGGGTGCAGCTACCTTCACAGGATTCAGTGCTTCTTGGACTCCTTTCCCAGGCAGTATTAAGGGTGTCCCAGCTAGCTCCTTCTCATAGAAAATAACAGCCACTGTCTCCTGATTCCAAGCCATGGGAATAAAGAGTGCTTCCTCGTCGGGGAGGCCATAATTTTGATTTCCCTTTATCAGTTCACCATTTTAAATCATATTCTAAATCAGGTGATGAAGTTCCCAGCAATCCTTAATGTCATGACCGGGTGCATTGGAATGATACTGGAAGATCCTGTCACGCTTGAATTTTCTGGATCGAGGGTTCACCGGGGGTAACAAATCCATAACCATCCCTTCATTGATTAGCATTTGGAGTATTTCCTTCATCGATTGGTTTAAATTAGTGAAATTCCTCTGGATGGCGAATTCCCTATCAGCTTGGAACTTCTCCTCCTTAGCCACCTTGTCGGCCCAGGGTTCATGCTCATAAAATTGGTAATGATCCCTCATAGCAATGGGGCTAATTTTCGGTGTAGGAGGACTCGCTTCATGTTAGTTGGTCTGATTTATCAGCTTCCTGGTTATCTGATGTTGATACACGACCAAATCTGCTAACTGTCCAATCTGTTCCTTGATAGACTTGATTTCCTGTTCTGTCAAGAACCGTCTCTCTGAGAACTCCCAACTGTCTGGGCTTGATTGAGTTGACTCTCCAATATAACGAAGGTATTTGGATCCTTCTCCACTCTTCGGTTTGATCATGTTGACACTCTCCTCTTTGTGCTGAGGGAGGGGGTTATCCTGTACATACGGTTTCTCGGGTTTGGTCACCACAATCTCTCAGTTGTTTATCAAGTTTCGAATTTTGTGCTTGAGAGACCAACAGTCTTGCGTATCATGGCCTGGAGATCCAGAATGGTATGCACACTTCTTACTTAGGTCGAAATTATGTCCACCGTTACTGGTTGGTGGAAGGAGTTGAACAATCTTCTTCTGTGCTGTCAATAGTTTTAGCACATTCTCTAGTAAATCCCCTAAAGGGGTAAACGTTCTTCGACGTCTGGCCTCCGTAGTTTTCTAAAATGGAGAATTAGAAGGTTGGGCTAGAGCTTGAAAAGGGGAATAGTTCCTCCTTTGAATGGAAATACTGCTCGAATCGCCCCCTCTGATTCTGTCCTTGTAGTACTAAGGACACTTCTTCTTTTTTCTTCTTGTGTACTCTCCGGGGATTACTCCCATAACTTCCAGATTGAATATGCTCGGCAATAGCTTCCAAGGCGGTAAGATCTTTTATCTTCCCAGATTTCAGCCCCATTTTAGCCATTTCTCCATGTTTGATCATCTCCTAGAATGGTTTTCCTATGCCTGCTTAGACCCTTTCGTAATACGGAGCTTCTTGAATGTCAATGAAGGTCATGACTATCTCAGACTCAGTCATAGGTGGGGTGACTTGTGCTTCCACCCACCTCCATCGTTGAGCATACTCTTTAAATGATTCTGAACTTTGCTTTTTGATTTTGGTGATTTGATATCTGTCTGGAGCCATCTGTGACTGAAAGTTGTAATGATTGAGGAAGGCATGTGCTAACTCTTTCCATCTATAAAACTTCGAATTGTCCAGTGGGGCATACCAGGCTCTAGCCTCTCCGGTCAGACTCTTCTGGAACAATTGCATCCTGAGCTTCTTGTCCTCTGCATAGGATCCGAGCTCTCCAATGAATACCTTCAAATGGGTGTAGGGATATCCTAATCCATCATATTTCTCAAAATCAGGGACTTAAAATTTCTCAAGGTAATGAGCCCTGGGAATATACATAAGTTTGAGTAATTGACACTCCCAAACGCCCCAGTCCCTTTGATGGACCGGATGGTTTCTTCTATTTGTTGTACTTTTTTCAGAATATCTCCAGCTTCTTGCTCTTTGCTGAGGTTGATGACTTCAGGGGTTTTGTTGGTCATATCCTAGTTCTGTGGTTCAGGAATCTGAGTGTCTTTCTTCCCGGTATCTTAACTACCACCGGGTGTAGATGGTTCTGTATGACTGGATGTTTGTTTCCCTTGAAGGCCTTTGCTTTGTTCTTTCAAGAAAATAGCCAATTCGTCTTTCTAGTTCTTTAATCCTTCAAACTCTTCCCTATAAATAGGGGTGGATTTTGGCTGAGCACTTGAAGCCATGTATGGAGATGGACTTAGTGCTTTCTTAGATTTCGATCTGGTGACCGGACCAATTTTTACCTACAACAAATATAGGTGTGTTAATTTCATAACGTAGGTATCGGTTGGATGCATGCTATGTAATGTGTATATTTTTGAGGTTTTTTAATCTTATCCTGTAAAACAAAGGTCAGTTATTTTGATGACATGATAGTATGACAGGATTCCTAAGACATGGAATGTATATTTATATTGAATCTTGATATTTATATTGGAAGTGGAAAATTGGCATTGAATTGAAAGAGGAAGGCATGAAGAACCTTCCTTTCGGATTTGGTTAATCAGAGACTGGCCAATCTTAAGCTACTCTCGCAGCTTTTCGGCATGAAGGTCCCCAGATCTTCGCCATCTACAAGAGGGGAAATTAATCTGATCTTTCAACTGGAGCGGATCTGAGTGGTGCCTTTCCTAAGCCTCACAGAATTAGTCTCCTTTGAGTCCACTAATCAAACACCGATGGGTTCGCCTGTTGGTGGAGGAATCACACAACATACATTTACATTCATCGTGTCTCACCGTATGAAATGATGACATTGTACGAAGCACTAATATAAAGAAGTAAAGCATTCATTCACATCCATTCAATGTAAAATGCAACATCCACACATACACATATATAAAAGGAAATTTTGAAAAGATTTGAACGCGGCCTAAGTCCTCTACTGTCCCCAGTAGAGTCGCCACCTGTAGACGTCGGGAAAAAATCAGGCCAACTTTGGACCCGATCTTTCTCTCTTCCTAAGTTCTGTTGTTTTCTACCCTTATTTGTCTTGCCTATTTTATGAAGGGTGAAAAGGTTTTTTAGGAAAAGGCCAACATATATCATGTCGACGATTTGAACGATTTATAGAGTCGCCAGTTTGTAGATTTGAAATGGTTGTACCAACTCAACCGAGATTTATTTGCAAGTAGGCCAAATTGTTGGACACTGTCAAAACTTGATCTTGAAATCGAAATTCTTCGGTTTGGGGGCTTGGTTAAGTGGAGAAAAGGTGTTAGGCACCCCCCAACTCTCGTGAAAATATGGTACCGCGTCTTTTTAATATTTCCCTTTTTATTTGCAATGTGGGTGTGGATGCTGAAAGAAATTGGGCCTACGTTTGTTTGATTTGAAAGTATTATTGTGCTTCGTTGAACCTATATACGAAGAGTTTGATTTGATTTACAAAAGTCCTTTTTAGACAAGATATGAAAATAATGTTTTAAAAAGGTTGGTTTTCAAACCCTTACGCTCACGTAGGAATTGAAGCATGTTGATACTTCTATTTTTTAGGCTTTG
This sequence comes from Panax stipuleanatus, assembly GCA_020205555.1. Lineage (NCBI taxonomy): Eukaryota > Viridiplantae > Streptophyta > Magnoliopsida > Apiales > Araliaceae > Panax > Panax stipuleanatus. The sequence goes on from CM035119.1 coordinate 80,678,736, forward strand.
GCTCGATTTTGATGGTGATTGTCGGGTTGTAAAGCATCCTCAACCAAAAAAATATACAAGTGTTGGTCTCCTCATGGGCATGACAGCCATCGGAGTGACTCTGGCATGACAAACCATATTTTATTATGTTTAAGACCTTAAACCCGGATAACCGTTTTAAGATCTTTCGGATTTACATTTTTTACAGAAAAACTGGCAGGGTACATTTGTAATGTGGAGTTTGTCCATCGTGGGAATCAGATTCTGATCAGTTTGATCATGAATCGCACGATTCCTAGGCTCACATAAGGAGGCCAAGAAAACCTGAACAACACAGATATTTATAGAAAATGTATATTTACATCCAAACGTCGCAAAAATCAAGGATTCATCAGTCAAATTCTGGCATGCGCGTAGCCAAAGCTTCTCGTTCCCACTAGATAGAAATCTGAGGGTCCCGAGGTTGCTTTTATATTTAACAAAACTAGAAAGAAAGCTAGATTTAAATAAATCTTAGCCATTCTAGCTTCCCGGTTCCGGTTGGACCTATTTTGAACCATTTGAAAGATAGAAAGGGCTAGATTTAAAGAAATCTAAATCACCAAATTTGTATTAAAATGAATTCATATCAAATGAATAATTGAAATAGATATTTAATCACAATGAATCAAGAATATATATATATATATATATATATATATATATGTAATTATATATATATATATATATATATAAGCTGTAAAGGGCGATGGATTTCCAATCTGAAGCTCGGACAGAAAATGTAAATATATATATATATATATAAGTTAAAGGGCGACGAATTTCTAATCCCAGGTCCGGACAGAAATGTAAATATATATATATTTATAAAAGCCGTAAAAGAGCCACGAAATAATCCAGGCTTGACAGAATGTAAATATATATATATTTATAAAAGCTGTAAAAGAGCAATGAAATAATCCAGGCTTGACATAATGCAAATATATATATATATATATATATATATTTATAAAAGCGGTAAAGAGCCAAGAATTTCTCTAGGCTCAACTTGAATGTAAATATATATATATATATATATATATATATATATATATTTATAAAAACGGTAAAAAGGCCACAGATTTCTAATCTAGACCAAACTGAAATATAAATGTTAATATATAAAGTAAGTATATATATTAAAGCAATACAGGCCACGAATTAGCAATCCAGGCCAAACGAAGTCAGAAAAATTTATATATATATAGTTATATATATAAAAGCAGTAACTACCACGAATTTGCCATCCGGGCTTGACAGAATGAAAAGTTAATGTATATATATAGTCAAATATATACATAATTAATTTTAAAAAGCCATGAATCAACGATCCAGGTCGTGCAAGTTAGTACATATATGTATGTATATACATAAAAGCGATTAAAACCACAGATCGTCATTCCAGGCTGTGCAAATGCTAAAAAACGTATATATGTACTAAAATGTACTAAAACGTAAGCAAAAATGGCCACAGAACTGAGTTCCAGGCAAAATCAGAAGATGAAACTTTATGTGCACGTGTATAAATATGCAATGAAGTAGGAAACAAGTTTTGATCATAAAAATACTTACAAAGGACTGCTACACGGGCTTTTTGCCACTTGATAGGCTTCAAATGGACGTTTCCACTGATTAATTTTTGGTATGTTGTAGTATCTGAGTATACCTACGTGTTAGAGTACTAAAATCTAAGTTTGGAGTATTAGAAGTCGGGCTAGGAAACGAAATGGGTGGAGTTTCAGAGCGTTTTCTAATTTTTTTCTTCTTTTTGGCAAGGGGTGGCCTTATATTTAAAGACCCAATAGTAGCAGGTCTACCCGCGGTAGCAGTGGGTCTACCTGTGGCTCCACGTGGTAGGCCCCACCCGGTGGGTCCCGTTATCTCGAAGTACATGCACTCTAAGCAACGAGATGTCAGATTTGAAACTTTCTAACTTTTGATCAGAGCGTCCGTTTGAGGCGACCTATACCTTTTCGGAAGGCCCTCGCCTAAAGCGTCACAATGACATGGGACTTAACCTTTTTCAAGTCCAAGAAGACGTGTTCATAACTGGATCTTCGTTTCTTCGCAGTTTTTTCGTTGAGCTGTATTGTGCTGTTTTCACTAGGGATCAATGTTAAGATTTTATCTGACCTTGATTGCATCAATTTAGCTTGATTTTGACCAGATTGGCTTTAAGTTTGTAAAATGACCATTTTGCCCCTTTAAGGGTTGTCTCCTGTACTGGCACGGTCTTCGACTGTTTTTTCGAGGTTATTTTCGAGGTTTTGATCCTAGCCGACTCTGGTTGTCCTCAAGGTTAGCTCCGAGGCTGACTTGGTTTCCCAGGTTTGTCTCTAGGGATGATGTGATGCTTCGGGGTTGTCTCTGTGATGCCCCCAAATTCGGGACAGCCACTTGGTCACTCAAATTCGGTTCGTCACGTGATCATGGTAATACAATAATAACTAAAATCACACATTCACAGCGGAAGATCTAATTTAAAATAATATACAATGATTTATTATAAATATTCCCCCAAGTCTCGCAACCTACAGTACTTAATAGATTACATAATGATATCGAATAAAGACTACTTACATAATCCTACTTAAGCTTAAACATAGTCTGAAGACAGTCTTAATACAACATAACAATTTTAAACATAAAGGAACAAGCTAGTCGGTAGCCTTGCCCTTGCCCTTGTCTTTCCCAGAGACACTTCCCTGTTCTGCCTTAACTGAAAGGTTTTAAAATAAGCAAGAATGAGCACAAATTGCCCAGCAAGTAATAAACAACAAGGGTGATGAGTATTATATCACGAGTTTGAAATATCGAAGTATAATCTCTAAGATAGTTCATAGTTTCAGAATAATATCAGGAACCACAAATATCAACAATTCTCGAACCACATCTTTGGAATATGAAATGATAATTCAATATAGATCAACACATATATATGAATTGAAAGGCTATCAACGTATCCAACTGGATAAAATAATTTATACTGAGCAGTCACTAAGGACTACTGAACATCTACTAGAATTACCAATATTAAACTGATAACCCAAAAGAAATAAGTATAATAGATGATCAGTCTACTGTAATGACCATGAATTTTAAACTCCTTATTAATTAAATATGTGATTTAATTTTAACGAGTTAGTTTTGTGAGCTTAATTAAACCTTATGTGGTTATGTGAATTTGTGAAATGGTTAAAGGGAGTCACTAATGGTTATTTAAATTAGTGGACTAGCCCTGAGACTTTAATATCAAAGAATTGATAAGATTATTAAAAACTAAATATTTAACTTATTTAAGTATCGTGGTAGGATTTGAACGTATTTGATTAATTTCAATTATGATTAATTATTTGATAATGTGTTGATTAATAATTATTATGAATAAATAATAATTAATGAGTAAGAGATTAATAAATATAATAACATTATATTTACTTGATTAATTGTTTCATACAAGCATACGATATATTAACCCTTTAATATATGGTAGTTAACTATATATTATATATAGTACAAGGTGACACATTAATATGTCTATATACTCTAAATATAGACTATATAGTAAGATTAATTGCATTAATAAAGTTATATAATGTTATTGCTTATGTGACTGATGTGTGTGGGTAAAACTTAATGTATACCCTATTAACATATAGTAAGTTCAATTATTAATTAATATTGATTTCTATAAGTTATTATAATAGTAATAATAACTGTTATGACAATGAGTAATAATAATACCCAATTGAATTATAGTTGGTATTAAGGAAAATGTTCATGGATTATATGTTGATATATCTATGTGTACCCCTACTTGCTACATTGTATTTAGAAGTGACATTGTGACTTAAGTATATATATATATAACATTAGTGTGTTGTGTTCATATTGCTGAGATTAGTAGCATTGTCCCATAATGAGTGACCATTCCATTCCTCACGTGAACACTCAAGAGGCTAGCCTACTCTATTCTCTCTTCTCAATCTCAACAAAGAGTAGCAAATGATCACGAGGGGAGTGGGAATAATAGTGTTTTTCAACAACTCTACCAAACCTTAATTACCCATCAAATTCTCATTCCTTCCATTGGTTTGATTTGGAAGACAATAGCATTGTATGTATATTGAATCCTCTATAAATAAGCTCTTCTCCTTCTATATTGCAATTGCTGAGATATTGGTAAGTATAGCAATTTTATTGAGAAAGTGAGAGATAGCAGCAAGTTTAGTTTCCATTACAGAGGTATAATCAATTGCATTCAAGTTCATTCATTCTCTATAATAATTCTAAATTCTTGATTTTGAATTAAGTATGGTTTAATTGATTAGAGTATGCTTATTAGATGCTATACTAGTTTACTACCATATTAGAAATGTATTGCATGATGGCTGGAACGAAATTTGTATGAAATTTTGTGAGTTAGGCTAGAAACTGCCGAAGCAGCCTGTGTCTGCGTCTGGACTACAACCGGCGCAGCTGCGCCAGTTTTGAAATAGCCAGCTGCGCAGGGCCTGCTGCAGAATTTTTGGCTTCTTTTTGATTTCTGTTCAGACTATCATGTAATGTTTTGTTGGAGCAAGTATGTGAACTGAATTCATGTGCATCTGTGAGTAGTTTGGCGTAGCATGAGGCATGTGGCCTTGTTAGCACATATATTAGGGAGGGAAAGCATATGATTTAAAAGAAAACTTACCATTTCAAATATGAATTTAGAAATTTCTAAAGTAAACTTGTTATGAACCTATCGAGTATGTGTATTCTGATATTATGAGCATGATAGTAGGGTTATATTAACTTGAAATGCATATTTAAAATGTTAAACACATTAGCATACGAGATTGATGGATTTAAAGGTTTTCAAAGGAGAAACTTAAGAACTTTGAAAACAAACTTGACCAAGACTTGAGTCTCTTAGATTCTGACCATTTGAATAGGTTTATATGGCGTGGATATGCGTTTCTAATGTATATGAAATATATATCGAGATGCCTTGCATGTACTATGATGCCTTTGTTGACTTAAGGCAATTTTCAAAGAACACTTAGAAATTCGAAGCTAATGTCATTGATCAATACATGAGATACGTTCTAAGCATGCAAGCATATATATTAGGATCTCATTATGCCTATAGACTTGTTGATACGAGTGTCATTTTGATTAAACATAGTTTTCACCTATGCACCCATATTCATGAAAAGAAATTTCTAAGGCATGAATTATGCGCATTATAGTATATATGTGTAGTATACACACGAGTATACATGTTAAATATTGTATAGTCTCGATATGTGATATTATGACTTTAATAGTTGGCCCTTGAGACATGAAATTGATTAACTTAATGTTTACCGGCATTAAACATTATAACCTTGAGATATGAACAGAACCTTGCAATGTATGTTTCTTAAACTGTATTGCATGATTAAATTTAAGTGCTATGTGTTCAAGTCTATATTGACTCATAGGAACTAGTTAATCTAAAGTTATTAAATCTAAGACAGGATTAGATTGACTTACGTGAACTATGTGCTAGAATTATATGATAAGTAGATTCTTGTATGCATGAACTTATATTAGTCTACCCATATTAATTGAAAGGCCGACTTATTAATGTTAGGTCGTTTCGACGCAAGTTAATTAAATCTAGAACTTAATCGTAGCTGAGGAAACCGCAAGTATTCGAACCCTACTTTTATTGTGTTGCAAGTATTCTAAATTCTTGCACTACCTTATTCAATGAATCGTGTAAGCGAGTTTCTTAACTTCACTTGATTTGAATACAAATTCCCTTACACTCTTTATTGTGCAAGTTCCTATCCTTCTCATATTGTATTGAGCAGGTTATTATCGTATTGACGGTTAATTATTTAAAGCTTGAACTTTATTTCTAAACATGCTATTAGGTGGTTTAATTACTTTACAATTATTCCACATCGATATTGTTGTTATTCGCACTTGGTGCACTTGAGTTCGTACAGTCTTGGACTTGTACATCATTTAAAGTTCTACAATTCTTGAACTGTGTCAGATAGAGTCTGAACCATTTTCGGTCAGACAATTGTATAAAATTTTATAAAAGCTATCCAAACCAATTGATGGTAAGGATTCTTAAACTGAAAGAACACCCTTTATATATAAAACGGAGTACCCCAGGTATCTAGTATAAAGATACAAACAACAGAGTTGAATGTTATGCATATACATGGCGTACGCGAGGCTGATCTCCTCAAGTACTTATTATGTAGCCAGTAACCAAAGGGTCAATCAGCTATTGATTCCGTTGGAGTTTTATAGTTCGAAGTCTACTTGACTATCAGTTATTCTAAAAGCAATTATTATTCTTGCTTACGATATTCATGTTGTTGAATTCATTGTTAGATATTTTCTATTCATCATGATATATCATTTATTGTTGTATTTAAACTTGCTGAGCAAACTTGTTGCTCATTCTTGCTATATCATGACTTATATTGCAGTTAAGCCCGAGACTTCAGGGAAGGACAAGGGTAAAGGGAAGATGTAGGATTAGTTTGCAAGGAGTAGACTTTATCTTTATGTTTAATTAAATTACTATTATGTAATATGAACCCTAATGACTATTCTAGGGTAATGTTTGTATGTTTGTATTTAAGGTTATCGAATCTTGGGACTAGTAACACCTTTTGAATGAACGACATACGTTTATTATATTCTGCATTTAGTTATCGTATGTTGTTTAGAGGTGGATGTTTGTATTGTATCGTGACGACCGGACCGGGGTCAGAGGACCAGAATTCGGGGGTGTGACAGGTTGGTATCAAAGCCTTAGGTTATAAACGTTAGGAATGCAAAACCTAAGTTATAACCTTAGTAGAAAACTCAAGTAGAGTATGTAAGTGATGGGTTGAGGATATCCATCGAGTCTTATTGTGATACTGAAGTTGTTTATTTAAATCAGCTATGATTGATAGACATCCTAAACTTCTTAATGCTAACATGAATAGCATATCACATAAAGTCTAATGTTTTCTTCCTTTCCTCAGGATCATGCCGCCTAGGAGACTACCGCGGAACCAGAGGGAGGAAGGATCTGTTAATAATGGCGGAGGGAAAAATGTCAACCCTTTGCAGAACTTCGTTAACTTGTTAACTAAGGCAATGCAGAACAGACCCCAGCCAGTAGCAGGGCAGCCAGGACATCTCTTGGCGAGCTTTAAGGATTTTAAGTTGGTAGGACCTCCGGAATTTCGAGGAACCTTGGACCCAATCAAAGCCCAAACCTGGATAGAAGAGATAGAGAAAGTGTTTGAGGTCGCACGAGTGGCCGAAGCACAGAAGATGAGTTTTGCCACTTTCATGATGAAGGGCGAAGCTAACTATTGGTGGAAAGCCAATAAGGGACGAGCAGGCGAAGGAGTTATTCCTTGGGACAAATTTAAGGAGCTATTCCTCGAGAGTTACTTCTCGGATAATACGCAGCAGGATATGGAAGTTGAGTTTCTGGAACTGAAATAAGGTAGTATGTCTGTCGTAGAGTACGCGACAAAATTTAACGAATTGGCTCGATTCGCTTCACATCAGGTTGACACGGAAGCCAGGAAGGCAAGGAGGTTCGAATTAGGACTGAAACCTTGGGTGCAGAAAGCAGTCGCAGTATTAAAGATTAAGACATTCTTTGATCTACTAGAAAGGGCTATCATTGCCGAAGGAGGCAATAAAGCCATTGCTCGATTCAAACAAGAAAAGAAGGCCGGTCAGGAGGGACAGAAAGGGGGAAGCAGCGGAGGCAGCAACCCCAACAAACAAAAATAGACGGAGAGCCAATCCTCTGGAGGCAACAAGTGCAGGGGAGAGGCCAAGAAAAGTGTAAAGTGAAATAACTGTGGGAAGAATCACTCGGGGGAATGCATGAAGGGAAAGAACGCTTGTTACCGTTGTGGACAACCGGGGCACATGGCTCCTCAGTGTCCGAATAAGCAGAAAGGAAGGTGTTTCTTTTGTGGAGGCCCAAACCATCAAATCAAAGACTGCCTGAAGAAAAAGGGCGATGTAGCTAGCTGCAACCGCAACAACAACAACAACAATGGACTGAGCATCGGGGGGCCAGCCAGTCAAACCAACAGACCAATGGCACGCACGTTCAACATGACTGTACCGGATGCGGTGGAGTCTAAGGACGTGGTGTCAGGTATTATCCCAATCAACAATATAGATGCATATGTGTTATTTGATTCGGGTGCTACCTGCTCTTTTATTTCCGAAGAATTTGCTAAACGGTTAGACTTACCCCGTGAAAGATTAGAACACTCTATGAACGTAGAAGTAGCGAACAAGGAAATTATTCATGTAGAATACATTCATAGGAACTGTTATACTGAATTACGAGGATTTAAGCTCAGAGTGGATTTGATACCGATTCGTTTGGGGGAGTTCGATGTAATCCTTGGAATAGATTGGTTATCGGTTCATGGAGCAGTTATTGATTGTAAGAAGAAATGTGTATGCCTTAAGACTCCAAATAAGTCGAAGGTAGTATTTTATGGTAGTAAATTGCCGAGACAATCTCATTGTCTGACGATGATGCAAGCACAGAGATTGCTTAAGAAGGGTTGTGTAAGTCATTTGGCTCACGTGGTTGATACTCGACGAGTCGAGGGTGAACTAGGTTAGATACCTATTGTAAGGGAATTCGTCGATGTCTTCCCAGATGAGATTCCGGGATTGCCACCGGATAGAGAGATTGAGTTTGTTATTGATTTGGCACCAGGGACAGCACCGGTATACAAAGCGCCGTATCGTATGGCACCGGTAGAAATGAAAGAACTGATGGCTCAATTGCAAGAGTTATTGGATAAGGGATACATTCGACCGAGCGTATCACCGTGGGGTGCACCAGTCTTATTCGTAAAGAAGAAGGATGGATCGCTCAGACTTTGTATCGACTACTGAGAGTTGAACAAGGTCACCATTAAGAACAAGTACCCATTGCCTAGGATCGACTATTTGTTTGATCAGTTGAAGGGGGCGAAGTACTTTTCAAAGATTGACTTGAGGATCGGTTATCATCAATTGAAGGTGAGGCCGGAGGATATTCCAAAGACGGCATTTAGAACTCGGTATGGACACTTTGAGTTTCTCGTAATGTCATTCGGATTGACGAACACACCGGTAGCATTTATGGACTTGTTGAACAGAGTGTTCAAATAGTATTTGGATAAGTTTGTTGTCGTGTTCATCGATGACATTCTGGTGTATTCAGTGATGGAGGAAGAACACGCCGAGCATCTTTGAATAGTGTTAGAGACATTAAGGAGAGAAAAGCTATACGCAAAATTCTCCATGTGTGAGTTTTGGTTGCAGAGAGTGCAGTTTTTGGGGCACGTTATTGACAAGAATGGTGTTTCGGTGGATCCAGCAAAAGTAGAAGTGGTTATCAATTGGGAGCAGCCGAAGACGCCAACTGAAATCAGGAGTTTCTTAGGATTAGCGGGATACTATCGGAGATTCATCCAAAAAATTTTGAAATTAGCATCGCCGTTGACCAATCTTACTAGAATGACAGTTAAGTTCGTTTGGACGGAGAAGTGTGAAGAGAGTTTCCTAAAATTAAATAGTAGGCTTGGTCAAGCACATGTGTTAGCTTTACCGGACCACAAGGGAGGGTTCGTAGTGTATAGTGATGCGTCACACAAGGGTCTTGGTTGTGTACTGATGCAACACGGCAGGGTCATTATGTACGCTTCACGTCAGCTGTAAGATTATTAGAAGGGTTGTCCGACTCATGACCTGGAATTAGCAGCAGTAGTTTTTGCCTTGAAGATTTGGAGGCATTATTTGTATGGTGAGAAGTGTGAGATATATACGGACCACAAGAGTCTGAAGTATATCTTCACGCAGAAAGAATTAAACATGAGGCAGCGCCGGTTGCTATAATTGATCAAAGATTATGATTGTGAGATTCTGTACCATCCAGGCAAAGCAAATGTAGTGGCAGATGCCTTGAGCAAAAAAGGCAGAGAGAAGTTATCAAAGTTAACCGTTCAAGAAGAGTTAGTGATAGATTTTGAACGACTAGACTTAGAGGTTAAGTATCCGATGGAGACCAACGAGAAATTATTTACAGTGACAGCGAGCCCGACTTTATTAGATAAGGTTAAGGAGGCACAAGAGAAGGACGAAGATTGTGATATTATCAAGAAGTTGATTGTCGAAGGTGATGATTTGAAATTCAAGATTGATAATACTGGACTGCTAAGGTTTGAAGGACGAATTTGGGTACCGTTAGTACCGGAACTAAGGGAAGAAATTTTGCAAGAAGCGCACAGTACGAGATACTCGATACACCCAGGAAGCATGAAGATGCACCAAGACTTGCGTCATCACTTTTCGTGGCCAAACATGAAAAGGGAGGTTGCAGAGTGCGTAAGTAGGTGTTTAACTTATCAGAGAGTCAAGGCAGAGCACCAATGACCAAGCGGGTTATTACAACCGTTAGAGATTGCAGGATGGAAATGGGAGCACATCACGATGGACTTTGTGGTGGGACTTCCGGCAACGCAGAAACAGCACGACGCCATATGAGTAATTGTAGATCGTCTTACGAAGTCAGCTCACTTTTTACCGATTAAGATTAAGTATAGTTTGGACCAGCTAGCCAGATTATATGTCAAGGAAATTATCTCGAGACATGGGGTGCCGGTATCTATTGTATCCAATAGAGATCCTCGATTCACGTCGAACTTCTGGAAGAGTCTTCAAGAGAGATTGGGGACACAGCTACGAATGAGTACCGCGTATCATTCGCAGACCGATGGGCAAAGCGAGAGAACAATTCAAACACTTGAAGAGATGCTTCGAGCTTGTGTAATGGACTTCAAGGGTAGTTAGGAGGATCACCTTCCATTAGTAGAGTTCGCATACAATAATAGTTATCACGCTAGTATCGGAATACCACCGTACGAAGCGCTATATGGGAGAAAGTGTTGAGCCCCATTGTGTTGGGATGAAGTTGGTGAACGTCGACTGTTAGGACCTGAATTGGTTTAGAAGACCATAGAAATTATTAAGGTGATAAGAGCACGGCTGGTAGCAGCTCAAGATCGCCAGAAGAAGTATGCGAATTTGCATCGCAAGAAGAAAGATTTTGAATTAGGAAGCTATGCTTTTCTAAAAATATCTCCTTGAAAGGGGAAGATTCATTTTGGGAGGAAGGGCAAGTTAAGCCCTAGGTTCATAGGAACGTTCGAGATTCTAAGGCGAGTCGGTGAAGTGGCGTACGAGATGGCGTTACCTCCTGAACTTGAGCACATTCACAACGTGTTTCATGTGTCAGTGTTGCGGCCGTATAAACTAGACTACAAGCACGTTATCTCCTATGAACCGATCCAAGTTGAGAAAGACTTATCATACGAAGAAGTTCCTGTCCAGATACTTGATTGGAAGGAACAGAAGCTGAGGAATAAGATCATTCATTCGGTCAAGATTCTCTGGAGAAATCACGCAGTCGAGGAGGCTATGTGGGAGCTAGAGGAGAAAATGAGAGCGGGTTATCCATTTTTATTTGAGTAACCTTATTTTTACAATTCCGAGAACGGAATTTTTATAAGGGGGAAGGGATGTAACGACCATGAATTTTAAACTCCTTATTAATTAAATATGTGATTTAATTTTAACGAGTTAGTTTTGTGAGCTTATTTAAACCTTATGTGGTTATGTGAATTTGTGAAATGGTTAAAGGGAGTCACTAATGGTTATTTAAATTAGTGGACTAGCTTGAGACTTTAATATCAGATAATTGATAAGATTATTAAAAACTAAATATTCAACTTATTTGAGTATCGTGGTAGGATTTGAACGTGTTTAATTAATTTCAATTATGATTAATTATTTGATAATGTGTTGATTAATTATTATTATGAATAAATAATAATTAATGAGTAAGAGATTAATAAATATAATAACATTATAGTTACTTGATTAATTGTTTCATACAAGCATACGATATATTAACCCTTTAATATATGGTAGTTAACTATATATTATATATAGTACAAGGTGACACATTAATATGTCTATATACTCTAGATATAGACTATATAGTAAGATTAATTGCATTAATAAAGTTGCATAATGTTATTGCTTATGTGACATGATGTGTGTGGGTAAAAGTTAATGTATACCCTATTAACATATAGTAAGTTCAATTGTTAATTAATATTGATTTCTATAAGTTATTATAATAGTAATAATAACTGTTATGACAATGAGTAATAATAATACCCAATTGAATTATAGTTGGTATTAAGAAAAATGTACATGGATTATATGTTGATATACCTATGTGTACCCCTACTTGCTGCATTGTATTTAGAAGTGACATTGTGACTTAAGTATATATATATAACTTTAGTGTGTTGTATTCAAATTGCTGAGATTAGTAGCATTGTCCCATAATGAGTGACCATTCCCTTCCTCACGTGAACACTCAAGAGGCTAGCCTACTCTATTCTCTCTTCTCAATCTCAGCAAAGAGTAGCAAATGATCACAAGGGGAGTGGGCATAACTATATTTTTCAACAACTCTACCAAACCTTAATTACCCATCAAATTCTCATTCCTTCCATTGGTTTGATTTGGAAGACAATAGCATTGTCTGTATATTGAATCCTCTATAAATAAGCTCTTCTTCTTCTATATTGCAATTGCTGAGATATTGGTAAGTAGAGCAATTTTATTGAGAGAATGAGAGATATCAGCAAGTTTAGTTTCCATTACAGAGGTATAATCAATTGCATTCAAGTTCTTTTATTCTCTATAATAATTCTAAATTCTTGATTTTGAATTAAGCATGGTTTAATTGATTAAAGTATGCTTATTAGATGCTATACTAGTTTACTACCATATTAGAAATGTATTGCATGATGGCTGGAACGAAATTTGTATGAAATTTTGTGAGTTGGGCTAGAAACTGCCGAAGCAGCCTACGTCTGTGTCTGGAGTGCAATCGGCGCAGCTGCACCAGTTTTGAACTGGCCAGCTGCGCAGGGCCTGCTGCAAAATTTTTGGCTTCTTTTTGATTTATGTTCAGACTATCATGTAATGTTTTGTTGGAGCAAGTATGTGAACTGAATTCATGTGCATCTGTGAGTAGTTTGGCGTAGCATAAGGCATGTGGCCATGTTAGCACATATATTAGGGTGGGAAAACATATGATTTAAAAGAAAACTTACAATTTCAAATATGAATTTAGAAATTTCTGAAGTAAACTTGTTATGAACCTAACGAATATGTGTATTCTGATATTATGAGCATGATAGTAGGGTTATATTAACTTGAAATGCATGTTTAAAATGTTAAACACATTAGCATACGAGATTGATGGATTTAAAGGTTTTCAAAGGAGAACCTTAAGAACTTTGAAAACAAACTTGACCAAGACTTGAGTCTCTTAGATTCTGACCATTTGAATAGGTTTATATGGTGTGGATATGTGTTTCTAATGCATATGAAATATATATCGAGATGCCTTGCATGTACTATGATGCCTTTGTTGACTTAGGGCAATTTTCAAAGAACACTTAGAAATTCGAAGCTACTGTCATTGATCAATACGTGAGATACGTTCTAAGAATGCAAGCATGTATATTAGGATCTCATTATGCCTATAGACTTGTTGACATGTGTGTCATTTTAATTAAACATAGTTTTCACATATACATCCATATTCATGAAAAGGAATTTCTATGGTATGAATTATGTGCATTATAGTATACATGTGTAGTATACTCACGAGTATGCATGTTAAATATTGTATAGTCTCGATAGGTGATATTATGACTTTAATAGTTGGCCCTTGAGACATAAAATTGATTAACTTAATGTTTACCGGCATTGAACATTATAACCTTAAGATATGAACAGAACCTTGCAATGTATGTTTCTTAAACTGTATTGCATGATTAAATTTAAGTGCTATGTGTTCAAGTCTATATTGACGCATAGGAACTAGTTAATCTAAAGTTATTAAATCTAAGACAAGATTAGATTGACTTACGTGAACTATATGCTAGAATTATATGATAAGTAGATTCTTGTATGCACGAACTTATATTAGTCTACCCATATTAATTGAAAGGCCGACTTATTAACGTTAGGTCGTTTCGACGCAAGTTAATTAAATCTAAAATTTAATCGTAGCTGAGCAAACAGGAAAGTATTCGAACCCTACTTTTATTGTGTTGCACGTATTCTAAATTCTTACACTACCTTATTCAATGAATCGTGTAAGCGAGTTTCTTAACTTCACTTGATTTGAATGCAAATTTCCTTACACTCTTTATTGTGCAAGTTCCTATCCTTCTCATATTGTATTGAGCAGGTTATTATCGTATTGACGGTTAATTATTTAAAGCTTGAACTTTATTTCCAAACATGCTATTAGGTGATTTAATTACTTTACAATTATTCCACATCGATATTGTTGTTATTCGCACTTGGTGCACTTGAGTTCGTACAGTCTTGGACTTGTACATCATTTAAAGTTCTACAATTCTTGAACTATGTCAGATAGAGTCTGAACCATTGTTCGGTCAGACAATTGTATAAAATTTTGTAAAAGCTATCCAAACCAATTGATGGTAAGGATTCTTAAACTGAAAGAACACCCCTTATATATAAAAGAGAGTACCCCAGGTATCTAGTATAAAGATACAAACAGCAGAGTTGAATGTTATGCATATACATGGCGTACGCGAGGCTGATCACCTCAAGTACTTATTCTGTAGCCAGTAACCAAAGGGTCAATCAGCTATTGATTCCGTTGGAGTTTTATAGTTCGAAGTCTACTTGACTATCAGTTATTCTAAAAGCAATTATTATTCTTGCTTTCGATATTCATATTGTTGAATTCATTGTCAGATATTTTCTATTCATCATGATATATCCTTTATTGTTGTATTTAAACTTGCTGAGCAAACTTGTTGCCCATTCTTGCTATATCATGACTTATATTGCAGTTAAGCCCGAGACTTTAGGGAAGGATAAGGGTAAAGGGAAGATGTAGGATTAGTTTGCAAGGAGCAGACTTTATCTTTATGTTTAATTAAATTACTGTTATGTAATATGAACCCTAATTACTATTCTAGGGTAATGTTTATATGTTTGTAGTTAAGGTTGTCGAATCTTGGGACTAGTAACACCTTTTGAATGAACGACGTACGTTTATTATATTCCGCATTTAGTTATCGTATATTGTTTAGAGGTGGATGTTTGTATTGTATCGTGACGACCGGACCGGGGTCAGAGGACCCGGATTCGGGGGTGTGACAGTCTACAATACTCTATGTTATGCATAACCACAGTAATATTCACGCATGTGTTGGGACTTCCAATAATAAACACTCCCCTTACCATAAGGGTTGTTCAACTTAGTTTTCAAGATTTCCGCACCAATAAAAATATTTGGACAATTTTTATAAACATGCATATAGTCTGGCCGAATCGAGTGGCATAGACACTTTCACAATATTCAAGAACAATACCAAGTTCAATATGAATAATAGCTTTCACGAGAGTTCAAACATACTAGCTCAAATGAACGGTTAAGCTAACTTGCATTCAAAGAGGTAAGGTTGAGATACTTGCTTACAATATCTGTCGAATAAAGTAATGCAAGGGTTTAGGATACTTGCACTATAAATGAGTGTAAGTCAGGAAACTTGCACAATCATAGATTTCCCTGCATAAAGTAAATGCGTTGGTTAGGATACTTGCCTTAAGCGTAGTTTATCCAAGTAAAGCCTAATATTGCTTCAAAGAATTATGCTATCCTATTAACATATATATATACACACTTTATTTATACACATCGGATTCACATACTTGACATGTAAATTGAGCACATACATCAAGTTCTATCTTAGCTACACAATCAAATTGTATAACTATATATTAACAAACCACATAGTTTAATAATCAACTATAGTCCTTACTTGTAATTATCATAGAAAATCATACTTGAATAGTTTACGTCGTGTCCAACTATGTGAGTGTTCATATAGATCATGCGTAGCGATATAAAGAATACTAGCATGCAACCCTATAAGTTCAGAATACAACCATACAACGTGTATGAAACTTAGTTTGCAAACATATCCGAGTTAGTCTTTAACAGTCATTTTAAACCAAGCCAAAGCAATCTAGTTCATATAGGCAATTTCAAATCATATCTCACACCTAGTTAAGTTACGAGCATATGCTAGCAAGTTCGGACTTAAATAACATATGCTTCGTCAAGGGTTGTTTTCAAAATCATGAGTTCTCTTTTTCTGTTAAGTAAACTATGGAAACATGTATTGCACAAGAGGGACTCCATAAATCATGTTACATTTACTTAGTATGAATTATAATTTCACTGCTCTCGGACTGGACAAATAGATAGT
This sequence comes from Panax stipuleanatus, assembly GCA_020205555.1. Lineage (NCBI taxonomy): Eukaryota > Viridiplantae > Streptophyta > Magnoliopsida > Apiales > Araliaceae > Panax > Panax stipuleanatus. The sequence continues at coordinate 80,695,175 of CM035119.1, forward strand.
TATTTGTGGGCCTGTCTGCACAGCGGCGCTGCGGCACAGCAACAACAGCAGCAAGCTGGCGCTGCGGCTCTGGAGGCGTTGTGGCGCTGACACAATACCTGGAATCGGTATTGCGGCGTGGGGACGCTGGGACTGAGGCACTGTGGCGCTGCAGCGTGCATATAATGCTGCGCATCGGCGCTGCGGCGCCGCGATGCAGACTCAATTCCTGCAGTTCACGCTGCAACCAAAACCGACCCAAAACTTCCCATTTCATCGATTTCAACATACCCATATACTATTAGACTAACCTCTTTATCTTACTAACACATATATATATATATATATGCTTATATAACAGTCAATCGCCATTTATCAATTCCCAAATTCAGGAACTCCAACTAAATTCAAAAATTTAATGTTTTTACAGAAATTGCAGTGGAAATGGAAATGAAAGACAAGAAAGCTATATAGTGGTTCCATCATGTATATATGTTCATATAACAACAATATAAGGGTTCTACAACCCAAACACAATCTAATTTGGTATAATCAAGAAATGAGATTTTTGTAGAAAACGAAAATGAAGAACAAGAAGAGGGATTATACCTCTGTAATACGAATTAAGAACTTGCTGCTAAGGAATTCTCTACTCTTCAGACTACTAACACTGATATATAAATGCTCTCAATTTATCTTAACCAAAATCTCAGCAAGTGAGTTTGTGAGGGAGAGAGTTCAATTTATAGAGGAATTCATACCCAGACAATACAATTGTCCATCAAATTGAACCAACGGGATTTGTGAATTGCATAGGGGTTAAGGATTAGTAGGTAGATTATTATATGATTTCTATATATAATATAGTCACATAGATGTTGTATTACACTATATAATATAGTTGACTATTATACGTTACACTTTTAATATTGCACGCTTGCACATATGAATTAATGAATTCATTATCTTATTAATTAACAATAATATTACTTAATCCCTTCCTCGTAATTATTAATAACACTTAATTAATAATCATAGGATTAATTATCACACGACTATAGATCTTATTATATTTATGAACACGTTGCTTATTATTATTATATTATTTGCAATAATAATCATCCCTATATCATCAATTAATTATCATTAATATTCTATAACAATTAATTAATATTCTACGATAACAATTAACAACAATTTGCAATTAATTAATTGTTCACTTAATAAATCCTTCGTCAATTAATATATCTCATCACTGTGCCACACAAGGCTTTCAACGAGTTTATCGCAACTCTATATATTCTCAATTATTATAATCATTCAATTTAATATAATTGAGTTAAGTCACAATTCATTTGTATTTAAATAAATATTCATTTCTATTAATATATTCATTTAATAATATTAGGAAAATCTCGGGTATTACATCCTCCCCCCCCCCCCTTATAAAAATTTCGTCCCGAAATTGTTACAAGTTTACACAAATAGATGGGGATAGTCCCTCATCATCCTATCTTCTAACTCCCACGTTGCCTCCTCGACATCGTGGTTACGCCAAAGTACTTTACAAAAGATATAATTTTATTTCTCAATGTCTGCTCTGTCCTATCTAATATCTGGACATGAATCTCTTCATATGCCAAGTTCTTCTCCACTTGAATGGGCTCATAAGAAATCACGTGCTTGTAGTCGGCCTTGTATGGTCGCAACACAGAAATGTGGAACACGTTGTGGATGTACTCCAACTCGGGTGGGAACGCAACTTTATATGCCACTTCGTCCCACTCGCTTTAGTATCTCGAACGGTCCTATGAATCTTGGACTCAATTTCCCTTTCTTACCGAAATGGATATTCCCCTTTCATGGAGATACCTTCAAGAACACGAAACTGCCAACTTTGAAGTCTTGGTCCTGTCGATGCAAATCTGCGTACTTTTTTTGACGATCTTGAGCTGCTACTAGTCTTGCTCTTATCACCGTCACCACGTCGGCGGATTGTTGAACTAACTCTGGTCCGAGTATTTGTAGCTCTTCGACTTCATCCCAACATAGTGGCGTTCTGCACTTTCTTCCGTACAGAGCTTTGTACGGTGGCATGCCGATACTCGCATGGTAATTATTATTATACGCAAATTTAACTAAGGGTAGGTGGTCGTCCCAATTTCCCTTGAAATCCATCACGCAAGTTCTAAGCATGTCCTCTAGCGTTTGTATAGTTCGCTCACTTTGTCCATCTGTCTGAGGATGATAAGCAGTACTCAACCACAACTGTGTTCCCATTCTTTCTTGCAAACTCTTCCAAAAATTTGACATGAAGCGCGGATCTCGATCAGAGATAATTGACACTGGCACTCCATGTCGTGAAACAATCTCCTTTACGTATAGGCTTGCTAACTGATTCAAACTGTAGCGAATCTTGATTGGTAGAAAATGTGCGGTCTTCGTAAGTTGATCCACAATAACCCAAATGGCATCATAACCTTTCTGCGTAACTGGAAGTCCTACCACGAAGTCCATTGTAATATGCTCCCATTTCCACTCTGGTATTTCTAACGGTTGTAGTGAACCACTCGGCCGTTGATGCTCTACTTTAACGCATTGGAAAGTTAAACATCTACTGACGCACTCTGCAACCTCTCGTTTCAAATTGGGCCACCAAAAATGTTGCCTCAAATCTAGGTACATCTTCGTGCCTCCCGGGTGAAAGGAATACGTCGTATTGTGTGCCTCGTGCAAAATCTCTTCCCTTAGCTCGGTTACCGCTGGTACCCATACTCTTTTTTCAAATCTAAAAATACCGTCTTTATCTATTAGGAATTTCTCTTCCTCATTTTCTGTGATCCTTTTTCTGATCTTCTCACATTCTTCATCTTTCCCATGTGCTTCCTTTACCCTATCCAACAATGTCGGATGAGCTTCCATTACAAACAACTTCTCTTCAGACTTTCCTGGTCCTTTCACTTCTATCTCCACTTTCTCCATCTCTCTTATCAACTCTTCTTGAGTCGTCAAATGAAATAATTTTTCCCTTCCTTTCCTACTTAGAGCGTCGGCAACCACATTTTCCTTCCCCGAGTGATAAAGAATATCGCAGTCATAGTCCTTGATTAATTCTAACCACCTTCTCTGTCGCATGTTCAACTCCTTCTGTGTGAAGATATATTTCAGACTCTTGTGGTCCGTGTATATCTCACATTTCTCCCCGTACAAATAATGCCTCCAATAATATGAATAAAGGATATATCATGATGAATAGAAAATATATCCTTTAAATACATCAATAAATACATCAATAAAGGATATATCATGATGAATAGAAAATATCTGATAATGAATTCAATAATATGAATATCGGAAGCAAGAATAAAGATTACTTTTAGAATAACTGATAGTCAGGTAGACTTTGAACTATAAAACTCCAATGGAATCAATAGCTGATTGACCCTTTGGTTACTGGCTACAGAATAAGTACTTGAGGGGATCAGCCTCGCGTACGCCATGTATATGCATAACAGTCAACTCTGCTATTTATATCTTTATACTAGATTCCTGAGGTACTCCCCTATATATAAGGGGTGTTCTTTTTAGTCTAAGAATCCATACCATTAATTGGTCTGGATAGCTTTTATAAAACTTCATACAATTGTCTTACCGAACAAGGGTTCAGACTCTATCTGACGCAGTTCAAGAATTATAGAACTTTAAATAAGGTACAAGTTCAAGACTGTACGAACTCAAGTGCACCAAGTGTGAATATCAATAAAATCGATGTGGAATAATTATAAAAAAATTAAACCACCTAATAGCATGCTTGGAAATAAGATTCAAGCTTAAATAAAATAACTTGCAATACAATAATAACCTGCTCAATACAATATGAGAAGGATAAGAAACTTGCACAATAAAGAATGAGTTTCAGAAAACTTGCACAAATAACGAGTGTAAGTCAGAGAACTTGCACAACCAAAGAGTGAAGTTCGTGAACTTGCCTGTTTGCTCAGCTACAAATAATTCTAGCTCTACTTAAATAGCGTTGAAACGACCTAACATTAGCAAGTCGGTCTTTCAATTAGTATGTGTAAACTAATATAAGTTCATGCATACAAGAATCTACTTATCATATAATTCTAGCACATAGTTCACGTAAGTCAATCTAATCATGTCTTAGATTTAATAATTCCCGAATATCTAGTTTCTATGTATCAACATAGGCTTGAACACATAGCACTACAAGTTACGGATATAAAAAAAACACACATGTTTATAAGTTTTATAAACTCGAGTTCGAATCTGGCATGCTTATTCCAATTCAATTCAAAATCATACGTCTTCATGCTGGTAATTTACATACCTTAAGCTAATCAATTTCATGTTACGAGAGTTAACTACATAGTCATATTACCACATAACGAGGCTAAATAATGTTTAAGTAGTCATGCTTGTGTGTATACTACTCGTGTATACCTTAATCTACATAGTTCATATTTTATAAATTTTCTCTTCATGAATATGTGTGCATAGGTGAAAACTATGTTTAACCAAAATGGCACTCATGTCAACATGCCTATAGGCATGATGAACTCTAATATACATGCTTGTATGATCATTATATAATTCACATTGTAATTGATGATAAAATCTTTGACGTTCTAAACTTTTCATTAAAAATCACACTAAGTCAATAAAAGCATCATAGTACATGCAAGGCATCTCGATATATATTTCATATGCATTAGAAACACATATTTAAACCACATAACGTTCTCATATGGTCAGAATCTAAAAGATATTAATCTTGGTCAAGTTCATTTTTAAAAGTCTTAAGTTTCTTATCTTGAAAACCTCTTGAATCATTAAACCAAGTACGCTAGTGTATGACTAACACTTTAAACATGCTCTTCATGTCAATATAAACCATACTATCAAGTTCATAAAATCAGAATACACATGGTACTCATATGTTCATGACAAGTTCACTTTAACAAATCCTAAGTTCATTTATAAAACTATAAAGCTTTACGTCTCTTAACACATACCAACATGGCCATGAACATACATGTAGTATCAACTACCACGAGTTAATATTAGTTTTAATGCTTGTTCAAAGTGATATCCTAGGTTAACACATATCAGGCCTTAACAGCATAAACACGGCGCAGCTGCGCCGGTGTCTGGCCAAAGATAGAACCTGAACTGCTTCGGCAGTTTAATAACCCAACACAAAAAATTCTTATGAAATTCGTTCCAGCTATAATGTAATACAGTTCTATTATACTTGTAAGTTAACATAGCAACTAATAAGCAATTCCAAATCATCTTATCGTACAATTCATGCTTAATCAAAGAATCAAGAACTTAAAATGAAGAACAAGAATGTAAATTAATATACCTCTGCTATTATGGACTTGTTTCTAAACAATTGCTACAATGCTACTATACTAACTCCTTCTTAACTCTAATGAAATACTCAGCAAATGAAAGTAAGAGGAGAAGAGTTGATATTTATAGGCAATTCAATACACAGACATTTCAATTCTCCATTAGAACAAATCAAAGGAATAATTGTTTGTACAATGGTTAAGGAATGGTAGGTGAGTAGTTGGTGGATTCAATCATGAATCCCACATCTCCTACAATCACGAGCTAGCTTGTGAAGAAATTGAGAAGAAGTAGAGTAGCTAGTAGCTCATTGTTTGTTCACGTGAAGAAGGAATTGAGGGTGGGCTCGTATTATGGGACAAGACCAATAACCCAGCAACTAGCAATTGTATATGTATGCTCAACACTTAGCTTATACACTTGAGCATATAATATACATACGTAGGTTAGATGATATAGGTATACATTCGATCCTATATATCTTAGGTTATATATATATATATATATACACATTCATTTTATATAGCTTGGGTTATGAATTATAAATGCAATTTCTCATTACAATGAATCAAATAAGGGTACATATCTATATCAACATGTACTCCATGTATATTTTAATAGTACCGAATGTAAAGCAATTGGGTATTATTATTACTTATCATGATAACTGTTATTATAATAATTATAATAACTTATTGAAAGCATTATCAATTAATAATGTTTATTGATATTAATATAAGGTAATAGGGTATACTTTAAGGTCACATCATGTTACATAAGCAAAATATTATGTAACTTACATAATGCCATTAATCTTACTATATATAATACATTGCCACATTAATGTGCCACATTGCACTTTATATAATATGAAGGTAACCACCATATATTACAAGGTTTAATATATCGCATGCTTGTATAAAACAATTAATCAATGTAAATATAATCTTATTATACTTATTAATCCTTTGCTCCTAACTTTACTGTTTATTCACAACAATAATAAATTCATACGTTATCGATTATTACCCAACATATTAATTAATCAATCACATTTAAATCTCTACACTGTATTCAAGTAATTGAATATTTAATTACTAATCATCTTATCAATTCTCTGATATTAAGGTTTTAGGGTTAGTCCACTAATTTAAATAAACCATTAGTGACTTCCTTTAATCATTTAATAAATTCACATAACCACATAAGGTTTAAATCAGTTCACAAAACTAACTCATTAAAATTTAAATCATATATTAAATTATTAAGGAGTTTAAAATTCTCAGTCATTACATCCCTCCCCCCTTATAACAATTCCGTCCTCGGAATTGTAAAAATAAGGTTACTCAAATAAAAACGAATAATTCGCTTTCATCTTCTCTTCTAATTCTCACGTAGCTTCTTCGACTGCGTGATTCCTCCAAAGAACCTTAACGGAATGGATGATCTTATTCCTCAGCTTTTGTTCCTTCCTATCTAGTATCTGGACAGGAACTTCCTTGTGCGATAAGTCTTTCTCGACTTGGATCGGTTCATAGGAGATAACGTGCTTGTAGTCTGGTTTATACAGCCGCAACACTGACACATGAAACACGTTGTGAATGTGCTCAAGTTCAGGAGGCAATGCTACCTCGTACGCCACTTCACCGACTTGCCTCAGAATCTCGAACGGTCCTATGATCCTAGGGCTTAATTTACCCTTCTTCCCAAAATGAATCTTTCCTTTCCAGGGAGATACTTTCAAGAATGCATAGCTTCCTAATTCAAAATCTTTCTTCTTGTGATGTAAGTCCGCATACTTCATCTGGCGATCTTGAGCCGCTACCAGTCGGGCTTTTATCATCTTGATAATCTCTATAGTCTGTTGTACCAATTTCGGTCCCAACAGTCGACGTTCACCTACTTCGTCCCAGCATAAGGGCGTTCGGCATTTTCTCCCATATAACGCTTCGTACAGTGGCATTCCGATACTAGCGTGATAACTATTGTTGTAAGCGAACTCTACTAATGGAAGGTGATCCTCCCAACTACCCTTGAAGTCCATCACACAAGCTCGGAGCTTGTCTTCAAGTGTTTGAATCGTTCTCTCGCTCTGCCCATGTGACGCCCCCAAATCTAGGACCGCCACTTGGTCTCTCGAATTCGGTTCGTCACGTGCTCATGGTAATACATCATAATAATAATACGACCAAATGTCACATCGCACAGCGGAATAACACACAACTAATACCGAATAAATTATATTTAAATAATATAATTATTTACGTCCTAAGGTCTCGTAACTTAAACAGTGATTACATAGCTTAGAGATATCTTAAGCACAAATAACCTTAACTACTACATAATATCATAAGTTTTTTTATTACAATCATAAGTCCTACATAATTTAAGCTACTCAGTAGCCTTTCCCTTGCTCTTATCTGTGCCCGAAGGTCCGCACTACTAGGCTTTAACTGAAATGTTTTTAGGAAAAGCAAGAATGAGCACAAATTACCCAGCAAGTAATATACAATAAGGGTGAGTAATATAATTCTCAATTCTCGAAAGGTTATAGCAAGGTTTGATAGTTCAAGGATAACAAGAATATCAACAGTTTTCAATAACAGTCGCTAAGGACAGAATAATATCAATGTGATTCAATAATAAATCAATTCAAGATTTCAGGATAACTGAATACTGAGCAGTCACTAAGGACTATGAACTTATACTAGAATTAACAGTATTAAACTAAAAATCCAACAAAAATAGGTACAACAAGTGATCAGCCTAAAGTACCATCGTTATGCATAACAATCAATCATACTCAAGTGCGCGCGTCGGTTCTCCGACAGTTATATTTTGTTCTTCTCAGTCAAATACAAGATCCCGCACCAATCAATTAGTTTGGGTCGCTTTTCAATAATATAAGTCTAGCCGAATCAAATGGCATAGACACTTTCACAATATTCAAGAACAATACTAAGTTCATCATGAATAATAGCTTTAACGAAATAAGAGTTCAAGTATACTAATTTAATTCAAATGAGTAAGTAAAGAAACTAGCTCGCAATATACAATGATAAAATACTTGCATAAAGTAAATGCGTCGGTTAGGATACTTGCACCGTAAAAGAGTGTAACTTAGAAAACTTGCATCAAAGAGATAAGGTTTAGATACTTGTTTACGATATCCGTTGAATAAAGTAATGCAAGGGTTTAGGATACTTGCCTTTAGCGTAGTTTATCCACGTTAAGTAATCAACACTTTTGAATCCTATTTATAGTGTATTATAAATATAGGATGTCCATTAGCTAACACATTTGTTATTTAAGCTTGATACGATTCAAGTATACACGTACGGTACAAAATCAGTTTATATGTCTATCACGAAATCAAATACCTAGTTACTCCATAAGCAATTTCACAATGCTCAAGATTAAGACCTTTTTATCCATGGACTTTCATTATATAAGTTAAACACTATCTTATTACTTAATCATCACATATATACACATATCAGTAGCGTGTAAACCATTTCTAGCAATGTAGGCATCATATAAGCTATCTGTCCAAAATCAGATCAACAACTGACTCAATTCTGATTCCAGACTGGCGCAGCTGCGCCATGGCTAAGCCTAGGGCCGGAGCAGCTGCGCAGCCCTCTGGCCAAGCCAAGGCTGAGATGTGCCTTATGGTTTCTGTCCGGTCATGCAAGCTAACATTCACACCAGGTATATTAACATGTTAAAGGTCCGTTCGTGTTTTCCCAAGGCAATCTAGGTTCCACTTTCCATGACATGGTTCTAGACTTACATCTTAAACAATTCAAGTCCTTACAACATCATGAAATCATGTAAGCTATCATGCTTGTTAATTTTAAACATACGAGGTGATCATATAACTTGATTTAGGCATGCTTGCAAGTAGTTATATACATGTTACAACTTAGTTCATGCTTCACTTGTGCCTAACTTTCTTTCATGGCTTCTATCATGGTAGATATTATGTTTGATACGTTAGTGAGTTTAAAGGGTATTATCCAATCATGTCCAAAGTTATCAGAATTTAAAACTCCATGAATCATGTTAAAGTGCACGTTCAAAACTTATACTTTCACTAGTAAAGTTCATTTAACGCGATCAACATACTCATGCTACCTTATGAAACATGTATACATCTATGAACATGTTTTTCATGCCTTCATAGATCATAATAATATGCTTGCAAGGTCAGAATACCATCGTAAGTCATATATGTTTAAAGTTCAATTATAAACCTTATGTTCACTTCGGAAACTTTAACCGTTCGTTAATCATGCATGTAATCATAGAAGAACATGCTCATATTAGGTCTACATACCCCTCTATACAAGTTATTCATGCTAATATGCCTTTCCTAAGTCATAGCGTCCAAGCATGCTTAACAGATTAACAGAACTCAAACAAAACTAGAACAGGCTTCCTGCGCAGCTGCGCTGCGCCTGGGTATAAACCCGGCGCAACTGCGCTATAACAACCCCAAAATTCATACAATATAATTCTCATCCTCGATCATTAGCAATACATCTTTAATCTATCTTTACGTCATTATTCGATATTAAAATCACTAAAAATGTGGAATATTTAAAAATTTTATAAACTTTCTTTCTATATTGCCCTGAATCGCAACCTTAACATTACAAATATTTGATTCAATTCTATTACATGAATCGCTACAACGAAGGGACTATACAAAGTCTTACATCACTAAGCAATATCCATTATACGTCGGATAGCTCAACTTACAACTTAACAATTAAGTTACAATGAAAACATCAACTACAATTTGAAATTTAACAAAATTAATATTCTTTAACATTGATCTCTATAAATCACTTAACACGTATCTTTACCTTGCATCCTTGACCTGTAAAAATGATTATTTGCAAGAGTGAGCTCGACAGCTCAGCAAGATCTAACAGTTTTCATGCATCACATAGCACATAATTAACATGCTCAATATTAAAGTAACATGGCATACATGCTTTAATCACATAACAAATATAAAGATTGAGTTCCTTACTCAATCAACATTATTAAATCAATCAATGTAGTCATAAATTGACTTTAACATTTCATGCTTGCAACATATACAACATAGCATACTCTTTGCAATACAATTTAAAACAGTTCATAATATCATCAAGTTCACATAGAAAATAGGAACCGAAAGACTTGCCTGGCTCGTAGATTACCAATTACCGAAAAATAGCTTAATATAATCTGCTTCATGATCCTACATAACGTATTACCATACGCATCAATTATTAGTCACCTAGCAATGCTTATCAAATGTCTAAGTAAATAATAGTTTATACTTTCTAATTCTCTTCTATTTACTCGTTTGACACTCGCTGTCAAACCTTATATATAATTAACAATATCAGTTAATTATCACAGAGCTAATCCTAATATTTAGTTATCCACTTTAGGTTAACTCATTCCTCTTTAACTCATAAGTTAATAATTAATTACCACATAATTAATCACATCACATAGTCATTTTAAATTTCTCATGATTAATCAACTAATAATTACATACTCATTTTAAATTATAATTAAACAAATTATGATTTGAACATCCACTTTAATCAAACTACAATTAAACAATCATAATTTATAATGAATCAACTACATCATGCATTAAATCATAATTTAAACATACTTAACTTAACCCATTACTTAGATTATAAATACTCAATTTTTATTCATGCCCTCATTAAATTATAATTATATAATTTATAATTTAAATTACACTTTTACCTTGATTATAATTATTCCAAATTATAATCACATATTAAGTTATAATTAAACAAATTATAACTTATAATCAATTAAACTATATCATGCATTATAATTACACAAATTATAATTAATCATGCAATTATCAATTTATAATCCATAATTAAACATGCATTTATTAAATTATAATTACATAAATTATAATTTAAATTAACATCTAATTTATTAAAATAAATCAACTAATATTCATTATAATTTAACAAAAATTATAATTTAATTTAAACATTTACTCTTGATTATAATTATACAAATTATAATTAACCAATTCACCATTAAACAATAATTCAATTAATACTTTAAGGTTTTCAAAACCTCTTTTCTTTTACAATTACCAAATTGTCAAATTCATGTTATCAACATGCTATTGCAACTTAAATATATGATCATTATTCTAGCAACAATGTAACTTAGTCATAAAAATAAACTGCATACTTAAATAAAACTCACTGCCTCTGCCTAGGACACGGCGCAGCTGCGCAGGCGACTAGCCTGAGAAAACCCAGTGGCGCAGCTGCGCTGCTTCTGGCTGTGCTCCCGGCGCAGCTACGCAGGTACGCAGACAGAAGCAGGCAATGCAGCCTCCCTGTTTCACCGATTAAACCCAACATGCCATCAAACGGCAATAACAAGCTACTAGAACAATGTATAGCATATACTTGACACAATACACTCATATAACATATCTCCAAACACAAAAACATTTAAACAACAATAATGAAGAGTTTTAGAAATCAAATTTGATATTTTCATAAAACTTATATATTTTATAAAACCATTCACTGTAAATCACTTTCTCAAGCAATTTAACTCTATATACATGCATTATATACGTAATTGAAGATAGCATCAAACAAATTCTTAATAAACATATTAATATATATCAATTTCATCAATTTCTTCAAACTAAAATCAACCATAATACCTAAAACTCATATGAACTCATATGAACATAACTTTTCTATTAAAACATGTTTCTACAATCAATTTGATTTCTGAAAATCATTGTTTATGGCATCTAATTAAATTTATAAACAGTATATTAACAAAATTCCAACATATATTTAACAAAATTTCTAACTTTCATGAAAAACGTTTTTACAGAGAAGTTCCACTACATAAAACACATTATTAAAACTAAATTTAGAAGTTATACCCTTTGATTATACTTAGGAGAAGAAGATAATGGCTTAGCGAGAATTCTTTCAAGGTCTCTTTCCTCTTTCTTTCTCTTCTTCTTCCCTTCTTCTCTTTTCACTCCATCTTTCTCTGTGTTTTCTCTCTAACACAGACTAACCTTTGTTTTGTTCTTTTAACTAACGTATATACAAAATATACATACAACATATATACATAATATGTAACTTATAATATTAATGTATATAATAAATCCTATACTAATTACAATTAAAATAGAGGTTACACCTTTGAAAAAAATTTTAAAAGCCCTAAGGCTTGTTTGGCAAAACAAGTTATTTTAAAAACAGATTTTTAGTAGTTAAGGTCATGTTTGGGTAAAACAGTTTTAAAACAAAAGTAAGGGCCTTGTTTGGAAAAAAATCATTTAAAAACTCTTTTCTTTATTTTAATAAATCCTTTTAACACATACTTTAATGCTACTCTTTAATTAATTAAATCTTAACAATCTAATTTAATTAATTAAAAGTCTAACATCAATTAAGCACATAAAATTGTCACAGAATTACAATTAATTGCTAATTATAATTGCATGTAACACTCATCACATTACTCATCTAATTTAATTATCTCAATTAAATTAGAACTATAACATAAAATCATTATATCAATTAAATACTAAATATTCATTTAATTAATATACTACACTTAATTACATTACTCCATAATAATCACATAATTATTTATTTAACTCAATAAATAATTCAATTAAAATATTTATTTACTCCAATAAATATTAACATTAATATTTAAATTATCTTCACATAGATTCACATATTTCACCATATATGACATCTATTCACATACTTAAACTCAAAATATCAGATAATAAGAATTTTATTTATTAAATTCTCATTTATAAATTCTAAAAATCTGGGATGTCACATTCTTCCCTCCTTATAAAGATTCCGTCCTCGGAATCACCGAAACCCTACCTTACTCAAGTTTTCACAAAAATCTCTTTCACAATTTTATTGTTGAATAACTTTAACTCATTATCATAACGACATTTATATAAACTACACATATATCTCTACTAAATTCACATCTTCAACAAGGTTAAGGTTTTATTACTTAACCTTCATTCAAACACAATCGTATATCAAATATAATATATTTTTTTTAACTCATTCCTTCCCTTACTAAAGATCATTACCATATATTCTACTCGTAGAATTAATATACTATATAATTCACTATCTATAATTATTCGGGTTATCACATTCACCCCTTCTTCTAAGAATTTCGTCCTCGAAATTCAAGTTTATCAATCTATATATATCATTCTATCAAAATAGATTTTTACGTTAATCTCTATTCACTGGATTAAAGCGTTCAACAACTACTTCTTTCTAAGCAATATCCTTCTCGCTACATTCTCCTTCAGAATAATAAGAATCTTCCACAATTGCTCAATAATTGGGAAGCGATATAAACAACTCAGGAATTTAAAAGATTCCAAATCATACTGAGTGGTCGCAAGACCTTGAACTTATTTTTAGGTTTATTAGTGCTTCACCCCCTGTACTTCACACTATAAAACCGCACCGGTACTCTAGATGGCCAGCCTATCGCACCCCTACGTCGGGCCCAAACGTAGTACATCGTAACGACTATATGCGTTACACTCGGAACTATTGTCTCCGATAACATGTCCCCTTTTATAGGGTTGTTCACCTCAGCTTCTTAACATCTGAATCCGCACCAAAACAATTTGGTTTGGCATAGTTTGACCAAAAACGCTCGAATTTCATAAACATCTTTCAATATTTGTTTAGCTGAATCAAGTAGCATAGACTTCTAGCAACAATTCGGACATCAATCGAAATATACATATATATATCCTTAACCAACTCAAAATATATATATATTTTTTCGTTTAAAGAAACTAAAAGTAAATAAATCTCTTCTTTTTATATATATATATATATATATATATAGTTTAAGGAAACTAAAATAATAATAAATCTTTTCACAATATCCTGATACCGTATCGTATTACTGATACGTTGAGGATTTCGTCATTACATGACGTCGTCATACTACCTTATACCATAGTGGGCTGACGATCATACGATCACATCCAACACTAGGTTTAACTGCATTGATAACTTCCTCGATTTTTTTTTTGTCTCTACACCATATCAAATGATGTATAGAACACATAAAATATATTTTGAAATTTTTAAAATTACTTTTGTCTAGCTGAAGCAATTAGCACAGACATGTGAATAATAGCACAATTTTTAAAATTCATTGGTTCCATCATTGATCCAATGTTTTTCAAGAAAACAGAAGTGCAACATCAACACGAAGTCAATAAATTTTGAAAAACTAGCAAAGCTAGGAGATTTAGAATATAAAAACTTTCTCCATCAATATAAATCTTTACTCCATCATTACTTAATCATTCAATCAACCTTAAACAACATCAATGCTTTCTATATTATAAACTTTCTATACCCAGTATAGTTCATCGAACTTACCACACTTCGGAAGTTCAGGAACTTGCCACAATAATATGAGTTTAAGAACTTGTCCTAGCAATACGTAGTCAAAGAACTGATCAGAGACTGTCCATATGCTTAGGGGTTCAAAACATACATACGATTATGTGTCACGATCTTACCATAAGTATGTGTTTTAAGAACTCGCCTAACCTTAAGATCATCTAATCAAATCTTAATATCATCTAATCTAATCTCTATTGACTCGAACTATCAAATATAATATGAGAAAAGAATCACCTCCTCGTCATATATATATCGATAGTGCGACACCAACCTTCCAACGATTATCAATATGATAAACCAAGTGTAAGCACAAAACCCTGCCCATACAAAGATTTGTACAACTCAGTCACCACATGAGTCCTCAGTTGAAATCCCACTTAACTCTATCTTACTTATAACTTCTTGCTCTATACTCGATACAGACTTTCTGTATCCCATCATTTATAACTCCTCGTGAGTTAATCTCGTACTATATCATAGTACATTCTCGTTATAGTCTCAACTATAACCATTCAATCATTATAGACCATCTGTCCTTTACAATTTAAAAGATATCACGTCGTGATCTTATTCTATAATCATCTCCCTTATGATTATTCCTTATCTCATTATCGTTTTGTTTTAAAACTTCTTATCTATACTTATATCATATTATACCATGATTTCAGTCATGCTTTTAATCTCATAGACTTCGTCTATTCATCGTTATTCGTTAACTATATTATTATTGGAGTTAGACAACTCCTGATTCTCATCTACATATCTTTCCAAGATTCTTCTTTGAATCTTTTTGTTTATTAAACAACTCTTCCTTTAAGAATTTCTAACTTCGTTCATATAGTTCAATATTTTATTCGAATTTTATTCCTCGTTATCCTCACTTTCTTTTATAACAGTACTAGGACTTCACACATCCTACACTTCCACGTATGTGAAAAGAATCACCTTTTCATTATACGTAACTTAACTTAACTTCTCATTCTCTAAAGTCATAGCCTAAGGTACTCTTACCTAAGGTGTATAACCTATCATCTTTGATACCAACTGTAACGACCCCAAAATTCATACAATATAATTCTCATCCTCGATCATTAGCAATACATCTTTAATCTATCTTTACGTCATTATTCGATATTAAAATCACTAAAAATGCGGAATATTTAAAAATTTTATAAACTTTCTTTCTATATTGCCCTGAATCGCAACCTTAACATTACAAATATTTGATTCAATTCTATTACATGAATCGCTACAACGAAGGGACTATACAAAGTCTTACATCACTAAGCAATATCCATTATACGTCGGATAGCTCAACTTACAACTTAACAATTAAGTTACAATGAAAATATCAACTACAATTTGAAATTTAACAAAATTAATATTCTTTAACATTGATCTCTATAAATCACTTAACACGTATCTTTACCTTGCATCCTTGACCTGCAAAAATGATTATTTGCAAGAGTGAGCTCGACAGCTCAGCAAGATCTAACAGTTTTCATGCATCACATAGCACATAATTAACATGCTCAATATTAAAGTAACATGGCATACATGCTTTAATCACATAACAAATATAAAGATTGAGTTCCTTACTCAATCAACATTATTAAATCAATCAATGTAGTCATAAATTGACTTTAACATTTCATGCTTGCAACATATACAACATAGCATACTCTTTGCAATACAATTTAAAACAGTTCATAATATCATCAAGTTCACATAGAAAATAGGAACCGAAAGACTTGCCTGGCTCGTAGATTACCAATTACCGAAAAATAGCTTAATATAATCTGCTTCATGATCCTACATAACGTATTACCATACGCATCAATTATTAGTCACCTAGCAATGCTTATCAAATGTCTAAGTAAATAATACTTTATACTTTTTAATTCTCTTCTATTTACTCGTTTGACACTCGCTGTCAAACCTTATGTATAATTAACAATATCAGTTAATTATCACAGAGCTAATCCTAATATTTAGTTATCCAATTTAGGTTAACTCATTCCTCTTTAACTCATAAGTTAATAATTAATTACCACATAATTAATCACATCACATAGTCATTTTACATTTCTCATGATTAATCAACTAATAATTACATACTCATTTTAAATTATAATTAAACAAATTATGATTTGAACATCCACTTTAATCAAACTACAATTAAACAATCATAATTTATAATGAATCACCTACATCATGCATTAAATCATAATTTAAGCATACTTAACTTAACCCATTACTTAGATTATAAATACTCAATTTTTATTCATGCCCTCATTAAATTATAATTATATAATTTATAATTTAAATTACACCTTTATCTTGATTATAATTATTCCAAATTATAATCACATTTTAAGTTATAATTAAACAAATTATAACTTATAATCAATTAAACTATATCATGCATTATAATTACGCAAATTATAATTAATCATGCAATTATCAATTTATAATCCATAATTAAACATGCATTTATGAAATTATAATTACATAAATTATAATTTAAATTAACATATAATTGATTAAAATAAATCAACTAATATTCATTATAATTTAACAAAAAATATAATTTAATTTAAACATTTACTCTTGATTATAATTATACAAATTATAATTAACCAATTCACCATTAAACAATAATTCAATTAATACTTTAAGGTTTTCAAAACCTCTTTTCTTTTACAATTACCAAATTATCAAATTCATGTTATCAACATGCTATTGCAACTTAAATATATGATCATTATTCTAGCAACAATGTAACTTAGTCATAAAAATAAACAGCACACTTAAATAAAACTCACTGCCTCTGCCTAGGACACGGCGCAGCTGCGCAGCCATAAGCCTTGACACCGGCGCAGCTGCGCAGGTGACCAGCCTGAGAAAACCCAGTGGCGCAGCTGCGCTGCTTCTGGCTGTGCTCCCGGCGCAGCTGCGCAGGTACGCAGACAGAAGCAGGCAGTGCAGCCTCCCTGTTTCACCGATTAAACCCAACATGCCATCAAACAGCAATAACACGCTACTAGAACAATGTATAGCATATACTTGATACAATACACTCATATAACATATCTCCAAACACAAAAACATTTAAACAACAATAATCAAGAGTTTTAGAAATCAAATTTGATGTTTTCATAAAACTTATATATTTTATAAAACCATTCACTGTAAATCACTTTCTCAAGCAATTTAACTCTGTATACATGCATTATATACGTAATTGAAGATAGCATCAAACAAATTCTTAATAAACATATTAACATATATCAATTTCATCAATTTCTTCAAACTAAAATCAACCATAATACCTAAAACTCATATGAACTCATATGAACATAACTTTTCTATTAAAACATGTTTCTACAATCAATTTGATTTCTGAAAATCATTGTTTATGGCATCTAATTAAATTTATAAACAGTATATTAACAAAATTCCAACATATATTCAACAAAATTACTAACTTTCATGAAAAACGTTTTTACAGAGAAGTTCCACAACATAAAACACATTATTAAAACTAAATTTAGAAGTTATACCCTTTGATTATGCTTAGGAGAAGAAGATAATGGCTTAGCGAGAATTCTTTCAAGGTCTCTTTCCCCTTTCTTTCTCTTCTTCTTCCCTTCTTCTCTTTTCACTCCATCTTTCTCTGTGTTTTCTCTCTAACACAGACTAACCTTTGTTTTGTTCTTTTAACCAACGTATATACAAAATATACATACAACATATATACATAATATGTAACTTATAATATTAATGTATATAATAAATCATATACTAATTACAATTACAATAGAGGTTACACCTTTGATTTTTTTTTAAAGCCCTAAGGCTTGTTTGGCAAAACAAGTTATTTTAAAAACAGATTTTTAGTAGTTAAGGTCATGTTTGGGTAAAACAGTTTTAAAACAAAAGTAAGGGCCTTGTTTGGAAAAAAATCATTTAAAAACTCTTTTCTTTATTTTAATAAATCCTTTTAACACATACTTTAATGCTACTCTTTAATTAATTAAATCTTAACATTCTAATTTAATTAATTAAAAGTCTAACATCAATTAAGCACATAAAATTGTCACATAATTATAATTAATTGCTAATTATAATTGCATGTAACACTCATCACATTACTCATCTAATTTAATTATCTCAATTAAATTAGAACTATAACATAAAATTATTATATCAATTCAATACTAAATATTCATTTAATTAATATACTACACTTAATTACATTACTCCATAATAATCACATAATTATTTATTTAACTCAATAAATAATTCAATTAAAATATTTATTTATTCCAATAAATATTAACATTAATATTTAAATTATCTTCACATAGATTCACATATTTCACCATATATGACACGTATTTACATACTTAAACTCAAAACATCAGATAATAAGAATTTTATTTATTAAATTCTCATTTATAAATTCTAAAAATCTGGGATGTCACATGCGCCGTGTGCAGTTCATGCCAGTGTTCTTCTTGCTTCGGTAGTTAACATCCCAAATCACAGAATTACTTCACGAAAACAGTTCTAAGCAGTCACATTATGGTTTAAACATGTTTATAAGTCTATATAACAACTAACAAACATGTCCTAATCAACTTTAGCATATATGGCAACTATAATCAACAATTAAAATTTTTGACATAAAACCAAATGATGAACCAAGAACGAAGGATTTATACCTCTGTAATGCAATCTCAACTTCTCAGAATACTTAATACTGATATATATATATATATATATATATATATATATATATATATATATATATATATATATACTCTCAATTTCGAACTTAACCAAAATCTCAGCAAATGAAATTGAAGAAACATGACTGCTATTTATAGAAGAATCCTTACACAGACAATGGAATTATATCCCAAATCAAACTAACGGATTATAGGAATGCATGAAGGTTATCAAAGAGTAGGTAATTAGTGGTTGGATTCCATCATTCTAACCACTCCCCATTGCATGATGATTATCCAAGTTGCTGATTTTGAGATGGTAGGGAGTAGCATAGCCTTGAGTATTTCACGTGTGAGGGAGAATGAGGGGTGACCCTTATTATGGGACAAGAGAATGCAGCTTATTCATTGGTCAACATGGGTATTTACAATACTTATGTTTATACATAGTATCTACACTTAGGTTATAGTTTAATGTTATTTCAATGTAGAAAAATGTAATTTGTACATATATAATCCATGTTCATTTTATCATGCCGGTATATTTTACTCGGATATTATTACATTACATTATTTCCTTTGTTATTAAATTCTACAATCAACAATTGATTACAATATATTCATGATATATTATTTTATTGTATGCACACTCACCTTGTCACATAGGCATTATCATGTAGTCATAACATATAGTTTCAACATGTACAATCATACAATATGGTTTAAATATACTTGCATGGTCACACGTAAGTGTTTCTCTACACTATATACTATGGTTGTATTCCATATACTTTATATTATTAATTATTGCATGCTTGTACATAACAATCAATATAATCTTATTATATTAATAACTTACTTATTTGCTTTATTATTCATAATGTCAAATAAATAAATTATTCATCTTATTGATTAATTAACAATAATATTAATTAATCTATTCCTCATCGATTATTAATAACACTTAATTAATAATCATAGGATTAATTATCACATTAACAAATATAATTCCCAGAATATTTATAAACAAGTGGTTTATTATTATTATATTTATAAACACGTTGCGTATTATTATTATATTATTTGCAATAAGAATAATCACGTATTATTAATCAATCACAGTTAATATTCCACAACAATTAATTAATATTCTACGATAACAATTAATTAATATTCTACAATTAACAATTAATATAGATTAATTGTTCGCTTAAATTAATATAATCATTCTTATATTATGTCACTGTGTCACACAAGGCTATCAACGAGTTTATCGCAAACTCCATAAGTTTCTCAATTAATATAATTATTCAATTTTATATAATTGAATTAATTCATCTCATAACACAAAATCATTTATATTAAATAAATTCTCATTCCCATTAATATATTTATTTAATAATATTAAGAAATTCTCGGGTATTACAACCCATCGGTCTGCGGAAGATACGCGGTACTCATTCGTAGTTGTGTCCCCATTCTTTCTTGAAGACTCTTCCAGAAGTTTAACGTGGATTATGGATCTCTATTTGATACAATAGATATCGGCACCCCATGTCTTGAGATAATTTCCTTGACATACAATTTGGCTAACTAGTCCAAACTATACTTAATCTTAATCGGCAAAAAGTGAGCTGACTTAGTAAGACGATCTACAATCACCAATATGGCGTCATGCCCTTTCTGTGTTGCCTGAAGTCCCACCACAAAGCCCATTGTGATGTGCTCCCACTTCCATTCTGGAATCTCTAACAGTTGTAATAACCCGCTTGGTTGTTGGTGCTCTGCCTTGACCATCTGATAAGTTAGACATCTACTTACGCATTCTGCAACCTCTCTCTTCATGTTTGGCCACCAGAAGTGGTGACGCAAATCTTGGTATATCTTCGTGCTTCCTGGGTGTATCGAGTATCTCGTACTGTGTGCTTCTTGCAAAATCTCTTATCTTAGTTCTGGTACTAATGGTACCCAAATTCGTCCTTCGAATCTTAGCAGTCTAGTGTTATCAATCTTATATTTTAATTCACCACTTTCAGCCAATTGCTTCTTGATGTTATCCCAATCTTCGTCCTTCTCTTGTGCCTCTTTAACCTTATCTAATAAAGTCGGGCTCGCTGTCACTGTAAATAATTTCTCATTGGTCTCCATCGGATACTTAAACTCCAAGTCTAGTCGTTCGAAATCCTTCACCAATTCCTCTTGAATGGTCAACTTCAATAACTTCTCTCTCCCTTTTCTGCTCAAGGCATCTGCCACTACATTTGCTTTTCCTGGATGGTACAGAATCTCACAATCATAATCTTTGATTAATTCTAGCCATCGGCGCTGCCTCATGTTTAGCTCCTTCTGCGTGAAGATATACTTCAGACTCTTGTGATCTGTATACATCTCACACTTCTCGCCATACAAATAATGCCTCCAAATCTTCAAAGCAAAAACTACTGCTGCTAATTCCAGGTCATAAGTCGGATAACCCTTCTCATAGTCCTTTAGCTGTAGTGAAGCGTACACAATGACCCTTTCGTGTTGCATTAGTACACAGCCAAGACCTTTGTGTGACGCATCACTACTACAAACCCTCCCGTGTTGTCCGGTAAAGCCAACACAGGTGCTTGACTAAGCCTCTTCTTCAATTCTAGGAAACTCTCCTCACATTTCTCAGTCCAAACAAATTTAATTATTTTTCTGGTAAGATTTGTCAACGGCGACCCTATCTTCAAAAAATCCTGGATGAATCTTCGATAGTATCCTGCTAATCCTAAGAAACTCCTGATTTCTATCGGCGTCTTCGGCTGCTCCTAATTGATAACCGCTTCTACTTTTGTAGGATCCAACGAGACACCATTCTTGTCGATAACGTGCCACAAAAACTTCACCCTCTGTAACCAAAACTCACACTTGGAGAATTTTGCATACAGCTTCTCCCTCCTTAATGTCTCCAACACTATCCGAAGATGCTCGGTGTGTTCTTCCTCCATCTCTGAATACACCAGAATATCATCGATGAATACGACAACGAACTTATCCAAAAACTGTTTGAACACTTTGTTCATTAAGTCCATAAATGATGCCGGCCCGTTCGTCAATCCGAATGATATTACCAGAAACTCAAAGTGTCCATACCGAGTTCTGAATGCTGTGTTTAGAATGTCCTCCGGCATTACTTTCAGTTGGTGGTAACCGGTCCTCAAGTCAATCTTTGAAAAGTATTTTGCCCCTTTCATCTGATCAAATAGATCGTCGATCCTGGGTAACGGATACTTGTTCTTAACGGTGACTTTGTTCAACTCTCGGTAGTCGATACAAAGTCTTAACGACCCATCTTTCTTTTTTACGAATAAGGCTGGTGCTCCCCACGGCGATACGCTCGGTCGAATGTATCCCTTATCTAATAACTCTTGTAATTGAGCCATCAAATCTTTCATCTCTACCGGTGCCATACGATACGGCGCTTTGTACACCGGTGCTGTCCCTAGTGCCAAATCAATAACAAACTCTATCTCTCTATCCGGTGGTAATCCCAAAATCTAGTCTGGGAAGACATTGGCAAATTCCCTTACAATAGGTATCTGACCCAGTTCACCCTCGACTCGTCGAGTATCAACCACGTGAGCCAAATAACCTATACAACCCTTCCTAAGAAATCTCCGTGCTTGCATCATCGTCAGACAATGAGATTGTCTCGGCGATTTACTACCATAAAATACCACCTTCGACTTATTCGAAGTCTTAAGGTGTACACAATTCTTCTTACAGTCGATAAGTGCTCCGTGATTCGATAACTGCTCCGTGATTTGATAACCAATCCATTCCAAGGATTACATCAAACGCCCCCAAATGTATCGGTATCAAATCCATGTTGTGCTTAAATCCTCGTAATTCGGTATAACAGTTCCTATAAATGTATTCTACATGGATAATTTCCTTGTTCGCTACTTCTACGCTCATAGGATGTTCTA
The DNA here is from genome assembly GCA_020205555.1 of Panax stipuleanatus. Lineage (NCBI taxonomy): Eukaryota > Viridiplantae > Streptophyta > Magnoliopsida > Apiales > Araliaceae > Panax > Panax stipuleanatus. The sequence continues at coordinate 80,718,752 of CM035119.1, forward strand.
ATCTTTCACGGGGTAAGTTTAACCGTTTAGCAAATTCTTCGAAAACAAAAGAGCAGGTAGCACCTAAATCAAATAACACATAGGCATCTATATTGTTGATTAGGATGATACCTGACACCACGTCCTTGGACTCCACCGCATCCTGTATCGTCATATTGAACTTGTGTGCCGCTGGTCTGTTGGCTTGACTGGCTGGCCCTCCGATGCTTAGTCCGTTGTTGTTGTTGCGGTTGCCGCTAGCTACTAGCTGCATCACCCTTTCACTTCTGGCAGTCCTTGATCTGGTGGTCTGGGGCTCCACACGAGAAACATCCTCCTTTCTGGTTGTTTGGACACTGAGGAGCCACGTGCCCCGGTTGTCCACAATGATAACAAACACTATTTCCCTTCATGCACTCCCCTGAGTGATTCCTCCCGCAGTTGTTGCACTTCACACTTTTCTTGGCCTCTCCCCCGGACTTGTTACCTCCAGAGGATTGGCTCTCTGTCCATTTATGCTTGTTGGGGCTGCTGCCTCCGCTGCTTCCCCCTTTCTGCCCTTCATATCCGGTCTTCTTTTCTTGTTTAAATCGTGCTATGGCTTCATTTCCTCCTTCTGCAATGATAGCCCTTTCCAGTAGATCAGAGAAAGTTTTGATCTTCAACACAGCTACTGCTTTCTGTACCCAAGGTTTCAGTCCTAATTCAAACCTCCTTGCCTTCCTGGCCTCCGTGTCAACCTGATGTGAAGCGAATCGGGCCAACTCGTTAAATTTTACCGCGTATTCTGCGACTGTCATACTACCTTGTTTCAGTTCCAGAAACTTAACTTCCATATCCTGTTGCATATTCTCCGAGAAGTAATTCTCGAGGAATAGCTCCTTAAATTTGCCCCAAGGAATAACTCTTTCGCCTGCTCGTCCCTTATTGGCTTTCCACCAATAATTAGCTTCGCCCTTCATCATAAAAGTGGCAAAACTAGTCTTCTGTGTTTTGGCCACTCGTGCGACCTCAAACACTTTCTCCATCTCTTCTATCCAGGTTTAGGCTTCCATTAGGTCTTAGGTTCCCCGGAACTCCGGTGGTCCTACTAATTTAAAATCCTTGAAGCTAGCCAAGTGATGTCATGGCTGCCCTGCTGGCGGGGGTCTATTTTGCATTGATTCTGTTAACAAGTCAACGAAGTTCTGCATTGGGTCAGCATTTCCCCCTCCGTTGTTAACGGATCCTTCCTCCCTCTGATTTCGTGGTAGTCTCCTAGGCGGCATGATCTGAGGAAAGGAAGAAAACTTTAGGCTTTACGTGATATGTTATTTATGTTAGCATTAAGAAGTTAGGTCGTCTATCAATCATATTTGATTCAAATAAACAACTTCAGTATCACAATAAAACCCGATTGATCTCCTCAACCCATCACTTACATACTCTACTTGAGTTTTCTACTAAGGTTATAACCTAGGTTTCGTATTCCTAATGTTTATAACCTACAGCTTTGATACCAACCTGTGACACCCCCAAATCTGGGTCCTCTAATCCCGATTCGGTCATCACAATACAATACAAATATCCACTTCTAAACAACATACAATAACTAAATATGGAATATAATAAGCGTATGTCGTTCATTCAAAAGGTGTTACTAGTCCCAAGATTCGATAACCTTAATACAACATACAAATATACCCTAGAATAATCATTAGGGTTCATATTACATAACCGTAATCTAATTAAACATAAAGATAAAGTCTGCTCCTTGCAAACTATTTCTACATCTTTCCTTTACCTTGTCCTTCCCTGAAGTCTCAGGCTTAACTGCAATATAAGTCATAATATAGCAAGAATAAGTAACAAGTTTGCTCAGCAAGTTTAAATGCATCAATAAATGATATATCACGATGAATAGAAAATATCTGACAATAAATTCAACAATATGAATATCGGAAGCAAGAATAATGATTGCTTTTAGAATAACTGATAGTCAGGTAGACTTCGAACTATAAAACACTAATGGAATCAATAGCTGATTGACCCTTTGGTTACTGGCTACAGAATAAGTACTTGAGGGGATCAGCCTCGCGTACGCCATGTATATGCATAACATTCAACTCTGCTATTTATATCTTTATACTAGATTCCTGAGGTACTCCCCTATATATAAGGGGTGTTCTTTTTAGTCTAAGAATCAATACCATTAATTGGTCTGGATAGCTTTTATAAAACTTCATACAATTGTCTTACCGAACAAGGGTTCAGACTCTATCTGACGCAGTTCAAGAATTATAGAACTTTAAATAAGGTACAAGTCCAAGACTATACGAACTCAAGTGCACCAAGTGCGAATATCAATAAAATCGATGTGGAATAATTATAAAGAAATTAAACCACCTAATAGCATGCTTGGAAATAAGATTCAAGCTTAAATAAAATAACTTGCAATACAATAATAACCTGCTCAATACAATATGAGAAGGATAAGAAACTTTCACAATAAAGAATGAGTTTCAGAAGACTTGCAGAAATAAAGAGTGTAAGTCAGAGAACTTGCACAACCAAAGAGTGAAGTTCGGAAACTTACCTGTTTGCTCAGCTACAAATAATTCTAGCTCTACTTAAATAGCATTGAAACGACCTAACATTAACAAGTCGGTCTTTTAATTAGTATGTGTAAACTAATATAAGTTCATGCATACAAGAATCTACTTATCATATAATTCTAGAAAATAGTTCACGTAAGTCAATCTAATCCTGTATTAGATTTAATAACTCCCAAATATCTAGTTTCTATATATCAACATAGGCTTGAACACATAGCACGTCAAGTTACTGATATAAATCTACACACATGCTTATAAGTTTTATAAACTCGAGTTCGAATCTAGAATGCTTATTCCAATTCAATTCAAAATCATATGTCTTTATGCTGGTAATTTACATACCTTAAGCTAATCAATTTCATGTTACGAGGGTTAACTACATAGTCATATTATCACATAATGAGGCTAACCAACGTTTAAGTAGAAATGCTTGTGTGTATACTACTCGTGTATACCTTAATCTACATAGTTCATATTTTATAAATTTCCTCTTCATGAATATGTGTGCATAGGTGAAAACTATATTTAACCAACATGACACTCATGTCAACATGTCTATAGGCATAATGAACTCTAATATACATGCTTGTATGATCATAATATAATTCACATGGTAATTGATGATAAAATCTTTCACGTTCTAAGCTTTTCGTTAAAAATCACACTAAGTCAATAAAAGCATCATAGTACATATAAGGCATCTCGATATATATTTCATATGCATTAGAAACACATATTTAAACCACTTAACGTTCTCATATGGTTAGAATCTAAAAGACATTAATCTTGGTCAAGTTCATTTTCAAAAGTCTTAAGTTTCTTATCTTGAAAACCTATTGAATCAATAAACCAAGTACGCTAGTGTATGACTAACACTTTAAACATGCTCTTCATGTTAATATAAACCATACTATCAAGTTCATAAAATTAGAATACACATGGTACTCATATGTTCATGATAAGTTCACTTTAACAAATCCTAAGTTCATTTATAAAACTATAAAGCTTTACGTCTCTTAACACATACCAACATGGCCATGAACATACAGGTAGTATCAACTACCACAAGTTAATATTAGTTTTCATGCTTGCTCAAAGTGATATCATAGGTTAACACATATCAGGCCTTAACAGAAAGCAAAAATATTTTACAGGAACCTGCGCAGCTGCACAGATATCATGCATAAACCCAGCGCAGCTGCGCCGGTGTCTGGCCAAAGATAGAACCTGAACTGCTTCGGCAGTTTAATAACCCAACACAAAAAATTCTTACAAAATTCGTTCCAACTATAATGTAATACAATTCTATAATACTTGTAAGCTAACATAGCAACTAATAAGCATTTCCAAATCATCTTATCATACAATTCATGCTTAATCAAAGAATCAAGAACTTAGAATGAAGAACAATAATGTAAATTGATATACCTCTGCTATTATGGACTTGCTGCTAAACAATTGCTACAATGCTGCTATACTAACTCCTTCTTAACTCTAATGAAATATTCAGCAAATGAAAGTAAGAGGAGAAGAGTTGATATTTATAGGCAATTCAATACACAGACATTTTAATTCTCCATTAGAACAAATCAAAGAAATAATTATTTGTACAATGGTTAAGGAATGGTAGGTAAGTAGTTGGTGGATTCAATCATGAATCCCACATCTCCTACAATCATGAGCTAGCTTGTGAAGAAATTGAGAAGAAGTAAAGTAGCTAGTAGCTCATTGTTTGTTCACGTGAAGAAGGAATTGAGGGTGGGCTCTTATTATGGGACAAGACTAATTACCCAGCAACTAGCAATTGTATATGTATGCTCAACACTTAGCTTATACACTTGAGCATATAATATACATACGTAGGCCCAAAATTCATACAATAATATTCTCCTTCTCGATCGTTAATAATACAACTTTAATCTCTCATTACATCATTATTCGATATTAAAAATCACTAAAAATGCGAAATATTTAAAACTTTTATAAACTTTCTTTCTATATTGCCCTGAATCGCAACCTTTACATTACATCTCTTTGATTCAAATCTATATCATGAATCATTACAACAAAATGACTATACAAAGTCTTACATAATAAAACAATATCCATCTATATTGGATAACTCTACTTATAACTCAGCGACATATTTCATTCAAAACATTAACTACAATTTAAAATTGAACATAACTAATATTCTTGAACATTGATCTCTATAAATCTCTTAACACGTATCATTACCTTGCGTCCTTAACCTGCAAAAATGGTTATTTGCAAGAGTGAGCTCGACAACTCAGCAAGTTCTAACAGTTTTCATGCATCACGTATCACATAATAAACACGCTCAACATAAATCTCATAATAATTAAAGTAACATGGCATACATGCTTTAATTCACATAACAAATATAAAGATTGAGTTCCATACTCAATCAACATTATTTAACCAAACAGTGTAGTCATAAATTGACTTTGACATTTCATGATTACAACATGTATAACATATCATGCTCGCTTGCAATTTAAAACAGTTCACCAAATTCACGTAGACAAGTAGAAACCGAAAGACTTGCCTGGTTCGTGGATTACCAATTAACGAAAAACTGCTTAATATAATCTGCTTCATGATCCTACATAACGTATCACCATATGCATCAATTATTAGTCACTTAGCAACGCTTATCAAACATCTAAGTAAATTCTAATTTACACTTTCTAATTTACACTTCGTAACTCTCTTCCATTCACTCGTTCGACACTCGCTGTCAAATCATATGTATAATTATTACATATCTAATCTTCATTGTTAGTTAACCAATTAAGATTAACTCATTCTTCATTAACTAATAAGTTAATAATTAATCACCACGTAATTTAATCACCTCACATAATCATATTACATTTCACATAATTAACCAATTATAATTACATCTTACGTCAATCAAATTACATTTCAAGTTAAACATAATTATATTTTTACTAACATTCATGTTTTATAACTTATAACAACATCTAATATCGTCGACAGCACCATACTTGTGTATGCGCATGACCGACGCCCTCCGATTGCCTCAGAATACGCATCAGTCCCAAAAATGTCCATTTTGACCCTAGATAACGACCTCAAATCAAAAAGTCAAAAACACAAAAGTTGTAGGTCTACTCGTGCTCGTTCCGAATCATCTTGAATCACCTCAATCGGAGTTCGTATGAAAACGTTATGGCCATTTTAGTAACAGAGGTCAAAACAGTTTTGCATTACGACAACTAAACTACCCCGGGCAGCAAGTATACCCTCTGGGGCGGGTCCCACAGGGCAAAAACACCCACTGAGGCTGGTCCAGGGGCTGGTGGAGGTGCTGGGTCCCGAACTGGTGGAGAAATAAGCCAATTTGGCTTATTCCGTCACACCGAATTCGAATTTTCCCAACATGATAAACTTGAAACATGTGACAAACAATATTTTAAGCTTATTAACATGCTCATAACATAAAATTTTCATATAAACACATAATCACAACCAAGATTTCATGGAATTCGAAGAAAAACACAACTTTAAGCGTTCTTGACGGAAATTGCTACTACGAACTCGTTTTTCAATCAATTCAAGTGATTCCAACTGTAATCACTTCTATTCTTAACATACTAACATAATAATTAATCAATTTTAACAATAACTCATAATCAACATCAATTTTGATAGTTTCAAAAGTTATTTTTCAGAAATTACTTCACCAAGAATCACTATGAACACACTTCCTATTGTTTATCAAAAATTCATGGATTGAATTGCTAGAACAACCATATAACTCATATATAATCATGTTATATCACATATTACACATAATTCATGCTCACATCAAGGATTTAAAAAAATTTCAACATAATTCCATAATCTAACACTATGAACATGAATTTCATGGTGTTCATCATATACTTGTGAATTGAAATTCTTAAACAACTATGAAACTCTCATGTAAATATATATATATATATATATATATATATATATATATATATATATATATATATATATATATATATATATATATACATACATATCCCATTCTCATAACAAAATTATGAAGTTTCACAAAGAGACTTCCACATAGAATTCTAAAACCATGAAAACATAGAAGAATATGCTTTGAAAACATGTGTTTACAACAATTGATTTTGAAAACCCTTTCATGGCATACAATTACATATGAAAACATATGAACACCATATATACATATAATTTTATGATTGTAAAAACCTAATTTGATAAAGAAGAAAACACAACACATATGAATTAATTCTAGGGTTAAAATTATAACCTTACTAGTTTTGACTTAAGAGAGAGATGATAAAGATGATGATCCTCTCTTGCCTTCTCAAGCTTCTCTTCCTCTTCTCTCTTCTTCTTCTCTGACAATTCTCTCTAACCCTCTTGTTCTTCTTTCTTTGTTTTGTTTAGACTTAGGCTTTTAGAAAACTAACGTATCTTTTAACTTAGCATATATTATACAATATACAATATACATATACAATATATGTAACTTATATTATTAATATAGCTAATAAATAATATACTAATTGCTATACCAACTACCACTTATTACATAGGTTACAAAATTTGAAAAGCCCAAGGCCATGTTTGGCAAAACCACATTATTTTTAAAAACTAACTTCTTGAGTTTAAGGCATTGTTTGGAAGAAATAAGATTAAACAAGTACAAGGGCCTTGTTTGGTAAAACTCATCATTTTAAAAACAGGTTTTAATAGTTAAGGCCCCGTTTGGCAAAACGAATTTAAAAACGGTGCTAGGGCCTTGTTTGGGAAAATAGTTTTGAAAACTCTTTTAATAAATTATTTTAACACATACTTTTTAATGTTATCCTTTAACTAATTAAAACTCCACATTAATTTAATTAATTAAAAGTTTAACATCAATTAATCACATAAAATTATCACATAATTATAATTACTCACTAATTATAATTTCATGTTACTCTCACCACATAACTCATCTAATTTAATTATCCCAATTAAATTAGAACTATAACATAAAATCATTATGTCAATTAAATACAATACTAAATATTCATTTAATTAACATATAACACTTAATTAAATTACTCCATAATAATCACATAATTATTTATTTAACTCAATAAATAATTTAATTAATATATTTATTTAATTCAATAAATATATAAATTCTCTTCACACCAAATCACATATTTTATAATATATAACACAGACACACATACTCGTACTTAAACATCTTAAAATAAGAATTTTATTTATTAAATTCTCATTTATTAATTCTTAAAAATCCGGGATGTCACAGATGATATAGGTATACATTCCATCCCATATATCTTAGGTTATATATATATATATATATATATATACACATTCATTTTATATAGCTTGGGTTATGAATTAGAAATATAATTTCTCATTACAATGAATCAAATAAGGGTACATATATATATCAACATGTACTCCATGTATATTTTAATAGCACCGAATGTAAAGCAATTGGGTATTATTATTACTTATCATGATAACTATTATTATAATAAGTATAATAACTTATTGAAAATATTATCAATTAATAATGTTTATTGATCTTAATATAAGGTAATAGGGTATACTCTAAGGTCACATCATGTTACATAAGCAAAATATTATGTAATTTACATAATGCCATTAATCTTACTACATATAATACATAACCACATTAATGTGCCACATTGTACTTTATATAATATGAAGGTAACTGTAACGCCCCCAAATCTGGGTCCCTTCTATTACCCCGAATCCGGTGCAGTCACGATACTACTATCGTCAAACTATTACATCTTTTATTCATTACTAAAAGAATACAACTTGCTTTATTACAATTTAGAATATAAATTCTATTCATATCTAGGATCTTGTATAATGACTCCAAACTTTTAATAGTTACAAACTTGGTCATTTACCATACCTGTCTAAACATCACATTCGATGTTACTAAAATGCGAAAAAACTTAAACTTTTCAATATCCTTTGAATAAAATCTTTTATTGATTTCATAACTTGAATCAATTACAAATTCCTGAATCAACTTTATAATATGATTCATTCTATTTGAGTTATCGTATAACGTTTACATCTCGACTTGATATTCTCTATGTATCAACTAATACATCTTTACAGTACGACAAGTTTTAAACAACGTATACAATTATCAAGTACAACTCTTAGAACCTAAACAGGGTTTAAACGATAATCTAAATAGTATTCTTCGTTACGATACTATCTATCTTTATTAATCAAGAAGCACGAAATCTTTACCTTGAATCCTTAACATGCAAAAGTGGTTATTTGCAAGAGTGAGCTAGACAGCTCAGCAATTCTAACAGTTTTCATGCAACATGTGACGAACAAGATTTTTGTAATTTAATGTGAATATTTATTAAATTAAATAAATATCAATGATTTAATTATTGAGTTAAATAATTAATTGATAAAATTATGGTAGATTAATTTAATTATATGTGTCACGTTAGTTAAATTAATGTGGTGAATTTTCTATTCAAAGTATGTATTTAATTGAGCTTATTTGATTAATATATTAATTAATAAGCATAATGTTATTCTAATTAATTTAATAATTAATTAGAGATTTAATGATTTGACATAATTAATAAATAAGAATTTTAATTATGTGACTATGTGAATTATTGTGGAATTATGCAACTTTATTTAATTGATTTAAATAGGATTATTGATTAATTAAAAGTGTGACATTATTAAACTATATTATAGGAAGTTAATTAAATTAATGGGAAAGGAAGAATAAAAGGGGCAAGCAAACAAAGCCTTAGTGGGGGTTGGAGCCAGTTAACCCATTATGGGATTAACTGACGACCCATAACCCACGACTTCTAATTACACGTATATCATATTAGTAGTATATCATATATCATATATTGCATTCATCAGTTAAGAAAGTTAGAGAACACAGAGAGAAAAAGAGAAAAATTTGAGAGAGAGTGAGATTGAAGAAGGTTTGGAAAATCAAAGAAGAGTTTCCTATCATCTAAACAAGAATCAAAGGGTAAGAATCCAAGTTATAATCTCTATTTCTCATGTTTTGAGTTTTCATAGAAAAATTAGTTTCAGTTCTCTGTAATTAATTTTGTGACTAATACATGAGAAAGTGATTGATATATGTTAGGTAGTATGTATAAATCATTATATGATGTTTATAAACTATTTTGGTTGAATTAATCCATTAGATTGTGTTTAAAAAGAAAGTTTTGAGTTACAGTGAAAAATATTTGAAAATGGCTAGTATGTATGAAATTTGATGCCTTAATTGCATGTAAAACTGTAAATTGACGATTTAATATGTTTGTACATGTAAAAGCAAAAAGAACGAAACTTAAACGGACTGATTTGGTGTTCACTATACAAATATCATCTATCTATCTACCCATAATAAAAACAAACCATGAAATAAATAGAAATAATCCTCCCCTTATGTGGTTACAACATTTGAAATTAAATACATCAATCCCAGGTCGTACTAACCTTAAACATCTGTGCGGAACATAAATAAATAAATAAGTCTTACACAACTTTAATATAAGTCTGAAACATTAACAATTAAAATAAACAACAAGTCTTCATCACTTGCTGACTTTGCCTTTGCCTTTGCTAGTAGAAGGCTCGTCGGACCTTTCGTTCTTAACTGCAATGTTATTATTACGCAAGAGTGAGCACGATTGCTCACAAGTATAATAATATGACAACAATATAATAACATGCGAGTGAATCAAAGACATATGAATAAAGAAACTCAACTTCTGACTAGAGGATAAATAATAGGAATCAAAAGAACATCTGAGGGTCATAAGACCTTGAACTATGCCCTAGGTTGTAAAGTATTTATGCTTTAAACCTTTAACAGTCATAAGACTATGGACTCTTCTTCTCGTACTTAGGGGGATCAGCCCTTAGTACCATACTGTGCACAATATCTGAACGCTAAAGCGTAAATAATCCCCTATTAAAGGGTTGTTCATCTCAGTTTTGACATCAGAGTTCGCACCAAAGGAAGTTTGGTTTGGATAAGCTCAATAAGTATTCTAGAATTTAGAACGTACATCAACTATGGACTAGTCGAATAAATAAGGGTTCACTAGTCCTATAAGTTCAACAATATCATCGATTTTCAACTTGAATGGTAAATCTCAAGAGTATACAATCAAATAAGTATTGTATAGCTGAATCATGCTTAAAAGAATAGTAATATCTCATATAAAAATCTCAACTTGAATAAACAAGGATAAGAACTTGCTCAATGTAAAAGTAAGATTTGAGTTTAGGAAACTTGCAAAATATTAAACAAGTTTAAGAATAGGAAACTTGCCTCTTGCACAAGCTACAATTTATAATTCACGTTCTTTATTAAATCCTACATATCAATACGTTCACAATACACATTAATCAATAACTCGATATACGTATCGAATCACACACATCGGTCTTGAGCACGTTATTGGACTATACAATTAACGATTCAAGTCATGTAATTAACTTATTAATTACTCACGTAATATAAGTTATTAACCTCTTATTATATGTTTAATCATGTCTTCATGTTTATTACATTAGGTTCCAATTACATTTTCTGAACTTGAATAATTAAAATCTCATTTTTGGGAAAAATTACCAAGTGGCGCTGCAGCTCCACCATTTGAACTAAAAATGGCGTTGCAGCTCCACTGGCGCTGCAGCTCGGACTTTAAGCTTAAGTCTGGCGCTGCAGCTCCACTGGCGCTGCAGCCCCACTCTTAGGCTTAAAGTTGGCGCTGCAGCCCCACTCTTAGGCTTAAAGCTGGCGCTGCAGCTCCACTAGCGTTGCAGCCCCACTCTTAGGCTTAAAGTCGGCGCTGCAGCTCCACTGGCGGTGCAGCCCCACTCTTAGGCTTAAAGTTGGCGCTGCAGCTCCACATGCCAGTTTCAGAATCTGTAGTTCGCGAATAACATAGAACAGAGCACCCAAAACTTTGCTCAAACAATAAATTAATCATACTCATCAATTCTAGACTTTACAGAAGTATAACCCAACACTTATAGCATGATTTTGACAACTTAAACAACTAAATTTAAACCCATAAATTCTATGTTTTTGCTATTTTTCAAAGTTTCGTCAATTTTCATGAAATCACACAATACAGATTCGTTATAACACCAAATCAGTCCGTTTAAGTTTCGTTCTTTTTGCTTTTACATGTACAAACATATTAAATCGTCAATTTACAGTTTTACATGCAACTAAGGCATCAAATTTCATACATACAAGCCATTTTCAAATATTTTTCACTGTAAACTCAAAACTTTCTTTTTAAACACAATCTAATGGATTAATTCAACCAAAATAGTTTATAAACATCATATAATAATTTATACATACTACCTAACATATATCAATCACTTTCTCATGTATTAGTCACAAAATTCATTTACAGAGAACTGAAACTAATTTTTCTATGAAAACTCAAGAACATGAGAAATAGAGATTATAACTTGGATTCTTACCCTTTGATTCTTGTTTAGATGATAGGAAACTCTTCTTTGATTTTCCAAACCTTCTTCAATCTCACTCTCTCTCAAATTTTTCTCTTTTTCTCTCTGTGTTCTCTAACTTTCTTAACTGATGAATGCAATATATGATATATGATATACTACTAATATGATATACGTGTAATTAGAAGTCGTGGGTTATGGGTCGTCAGTTAATCCCATAATGGGTTAACTGGCTCTAACCCCCACTAAGGCTTTGTTTGCTTGCCCCTTTTATTCTTCCTTTCCCATTAATTTAATTAACTTCCTATAATATAGTTTAATAATGTCACACTTTTAATTAATCAATAATCCTATTTAAATCAATTAAATAAAATTGCATAATTCCACAATAATTCACATAGTCACATAATTAAAATTCTTATTTATTAATTATGTCAAATCATTAAATCTCTAATTAATTATTAAAATAATTAGAATAACATTATGCTTATTAATTAATATATTAATCAAATAAGCTCAATTAAATACATACTTTGAATAGAAAATTCACCACATTAATTTAACTAACGTGACACATATAATTAAATTAATCTACCATAATTTCATCAATTAATTATTTAACTCAATAATTAAATCATTGATATTTATTTAATTCAATAAATATTCACATTAAATTACAAAAATCTTGTTCGTCACATCTTTCCCCACTTAAAAGGATTCTGTCCTCAGAATCACGGTTCAATTAAAAATTCGTTCCGTTACATTCTCCCCCCTTACAAAGATTCTGTCCCCAGAATCGCATACACATAAATTAAGTAAATAAACATGGATAATTCTTCATCATATGCTCTTCGAGTTTCCACGTAGCTTCTTCAGTATTGTGGTTCCTCCAAATTACCTTAACAGAAGGTATAACTTTGTTTCTGAGGACTTGCTCTTTCCTGTCAACAATTTGAACAGGAATTTCTTCATAGGATAAGTCTTTTTCAAAATGAAGGGGTTCATATTCAATCACATGCTTGTAATCGGGTTTGTAGGGGCGTAAAACTGAAACATGGAAGACGTTGTAGATATTCTCTAGCGCCGGAGGTAAGGCTACCTCATACGCAACCTCTCCAATCCTTCGCAGTACCTCAAAGGGTCCAATGAACCTCGGGCTCAATTTTCCCTTCTTTCCGAATCTGATCTTCCCCTTCCAGGGAGAGACTTTCAAAAATACAAAGCTACCCGATTCAAACTCAATATTCTTACGGTGTGGATCAGCGTATTTCTTCTGCCTATCCTGAGCGGCTACCAGTCTTGTCCGGATCACTTTGACTATCTCTGCTGTCTGTTGTACCAACTCTGGACCTAGCAATTGTCTCTCGCCAACTTCATCCCAGTATAGCGGAGTTCTGTATTTTCTTCCGTACAACGCTTCGTAAGGCGGCATGCCAATACTAGAGTGGTAACTGTTGTTGTAATCGAATTCCACAAGCGGTAGGTGATTATCCCAATTTCCTTTAAAATCCATGATGCATGCTCTCAACATATCTTTCAACGATAAACACGAAATCCATCGTAATGTGTTCCCATTTCCATTCTGGGATTTCCAGGGGTTGTAGCAAACCACTCGGCCTCTGATGTTCTACTTTTACTTTGTGACAGGTCAGACACTTTGCAACACACTCAGCAACATCTCGTTTCAAATTCGGCCACCAGAAGTGCTGTCGAAGATCCTGGAACACCAAATCCCGCGGAATTGAAGTACCCGGATTTGGGGGTGTCACACAACACATAGCATACAACATCATACTCAGTTTATGCATTTAAAAACAATTTATATTTACTACGCATGTTACTTTCACATAACAAGTATATCATCAAAGGTCAACTTTCAATCTCATTTATATCTCATATACAGTTCATATATAAGTTCACATTATCATAGCATAATATAATTCAACTAACAGTTATTGAATTCATATATCAAATAGGAATTAAAAGACATGCCTGATTCGTAGTTTAACAACTACGACTTAACTGCTTAAGAATATCTGCACTTCGTGTAATCCTACACAGTTATATTAATCATAGAGATCACACTTATCAGTTATACACTTCCATACATTCTTAATATAATAATTAGTATTACATTATTTTCTAACTTGGTTCTTAGAACCTTTGTTTCACTTTCTTAACATACACTTATAATCGCTAGGTATGTATAGGTATACTTTTAATATCAACATTCATACACCTTTACTCGACTCGCTATGTGTTCGACACGTATTTAAAGCTCATAGATACATGATCTATATTGCTCTCACGTTTCTCAAACCTTATCGAAACCATTACATTCAAACTTTCTAAGTTTCACTTGTCAAAATCCTTGTCGTATTTAAACTAGTCATGCACAGTTACTATGTTCATCATATAGTCATAAACCAATAGGGTCAAACCATGATTTGCAATTTAAGTAATAATACAAGTCTACTACAAAACAAAGAACAAATAGACTGCACAAATCTTGAAAATAGGCTGGTGCAGCTGCGCAGGTATTGGCCTTAAGAGTGGTGCAGCTGAGCCACTCACTGGTCAAACCAGAAATGACATTTCATGCTGCTGGACAACCCGAGGTCATTCACTAGCATTCAGATTACTGATATCCATTACGTACATATGTCTATAGGGTCATTAACTCAAGTTTGAAACCTATCATGCACATTCAAATCCAATTCAAAGTTACATGGTTTTCGTGCCGGACTTTCATATACCTTAAGTAAATCAAGTCCATGCTTCATGGTCAGCTACTAAAGTCATGTTACCACATAACAAGACCAAACAATGTTTAAGTAATCATGCTTGTGCGTATTACTACACATGTATACGTTAATCACATAGTTCATACCTTAGAAATTTATTTCTTGAATACGTGTGCATAGGTGATATCCATGTTTCATCAAATGATGCTCATGTCTATAGGCATAATGACATCCTAATGCATATGCTTGCATGATCATAACATAATTCATATGGTAGTTGATGTCCTTCGCTTTCACACTCTAAGCTTTTCATTGGAAATCACACTAAGTCAACAAAGGCATCATAGTACATGCAAGGCATCTCGATATATATTTCATATACACTAGAAACTCATATTTAAACCACATAAACATTCTCATATGGTCAGAATCTAAAAGACATTAGTCTAAGTCAAGTTCGTTTTTGAAAGTCTTAAGTTTCTTATTTTTGAACTCGTCTTATCTTTAAATCAAGTGTGCTAGTGTGTTCAACACTTTAAACTTAAATTTCATGTTAATATAGATCATACGATTGTATTCACAAAATCAGAATGCACACATGACGCACACATGTCAAAGTTCATATTAAAACTATAAGTTTATTTAAAACTATATTTTTCCTTCCACATCACATACTAATACGGCCATACATGCATCATGCTACGTTAAGATAGTTATATATGCATGTCAATCTAGTTTACGTGCTTGCCTCAAGAGGTATCTTATGATAGCACCTAGCAGAATCTGCAACAACACAGAAAACAGAATCCAGGACCCTGCGCAGCTGCGCAACTACCAGGTATAAACCCGGCGCAGCTGTGCCGGTGTCCGACCCAACCCAGAGACAGCTTCCTGTTCGGCAGAACTGGAAACCCATCTCAGGAAATTCATACGAATTCTATTCTAGCCATGCTATAATATAACTCTAACATGTTTATAATCATATATAACACTTAACAAACTTATTCTAACTCAACAATTAATCCATCCATGCTCAATTCAAGAATCCAGAACTTAGAAATTCACAGAAAAGAAGAACATGAGTATAAATGATTATACCTCTGCAATTGATGATTCTTGCTATAACAAGTTTCTCCTATACTGATAATTCTCTCAATCAACTTACTCACTATAATGTTATACTCACACTAGCCTTGCTTAATAGAATTCTCAGCAAGAATAAAAAGAGGGGATATGAGTTCATTATATAGGCAAATGTTTACACAGACATTACAATTCCACCTCAAATTAAACCAAAGGAATGCAAGCTTGTTCAATGGATAAGAGGGAGTGGTTAAGAGTTGGTGGATTCATCATGAATCCCACTCCCTTATAATGATTTTGGCTAGAATGCTGAGTTTGATGAATATAGGAGTAGTATAGTAGCCTTCATGAGTTCCCACGTGAAGAATGAAATGGCTCTTATTATGGTTCAAACAATAAAACTCAGCAAAATAGCAACTAGCAAGTGTAGTAGTACACTTAGGTTATATAATATATATACTCATTTCATTTCATTTAACTTAGGTTATAAGTTTATTTAGAGTCACAATGTTATTTCTAATAAGTAAACAATAACACAATGTGTCAAGTAGGGGTATATATATCATCATATCATCCATATATATCTCATCATACCGGATATAATTCTATTGGGTATCATCATATTTACTATCCCAACTCTATTATTCCAATTAAATTAAATTATTGAAATCCTTATCATGTTATATAAGCGATAATATTATGTAACTCACGTAATGAAATTAATCTTACGATATAGTGTATATATATAATATATAGCCACATTAATGCATCACATTGCATTCTATAATATAGTTTATATATAACTGTACGGTCACACTTAAGTGTTGCACTACACTTTATATAACACATGTGTCATTACTATATGTTATACTTTTAAATCATCACATCCTTGCACATATCAACTAGTTGAGTAATATAATCTACTCGTTTATATATTATTATTAATTAATGACTTATCTTATCAATTAATTAATAGTAATTTCAATTAATCCATTCTTCATCAATTAATATGATTATTAATCTCCATAAGAATTAATTATCATTAAATAAATATGAATCTTATTATATTTATAAATTATTTACTCATAAATCAACATATTATCAAATAAATACTTGATAATATTATATTGCTCATAACAATAATTAATATAATAAGACAATATATCCCATTCCTCATCAATACAATTCTGATTATATTTATAATCAATTTCCTTATTATTATACTATCACTAGCCATAATAATAAATTAACATACTATTGTAATAACAATTAATAATTAATATAGGTTAATTATTTAATAAATAATTCCTCCATCCTTGAATTAATTAATCTATTATCGTGCCACACAGGGCATCTCCCACAAGCTTAATCTTAAGCTTATTATTATTTTCATCACTTACTCATCTCTCACCACATTACTACTTATAACATGTTCAATTAAATTAGTACTATTAAGTCCAAGGTCCACATATAAATATATTACGAATAGAATATTCAAATATTATTTATAACATTTACGGTACTATAGCAACTCAAGTTATTAAAATAACTTAGTTTCCTTTTATAAATTAAACTCCTTTTGAAAATACATTAGAAATTATGTATTTAGCCATAACATAAAATATTATGTTTTCTCCAAATAAGGATATTCATTATTAGAAAATAATTTACTTATTGTCTCAAGATATTATAATTAATATAATATCTATTAGAAATAATCACATGTATGGCACATGTACATTATATATAGAAAATAGGTAATAAGTTTATTTTCTAGTATAATAAATTGTTTCCATCAATTTATTTACATATAGCAAATATGTAATATATCTATCATATTAATCAATCACACTTTATACAAAATATATAAGGTAATATTACTATTCAAAATTAACATTTCCTCCTTTTATTAAAATAATTCAACATTAGAAATTATTTTAATATCCTTTATTATAAATATATAATAATTATTTCTCTTTCCTTTCTATAAATTGTCTCCAAAATAATTTCTTCAAATATTAATTATTCATTTAAAGATATAATGATTTCCATCTCCCTTTAATAACATATATATATATTTATTAACGCTATTCGCACGTCAAACTTTCTCACATATTACCACTCTAAGTAATATATATATAAAAAGTATCAACTATAATAACATATTCAACACACATATTAATTCACTCTTTTACTTAAGTAAATTAAACACTGTACTATATCATCATAGTTAATTAAGGTTCAATACTCACATTATATTATTTCCTAATATAACTCCCAACTTAAATTAACTAATATTTATTCTTATTAGTTAATTCCCTTATCTAACTCATGCTTCACTATCCAAACCCATTCACGGATAGCTTAAGATTTAGCAATAACCTATATTATAAGCATACTAGTTATTAATACACATACACAAGAATATGGTGATTAAACATTAAGGATATTTAATGTCACCAACTTACTATGATAAAATAATTTTATAAATTATTTAATATCAATAGATAATTTTATCCACTCCCTTTATCTCAATTGAATCGTCTCTAACAATATATTTATTAATCACAACAATCACATATTACGTAGTTCATATTACCCTATGTAACACAATATTACATCCTACCATATAACACACACACACACACACACACACACATATATATATATATATATATATATATATATATTTGAACCCAATACATGCCTTAAGTATTTTATTTCTTAAATTCTCATTTTAATAACTTCTTGAAAATTTGGGTTCTCACATCCTCTCCCCCTTACAAGGATTCCGTCTTCGGAATCACCGAAACTTCCTCTACTCGGTGCTATTCCTGATTATTACATATTCTCTTGAATAATTTAATTCATTCTCTTTTCAGAAATTTTATTAGTATAACCTCCTCCATCGCATTCTGCTGCTATCTCCTTTCTAAGGAACATTTTACTTACTACATTCATCCTTCAGAAGAATAAGAATCTTCCATGATTTTTCAATAATCGGGAAATAGTATGAATAACTCAGATTTCAGATTATGCTGAGGGGTCACACAAGACCGTGAACTCTTCCAAATTTACAAATGTCTCAACACGAGTCTCCACACTATAAACTAGAGCGTATATCAATCACAAAGACTAAAAACACCCTCCACGCGTACTCTAGGTGGCTAGCCTATTGTACCACTACGTTGAGTCACAACATAGTGTTTTGTAATGACTATATGCGTTACGTTCGTGACCACTGTCTCCGAAAATATGTTCCCGTTATTGGGTTGTTCAACTCAGCTTATTAACTTTTAAATCCGCACCAGAACAATCTGGTTTGGCATAAATACACAAGAATGCTTGAATTCTATAATCTCTTTTCAATAGTCGCCTAGCCGAATCAAATAGCTTAGACTCTCATCAACAATTCGGACATCAATCGAAATAATTTAGCCAACTTAATTGACATTCTTCATAATTTACAAGAAAAGCAAAAATTCTTTTATGACGTCATGATACCATACCAGATTAGTAGTACGTTGAGGATTCTGCCATTTTATGACTTTGTCATATTACATCCTATCATAGTGGGCTGACGATCTTTAGATCACAACCAACACTAGGTTCGACTGCATTGATGACTCCATCGTTTACCATTTTCTACACCATATCAAATGATGCACATAGTCAAAATATATTTTGAAAGATTTTCAAATTTATTTTTGTCTTAGCCGAAACAAATAGCTTAGACATTCGAATAACGGTGTCGTTTTTTTTTTAAAACTCATTGGTTCAGTCATCTGACTTAATATTTTTCTCGAGAAAACCAAAGTGCAAACACTAGCACGAAGTCAATAAATTTTGAAAATCTAGCATAGCTAGAAAATTTAGGAAAATCCAATTTCTCCATTACTTCAATCTCTTACCACCATCAATGCTCACTATTCCAAAAATCTTATATAATATATCTATTCTCAGTACAGTTCACCAACTTACCACACCATGGAAGCTCAGGAACTTACCACAATCATATGGGTTGAGGAACTTATCCTAGTCAGACCAAAATCGTCCATTCGCTGAGGGGTCCCACCATACGATTATGAGTCACGAACTTGTCATAGGCATGAGTCTTAAGAACTCGCACCTAATCTTAATATTATCTAATTATATCTTAGAAATCTCTATCTATCAAAATAAATATGAGAAAATAATCAATTTCCGCCATATGTATAATGATACCATGCCACTAACATTCCAACGATTATCAATGTGATGCACTTAGTGCAAGCACAAAACCTCTGCCCATACAAAAGTTTGTACAACTAAGCCATCACATGAGTCTTCAATGGAAGTCTAACACTTAACTCTATCTTACTCTATTACTTGCTCGTTACGAGCTTTCTACGTTTTACCACATACAACTCCTCATGAGTTCATCTCATACTCTTTATAGTACATTATCTCATAGCATCAAGCTATACCCACTTAGTCGTTACAGACTATCTATCATCTCACAGTTCAAACTGATCATGTCGTGATCTTCGGTTTACCTTAGGGTTCTTTCCCTATTATCAACCAAACTCCATCCGAGTTCATTATCATTATCTTTGTCATATTCATATTATAGATATCATCTTAACATTTTTATTACCGGAGTTAGGAAACTTCTGATTCTCATTCTCTAGATACTTCAAGATTCTTCTTTGAATCTTCACGTATATATTTTAATCTTATCTTTCTCTTTCTCAAGTTATAGTCTAAAGGTACACTTACCTAAGATTTATAACCTACAGCTCTGATACCAACCTGTGACGCCCCCAAATCCAGGTCCCTTCTATTACCCCGAATCCGGTGCAGTCACGATACTACTATCGTCAAACTATTATATCTTTTATTCATTACTAAAAGAATACAACTTGCTTTATTACAATTTAGAATATAAATTCTATTCATATCTAGGATCTTGTATAATGACTCCAAACTTTTAATAGTTACAAACTTGGTCATTTACCATACCTGTCTAAACATCACATTCGATGTTACTAAAATGCGGAACAACTTGAATAAAATCTTTTATTGATTTCATAACTTGAATCAATTACAAATTCCTGAATCAACTTTATAATATGATTCATTCTATTTGAGTTATCGTATAACGTTTACATCTCGACTTGATATTCTCTTTGTATCAACTAATACATCTTTACAGTACGACAAGTTTTAAACAATGTATACGATAATCTAAATAGTATTCTTCGTTGCGATACTATCTATCTTTATTAATCAAGAAGCACGAAATTTTTACCGTGAATCCTTAACCTGCAAAAGTGGTTATTTGCAAGAGTGAGTTCGACAGCTCAGCAATTCTAATAATTTTCATGCATCACATAGCATACAACATCATACTCAGTTCATGCATTTATAAACAATTTATATTTACTACGCATGTTACTTTCACATAACAAGTATATCATCAAAGATCAACGTTCAATCTCATTTATATCTCATATACAGTTCATATATAAGTTCACATTATCACAGCATAATATAATTCAACTAACAGTTATTGAATTCATATATCAAATAGGAACTAAAAGACATGTCTGATTCATAGTTTAACAACTACGACTTAACTACTTAAGAATATCTGCACTTCGTGTAATCCTACACAATTATATTAATCATAGATATCACACTTATCAGTTATACACTTCCATACAGTCTCAATATAATAAATAGTATTACATTATTTTCTAACTTGGTTCTTAGAACCTTTGTTTCACTTTCTTAACATACACTTATAATCGCTAGGTACGTATAGGTATACTTTTAATATCAACATTCATACACGTTTACTCGACTCGCTATGTGTTCGACACGTATTTAAAGCTCATAGATACATGATCTATATTGCTATCACGTTTCTCAAACCTTATCGAAACCATTACATTCAAACTTTCTAAGTTTCACTTGTCAAAATCCTTGTCGTATTTAAACTAGTCATGCACGGTTACTATGTTCATCATATAGTCATAAACCAATAGGGTCAAACCATGATTTGCAATTTAAGTAATAATACAAGTCTACTACAAAACAAAGAACAAATAGACTGCACAAATCTTGAAAATAGGCTGGCGCAGCTGCGCAGGTATTGGCCTTAAGAGTGGTGCAGCTGAGCCACTCACTGGTCAAACCAGAAATGACATTTCATGCTGCTGGACAACCCGAGGTCATTCACTAGCATTCAGATTACTGATATCCATTACGTACATATGTCTATAGGGTCATTAACTAAAGTTTGGAACATAGCATGCACATTCAAATCCAATTCAAAGTTACATGGTTTTTATGCCGGACTTTCATATACCTTAAGTAAATCAAGTCCATGCTTCATAGTCAGCTACTAAAGTCATGTTACCACATAACATGACCAAACAATGTTTAAGTAGCCATGCTTGTGCGTATTACTACACATGTATACATTAATCATATAGTTCATGCCTTAGAAATTTATTTCTTGAATACGTGTGCATAGGTGATATCCATGTTTCATCAAATGATGCTCATGTCAACATGTTTATAGGCATAATGACATCCTAATGCATATGCTTGCATGATCATAACATAATTCATATAGTAGTTGATGTCCTTCGCTTTCGCACTCTAAGCTTTTCATTGGAAATCACACTAAATCAACAAAGGCATCATAGTACATGCAAGGCATCTCAATATATATTTCATATGCACTAAAAACTCATATTTAAACCACATAAACATTCTCATATGGTCAGAATCTAAAAGACATTAGTCTAGGTCAAGTTCGTTTTCGAAAGTCTTAAGTTTCTTATTTTTGAACTCGTCTTATCTTTAAATCAAGTGTGCTAGTGTGTTCAACACTTTAAACTTACATTTCATGTCAATATAGATCATACGATTGTATTCACAAAATCAGAATGCACACATGACACACACATGTCAAAGTTCATATTAAAACTATAAGTTTATTTAAAACTATATTTTTCCTTCCACATCACATACTAATACTGCCATATATGCATCATGCTACGTTAAGATAGTTATATATGCATGTCAATCTAGTTTACGTGCTTGCCTCAAGAGGTATCTTATGATAGCACCTAGCAGAATATGCAACAAAACATAAAACAAAATCCAGGACCCTGCGTAGCTGCGCAGCTACCAGGTATAAACCCGGCGCAACTGCGCCGGTGTCCGACCTAACCCAGAGACAGCTTCCTGTTCGGCAGAACTGGAAACCCATCTCAGGGAATTCATACGAATTCTATTCTAACCATGCTATAATATAACTCTAACATGTTTATTATAATATATAACACTTAACAAACTTATTCTAACTCAACAACTAATCCATCCATGCTCAATTCAAGAATCTAGAACTTAGAAATTCATAGAAAAGAAGAACTTGAGTATAAATGATTATACCTCTGCAATTGATGATTCTTGCTATAACAAGTTTCTCCTATATTGATAATTCTCTCATTCAACTTACTCACTATAATGTTATACTCACACTAGCCTTGCTTAACAAAATTCTCAACAAGAATAAAAAAGAGAGGATATGAGTTCATTATATAGGCAAATGTTTACATAGACATTACAATTCCACCTCCAATTAAACCAAAGGAGTGCAAGCTTGTTCAATGGATAAGAGGGAGTGGTTGAGAGTTGGTGGATTCATCATGAATCCCACTCCTTTATAATGATTTTAGCTAGAATGTTGAGTTTGATGAATATAGGAGTATTATAGTAGCCTTCATGAGTTCCCACGTGAAGAATGAAATGGCTCTTGTTATGGGACAAACAATAAAACTCAGCAAAATAGCAACTAGCAAGTGTAGTAGTACACTTAGGTTATATAGTATATATACTCATTTCATTTCATTTAACTTAGGTTATAAGTTTATTTAGAGTCACAATGTTACTTCTAATAAGTAAACAATAACACAATGTGTCAAGTAGGGGTATATATATCATCATATCATCCATATATATCTCATCCTATCGGATATAATTCTATTGGGTATCATCATATTTACTATCCCAACTCTATTATTCCAATTAAATTAAATTATTGAAATCCTTATCATGTTACATAAGCGATAATATTATGTAACTCACGTAATGAAATTAATCTTACGATATAGTGTATATATATAATATATAGCCACATTAATGCGCCACATTGCATTCTATAATATAGTTTATATATAACTGTATGGTCACACTTAAGTGTTGTACTACACTTTATATAACACATGTGTCATTACTATATGTTATACTTTTAAATCATCACATCCTTGCACATATCAACTAGTTGAGTAATATAATCTACTCGTTTATATATTATTATTAATTAATGACTTATCTTATCAATTAATTAATAGTAATTTAAATTAATCCATTCTTCATCAATCAATATGATTATTAATCTCCATAATAATTAATTATCATTAAATAAATATGAATCTTATTATATTTATAAATTATTTACTCATAAATCAACATATTATCAAATAAATACTTGATAATATTATATTGCTCATAACAATAATTAATATAATAAGACAATATATCTCATTCCTCATCAATACAATTCCGATTATATTTATAATCAATTTCCTTATTATTCTACTATCACTAGCCATAATAATAAATTAACATACTATTGTAATAACAATTAATAATTAATATAGGTTAATTATTTAATAAATAATTCCTCCATCTTTGAATTAATTAATTCATCAACGAATCTATTATCGTGCCACACAGGGCATCTCCCACAAGCTTAATCTTAAGCTTATTATTATTCTCATCACTTACTCATCTCTCACCACATTACTACTTATAACATGTTCAATTAAATTAGAACAATTAAGTCCAAGGTCCACATATAAATATATTACGAATAGAATATTCAAATATTATTTATAACATTTACGGTACTACAGCAACTCAAGTTATTAAAATAACTTAGTTTCCTTTTATAAATTAAACTCCTTTTGAAAATATATTAGAAATTATGTATTTAACCATAACATAAAATATTATGTTTTCTCCAAATAAGGATAATCATTATTAGAAAATAATTTACTTATTGTCTCAAGATATTATAATTAATATAATATCTATTAGAAATAATCACATGTACGGCACATGTAAATTATATATAGAAAATAGGTAATAAGTTTATTTTCTAGTATAATAAATTATTTTCATCAATTTATTTACATATAGCAAATATGTAATATATCTATCATATTAATCAATCACACCTTATACAAAATATATAAGATAATATTACTAGTTAAAAATAACATTTCCTCCTTTTATTAAAATAATTCAACATTAGAAATTATTTTAATATCCTTTATTAGAAATATATAATATTTATTTCTCTTTCCTTAAATTGTCCCCAAAATAATTTCTTCAAATATTAATTATTCATTTAAAGATATAATGATTTTCATCTCCCTTTAATAACGTATATATATTTATTAATGCTATTCGCACGACAAACTTTCTCACATATTACCACTCTAAGTAATATATATAAAAACTATCAACTATAATTACATATTCAACACACATAATAATTCACTCCTTTACTTAAGTAAATTAAACACTGTACTATATCATCATAGTTAATTAAGGTTCAATACTCACATTATATTATTCCCTAATATAACTCCCAACTTAAATTAACTAATATTTATTTTTATTAGTTAATTCCCTTAACTAGCTCATACTTCACTATCCAAACCCATTCACGGATAGTTTAAGATTTATCAATAACCTATATTATAAGCATACTAGTTATTAATACACATACACAAGAATATGGTGATTATACATTAAGGATATTTAATGTCACCAACTTACTATGATAAAATAATTCTATAAATTATTTAATATCTATAGATAATTTTATCCACTCCCTTTATCTCAACTGAATCATCTCTAACAATATATATATTAATAATATATTTATTAATCACAACAATCACATATTACGTAGTTCATATTACCCTATGTAACACAATATTACATCCTACCATATAACACACATACACACACACACACACACACACACACACACACACACACACACACATATATATATATATATATATATATATATATATTCGAACCCAATACATGCCTTAAGTATTTTATTTCTTAAATTCTCATTTTAATAACTTCTTGAAAATTTGGGTACTCACATTAACCACCATATATTACAAGTTTTAATATATCGCATGCTTGTATGAAACAATTAATCAATGTAAATATAATCTTATTATACTTATTAATCCTTTGCTCCTAACTTTACTGTTTTTTCACAACAATAATAAATTCATACGTTATCGATTAATTACCCAACATATTAATTTATCAATCACGTTTAAATCTCTACACTGTATTCAAGTAATTGAATATTTAATTACTAATCATCTTATCAATTCTATGATATTAAGGTCTTAGGGTTAGTCCACTAATTTAAATAAACCATTAGTGACTTCCTTTAATCATTTAATAAATTCACATAACCACATAAGGTTTAAATCAGTTAACAAAACTAACTCATTAAAATTTAAATCACATATTAAATTAATAAATAGTTTAAAATTCTCGGTCATTATAGTATCCTTCTGGAGGACTACGATCGTCGGGATCGCTCCACGATCGTTGTCTCTATCCAAGCTTCTGCACTGGTCCTTGTGATGCATTCTGAACCAACACCTCTTCTGGGTTAAGGTTTCTCAGGAAGGGCCGACCTCTTAGTCTAAACTAAGGGCAAGGTTTGTCCCTAAGGCGCTTATCAAAAGAACTGCTTAGACTTGGTAAAAATGTTGTCATCACAGTGGGCTTCTCTGCCATGTCGAGACTACTCCACGATCGTGGTTTCTCTCAGTCATCTCCACGATTTTGACAAAACCTTTTTATTTGCATGGTTAGTAACAACTAGAGTATAAAATTTATGGTTGTAAGTTTAACATACCTAACTCATTTATCAGTTTATTAAATCTAGATTCATCTAATGGTTTTGTAAAGACATCAGCAAGTTGATTTTCAGTAGGGATATATTATAAAGATATGGTTCCATTTTGAACATGATCCCTAATAAAATGATATCTTATTTCTATATGCTTAGTCCTAGAATGCATGACAGGATTATGTGTAATTGCTATGGCACTTGTGTTATCACAGTGAACAGGTATAGACTTGAAATCAAACCCATAGCCTGCTAGCTGGTTCTTCATCCATAGGATTTGAGCATAGCAGCTACCTGTAGCAATATATTCAGCTTCTGTTATTGAAGTTGATACTGAGTTTTGCTTCTTGCTAAACCAGGACACAAGTCTGTTTCCTAGAAGTTGACAAGTGCTACTAGTACTTTTTCTATCAAATTTACAGCCTGCAAAATCAACATCTGAATATCCTGTCAGTTTAAAGGAGGACTCCTTGGGATACCAAAGTCCTAAGTGAGGTGTGCCTTTGAGATACCTAAAAATTCTTTTACAGCAATTAAGTGTGATTCCTTAGGATTAGCTTGAAATCTAGCATATATATACATGTAGCAAATATAATATCTGGTCTACTGGAAGTTAAGTACAGAAGAGAGCCTATCATACCTCTATATTGAGTAATGTTAAAACATTTACCTTTCTCATCTTTGTCAAGCTTAGTTGTTGGAGCAATTAGTGTTTTTATGAGAGAGGCTGATTACATGCCATACTTCTTAAGTAAGTCTTTGATGTACTTGGCTTGGTTAATGAAGATACCTTCTATAGTCTGCTTCACTTGCAGTCCAAGAAAGAAATTCAGCTCACCCATCATGCTCATTTTGAACTTGCTCTACATAAGCTTGGCAAATCTCTTGCACAGATTTTCATCAGTAGAACCAAAGATAATATCATCTACATATATTTGAACTAGTAAAACTTTATCCTTGTGCTTCCTAAGGAATAATGTGGTATCTACTCTACCTCTAGTGAATCTTTTTTCAATAAGAAAGTTTGTTAGTGTTTTATACCATGCTCTAGGTGCTTGTTTAAGTCCATATAAGGCTTTGTCTAATCTATAGACATAATTAGAGAGAGTTGGATTGATAAAACTTGGAGGTTGCTCCACATATACTTCGTCTTGAAGTTCTCCATTCAGAAATGCACTCTTGACATCCATCTAAAAGACTTTAAACTTCATGTGGGTAGAAACGGCAAGGAATATCCTGACAGCTTCTAGTTTGGAAACAGGTGTGAAGGTCTCGTCTTAGTTCTGTCTAAAGATTATTCTCTCCTTCAAAAAGAGAAAGAGAAAGTTCAAGTAAAACTAGAGACAGCTCTACTCAGTACTGCCTCTCTCTCTAAACTTGAAGGTGAGAATAAACTCTAAAGATAGATCAATAAACTCAGCACAAAAAGAGAGTTAAATCTAACCTCTAAGATTGAGGAGCTAGAAAAGGCAATCTTAATGTGGAATAGGTATTCTTTATCCATGGACTCCCTGATCTCCAGTCAGAGAATTGCATTTAACAAAATAGGTCTAGGTTTTGGAGAATCTACCACAGAACCATGTGTGGAAAAGCTCAAGGAAACTAACATTGGTAAAGGTTCAAATTTTAATAGAAGCATTACATTTGTGAAATCCACACAGAAGGAAGAACCAATGCATCCTTTCGCTTCTAATCCAAGTCATGTCTCGAGACATAACGGATCCTATGCAGGCCTGGGATTTAGAAAAGTGAAGAGTAACTTAGTCACTATTCTCCAACCTCGAAGGATCGTGGAGTCAAGTAAAACCGACTCCACGAACCAACCAGGAAGGAATCGTAGAGTTGAGGTTCACTCTACACAAACCCTGAATCACAAAGCTGTATGGAAAAAGAAGAGTCAGTATAAGGGAAAGGCTACCAAGTATCCACACACATCCAAATGGACAAAAAATCCACACACACACACACACCAGCATGCATCATGCTAGATGCTTTGTATGTGATAGGTATGGTTATAAGGCTGCAGTATGCTATTATAACCTTCTGCATAATAGACACAAAGTTAAACAGATTTGGGTCCCCAAGGGAACTAACAAACTAGGACCCATGCAAGTCTGGGTACCAAAATTAAATCTTAATCTTACTGCAGGAACAGAGCTCCACGATCACAACCTGGTACCTAGAAAGTGGATGCACATGACACATGACTGGGAATAAAACCCTCTTGTCTAACTTCACAGAGAAGGAGGGTCCAATAGTCATATTTGGAGACAACGGTTCTGGAAAGACGAGGATATGGCTCAGCTGGGAATGATGCAGTGTCCTTCAGCAAAGTAGCCTATGTGGAAGGGCTAAAGCACAATCTTCTGAGCATCAGCCAACTTTGCCACAAGGGTCATCAAGTCACCTTCGTCAACAATCAATGTCAAGTCAGAGATCTGAAGACCTATTCTATAAAGCTGACTGGAACCAGAGAAGGGAACGTCTACATTGTCAATCTTGCTCAACTGAGTTCTGATGAAACAATATGCTTTCATGATAAAGCCTCTGAAGAAATGAGCTAGCTGTGACATAAAAGGTTATCTCATCTCAACTTCAAGAGTATGTCAAAACTGGCCTCCAAAGATCTAGTAGCAGGCTTACCCACACTTAGCTTTATCAAAGAAAGGCTATGCAACGCCTATCATCTTGGAAAGCAAACGAGGAGCTCATTCAAAGGCAATGCAGTCAACTCAATTGATAAGCCCCTATAGTTACTTCAAATGGATCTTTTCGGACCAATACCAACTGCAAGCCTTGGAGGAAAAAGATACTCACTGGTTGTAGTGGATGACTACACCAGATTTACATGGGTATTCTTTCTAAGTTCAAAATATGAAACAAGCTCTCAATTTATCAAGATGTTCAAGCTGGTGATGAACGAAAAAGGAGAGAAGATCAAGACCATAAGGAGTGATCATGGAAGAGAGTTCGACTTCTCTGAGATGGATCAGTTCTGTGCAGACAATGGCATCAGTCACAACTTCTCAACTCCACAAACTCCACAGCAAAATGGAGTAGCTGAAAGGAAGAACATAACCCTGATCGAAGAAGGAAAGACTCTACTAGCAGCAGTTCATCTGCCTGAATACTTTTGCGCATAAGCCATCAATACTGCTTGCCACACTCAGAACAGATCTTTTGTTCACTCTACTCTGAAGAAGTCTCCATACAAGCTGTGTAAAGGAAGAAAGCCCAACGTTAGCTATTTCCATGTGTTCGGCTGTGCATGCTGCATTCTCAATAATGGACAATAATATCTAACTAAGTTCCAACCGAAGTCAGATGAAGGAATCTTTCTTGGTTATACCATAGACAGCAAGGCCTATAGAGTGTTCAACAAGAAGATGCTAAGTGTTGAAGTCTCCATTCACATCATCTTTGATGAAATACACTCAGACAAGTCCATACCACTCAACATTGAGATCGACGATCTAGACACTACGAATGTGGTGGTCTATTCCAACACCACGATCGCAGTTCTAGAAGATGGAATCGTCGAGCCTGAAGAAGAGATCGTGGAGAAAGCTACACCAAACAACGAACCTCTGCAACAAGAAGCAGAAGTTAATCTTGAAGAATTCAGACAAGAAGGCACCATAACAAATGTTCCAACAGGGAACAGATGGGCCATTAGACATAGATTGGCCACTTGAGGTTCTTCATCATCTCCTGACTCAGAGTTTGTGTCATTTTCTGAGTCACTCCACGATCCTCCATCTACAAGACCTTTATCTTTCTTCTGGAATTTCTTGTAGCCTTTGAACTCCTTCTTTGGATTTGTTCTCCTCTTCAATTCCTCTCTAAAAGGCTTGTTGCAGTTTGCAATGAAGTGGCCAGGGTTCTTGCAGTTATAGCATAAGTCGTTAATCTGCTCTTGACTGTTATTGTTGAATCTTTTGGGTCTGTTGCTTCTGCCTTTTCGCATGAATCTTTTGAGTCTTTTGACCAGCATTGCAATGTCCTCATCATCCTCTTCCTCAGAGTCAGATTCATTTTCAGCAAGAGCTTTGGAGGTGGCTTCTGTTTCCTTGAGGGTAACTCCTTTGTCCTTCCTTTTTCCTTCCGATAAAGTTTCTGCTCGTTGAGTTAGCTCCAGCTCGTAGGTAAGAAGGTTGCCATAAAGCTATTGTACTGTTATTTCATGGAGATTCTTTGATTCTCTGATAGAAGTGGTTTTAGCATCCCACTTGCTTGGTAAAGACCTCATGAAGTTGATGATAAGATCTTTTTTAGGATAGATCTTTCCAAAAGCTCGAAGAGAGTTTAGCAGTACATTGAATCTCTCATAAGTGGAAGTGAAGTTTTCTCCTGGTACATGGGCGAACATCTCATATTGTTGAGTCAGAAGAGATTGCTTGTTTTCTTTGACTTCTTCTATTCCTTCGTGCATAATGAGCAATGCTTCCCAAACTTCCTTGGCAATTTTGATGTTGACCACATTTTTGAACGGATCATCCTCAAAAGACTAAAACAAAATGTTCTTGGCCTTTTTGTCTAGCTGGACAGCTTTCTTATCATTGTCACTCCATTCTGATTTGATCTTGATCTGAACTTTATTTGGATCTTCTGGAGTTGGTGCAAGCTTTGTTGGAATGTAGGGCCCAGTCATAACTGTTTCAAATAGATCGTCATCTATTGAATCCATGTAGGCTTGCATACAAACTTTCCAGTTGGCAAATTTGTCTTTGTTGCACATTGGTGGCTTGCTGCCTCCACCGATCTTGGACACGCTTATCATGTGTGCCATCAGATCTACTCAAGCATTGTAGGCTAGTTGAGAGAACATGCTCTGATACCAATTGTTAGTTCCCAGAGGCACAATAGTTATCTAGAAGGGGAGTTGAATAGATATTTTAAAACTTTTTTTTTTCAAAATACTTATCAGATTTGTTAATAAATTAACCACAACAGAATATACGATTTGTTTGTTCCCCTTAAGATTAAGCAAGTTTATAGTGTGATAAGCAGTTCTAGCAATTATGATAGATATTAGAAGACAGTAATTTTAAGTGGTTCAGAGCACTCAAGACTCCTAGTCCACTCTTCTACTCCACGAGTAGGAAATCCACTAAGGATATCTTTACAGTATTTGAATCACTGAGATTCCTTCAAGACCAGCAGTCTTTGAACTTCTTAGTTCACTTAGAACTCTTCAAGTCCAGCAGACTTGGAATACACTTGTAATGAGAGTTGAGTTCTTGGTTGTGCTGCTCAGTTGCAGTTAAGCATACGTTCGAAAGAACTGAGTAGCGAAGCAAGCTTTCTTTCAGGATCGTAGTGTTTGGATTTAAGTGTTCTTTAGCTTTGTTCATTCTTGCTTGCTTGATCTGAATCTTCAATCTGATTTGCTTATGAAGGAGCCTTTGAAATCTTTCTGTTGAAGGCTTCCGTTGGAGCATTTAATGTTTCAGACATTTTTGAGCACTAATGTTGACTTCCTGGGAATATGGTGTTCTGCTGTCTGACTCGTCTGACACAGCAGACTGCTTTCTCACCTAACACCTAAAAAGGTGCTTTCAGCAGACAGAAAGTACTCTCCTTAGATTTTTCCATACGTTTCTTCTATTAAAACTAAGGATGAGTGTAGAAACATTGGGATTCCCAAAATGTCATTGTCCATAAACCATTGTTTATTCATTAGACATATTCTTCCATCAAATAGGCAAATCTTGATACTCTGATGCTAACTGAAGAAACACCACGATCGTTGTCTTTGTAACATGATCGTTGTGTGTTGTTGTGCTCGTACTTGATTCAGTCTTGATTGTAGAGAACACTACGGTTCTTCTTAAGCTTTGATTGACTACGATCTCTTCTTGCTTATATAGCAGACTCCACGTTTTCGAGAGCTGACTGCAATTCTTGACTTGGCTTGGCAGGCGCTCGGACTATCTCCACGATTCTAAATGTGGCTTTCTTGACAGACTACGATTCTGAGAGTGACTTTATCGACACTCCACGAATCTATCTTGACTTCTGCAAACTCTTAGCTGGCTCGACAAACTACAAATCTGTTAAGGCTTATCTATTACATTTCAATTGATCAAACTAACAAGTTTGATCTTTTTTCTATACATTCAATTACAGAATGATAAACGTTTTAGCTCAGATCAACCAAACAATTTTGATCTACCATCTAAGTCATTGTACATGTGTTCTATTGAAGGACTTTACATATAAACACATTTATTTACTTTCAACATCAAATTTTAATATGCAATTCCCAACACATAGTAATATAATTTATATGTCGTAGGAAGTCTTAAGAATGATTAGATGTGTAATAAGGAAATGGTAATACCGTTTTATTCCTATAGGTTCTGACATAGACTGTCTAGATGATTCTGGAAAATCAAATACCTCATGGTATTTATGAAGCTAATACCTCTAATAAAAGAAGACCTTATAGTCCAACCGCTAGTGATATGCATTTCGAATGTTAATGGATTTATCTCCAAATAGTGTTATTCGTAAGCTTTTAAATCAGGAATTCATGCAAGACAAATATCAAGATTTCAGAACTTGGTATTTTAAAAATCATACCAAAGAGAAATTAGCGGAATTAAAATCTAATTATTATTCTCATTTGAATGATAATCATTGCTTAATATCATTTCCTTAATGGTATTATGATTTTGCTATAAAATCATAATTATATACTAAAGACCAATTAAATGTTATAACCGGTATTCAGAAGGATTGGATAACTACCAGTGGTAATATTATTCAATCCATTCATACTCCCCCTCAATCTTTAGAATTGAGTCCAGGTAATGAAAACTTAAAACCTTTAATTATAAATTTGTATGTTGATATTTCTGATAAATCTCATCAATAGGAAATTATTAAGTATAAGGAAATTATACCCATAACCAAACAGAATAATTATACTAATTTATTTCTTCAAATTGTAGGAAAACAGTTAATCAAAATTGAAGAACGAGTCGATCATTTACACGATAAATGTCAAGTGATCCCGAAACAAATAAATCTTCAACCTGTTAATATCAAACCACCTCTTCAAGTTACTAACTTCAAGATGAGATCACCCAAGTCTGATGATGAGTTTGTTAATAATATTTTAACCAAAATAAAAGATTTAAAAACACCAACAGAATCTACTTCTGAAATTAATGTGTTATCTGCTAAACCGTCTTTATCCCATAGTATCGAAGATACTAACGATGATGATGACGATGAATTAGATTCATCACGTATTTTTAAAATACAAAATAATTTTCAAGATATGCAATCTATTAATAAAACTACTTACAGTCAAAAGCCTATTCAAAGAATGGCTTTAGCAGGACCTAGTAGGTATTATTATTCTATACCTACTCCCTAGGATATTCTGTATGAAGAAGATTTTCTTCATTCTCAGAAATCCTATCATGGTAAAACCATCTATGAATGGAACATAGATGGAAAAATTGAATATCAGATTTATGAAACCATACATCATATTATGTTGTATGCCACAGTATGTAAATAGAATGAAAACACTGATCATCAGATCTGTCGTTTTCTTGTTAATGGTTTTACTGGCATTCTTAAAGGATGGTGGGATAATGTTCTCACTGATACTCAAAGAGTTAAGATTTTAAATTCTTTTAAGATTGGCACTGATCCCATTACTAAAACCGAAACCAAGAGAAAAGATGCTTGCTATACGCTTGTCCAATCTATCATTCATCATTTTATAGGACCAGGACTAATGAATAATGATAGAGGAAGAGAGCTTTTACAGAATCTTAGAGGCCCTTCTTTAACCCATTTCAGATGCTATAAGGATGTTTTCCTTATGAAGATCATGCAAAGACCTGATGCTAATAGTGAGCATTGGAAGGCCAAGTTCATTGATGGACTTCCTACCTTCTTTGCTGAGAAAATCTGTAAAAAAAACTTATGGATAAACATAATCAAATGAGTATTCCCTATAACCAGTACTCTTATGGTCATCTTGTTACCATAATTATTGAAGAAGGATTATCATTAAGTAATGATATGAAACTTCAACATCTCATGAAGCAACAAAACCTAACTAAAAGACATGAGTTAGGAGAATTCTGTGATCAATTCTCTTATGAGACTAAAATCCAGTATCCTTTTAAACCTAGGAAGCAGCAACATACTAAAAAGACAATATCACACAGAAAACATTCTTCTAAGTGGGAAAAACCAGAAAGAACTACTAGAAAGAAAAAGTCTAGTAAGAAGAAAGATAAATCTACCATAAAATGTTATAAATGTGGTACAACAGGATATTTTTCTAAGAAATGTAGATATAAGATTAAATAGAAACTTAATGAGATGTCTCTTGATGAAGATGTTCAACAAGAGATTCTTAATTGCCTTTCCAGTAGTAATGATGAAGGTTCTGAAGATGAGATTGCTGAAATCTATTCTTCTTCTGAGGAAGAAGAAGATTCTAATGAACCTTGTCAAACCTGTGCTATTGATAACTGCAATCCTTTAACAGAAGCTAATTACTGGAAAGCCATTGTTGAAATGAATGGCTTAGACATTGGAGGTCCGAGTATTAATGTTTTAACATATACTCGAAAATCCATGCTTGAATTAGCCGACCTTATTAAGGATCCAGAAATTAAATTAAAATTTTTGGAAACCTGTTATAAAAATCAGAAAATAGAAGATATTCTCCCCGTTGAACATTACAATATGAGAGAAGTTATAAAACGTATACAAAACGTTTCTAATAATGAAAAACTCGTTACTATCCAAGATCTAAAAGGAGAAATAAACCTTTTAAAATCTGAAGTTAAACAACTTCAAACAGCTAATATTATAATAATCCAAAATCTGAATAATATTAAGCAATATTTGAATACTAAGGATAAACCAGAATCTTCTTAAGATAAAGCAAGAAGCTTTGGATAACCAGTATTTAATGCTTATGAATCAAGTTATTTTCTAGAAATAGTATATCAGAATTACTTTTAATAATAAAACTGGATTTTATTATTAAAGATGTCATTGCTCTTGTAGACAGTGCTGCTGATATGAACTGTATTCAAGAAGGGTTAATCCCTACTAAATATTTTCAGAAAACCACTCAATCTTTGACTAGTGCAAGTGGTAATACAATGAGAATTAAGTATAAAATACCAGAAGCCTTAATCATTAATCAAAGTTTGTGTTTACCTATTTCTTTTGTGTTAATCAGAAATATGAATCAAAGTATTGTTTTGGGCACTCCCTTTTTATGTCTTTTGATGCCCATTACAAAAATTGATACTTTGGAAATTCATACCAATCTTAACAACAGAAGCATAGTATTTGAATTCATAACAGAACCCTATACTAAAGAATTAAATTAAGTAAAACACATGATTTATTCTAAAGAAAAATAGATAAATTTTATTTAGAAAGAAGTTAAGTTTCTTACTACAGAACAAATTATTTTACAGCCTTCCTTACAGGATAAAATAAAATTCCTTTTGAAAACTCTTAAAACAGAAATCTGCAGTGATGGTCCCAATGCTTTTTGGAACAGAAAGAAACATATCATTTCTCTTCCTTATATCTCTGATTTTAATGAAAAGAATATTCCTACCAAATCCAGGCCTAGCCAGATGAAGAAGGAATATTTAACTCTATGTAAAAATGAAATGGAGTCTCTTCAATAGAAAAAACTCATTAGACCTAGCAATTCCCCTTGGAGCTGTATTGCTTTTTATGTTAATAAAAATGCAAAAATAGAAAGAGGAATAATGAGGTTTTGAAATGGATTAGGTATCCTATACCTAATAAGAAAGACCTTTTGGATAGATTGCATGATGCAATCATCTTTTCTAAATTTGATTTAAAATCATGATTTTGGCAAATACAAATTTGTGACAAAAACAGATATAAAACTGCATTTATAGTACCCTTTGGCCATTTTGAATGAAATATTTTACCACTTGGAGCTAAAAATGGACCATCCGAATTTCAGCATATTATGAATGATATTTTTAATCCTTTTACCAAATTTGTTATTTGTTATATTGATAATGTTCTTATCTTTTCATCTTCAATAGACCAGCATATCAAACATTTGAATATTTTCAAAAATGTTGTTATAAAAAATGGTTTGGTGGTTTTTGCACCAAAAATGAAACTTTTTAAAACAGCAATCAGATTTCTTGGACATAATATTTCCAATGGAACTATTATTCCAATTGATAGATGTATTGAATTTGCATCTAAATTTTTGGATTAAATTAAAGATGTTAACCAAATGCAATGATTTTTAGGAAGTTTTAATTATATTAAAGACTATTACCCAAATCATTCTCAGGATGCTTCTATCCTGTACACCCGACTTAAACAAAATGCACTGCCTTGGACAGATGAGCATACTTATGTTGTCCAAAAAATTAAAGAAAGAGTCAAATAATTGCCCTGTTTATCTTTACCGAATCCTGATTGGAAGAAAATAGCTCAAAGTGATGCTTCCAACAAAGGATATGGTGGGATACTAAAACAGTATAATCCTAATAAGAAAAAAGAACTTCTTCGTTTTACTTCAGGAGTATGGAAGGGACCATCTTTAAATTACCCTACTATAAAATACGAATGTTTTTCAAATGTTAAATGTGTTTTAATATTTCAAGATGATCTTTTAAATAATCATTTTTTAATAATAGTAGATTGTTCTGCTGCTAAACAGATATTTAAAAAAGATGTTCAGAATCTTGTTTCTAAACAGATATTTGCTACTTGGTAGAGTATTTTATCAGTATTTGACTTTGACATTGAATATATCAAAGGTAAACAGAATTCATTACCAGAGTTTTTAACCCGTGAATATTTTCAGTGTTAATGAACAGCAGAAGTAGAGGCCGCGGCCGAGGCCGAGGCAGAAACCAGTACTATAAAGAATTCCCAAGTTTAAATATGTTGGGTTTGTACGAAATTATCGCGCAATCAAATTGCACAAATTAGTGGAAGCATGATATATTAGAGTTTAAAATTTTTTTACAAAACCATTACAAAGGAGATCATCCTTTATACAAATTATTAATTTAAAACGATAAGTAAGAAGTTATGGAATCATAACCTTGTAGAACGAAACTTCCACTGATACGAGTTCACTCCTTGTTCTTCGTGATCTCCTTAAATTTTCGGGTTAGATTCCTTCCTTTGATCAACGTTAGCCACCCAAGTGTTTGGCCTCTAGAGGTGATCCACCAAGAAATAGGAATTATTCAAGAAGGAGGGTGGTTGGCTAAACCGTAGTTTTCTATCCTCTACAGAAAAGTACTCTCCAACAATTAGAATTGCATCAACTGATATCTAACATAAGACTCCTCTTATATATATATTGGTCAACCCATCTAATCCTATTAGACATAGGGTTTTATTTAATTCAATTCCTTTAACTAATTAGGCTTCCCAACATATTGGGATTAATTAATTAAACTCCTTTAATTAATTTGCCTACTAATCTTATTAGGAATAGTTGAGAGTACAAATATTAAATTAATTTCTAAACTCCTTTAGAAATTAAAATAATAACAATTGTAATAATATTAATAAGACTCCTCTTATTAATTTATATTTAATATTTCCAAAATATTAAATACTAAACATTAAGATATTTAATTTATTCTATCACCATAGATTAAATTAATTACACTTAATGCATTATTACGATTATTCCATTACCTTCTTAAATAATTATTCTTACTTTTATGGTGTGACCCTTTAGGTTCTCCATATTAAACCTGTTGTGAATAAATCAATTAGAACAATTCTAATCTTATTTAAATAAATAAATTAAACTAATAATCTATTTAAATAAATAATATTTATTCTACAATAGGGATAAGCCTCCCTAGCAATCAACGATTTTCCAGATAATATAGATTTCAACATTAATCATAAAAGAACCTATGAGTAAATAGTTACCGTATAATTCAATCCTTCCACCATACAATATCCCAATTAAATATAAGATATGGAATTACTGTCAAGTCTTATTTTATTTAATCATATGTATTTCGACTGGAAAATGCACAACTCCAAATAATGCAAATTAGAAACTCCTTTCTAATTTCATTCTGTCTTGGCCAAGGATTACTGGGTTGTCATTTAACGAATCACATAGGACATATCTCTTCTTTTACTAGAAGTGGTAGATTCTTTATTAACCATTCATTATCTCCATATGTAATTTATTATACCCAAGCATATCCTTTGATATATCCTAAGGGTCTTAAGGAATAAGTCAAAGTATAATTCATTACACACAAGATACTATGATGATCTCAAGTCCAAGGATAACTTGTACTACTATCACATTAGAAATTCCTATTGACAGGCAAGTAAAACTCCATTAGGTATTCCAAAACGAGTCACGTTTAGTGAACTTATTCTCCAATAAGCACCTACATACTTGCTTTAGTGTCTCCACACAAATGATCATGAGATCAATCATCCTCATCCAATGAGAAAGCAACATATGTACCAATCTATCCGGATTTACTAATCCCCTATTTAGTAATCCAACGATTGGGAACTATTTTAGTTTTAAGCTTTCTAAGAATTTAGATCTCATTAGCATGATCAACATCATGATTCCAAAAGCATTTCTTAAAACTATGGGTTATTTACATATTATAAAAACAGCATCATGTAGATAATTAAATGCCTTTAATAAATGCATACTTTTATTAATAAATAAATAAGATCGTCTCCAAAGTATATGCTTTATCACCATACATGATTGGCTTGTATGCATACTATTTTCAATCTCTCACTTACACTAAAGTCAATCGTCATGGTATCTCATACCCATCTTCTCTAAGTGACGATTAAACTGCTGTTATGTTAAAACTTTAGTAAATGGATCTGCAATGTTGTCTTGAGAGTCTACACGCTCTAAGGTGCCATCTCCTCTTTCAATGATTTCTCTAATCAAAGTGCCACAACACATGTTTAGATTCAAGATGAGACTTCGAAACTATTCCTAGTTCTATAATGAACTTTTCATCTGAAACATCAACTTGCAACTTCACTAACAGTTATATATTTTGTCTTTTTCACTAAACCAGCAACCTTTTGCTGTTTGGAACCTTTCCAATTCCCTACACCAGCTTTCAAGATAACAACTTACCCTAAAGTGGATTTGATGTCGTCTTGGTCAGTCTGAAAACTTGAGTCTATTTAGTCCTCTAGTTTAATTAAGACCCATCATGTGTCATGATGACATTCTTAGTGTCAGTTAAGTACTTTGAGATATTTATCACTGTCTTACAGTGATGTTCTCTAGAATATGATTGATTAACATCAAGTCTCGTATATTTCATTGTATACATTATAGTAACTCATGCGATCTCTCTTTTATTGAGGACAATTATAGAGAGATTCACTCCGTGGCTCATTATTATGAGACACCTTTTGGAGTTTTCCATGCTAAACACCTTTTTTCAGCTAATGAATATACGTTCCTTGGGTTAAACCTAGCATCTTTTTAAATCTATCTATACATATTTATATCCCCAATATAGGATGTTCTACCCAAATCATTCATGGAGAAATGTTTAGACAACTTTATTTTTATCGATTATAGCATAGGAATGTTATTCCCTATCAATAATATATCATCAACATATAATACAAGGAATGAAACAGCGCTCCCACTAACCTTCTAGTACACACATGGTTCATCCTCGTTTTTGATAAAATCAAACTCTTTAATTGTCTCATCGAAACGAATGTTCCATCTACGAGAAGCTTACTTCAATCCATAAATGGATCGTTGTAGCTCATATACATGATTTGCTTCAACCATTGAAACAAATTCATCTGGCTGCATCATACATACATTCTCCTCTAATAATATATATTTAAGGAAGGGCGTCTCCACGTCCATTTGCCAAATTTAGTAATAATAAGCTACAATCGCAAGTAAGATCCAAATGGACTTGAGCATTGCTTCAAAGATCCATTTTAGATTTTATGGTCATCTACCATTTCCCTGAGTCTTAATTACTCAAAGCCTGTTCGTAATTCAATGGATCATCATCATTCATGACGTGTACCTCATCGTCATCCTCTATGACAAATTCATACCTTTTAGGTATCTTTGGTACTCTTCCAGATTTACGAATAGGGTGTTGTACAATAGGTATTCTACTTGGACAGGTTCATCCACTTGATCTGTAGTGTTTTGTGGTTCTTAAATTTCTTTAAGATCTAATTTTTCTCCCATTAGCCCCTTCAAGGATAAACTCTTTTTCCAAGAAGGCAGCGTGTTTCGCAATAAACACCTTTTGCTCAGTAGAATTGTAGAAATAGTATCCCAAACTTTCTTTAGGATATCCCACAAACGTGCACTTATCATATCTTGTCACAAGCTTATCATTTTGAAATCTTTTTCACATAAGCTGGACATCTCCAAACCTTAACATGCTTAAGACCAGATTTCCTCCCTGTCCACGTCTCATATGGATTTCGAGGGGACCTTATTTAGTAGATATGCAGCCGGTTCTAAAGCATAACCCTAGAATGATACTGGAAGAACGGTAAAACTCATCATAAAATGAACCATGTCCAACAATGTTTGATTTCTCCTTTCAGATACTCCATTTAACCGTGGTGTACTTGATGGAGTCCATTGTGAGATTATACCATTTTCTTTGAGACAATCGAGAAACTCACCGCTTAAGTATTCACCACCTCGATCTGATCGAAGAGTCTTAATACTTTTGCCAGTTTATTTTTCTACTTCACTTCTGAACACACTTTTCAAATGATTCAGATTTGTATTTCATTAAATACACATATCCATATCTTGAGTGATCATCAGTGAAAGTAATAAAATAAGAATACCCTCCCCGTGCATTCGTTGTTATAGGTCCACAAACGTCTGTGTGAAACAACGCTAACAACTCTGTAACTCTTTCTCCTTTTCCACTAAAAGGAGATTTAGTCATTTTACCCATGAGACAAGATTCACAAGTTGGATATGATTTATAACCGGATAGCTCTAAGAGCCCATCCTTATGCAACTTGGATAATCTTGTTTCATTGATATGACCAAGTCTACAGTGCCACATCTAGGTATAATTAACATCATCTCTTTTCTTTTTCTTACTTTTTTCTATTTGAAGTATATTTTCATGCAAGTCAAGTATATAAAGTCCATTTCGCTGATTACCAACAACATATAAAACATTGTCTTTATAAATAGAACAACTATTATTCTTTATTATAATGTCAAATCCATACATATCTAATACGAAAATAGAAATAATGTTTCTAATGATATTCGGAACAAAATAACAGTTATTTAAATAAATGAACTTGCCCGTAGGCAGTGCTAAATAATAAGTGCCTACAGCTAATGCAGCAACTTTTGCTCCATTTCCCACTCGTAGGACAACCTCATCCTTGTTCAGCTTTCTACTTCTGACTAGTCCATGCACAGTATTACATATGTGAGAACCACAGCCGGTATCCAATACCCAAGTAGAATTTTGACTTTCTGAAAAATTAATTTCAATCATGAACAAACCTTGATTGGAAGTCGAAGCTTCTCCAAGCTTCTTCTCTGCCAGAAACTTCTTGCATTTCCTCTTCCAATGACCCGGCTCATTGCAATGGAAGCACATTCCTTTGCTTGCTGGATCAGGTTTCTTTTAATTCTTCACTTTCGCCTTGCCCTTAGCCTTCTTAAATTTCTTCTTTTCAAAAAGATACCTTGGGCCTCTTCCTTTTCTTGAAAGAATCCACTATTAATACATGGTTCTTCTTGGATGGGAAGTGACCTTCTACAGTTTTCAACATGTGAAGTAATTCAGGCAAGCTGACACCTAACTTATTCATGTGGAAATTAACAACGAACTGCGAGAAGGTCTCAGGGAGTGACTACAAGATCAAGTCTTGACTCAACTCCCTATCCATGAAGCGTCCAAGGTATTCAATCAGATTGATCACCCTTAAGACATGAGTCTCAACGGCGGTGCCCTCGGTCATCCGAGATCGGAAGAGCTCCTTAGATATCTCATATTTAGCAGTCCTACTTTGTTCACCATACAACTCCTTAAGGTGAAGCAACATAGTAGGGGCATCCATGTTTTCATGCAGACGCTGAAGCTCGTTATTCATAGATGCGAGCATGATGCATTGAGCCACAGATGCATCATCTTACCACTTTAAAATGGTGGCAATCTCTTCCTCAGAGGCTGTTTCTGTAATAGTTCCAGGGGCA
The DNA here is from genome assembly GCA_020205555.1 of Panax stipuleanatus. Taxonomy (NCBI): domain Eukaryota; kingdom Viridiplantae; phylum Streptophyta; class Magnoliopsida; order Apiales; family Araliaceae; genus Panax; species Panax stipuleanatus. Next base: position 80,762,000 of record CM035119.1, read on the forward strand.
GGTGAATTTAAGACATAAGAAATTTTTTCCAGCAGTGAAAACTATTCTCAGATTCCTTAACGCCCGATTAGTTTGTTAGCATCAAGTATGCTACGCAGTGAAATTAGTGATTTCGACATATTTAAATTTCTGTATGTGAAAAGATAATATTTTAGCAAACATTCATTTAATTAATTTTATATACCAAAATAAATTAGGTCTTATTTTAAATTGGTATCTCCCACTATTTTTTTTAAACTATATTACCCTCACTTATATAGTTCGGCAAAATCTAATTAAAGATTTGCTAGTAAGAATAAAAATTTCATTTCAAATGTATATAGCCTTGTGGATAGCACAACAAACGATATATAAATAAATAAGCAGACAACTCTTTGTCAATTACATCAACATGTAACTCCTTTTTATTTTGCCTCTTAAATTATAATGGTCAAGTGTGTGCACATCAGAACTAAAATGATTGAACTTAAGTCCAACCTAGCACTTCCATAAATTCAAAAAAGAAAAATATTGTCCTTGTGGATAGCACAACAAAACAATATTGTTCAATTTTCTTGATATGCATCAAATGTGATTAAATTAATATCATAAATACGCAATACTTGCCTTGTGGATAGCACACCAAACAAGTATTAAATATTTAATACTCTATTAATTTATCATGCTAGAAGGCGACGTTCGATATTACAAATATCTTTGAACGCTTTAGACTTAATATAATTTCTTTGAGGGATTTTTATTATTTGTCTTATCTTGTTTAGCGCACATGCACATATATATATATATATTTATATATATATAATACGTGTCATTTTATTAAACATGCGAAGCATGTTTGCATAAAATATAATATATATAATACTTAGCATGCACATATAGAATACTATATTCTACCCGGATTGATTATGGACTTTTATTCTAGTTTGATTCAATAGAGCCACCAAGTGAACCAAAAGGTCAAACCTAGGAGTGCAAGAATTTAAATTTAAACGTAACTATTACATTTAAACCCGGGCTCCATACAAACGGGTCTTCACGCGCTCCTTGTTCCTTGATCTCCAATTTCTTTAAGATAATTCTAACTATTTCTATTACATAAACTATTTAAAATTAAATAGAAACCTTGATCAACAGTCAAGGGGAAGTACATAGGAAGGACATAAAATTTTATATTAAGAAAAAATCAGAGAAGATGAGGTACGCAGACCCCATTTAATAAAACTCATTCATTCAAGCATTCAACTAAAATAAAATTCAATCACATTTATCAATAGTCCATAATCAATCCCTATTTATTTTCATACATATCACAATATGCATCGAAAAATAAATATTCATCACAAGAATTAAAATCATTCCATATATATATGAGTATCATTTAATGGGCAATTTTAAATTGCATGAAATCCAATTTCAAGATTAAAATAAACTCTTTATTTTAATTATAAAATTATTTGAAATATAATATATAAATATATATATAATATATTATATCTATATAATATAATATAACGGTATCATCCATTATGTGGCAGGACTTTATGTTATCATCCATTATGGCAATCTATATATATATATATGATAACCTCCTGCAAAGTAACTTGATATCACCTTCTCTTTTTTTTAAATCGTGGCATCTGAAGCTTCTTGGCACTTAACATATAATATATATATATATATATATATACATTAATGTGGAAGGAAGGCTTTTGAAAACCACTAACGAAAAAATCGGTTATCCTTTTTTAAAAAACACGGATTCAGCAGCAACAAAAAAAACTGTTTTTTTTTCTTTTAATTTTATACAATTAATTATTCTCAATAAATTATTCTAAATACATACCCATATGTATATGAAATCAAAATAATTAATAATTGCATAAAGGTTTGGCTCCGACGCCACTGTTGGATTTGCACGAAATTGTGGCGCAATGAAATTGCACAAATTAGCGGAAGCAGGATATATCAGAGTTTAAAAAAATCTACAAAACCATTACCCGGATTATCCTTTATGAAAAGTATTAATTTAAAACGATAAATAAGAAGTTATGGAATCATACCCTTGTAGAACGAAACTTTCACTGATACGAGTTCAACTCCTTATTTTTTGTGATCTCCTTGAATTTCCGGTTTAGATTCCTTCTTTTGATCAACGTTAGTCATCCAAGTGTTTAGCCTCTAGAAGTGATCCACCAAGGAATAGGAATTATTCAAGAAGGAGGATGGTTGGCTAAACCCTAGTTTTCTATCCTCTATAAAAAAGGAGTACTCTCCAACAATTGAAATTGTATCAACTGATATCTAACATAAGACTCCTCTTATATATATATTGGTCAACCCATCTAATCCTATTAGACATAGGATTTTATTTAATTAATTAAATTCTTTTAATTAATTAGGCTTCCCAACATATTGGGATTAATTAATTAAACCCCTTTAATTAATTTGTCTCCTAATCTTATTAGGAATAAATGAGAGTACTAATATTAAATTAATTCCTAAACTCTTTTAAAAATTAAAATAATAACAATTGTAATAATATTAATAAGACTCCTCTTATTAATTTATATTTAATATTTACAAAATATTAAATAATAAACATTAAGCTATTTAATTTATTCTATCACCATAGATTAAATTAATTACACTTAATGCATTATTATGATTATGCCATTACCTTCTTAAATAATTATTCTTCTTTTATGGTGTGACCCTTTAGGTTCTCCATATTAAACCGGTTGTGAATAAATCAATTAGAACAATTCTAATCTTATTTAAATAAATAAATTAAACTAATAATCTATTTAAATAAACAATATTTATTCTACAATAGGGATAAGACTCCCTAACGATTAACGACTTTCTAGATAATATAGATTTCAACATTAATCATAAAAGAACCTGTGAGTAAATAGTTACCGTACAATTCAATCCTTCCGCCATGCAATGTCCCAATTAAACATAAGACATGGAATTTTAGTCAAGTCTTATTTTATTTAATCATATGTATTTCGATTGGAAAATGCACAACTCCAAATAATGCAAATTAGAAACTCCTTTCTAATTTCATTCTGTCTTGGCCAAGGATTACTGGGTTGTCATTTAACGAATCACATAGGACATATCTCTTCTTTTACTAGAAGTGGTAGATTCTTTATTGACCATTCATTATCTCTATATGTAACTTATTATACCCAACTATACCTTTTGATATACCCTAAGGGTCTTAAGGAATAAGTCAAAGTATAATTCATTACACACAAAATACTATGATGATCTCAAGTCCAAAGATCACTTGTACTACTATCACATTAGGAATTCCTATTGACAGATAAGTAAAACTCTATTAGGTATTCCATAGCGAGTCACGTTCAGTGAACTTATTCTCCAATAAGCACCTACATACTTGCTTTAGTGTCTCCACACAAATGATCATGAGATCAATCATCCTCATCCAATGAGCAAGCAACATATGTACCAATCTATACGAATTTACTAATCCCCTATTTAGTAATCCAACGATTGAGAACTATTTTAGTTTTAAGCTTTCTAAGAATTTAGATCTCATTAGCATGATCAACATCATGATTCCAAAAGCATTGCTTAAAACAATGGGTTATTTACATATTATAAAAACAGCATCATGTAGATAATTAAATGTCTTTAATAAATGCATACTTTATTTAATAAATAAATAAGATCGTCTCCAAAGTATATAATTTATTATCATACATAATTAGCTTGTATGCATACTACTTTCAAAATACTCCTAACAGCACTCCTCAGGCTTCTTCTAGCCAAAAAGCAAAGGATATTCTTTTATTACCCGAACAATATATCCCTAACAGAAATGTTTAAGAAACAATTCTTTACATTGAACCGAATGATGAAAAATGGATGACAGATCCATGGGAAATCAAGAGGCTTTATTTAGTGACTCAATAATTTCCTCCTCATTTTGATAAGTACAGATACATCTATGAACAAATAATCATAGAAACAGCATCAATGGACATAAAGCACATGCTTTATGATCCATCAAAAACAACCAGTCCAATCTCTTACAGCAAGACCACCATCAGAAACATTATGCCCATTGCTAATTGAGGCATTCATCCTCATACTACTAGGACTCTAGAGTCTGGACATTCAGAAACAAAATATAGTTACTGGGATTTTATTGATTCCTTTACCTATGTTTTTTATTGCCAGAATCCTGTTCATAACCATACTTGGTTTATCTGAATCTGTACAGAAGTTCTCAAAAATTAAATCCCAAGCTGGTTTTCCATTTGGTGGGATAAATTTGGAAATACAATGGAAACCTTACCTGAATCCATTCAAATAGTATTCAAATATTGGCAAGTAGCTTATTCTCACATACCAGTAAACAAGGATATATCCATGATGAAAACCTTTATCCATTTTGTTATTCGTTTTGGAATCCCTTGGATATGGAAATGGGATTTACAATGTGACTATCAGAACAAGATTCTCCGTCTTAAAAGGGTATTCTTTACAAGATGGTAGGATAAAGGACTTAACCCCACTCTACCAGAACTAGTCAAAGCAATCAAAAACCACACCCAAGCTTTCCTTGACACAATTCCAAAAATTCTTCCAACACAGCCAGTAAATCCATTTGTAAAAATCCAAGCAGATTTAAAACAGAAGTTTCCAGAGTTAACTGAAAAAGATTTAATTATAAAAATAATGGACTATATGAAAAATCAATTCCTACAGTCCTTAGTCCAGGATGACACTTCAATGAATACGGTCAGCAGCAATGATGGATCTGACCAGGATGGCAATGAATTTAGTGTTTTAGCAGGAGAAAGCTAGGAACCCAAAGATCCAGAACCCACTATAGGAGATTTATGGGATTCCCTCACTACAATGATTTTAGAGAAAATGGAACAGGATAAAAAAGGAAAAGGAAAAGCATGATGCTACCTGTCCCGCACTAACAGAAAGATTCCTCTCCATTATCAGAAGAAGACAACCAGTTGTCTTCCACTTCCTCTCTATTATCAGAAGAAGACAACCAGCTGTCTTTGACCTTCTTCACAGCTATCGCACAGCTGTTCCCCCATGATAAGGATCGACATGGACGATCGACTCCATGAAGCAGGAAACGCCACCTGTCTTTCCCTTATCTTATCCTTTGCTTTTCTTATCTATATATTGGGAGCCCTCACCCATTGTTGAGGTTGAACTTCTTTTAGAATTTCCTTCAGACTCTCTCTATATATATATATATATTTCTCAACTATTATAATAAAGATCAAAGTTTGAAGATATCCAAAGTCTCTTTACTATCTATAAGTCATAGATAATATTGATTATTATGTTTCTTTAATTGATGTTTTAAATTATCATCAAGAAAATAGTATACGTTTTAGAACATAAATTAATAACGCTGTAGATAAGCATAATCGTACTTATTTTCAAGAACAGTTAATTAAAACAAAAGGTTTAATTGTTAAAACCAAAGAAGCTATCCAGGAAGAAACCTGTAAGTTGATTGTAATGGGTAGAACACCCAACCAATAGTAGGTTTATGAGATCATATATGCAGTAATTTTGAATTTATATATTATCAATATGTCTTTAAAATGTCCTTGCTATGCTGCTAACTGAATTAAGACTTGAATAAGTGGAACGTCACCCAAGTCACGTTGTCGTTGGTCAGGATAGGTGTTAGACTATTTCCCCTCGTTAATCGTTGACAAACGTGCTTATATTATGTCTTATTACTTGGTCAAAATACCCCAAGGAGGAGAGACTCGTCAAATAACGAAAGATGAAGATAGAGAATTGAATCAAGAACCCTTACGACAATTGGTGAATCTAATAGTTGGTGCTTTTGAAGAAGGAATCGATAATTTTAGAAGGAGACAGACGAAAACTATAGAGGTAGAAAATGAAATTTCGTCAACTAAAGAATGAGAGATTAATACTTTAAAGAAGACGAAAGAGTGTTGGCTGGAAGACAGTAATAGCAATAGCAGTAAGAATTTTAAAAGAAAATAGAATAAGGTTAAATATGTACGAGAAGAAGGACAACCACGAAAGAAGAAGGTAGATACCTATAAAGAATATAGAAAGAACCACGTGGGAGCATGTTTGAAAGGAAAATATGGGTGTTATAAGTGCGGGGAGAAGGGTCATATTTCTCGTAATTGTCTTAGGCATGAGAAGATCAAAGAGTGTTTGGCGTAATATGTAATCGTCAGAAGGAAGCAAGTAAGGAGGGAAACAGAAATAAGAGAAAGTGGGACAGCGGTAGCAATAACGATCAATCGAGAAGTGAACATGGAGGATTCAAAAAGAGAGATAAGAAGTGCAAAAAGTGTGGGAAGGATCATGTAGGAGAGTGTTGGAAGGGACGAAGTGTTTGTTATAACTGCGGCCAGGAGGGGCACATTCTGCCGAATTGCCAAAACCCGAGGAAAATTCGAGGATGTTTCGATTCTGGATCGATTGAGCATCAGATCAAAGACTGCCCAAAGAAAGGAAGGAAAGAAAAAGGCGACAGCAAAGGAAGTCATAGCGAGAAGTTGACGATAATAGGACCAGCTCAATCGAATGATCCAATGCCACGTACGACTAACATTACGGCGCAAGATGCAGTAGCATTCCAAGACGGGTTGTCAGGTACTATACTAATCAGTAATATAAATGCGTATATATTATTTGATTCGGTTGCTACCTGTTCTTTTGTGTTGGAAGAATTTGCGAAACGCATAAACCCCCAAGAACGATTAGGAAATCCTTTAAACATAGAAGTTGCGAATAAAGAAGTAATCCTAGTAGAGTTCGTATACCGTAATTGTTGCGAAGAGATTATGGGATATAAACTAAGAATAAACTTGATTTCGATAAAATTAAGAGAGTTTGATGTAATATTAGGAATAGATTGGTTATATAACCACACTGCGGTAATTGCTTGCATAAAAAAAGTGTGAACCTTCAGACACCAAACCGGTCTAGGGTATAATTTTATGGTAGCTCATCGCTTAGACAATTGCGTTGCCTTACGATGGTGCATGCCAAGAAATTGCTAAGAAAAGAATGTGTAGGTTATTTTTCCTATATCGTAGATACTCAGAAAAGGGAGTAGAAATAAAGAATATACCAATAGTGAGAGAATTTCAAGACGTATTCCCAAACGATCTGTCTGGCCTTCCGCTAGACAGAAAAATCAAATTCATGATAGAATTAGTACCGGGAACTGCATCAATTTCGAAAGCTCCATATCGCATGGTGCTGGTAGAAATGAATGAGTTGATGATACAACTATAAGAATTGCTAGATAAGGAATATATTCAATCAACTGTGTCTCCCTGGGTAGCACCAGTGTTGTTTCTTAAAAAGAAAGATGGATCGATGAGGCTCTATATCAACTATCGGGAGTTGAACAGAGTGACGATTAAGAATATGTATCCGTTAACGAGAATAGACGACCTTTTCGGTCAACCAAAGGGAACGAAGTATTATTTTTCAAAGATAAATCTATAAATGAGTTATCACCATTTGAAGGTACGGAAAGAAGAAATACCAAAGACGATGTACCGAACACCGATTCAAGGAAGAGCAAGATGAACATCTGAAGAAGGTATTAAAAGCGCTGAGCAGGGAGAAGATGTACGCAAAAATTTTTGAAGTGCAAATTTTGGATGGAGAAGGTTAGTTTTAGGGCACGTCAGATCCGGCAAAGGTCCAGGCGGTAAGTAATTGGGAGCAGCCAAAGACGTCGACGGAGGTGAGGAGTTTCTTAGGGTTAGCTGGGTACTATCGAAGATTTATCCCCAAATTTCTTTGAGAAAGCGACCCCCTTGACCAATCTAACGAGGAAGACAGTAAAGTTTATTTGGACGGAGAAGTGCAAAGAAAGTTTAAAGGAATTGAAGAAGAGGTTGAGCGAGGCGCCTGTATTATCCTTATCAGATAATACAGGAGGTTTTGTGGAGTATAGTGATGCATTGCAAAATGGTTTTGGTTGTGTGCTAATGCAACATTGCAAGGTCATTGTGTATGCGTCACGATAGTTAAAGGATTTCGAGAAGCGATACCCTACCTATGACTTTGAGTTGGCGGCGGTAGTTTTTATGTTGTAGATTTGAAGAGATTATTTGTATGAAGAGAAATGTGAGATATATACAAACCACAAGAGTCTGAAATACATCTTCACACAAAAGAAGTTAAATATGCGACAAAGAAGGTGGTTGGAATTAATCAAGGACTATGACTGCGAAATTCTTTATCACCTGAGAAAGGCAAATGTTGTGGCCGACACGTTGAATAGGAAAGGAAGGGAGAAATTATTCAAGTTGATAGCTCAAGAGGAGCTGATCATAAAGATGGAGAGACTGGAAATAGAAGTGAAGGGACCCAGAGAGTCCAAAAGGAAGTTATTGTAATGGAAGCTTGTTCGACGTTGTTGGATAGAGTAAAGAAATCACAGGAGAAAGATGAAGAGTGCAAGAAGGTAAAGAGAAGGATAGCAGGAATAAAGAGGAAAAGTTCAAAAGAGATAATGATGGTATCTTGAGATTTGAAGATTGAGTGTGGGAGCCAGCCGTAACTAAATTGCGAGATGAGATTTTTCACGAGGCACATGATTTGGCATATTTTGTTCACTTAAGAAGCACGATTATGTACTGGGATCTTCAACAACACCTTTGGTGGCCCAAGCTAGAACGAGAAGTTGTAGAATACGTCGATCGATTGACAAAGATGACACACTTTCCACCAATAAAGAGTCGATTCAATTTAAATCAATTAGCGAAGTTGTACGTGAAGGAAATTATTTTGCGATAAAAAGTACTGGTGTCAACTATTTCTGATCGAGACCCGAGCTTCACGTTAAAATTTTTTGAAGAGCTTGCATGATGGACTACAAAGAGAATTGGGATGATCACTTACCTTAGTAGAATTCGCTTTTAATGATAGTTATCATGCGAGTACCGGTATGCCACCGTACGAGGCTCTCTACGGAAGAAAGTGCAAAACACCGCTATGTTGGGATGAGGTCGAAGAACGATGACTTTTGGGACCGGATTCAGTATGACGAATGACAGACGTTGTGAAGACAATAAGAGCCAATTTAGTAGCAGCTCAAGATCAACAAAAAAAAAAATGCAGATTGACATCGTTAAATTCTAGATTTTAAAGTCGGTAGTTTTGTGTTTTTAAAGGTGTCTCATGTTTCCGTATTATGACCATATAAGCCCGATTATTAGCACGCGATATCCTACGAGCCTATTTAAGTAGAAAAGAATTTGACTTACGAAGAAGTTCTTGTCCAGATAATAGATAGAAAGGAGCAAATAGTACAAAATAAAATTATATCTTCTATAAAAGTAGTTTGGCGAAACCACAACGCCGAGGAGGCTACGTGAGAGTTAGAAGATAAGATGAGAAGGGACTATTCCCATCTTTTTGTGTAACCTTGTACAGATTCTGAGGACGAAATCTTTATAAGGGGGGAGGATGTAATACCTATGATTTCTTTTTCTTTTTAATAATATTAGTAATGAAAATAAACGTGTTTGAAAATTTTTGAGTACATGTATGTATATATATATATATATATATATATACATTTGTCATGTAACTTAATAATTTAAATTGAATTGAATTAAGCATGTGATGATTGAGAAGTATAGTGATGAGGTTGGTTATAATTAATTAAGCTTAAGTGATAAGCTTTGTGTGGTATAATTAATTACTTAATTGGATTAATTAAGATATGATTTAATAATGTATTTGACTATAGAATATAATTAGGCCCAATGTGAATAAATTGATGTGCCTATAAGTGTTAGGAAATATAGCCCAAGTATTATGTGCTAGGGAATAATTAAGCCCAATGTGTAAAGGAAATTGTGCTCGGTCCAAATTAAATAGGTAGCCCAATTGGTATTGTGGTGGACTAACCTAAGATGTAAGTATACATATGTATTTGTATGAGAGGATATATATCTATACCTATAGGTATACATATATATATATATATATGTATATATATGCATATAAGTATATGTGTCCATAAGCTAGTATAATGTACAAATGATAAAATGAAAGTGCAACATATGGATACTACCCCCATGACCGAACATTTTGGCCCTATTAAACCTAAGTGTTGATTTCTGTTGCCCAAAAATACTTGCAAGTAATCCCATGTAAGCTCATGATGAAGGAGGACATAGTTGGTGAAGTCGTTGGTAATTCTTTTTACCTAATCCCCTTTTACCAATGGTTATTAACTAGTTGGGTGTACAAATACAAGTATTATACCAAGTATTAGTACATGTATTTTATACATGGACCTTCCCTATAAATAGGACCCCTCCTAGTTCATTACTTCATTTACTTGAAATTTCATAAGTATTAGTAGTATAGAGAGAGTTAAAGAGAAAAGAAGAAAAACTAGAGAAGTGCTTGCATTTTGGTGGAGTTTAAGAAGGAGAAGCAAAGGTGGAGAGCTACTTGAGGTTCCTAGCTAAGAGGAAGAAAGCCTTCAAGAAATAAGTTCATAACCTAACTTTAGTTTTTGTAAGATAAGTTAGTATATATGATTCTAAGTAAAAAAATGCATGCTTGGTTGTGGGAGTTTGTGTGTTGTGGGATCATGATGGATCCAAAGTTATAAGGATGGATATTGGAAGGAGAATATATGATTTATATGTCTTGGTATGTGATCTAGGTTAAAATGAATCATGGAAAAGCATGTGAGCATGAAACTTAGAGTGAAATATATATGAACAAGAGACTTGACGATAAATGTCATAAAATGTGTAAGCTATGTTGATGATCCAAAAATACTATGTTGAACATCTATGAGATACGGACATAACCCAAGTGGAATCGTCATAATCGGACTTAAAACGAACTCGTAGCAAAATGATTAGTAGAACATGTCCAAGTATGAACCCTAGCTTGGAAAGACCAATAATTTGATTAAATAAATATGTTAGAAAAATGTTCAAGATATTAAATATTAAAGATATGTAAGTTTACGATATAATGAAGTGGTTTGACCTCAATTGGAGGTAAAATGAACAAGTTATGAAAAATTGGATCAAAGAGGGTAGAAAATCAAAGTGTTGAAAACCTTCTCAAGAAGTTCTGTTAGGCTGGCTCGCCCTACGCCGCCCAAGAATAAAATCTGGCGCGCCCCGTGCCAGGATCGAAATTGAGACTCTGCAAGGGTAGCGTGGCCCAAGCTACCTGCAGGCTTACACCAGCGCGCATCACACCGGGCCCCTTTCACAGTTGACCTAGATCCGGGTCAAACCTAGTCAGGTCATAGTGAACCGGGTCGAGTCGGGTCGGGTCAAACCAGATCAAAAATGAAATTTTTCCTAAAATAAAATATTAATTAAAATACTACTAAATGATTATTTTTAATTAAAGCAATTTTATTTATGAAATAATAAATTACAATTTTCCTAATATTAAGGATTTCTGTAGGGAATTCGTAAATTATAATTAAACTATTAAAACTAAAGGTGATTTTTAATTGTGAAATTAATAATCGATTAAAATAGTACTTATTTTAATTGTAAGCTTAAACCATTTGAATAATAATGTGGTTTAATAAATAGTGAACAATTACAATAATAGTGAAGACTAATTCTAATTATGGAATTAATGAAGTATAAACAATTAAGATGGCATTAAGTAACATTTTAATTGTGGATAATTAAAGTAAGGTTAGGAGTTAATAATTACTTTAAGAAAGAGTAATAATGAGTAATTAAATACTTTTGAAGATTATTTAGTTGTGGACAAATGAGACATAAATAATTAGAATGATATAAAGAGATATCTCTAATTATAAATCAAAGAGATAACTAAATTATTGTGAACTAGTATAGTATGAATAGTAATTAAGGGCATTACTTAAAGAATAATTAAATATTAATAAATAAAGTAAGGATACCTTATGGATACAATAAGGTGTGAACCCTTAAATAAAAAATTAAGATGATAAAAGATTATCTTATGGAATAAATAAGAAGATAAAGAGAGTGAGGAATAAAACAATAATCAATAGAATAAATTGTTTTGTGAATTCTTAGTTATCTAAGTCTAGTATATTAGATCAATTAAGATTTATATTTATATTTATGGTTGATAGAGATTAACCGTTATAATAAACATAGGTTATTCAAAGGATAAGAAGTTGAGGTTGGATATAATCAACAACTCAGCCAAGTATCCTAACCTATACATTTACTTTATGGAAGAAATCTATGATTACGCAAGTTTCCTAACTTCATTTGATTTTCATATTGAATGCAAGTTCCCTAATTTACACAACCTTGGATATTGTGCAAGTTTCTAATTGTTGTTATATCAACCATATATATTGAGCAAATATCTGAACTTGTACACTTATTGATCGTATAAGCAAATTGTTTTACAGAATAATTCTTGTGTTACCTAAATTAATGAAAATTATTATCCATACTTTGAAGCTTGATTTAAATCATACTTACATCTTTGAAAATGATTCTTTGAATCTTGTTACAAACGTTGAGCGTATTGATTGTTCCTAAGTGTGTTAAAGTGCGTTTATGCCATTTGATTCGGCTAGACCAATATCTATGAATTTGAAAGCGATCCAAATAAATTGCTTTGGTGCGGACTTTTAAAAATCTACTGAGATGAACAACCCTCATAGAAGGAAAAATTATACAACGTCGGGGAACCGACACTTGGGCGCACAGCAGGGGGATGTTATGCATAACACCAGGTACTTTAGGCTGATTAATTATTGTATCTATTGGATTAGCAGGAGTTCATGGTTCATAGAGACTACTCAATATTCAATATTTATTTTGTAATTTGATGAAATCTTTTGATTCTAAAAATCATGGTCTACAGTGACACTCAGTGACATCTATTCATTCACTTGAAATTGTTGAAACCTTTGAATGCTTTTATAATCTTCCGGTCCATAGTGACACTTTATTGACTTCAAAGGATAGGTTTAGAACTATTGATATTGACTTTGTTCACAACATTATTCTATAAACTTCTAAGCTACCAATTATCATTATACCCTTGATATTATGAGCTTATTATATGCATGTTTACTCTTATTGTATATTACTTGCTGGATAAATTTTGTAACGACCCCAAAGTTTTTACAATATAATTCTCATTCTCGATTGTTAACAATACAACTTTATTCTAACTTTACATCATGATTCGATATTAAAATCACTAAAAATACATAATATTTAAAACTTTTATATAATTCTTTCTTTATTGCCCTAAATCACAACCTTTGCCTTACATATCTTTGATTCAATTCTATTACATGAATCACTTCCTCTAAGTTACTATACAAAGTCTTACATTACAATTATTATCCATATACATCGGATAACTCAACTTTACAACTTTAAAAAAAAATATTGCAATCAAAACATTAAATGCATTTCTCATTTACATAAGTAAGCTTCTTGAATTACTATTGAACTCTAACATTCAACTAGCACGTATCATTACCTTGCATCCTTGACCTGCAAAAATGGTTATTTGCAAGAGTGAGCTCGACAGTTCAGCAAGATCTAACAGTTTTCATGCATCACATAGCACATAAATAACATGCTCAACATACATCTCATAATCATTAAAGTAACATAGCATACATGCTTTAATTCACATAACAAATATAAATAGAGTTCTTTACTCAATCAACATTATTTAACCAAAACAATGTAGTCATAAATTGACTTTAACATTTTATGATTACAACATATATAACATATCATGCTCACTTACAACATATATAACATATCATGTAATTTAAAACAGTTTATCAAGTTCACGTAGAAAATAGGAACCGAAAGACTTGCCTGGCTCGTAGATTACCAATTACCGAAAACAGCTTATAATTATCTGCTTTATGAATCCTACATAACTTATTACCATACACATCAACAATTAGTCACCTAGCAACGCTTAGCTGTGACACCCCCAAATCCAAGTACTTCGTTTCCACATGATTTGGTGTTCACTTTCTAATATAACATACATCTACCCAATGAATAATGCAAAGTAACTACAACTTAAATTAAAATAAATAGATCTCCCTTACAATAAGGGTTACAACCTTTGTAAAATAAATCCCGGGTTACCCTAACCCTGACATGAATATAATAAAGTGCGGAAATAAAAACATAACATTCAAGTCTTAGTACAATCATTTTCAGTTAAATAAAAACAAGCCTTCACTTGCTTTGCTTTCCCTTGCCCTTACTTGTAGACGGAGCATCATCATTATCAACCTTTACTGAAATTGTTATTTAATGCAAGACTGAGCAAACCACAGCTTACTGGAGTTTAACAATAATATATACATGAAAGGATATCTTTCAAAGAATCTGAATAATATGATTTGCTTCAACAATAAAGAATTGAATAATAATTCTTTCATCGCAATTACAATTTAAAAATAGAATTTATCTGAGTGTCATAAGACCTTTGAACTCTTGTCCTAGGTTATAAATATTTCTATTTAAACCTTTAACAGTCAATAAGACTATGGACCTTAACTCGTATTTAGGGGGATCAGCACTTTGTACCATGTATTGTGCACAAACATCTTAACGCTATGCGTAGTAACCTCCCCTAGTAAATAGGGTTGTTCAACTCAGTAATTTGAATTCAAGTCTGCACCAAAGAAAGTTTGGTTTGGATAAGCTTACAAGGGTAATTTAGAATTCACGTTCATCAACTAAGGATTAGTTGAATCGACTTTCAATAATTCGTAAATAAAAGAATTATGAATTAACATATGCTTTAGAATCAACGTAAAACATTTAAAATAATAATTGGATCTTACTTGAACGATAAGTTAAGATCATTTCAACTAAATAAACAATTGTCCAATACAGAAACGGAAAGGACATTCTCAACAATGAATATATGAATTCAAGAAATTATATATAATTAACAAGTTTAAGGTTAGAAGACTTGCCTTAAGCGCAAGCTACTTAACTCAACCACGTACTTAAACACTTCCTATACACATTCAATTATAATAATCTAAATTAGTTAATACATAACTAATTCACATAAGTGGTTAACCCTCATGGTTAACTCACTCTAATTAAATAAATAATAATAATTAACTATTACATAGTTAATTACATCACTTACATATTCACATAATTAAATTAATTATGTATTTAACTAAATTATAATTAAACAATTATAATTCAAACACTTAATCAAATTATAATTACCATTTAAATTATAAATAATTATAATTTAAAATCAATTAAACTATATCATGCATTATAATTACACAATTTATAATTAATCATGTAATTATCAATTTAAAATCCACAATTAAACATGCATTTATTAAATTATAATTACTTAATTTATAATTTAAATTAATATCTAATTGATTAAAATAAATCAACTTCTATACATTATAATTTTACTGAATTATAATTTAAATTAAACATTTACTCTTAATTATAATTAATCAAATTATAATTAAGTAACTTATTTTATAATTAAATAATTATAGTTTATAATTAAAATACTATATTAGGTTTCCTTTTTCTCAAATATGAATTTATCACAATCATATAACATGTTATATCATTTAAATATATGTTCACTATCAATGAATAATTAAACTAAGGCTCAAAAATAATCTGCACAAATAAACTAAAACCACTGTCCAAACACTTTGCACGGCCCAGCTGCGCAGCCAGCAGCCTGGGCACCGGCGCAGTTGCGCAGGGGTCGGATCAGAGATGGTCAAGCGGCGCAGCTGCGCTGCTTCTGGCCTTGCTGTCGGCGCAGCTGCGCAGCAACTCAGCCAGACGCAGACAGCCACGGCTCTCTGCTTTACCGAACAACCCATACAATCCAACAACCGGCAATACCAAGCAATACAAACAACATAGGATACATACATGCAACAATACATATGTACAACATGTACTTAAACACAAAAATCACCTAAGTAACAAGAATCAGTGTTTTAAAAACTCAATTTTTTTGATATTTTCTTATAAACTCATACTTTAACAAAATAAGTCATTGTAAATCCAATTCAATCAATTTCAACTTAGAACGCATGTATTCTTTTCATGATTGAGGATATAACATCCTAACAATTCTAATAGGCATATTAAAAATAATTAAATCATAACTTTTACTCTAAAACTCAACCAAATACATGAACTACATATGGACACTATTTTCACATATAAAACTTGTTTTTACAGTACTTTGATTTTGAAAACAATCATTAATAGTATACATGTAATGGATTACAACATCCCTCAATTCATATAACATGTAATAACAAATTTATCAATTACAATCCCAATTATTTACCAAAAACTCAAGAATACAAGAACTTAAACCAAGAGGTGACTTGTTACCTTAATTCTTGATTAAGCTTTGATAGAGGGTAAGAATAGCTCTGATAATTCTACTTTGATTTTCAGAATTCCAACTCTTCTCCACCTTCTTTGTAAAAAAATTCACAGTGTTTCCTCTCTGTCTTCTCTTCTTCTCTTTTCTTAGTTTGTACTTAGGAAAAACTAACGTAGTTTAGGAAAATATAACTGTTACATGATAATATACGTATATAATAGACATAATAACATGCAACGTAACTGACAAATATATAATGTCTAAATTAAATAATTAGCAGTTATAATTTGTTTTGAATTTTAAAACTCATAAGGTCATGTTTGGCAAACCTTTTATTTAAAAACAGATTTTAGTCACTAAGGCCATGTTTGGTAGCAATAGGTTTAAAACAAATACAAGGGCCTTGTTTGGAAAAACAAATTTAAAAATTCTTTTCTTTATTTTAACAAATTATTTAACACATACTTTAATGTCACATTTTAATTAATTAAATATTAATCATCTAATTTAATCAATTAAAATCTAATATCAATTAATCACATAAAATTGCCGCATAATTATAATTACTCGCTAATTATAATCCATATAACACTTCATCACATATCTCATCTAATTTAATTATCTCAATTAAATTAGAACTATAATATAAAATGAATATACATTAATTAAATTAAATATTACACATTCATTTAATTAATATATACACTTAATTAAATCACTCCGTAAGTCACATAATTTATTTATTTAACTCAATAAATAAACCACATAAAATATTTATTTAACTCAATAAATATTTAAAATTAAATATAAAATCTCAATCGTTACAATCTTCCCTCCTTAAAAGGATTCTGTCCCCAGAATCAGTATATAAGGGGTTACACACAACTAAGCAAATAAATGCGGATAAGATTTCATCATAACATCTTCGAGTTCCCACGTAGCTTCTTCAGCACCGTGGTTCCTCCAGATTACCTTAACAGAAGGTATCACTTTATTCCTAAGTACTTGTTCCTTTCTATCAACTATTTGAACAGGCACTTCTTCATCCATTAAGTCTTTATCAAATAGCAGAGGTTCATATTCTATTACATGTTTATAATCGTGCTTGTAAGGTCTTAACACAGAAATATGAAAGACATTATGTATATTCTCGAGCTCCGGAGGTAATGCAATCTCGTAAGCAACCTCGCCCACCTTTCGTAATACCTCGAAAGGTCCAATAAATCTGGGACTTAGTTTTCCCTTCTTACCAAATCGAATCTTCCCCTTCCAGGGAGATACTTTCAGGAACACGAAACTTCCTGGTAAGAATTCTCCGTTCTGTCGATGTAAATCGGCATACTTCTTCTGTCTGTCTTAAGCAGCAACTAATCTCGTTCTGATCAGCTTCACAATTTCGGCGGTTTGTTGTACCAATTTTGGTTCCAACAATTGCCGTTCATCGACTTCATCCCAGCACAAAGGAGTTCTGCATTTTCTGCCGTATAATGCTTCGTAAGGCGGCATGCCTATACTCGCATGGTAACTATTGTTATAGGCAAACTCCACCAACGGTAGATGATCCTCCCAGCTTCCTTTGAAGTCCATCACACAAGCTCTCAGCATATCCTCAAGCGTCTGAATCGTCCTTTCGCTCTGGCCATCAGTTTGAGGATGATACGCTGTACTCATTCTCAATTGCGTTCCCATACATTCTTGCAAACGCTTCCAAAGAAATGACGTAAAATGTGGATCTCTATCGGACACAATCGACATCGGAACACCATGTCGAGAAATAATTTCCTTGACGTATAGCTCCGCTAGCTTATCCAGATTGTACTTAACCCTGATCGACAAAAAGTGGGCTGACTTCGTCAGTCGATCCACTATAACCCATATCGCATCAAATCCCTTCTGAGTCACTGGAAGACCCACCACAAAGTCCATCATGATGTGCTCCCACTTCCACTCTGGAATTTCTAACGGTTGCAGCAGTCCACTTGGTCTTTGGTGTTCTGCTTTGACTTTCTGGCACGTTAAGCACTTTGCAACGCATTCAATAACGTCCCTCTTCATATTCGGCTACCAAAAATGATGCCTGAGATCCTGGTACATCTTCGTACTACCAGGGTGAATAGAATATCTAGAACTATGAGCTTCGCTCAGAATCTCCTCTTTGACCTCTGGTATTGGCGGTACCCAGATTCTACCTTCAAATTGTAACATATCTTCATTATCGATCTTGAACTTGAACTCTTCACCATCGGTTATCCTCTTTCGAATCTTTTCACATTCTTCATCATGAAGTTGTGCTTCTTTCACCTTGTCTACTAGAGTAGAACCAGTGGTTACTTGAAACAACATCTCATCCGATTCCTTCGGAAACTTCACTTCCAACTCCAATCTAGCCATCTGTTCTATCAATCAATCTTGATTAATTAACACGTTTAGCTTTTCCCGACCTTTCCTAATCAAAGCGTGGGCAACAACGTTAGCTTTACCCGGATGGTAAAGTATCTCGTAATCGTAGTCTTTAATCAGTTCCAACAATCTTCTTTGGCACATGTTCAAATCCTTCTGGGTAAATATATACTTCAGACTCTTGTGATCTGTGTATATTTCACACTTCTCTCCATATAAGTAGTGCCTCCAAATCTTTAGGGCAAACACTACTGCCACCAATTCTAGATCATAGGTCGGATACCCCTTCTCGTAATCCTTCAGCTGACGTGACGCATAGGCAATGACTTTGCCGCTCTGCATCAACACACAGCCTAATCCTTTATGTGAGGCATCACTATATACCACGAAATTCCCCAAACTATCCGGTAAAGACAATGCAGGCGCAGTACTCAGCCTCTTCTTCAACTCCTGAAAACTCTCCTCACACTTCTCCGTCCAAACAAACTGAACTATTTTACGTGTTAAATTCGTCAATGGAGTTGCGATTCTAGAAAAGTCTTGGATAAATCTTCGGTAATAACCTGCCAATCCCAAGAAATTCCTCGCTTTAGACGGCGTCTTTGGCTGATCCCAACTCATTACGGCCTCAACCTTCGATGGATCCACCAAAATACCATCCTTGTCGATCACGTGGCCAAGAAATTGCACACGTTCCAACCAGAATTTGCATTTTGAGAATTTAGCATTAAGCTTCTCTCGTCTCAGGGCTTCTAAGGTTAGTCGTAAGTGTTCAGCATGCTCCTCCTCGGTCTTGGAATAAACCAGGATGTTATCTATGAACACTACCACGAACTTGTCC
This sequence comes from Panax stipuleanatus, assembly GCA_020205555.1. Taxonomy (NCBI): domain Eukaryota; kingdom Viridiplantae; phylum Streptophyta; class Magnoliopsida; order Apiales; family Araliaceae; genus Panax; species Panax stipuleanatus. Next base: position 80,781,666 of record CM035119.1, read on the forward strand.
AGAAATGGCTTGAAAACCCTATTCATTAAGTCCATAAATGCAGCCGGGGCATTCGTGAGACCAAATGACATTACCAAGAACTTGTAATGACCATATAGAGTTCTAAAAGCCGTTTTCGGTATATCCTCCTTCCTCACCTTCAACTGATGATACCCGCTTCTCAAATTGATTTTCGAGAAGTACCTCGCACCCTTCAGTTGATCAAACAAGTCATCAATCCTAGGTAAAGGATACCTATTCTTGATCGTAACTTTATTTAACTCCTTATAATTAATGCAAAGACGCATCGATCCATCTTTCTTCTTAACAAACAAAATAGGCGCTCCCCACGGCAAAAAGCTCGGTTGGATATACTTCTTGTCTAGTAATTCTTGCAGTTGAACCATCAGTTCCTTCATCTCGACTGGAGCCATTCGGTACGGAGCCTTCGAAATCAGAGCAGTTCCCGGTGCTAAATCGATCACGAACTCTATCTCCCTATCTGGCTGAAGTCCTGGCAAATTGCTTGAAAAAATGTCCACAAACTCCTTAACTACCAATATCTCCTCCACCTTCGGGCTTTCCTTACGCGTATCTACTATGTAGGCTAGGTATCCTACACAACCATGCGTCAGAAGTTTCTTGGCTTGCATAACCTTCAGACAACTCGCTTGTCTAGGCGATTTGCTACCATAGAACACCAACTTTGATGGAGTCGTAAGGTTCACCGACTTCTTCTGACAGTCGATTATCGCCCCATGGTTGAACAACCAATCCATACCTAGTATAACGTCGAATTCCCCAAGTTTTATCAGAATCAAATCTACTCTAAGTTCCTGACCCTTAATGTCCAATCTACAGTTCTTATAAACGCTCCTAACAGTAATAACCTCCCTATTCACAATCTCTATGTTCAAAGGGTAAACTAACTCCTCTACAGGTAAGTCTAAGGTTTTAGCAAAATCATCATATATAAATGAGCAAGTAGCACCCGAATCAAATAATACATATGCATTTATACTATTGACTGTAATAATACCTGACACCACATCTTTTAATTGCACAGCATCCTGCACCATCATATTGAATGTCCATGCAGCAGGTCGAACAGTTTGCAATGGTGCAGCAATGGTCACAGAACTGCCGCTTCCATTCCCTCCGCTGTTGACCCTACCATCAGCTTCTTCAGGCAGTTGCGATCCATGTGATCTTTGGATCGACATGTAAAGCAAGCTCCCTTCTTCGGGTTTGGGCAATTAGGTGCAATGTGGCCTTCCAGACCACAGTTGAAGCACACCCGCTTCCCCTTCATGCACACACTAGTGTGATTCTTACTGCATGTAGCACATGCTTCAAACTTCCTCTTCTGCTGGCTTCCCTGCTGACTCCCAGCAAAGGTATTATCAGACCACTTCCTCTTCTGGTTCACAGCGTTGCTACCCCCAGTCTTGGTTTCTACCTCATTCTTCTTCTTCTTATCTTGGTTGAACTTCGTCACCGCTTCGCTTCCTCCATCAACAAGTATGGCTTTCTCCAGCACCGCTGCAAAGGTATTCAGCTGGAACATGGAAACCTTGCTGTAGAGCCAGGGCTTCAGTTCCTGCTCAAACCTCCTCGCTTTCCTAGCGTCAGTGCTGACCTGGTATGTAGCAAACCTAGCCAACTCGTTAAACTTAGCGGCATACTGGGACACCGTCATTCCTCCCTGCTTAAGCTCTAGGAACTGGACCTCCATCTGGTCCTGCGAACTCGCTGGAAAGTACATCTCGTAGAACATTTCCTTGAAACGTTCCCACGTGATGACTCCCTCTCCCTCTCGGGTCTTGTTAGCCTGCCACCAAAAGCTAGCATCCGACTTCAACATGAAAGCCGCGAACGCTATCTTCTGATTTTCCCCTACCCTAGCTACGTCAAATACCTTCTCTATTTCCATAACCCATGTCTGAGCTTCAATAGGGTTAGTCGATCCTTTGAACTAGGGCGGTCCTACTGCCTTGAATTCCTTGAACATTGTTCCCTGTACTTGCGGCTGATTCGCAAGAGCTCCTGTCAACAGGTTCACCAACTGCTGAACCGAGTTGGGGTTCGTCCCATCGTTATTGTTGTTGTTCATCGAACCCTCGGGGTTTTGACGTGTTATTCTTCTTCTAGAAGGCATTTTCTGTTAAGAAAATATTATTATTAGACCCTTTATTCAACTATTAAGTATCCAAGTTCATACTTAAACGTTTAAATGGCTCAGTTCACATAGAACACATAGCATGTCAAATAACTTCTTTTATTAATTACTCGTAGTTGAAAAAAAACATCAAACAGATAGCATTTCTGCCATTTCTATCATCCTTCCTGAACTGGAAAAGTTACAGGATTACATTATTAACTCATCCCATTCTTATCTCAAATTATGGGATTTACATTACTTATTACAAAAAGCAATACATAAACAAAACTCTACTACTGCTACTACTGCTACTTCCTAGGCATATTAATACGTCGCACAGCCTCTCTACGTTCCTCTTTCAATACCCAAAATGCCATTCTTCGGTCCACCACATACCACAGTAAACCTTGGAACTGAGCTGGGTAGTAGAAAATACGGTCCTGAGCTCTCTCTATCGCTGTATAAAAAGCATATTCCATTTCCCTCAGCTTAGCTCTCTTGGCTTCAGCTTCACCTTCAGCTCGATCGGCTAGTTGATTAGCTCTCAAGCTTGACTCTTCAGCTCTGGCACGCTTCCTCGACTCCTCCTGGATGTCTTGCTTCAGCTTTGCCAGTTCAAATCGAGCAGCATCTCTATCAACCTCCATATGTATCAGGTTCCACTGTGCATCTCCTAGGTCACTTGCCATTTCCTTGATCGTCTCGTCTCGCTGCTAGATAGTCTCCTCGAGATCTCCTACTCATCCATGAAGCTCCACATTGCTATCGTAGACTGCCTCGTACATCTCAGCACTAGTAGAGTGAGGTGGGAATTCCTCTTCAGGATCCTCTTCCTCCTCTTCAGACTCGTCCTCTTCCTCATCCTCTAGAATAGGTGTCAGCTCACGCTCCCGACCAGCTACAGTGATCACTGGAGATGGCTCTCTCCTAACCAGCTGCTCCCAGACAATATGTATGTCACGGGGCTCCTCATCTCTAGGCACCTGAGGTACAACCTCTCTAGCCTGACTAGGTTCTCCAACATTCGACATCCTGACAAAAGAATTTTAAAGTTCATTATTACGTGATATCGAGTCGTCACTCTTCGAATACTATAATGTAAACACATAGCACATAAGGTAGTTTATTATCTTTTACCTATCACATCTATCTTTTCGATCTTACCATAAGGCTACTACCTAAGGTTTTTCCCCACCTAAGGTTTCATAACCTATAGCTTTGATACCAACCTGTGACATCCCCAAATCCGGGTACTTCGTTTCCACATGATTTGGTGTTCACTTTCTAATATAACATACATCTACCCAATGAATAATGCAAAGTAACTACAACTTAAATTAAAATAAATAGATCTCCCTTACAACAAGGGTTACAACCTTTGTAAAATAAATTCTGGGTTACCCTAACCCTGACATGAATATAATAAAGTGCGGAAATAAAAACATAACATTCAAGTCTTAGTACAATCATTCTCAGTTAAATAAAAATAAGTCTTCACTTGCTTTGCTTTCCCTTGACCTTACTTGTAGACGGAGCATCAGCGTTATCAACCTTTACTGAAATTGTTATTTAATGCAAGAGTGAGCAAACCACAGCTCACTGGAGTTTAACAATAATATATACATGAAAAGATATCTTTCAAAGAATCTGAATAATATGATTTGCTTCAACAATAAATAATTGAATAATAATTCTTTCATCGCAATTACAATTTAAAAATATAATTTATCTGAGTGTCATAAGACCTTTGAACTCTTGTCCTAGGTTATAAATATTTCTATTTAAACCTTTAACAGTCAATAAGACTATGGACCTTAACTCGTACTTAGGGGGATCATCCGTTTGTACCATGTATTGTGCACAAACATCTTAACGCTATGCGTAGTAACCTCCCCTAGTAAATAGGGTTATTCAACTCAGTAATTTGAATTCAAGTCCGCTCCAAAGAAATTTTGGTTTGGATAAGCTTACAAGGGTAATTTAGAATTCACGTTCATCAACTAAGGATTAGTTGAATCGACTTTCAATAATTCGTAAATAAAAGAATTATGAATTAACATATGCTTTAGAATCAACGTAATGCATTTAAAATAATAATTGGATCTTACTTGAACGATAAGTTAAGATCATTTTAACTAAATAAACAATTGTCCAATACAGAAATGGAAAGGACATTCTCAACAATGAATATATGAATTCAAGAAATTATATATAATTAACAAGTTTAAGGTTAGAAGACTTGTCTTAAGCGCAAGCTACTTAACTCAACCACGTACTTAAACACTTCCTATACACATTCAATTATAATAATCTAAATTAGTTAATACATAATTAATTCACATAAGTGGTTAACCCTCATGGTTAACTCACTCTAATTAAATAAATAATAATAATTAACTATCACATAGTTAATTACATCACTTACATATTCACATAATTAAATTAATTATGTATTTAACTAAATTATAATTAAATAATTATAATTCAAACACTTAATCAAATTATAATTACTTAAATTATAATTACCATTTAAATTATAAATAATTATAATTTAAAATCAATTAAACTATATCATGCATTATAATTACATAATTTATAATTAATCATGTAATTATCAATTTAAAATCCACAATTAAACATGCATTTATTAAATTATAATTACTTAAATTATAATTTAAATTAACATCTAATTGATTAAAATAAATCAACTTCTATACATTATAATTTCACATAATTATAATTTAAATTAAATATTTACTCTTAATTATGATTAATCAAATTATAATTAAGTAACTTATTTTACAATTAAACAATTATAGTTTATAATTTAAATACTATATTAGGTTTCCTTTTTCTCAAATATGAAGTTATCACAATCATATAACATGTTATATCACTTAAATATATGTCCACTATCAATGAATAATTAAACTAAGGCTCAAAAATAATCTGCACAAATAAACTAAAACCACTGCCCAAGCATTGTGCACGGCACAGCTGCGCAGCCAGCAGCCTGGGCACCAGCGCAGCTGCGCAGGGGTCGGATCAGAGATGGACAAGCGGCGCAGCTGCGCTGCTTCTGGCCTTGCTGCCGGCGCAGCTGCGCAGCAACTCGGCCAGACGTAGACAGCCACGGCTCTCTGCTTTACCGAACAACCCATACAATCCAACAACCGGCAATACCAAGCAATACAAACAACATAGGATACATACATGCAACAATACATATGTACAACATGTACTTAAACACAAAAATCACCTAAGTAACAAGAATCAGTGTTTTAAAAACTCAATTTTTTTGATATTTTCATATAAACTCATACTTTAACAAAATAAGTCACTGTAAATCCAATTCAATCAATTTCAACTTATAACACATGTATTCTTTTCATGATTGAGGATATAACATCCTAACAATTCCAATAGGCATATTAAAAATAATTAAATCATAACTTTTACTCTAAAACTCAACCAAATACATGAACTACATATGGATACTATTTTCACATATAAAACTTGTTTTTACAGTACTTTAATTTTGAAAACAATCATTAATAGCATACATGTAATGGATTAGAACATCCCTCAATTCATATAACATGTAATAACAAATTTATCAATTACAATCCCAATTATTTACTAAAAACTCAAGAATACAAAAACTAAAAACAAGAGGTGACTTGTTACCTTAATTCTTGATTAAGCTTTGATAGAGGGTAAGAATAGCTCTGATAATCCTACTTTGATTCTCAGAATTCCAACTCTTCTCCACCTTCTTTGTAAAAAAAATTCACAGTGTTTCCTCTCTTTTCCTCTCTGTCTTCTCTTCTTCTCTTTTCTTACTTTAGACTTAGGAAAAACTAACGTAGTTTAGGAAAATATAACTGTTACATGATAATATACGTATATAATAAACATAATAACATGCAACGTAACTGACAAATATATAATGTCTAAATTAAATAATTAGCAGTTATAATTTGTTTTGAAATTTAAAAGCCATAAGGTCATGTTTGGCAAACCTTTTATTTAAAAACAGATTTTAGTCACTAAGGCCATGTTTGGTAGAAATAGGTTTAAGACAAATACAAGGACCTTGTTTGGAAAAATAAATTTAAAAATTCTTTTTTTTATTTTAACAAATTATTTAACACATACTTTAATGTCACATTTTAATTAATTAAATATTAATCATCTAATTTAATCAATTAAAATCTACCATCAATTAATCATATAAAATTGTCACATAATTATAATTACTCGCTAATTATAATCCATGTAACACTTCATCACATATCTCATCTAATTTAATTATCTCAATTAAATTAGAACTATAATATAAAATTAATATACATTAATTAAATTAAATATTACACATTCATTTATTTAATATATACACTTAATTAAATCATTCCCTAAGTCACATAATTTATTTATTTAACTCAATAAATAAATCACATAAAATATTTATTTAACTCAATAAATATTTAAAATTAAATATAAAAACAATATAGTTACAATCTTAATTCCTTAAAAGGATTCTGTCCCCAGAATCGCACAAAAAAAAAATTTCGTCTATTATATTAGCAATCGCTTAAGTTAATTTTAATTTACACTTCATAGTTCTCTCCCATTTATTTGACACACACTGTCAAATTTATAAGTATAATTAACAATATAAGTTAATTATCACATAGCTAATCCTCATAGTTAGTTAACCAATTTAGGTTAACTCATTCCTCTTTAGCTAATAAGTTAATAATTAATTACCACATAATTAATCACATCACATAATCATATTACATTTCACATAATTAATCAATTAATAATTACATACTCATATTAAATTATAATTAAATAAATTATATTTTAAACAACCACTTTAATTATAATTAATCAATTATAATTACATCTTATGTTAATCAAATTATAATTACACAATTTATAATTTAATTTAAACCATTACCTTAATAATAATTATCAAATTATAATTAAACAAATTATAATTAATAATTAATCGAACTACATCATGCATTAACTTATAATTTAAACATATTATAATTAAATTAAACAATTATTTAGATTATAAATAATCAATTTCAATTCATGCACTCATTAAATTATAATTAAATAAATTATAATTTAAATTACACATTCACCTTAATTATAATTATTCCAAATTATAATCACATATTAAGTTATAATTACACAAATTATACTTCAAGTTAAACATTTACATTGATTATAATTAATCAAACTATATTCATTATAATTTAGCAAATTATAATTTAGATTAAACCTTTACTATAATTATAATTATTTAAATTATAATTACACATTATATTTTATTACTATAATTCATTGCTATTATTTTAGCATTTTAATGTATGCTTCAATTCATACAATTTACCACATTAAGTTAACTTTCATGATACAAGTAAAATACACAAAATAAATATTTTTTCTTTTCTGCATACCCCCCGTTGGGGTGGGGGTTTTGGCTTTGAAAGGCCCGCTGGGGCGGGCCCCCTGTAGCGACTCAATTTTGGTTCGCGAACTGTGTAGAGCAAAAGCCAATTTGGCTTATTTCTCCACATCGAGTTCTGAATTTAGCCAACCAATTACATATAAAATTTTACAGAAATATAATATTAAAGTTTCTAACATGTTTTAACACATTGAATCATTAAAACACATAATCAAAAACTCAATTTCATGATTTTTGAAGAAAAGCCATTGTTAAGTGTTCTTGATGAAATTGAACACTGAACTTTTATTTTTAAACCAATTCACACAATTTCAAGCACAGTAAATAAATTTTTAAATATGCTATCATCATCTACAATTAATTTAAACAAAAATGAACAATAAAACATAAACTTTTGATTTTAAAAGAAAACTATACATATTTTCAAAATATCTTCTCTATAACTTCTTGATGAACATGAATCCATCATGTTCATCATATACACATGGATTAAACATCCTAATTAAGCATATAAATCAATTATAAGCATATATTGACATAATTCATACATATACATCATTTTTATATAAATTTCTCGTTAATTCATATACACAGAGAACTAATACTCATGAAGAACATAAAAATATAATTAAAAATAAGGAGTTGAGATTATACCCTTGTTGTTTAGGAGAACAAGATGAAGATGATGATGGTGAGGTTTTAACAAGAACTTTCTCTCAAAGCCTTCCTTCTTCCCTCTTCTTCTTCTCTCTTGTTTTCTCTCTAACTGTTCTTTAATGTCTCTGTATTTTTGTTCTTCTTTTGATCTAACTAACTAACATCTAACTCTTTTATTTTCTAAACTAAAGTATATTACAATATACATATAACTAATAGGAAAGATATTATACGTATAATTATATAATATATAACTCCCAATATTTAAGCACCCAATTTAAGACCATAATTGCAATTAATATAAAGAAGTTATAATTTGAATTTTAAAAGCCCTAAGGCTTGTTTGGCAAAACAACATTATTTTTAAAAATAAATTTTTTTTGTAGTTAAGGACTTATTTGGTAAAACCTTTTAAAAACAGTTTTAAGAGCCTAGTTTGGGTAAAACTAATTTAAAAATCCTTTTTATTCTTTTAATAAATCATTTAACAAATATTCTTAATGTTATACTTTAATTAATTAAATCTTATCATAAAAATTTAATTAATTAAAAGTTAACATCAATTAATCACATAAAAATTATCACACTATAATTACTCGCTAATTATAATTTCATGCAACAATTACCATATAACTTCAGCTAATTTAATTATCTCAATTAAATTAGAACTATAATATAAAATTATTATATATTAATTAAATATTTATTTAATTAATATGTTACACTTAATTAAATTACTCCATAACCATCATATAATTTATTTATTTAACTAAATAAATAAATCAATTAAAATATTTATTTACTTCAATAAATATTAAAATTAATATATACAATTCTCTTCACACCAAATTATATATTTCACAATATATAACACATATACACATACTCATACTTAAAACATCTCATAATAAGAATTTATTTATTAAATTCTCATTTATAAATTCTTAAAAAAATCCAAGTTGTCACAAATTTATTGCTCACTATTGCTTCCCTTAAACATTTTAGTTAAGACAGAATCGTGTGGACCCTCAGGCGAAGATAAGGGCAAAGGCAAGGCTTTGGAGTAGCTTTGACCTACTTTGTTATAATTTAATTCTTATGTTGTATTAAGACTTAGTTATGTTATGTATTAAGTTATGTTTTGGATTAAGTTATGAAGTGTATTAGTCTTAGCTTCGAGACTTGGGACGAGAATATTTATGTGTTATCAATGTAAATTATTATATTATTTCGCTGGATGTGATAATAGTATGTTATATAAGTTAGATCGTGGAGCACCAAATTCGAGGTACATGTATCTGAACTTGGGGGCATCACAGGTTGGTATCAAAGCTGTAGGTTATAAACCTTAGGAGCGAGAATCCTTAGACTATAACCTTAGAGAGAATTTAGAGTATAGAAGGAGATAAAACTCATGTAGAGTTTCTTAGAGAGTTAGTAACGTTATGAAATATACTTTCATTCCCTATAATGAATTCATGTTTTATCATGAAATGCTAATGGAGGTTGTTTGATGTTTTATGTTTGTTGTTGTAGGATATCGGAGCTAGGAAGACCTAGTAGGGTTATAGAGGAGGAACTACATGACGTACACGTGGTATATGAGGTACCTCTGATAGCAGAGCCCACTTCGACAGTAGCCCTAGCTGAAGAGGAAACGGAGTTAGAGACGAAGTCCGAACGGGAGTCCGCGGTGAGAGGGTTCTTTCAGGTTTGGGCACGTATGAATGACTTAGTGATTCAGAACTCTGAGAAGGAGAATAAGATACAGGAGTTGGTGGCGAAAGTTTGAGACCTTCATATTTGTAACCATTCGAGGCAAAAATTTTGGGAGGATGAGATTAGAAATCGATTAAGGTTGGAAGATCAGATGGAGGTCCTAAAAGAGGAATTAAGGAAAAAAGAAAGGTAGTTAGGTAGTTTAATGAAATATTTACATAGACGATGTGTGTAAGCCATAATCCTTTGTCAAAGGCATGGAATAGTTGGTGTATACCCCAATTTGTGTACTTGTTATAGGGGTAGTATGTTAGTAATCCCCATCTTTTGTTAAATTAGGGGATATGTTATAACGTTAATAGCAGAAGGCTATATGATGTAATATATTCTCATGTGACGTATTTTAATTTAATATATTTATTAAAAGTGCTTGTGAAAACCAGATTTTGTTAATAGTAATAAGGGAGAACATAGTAATATAATTTATATGTCGTAGAAAGTCTTAAAAATGATTAGATGTGTAATAAGGAAATGATAATACTATTTTATTTCTATACAAAAATGTCGATACCCCAAGGAGGAGAGACTCGTCAAATAACTAAAGATGAAGATAGAGAATTAAATCAAGAACCCTTACGAAAATTAGTGAATCTAATAGTTGGTGCTTTTGAAGAAGGAATCAATAATTTTAGAAGGAGACAGACGAAAACTATAGAGGTAGAAAATGAAATTTCGTCAACTAAAGAAGGAGAGATTAATACTTTAAAGAAGACGAAAGAGTGTTCGCTAGAAGAGAGTAGTAGCAATAGCAATAAGAATATTAAGAGAAAATGGAATAAGGTTAAATATATAAGAGAAGAAGGACAACCACGAAAGAAGAAGGTAGATACCTTCAAGGAATGTAGAAAGAACCACGTGAGAGCGTGTTTGAAAGGAAAATATATGCGTTATAAGTGTGGGGAGAAGGGTCATATTTCTCTTAATTGTCCTAGGCAAGAGAAGATCAAAGAGTGTTTGGCGTATGGATTTGAAGGACGTCATTTATGTAATCGTCAGAAGGAAGCAAGCAACGAGGGAAACAGAAACCAGAGAAAGTGGGACAACAGCAGCAATAACGATCAGTCGGGAAGTGAACAGCGAGGATTCAAAAAGAGAGATAAGAAGTAAGGAAACTATCGAACGGCTCAACCCTGGTATAGAATCCACTAGCATTAACCCCGGTGAAGGTATCAGCTCAACCATGATATAAAATCCACTGGCATTAACCCCGGTGACGGTATCAGCTTAACCTTGATATAGAATCTATTGGCATTAACCCTAGTGAAGGTATCGGCTCAGCCCTTGTATAGAATCCACTGACATTAACCCCAGTGAAGCTATCGGCTCAACCTTGATATAGAATCCACTAGCATTAACCCTAGTGAAGGTATCGGCTCAACCCTGATATAGAATCCACTGTCATTAACCCCAGTGAAGGTATCGGCTCAACCTTGATATAGAATCCACTGGTATTAACCCTAGTGAAGGTATTTGGTTAACCCTGATTTAGAATCCACTGGCATTAACCCCAGTGAAGGTATCGGCTCAACTTTGATAAAGAATCCACTGGCATTTACCCTAGTGAAGGTATCGGCTCAACCCTGATATATAATCCACTGGCATTAACCCAGTGAAGGTATCGACTCAACCCCGATGTATAATTCACTGGCATTTATCTCAGTGAAGGTATTGTCTTAACCCCGATGTTGAATCCACTGGCATTGACCCTAGTGAAGGTATCGACTTAACCCCGATGTTGAATCTGTTGGATACAACCCGACGAAGTGTCGGCGGTGCCCAACAACATTCTCACAATCCTTATCTTCCACAACAGGTAGGAATAACCCTTTTTAAATCTGAATTACACATTTTATTGCATATTTTACACATGATATTGCATCATTAGATATACCTTGTCATGTATCTTCGTCTCTAGTAATCTTTGTCGTGTTCATTCCATTGCAATGCATAAACAAGACAAAGAGGGGCATCTATAGACACTCAAAATTTTACATTCCTTGGACTGACCTTTCATAAGGGTAAAAGCATAATTTTACATCGAAGACAACCCTGAGGTAGCGCAAAGGTATCTTTTCACCCTAGAGACAACACCTTAGAGAAATCAAAGTGCCAATGACGCCCAGACACAACGTGAACCGAACGAGGATCGTAAAGCTGAGAAAGTGGCCATAAGAAGTCATCGTAGCAATCATTGAACTACGTGCTATTAAGAAGTGTCGATTGACGACCCTCGGGAAATCAAAGATACCTTTCAGCTTACTACATCATCTTCCTGGACTTCAATTTCGTCAGACTCGACCTTATTTAGTAGCCTTCTGCAAGGACTTTCTGGAATTTTTTGGGTACGGAGCTCTACTTTCACCAAATTGATACCTAAGGCACAAACTTTGAGGCAACTGAACCCCTGGGGCCCAGCCTTAAGTGCACCTGCTCTAGCCTCAGGTACACACGCGGTTGCCCCTGGAAGCCTATACTAGCATCCATCAGCTTATTTACACAAAAGAAGAATTTCGAGAGAAGGATTCTAGAGAGAAACCCTCGGGTTTGGCATTCTTCACCACATTTGAGTGATTTAAGCTTAGATCTTGTATACTTTGAGTGTCTAGAGCAATATATAGTGAACCCGAGCTATAAGAAGCTTGTTCACGCATCCCCAAGGTGAAAAAAAACTCATTTTAGGCACTTTTTTGGTAAATCTTTGTTTAATATACTAGATTTATGCTATATATTGTTTGAATCTAGTTAAACTTGTTTTTTTACGTATATTGCATAGTAGTTGGTAGATCTTGAGTTTTTACCAGTTATATTGTGCATATATTGTTGTAAATCAAGCCTGGAGGCTATATCTACCTAGATCTAAGCCGGATCTAGCCTTTTGAGTGGTTATTAAGCATGAAGCTTTAACTTGTATACTAGATCGGTTTAGATCCATGGTAGATCTACGTGTTTTATTGTTTTTAATCGATCCTGGTTACCCCGTATAGCCCTAGATCTATATCTAGAGGCGAGGAGGGTTTGAAATGGCTTGAGATGGCAATTTCAACCGATGAAATCACTTAAAATCAAGTCTAGGACGTTATACATACATATTTAAGTATAATAATGTGAGCCTAGGAATCCCGTTGTCGAGATCCAATGATCGGATCTTGACTTGATTCCCACGATCGACGTTTTATTTTCAAATTAATGTTTAAATAATACAAAATTATTATATATGTAATGTTTGGATCTTGAGAACGAATTCGAGGGGTTAGTCCCGAGAGTTCGGATTCAAGATCTTGTGATAGTGAAAACTTTAATTGTGGGTGCTCGGATTCATCGAGATGGATTACATGCCCGATGATGATTCGACCCTTTTTGGCACTTACTAGCATGCATTTTCACCAAAAACTATTTCCAATCAAAATAGTAAAGAGCTTTTATAATAATAATAAAGAGATTCGGGGATAAACATTTAGATAATAAATGGAAGTATCAAAGGACCTCGATTCCTATTTGACGAAGGATTTGAAAACTTTGTTTTCAAAACATCATTGATATATATTGTGTTCTAAAAATAAACTTTTATATAAATCAAATTCTTTGTGCATAGGGCTAAAGAGGTGCAGCACTACTTTCGAAATAATTTCATAGAATTAAGAATTAATAATGGAAGTATCAAATATCCCCGATTACTATTTGAATGAAGGATTTGAAACCTTGTGGTTTTCCCAAAATATCATATGAAATGTATATTTTGTCTAAAAATGAACTTTTTGCTAAATCAAACGCTTTGTACATAGGTGCAAAAGAGGAACAACTCTACTTCCAGATAACGTACAATAAGGCTTAGAATAATTATTTAAAATAAAACACACACACATATGTCAAAGTTGGAAAATTTAAGAACCCCGCGGGTTGGTTCATAACCCGGGTTTCCTCAAATCAATCTTCCTAAGTTCTCTCTACCCCCACTCTTTTTATTTAGGAAAAAGGTTTTGAAGGGTTTTTTAGGAAAGAGGCCAACATATTTTATGTCGATGATTTGAACGTTTAGAGTCGCCAGTTGGTAGATTAGAAAATGGTTGTACTAACTCAACCGAGTTTGATTTGAAAAGAGGCCCAATTGCTGGACACTGTCGAAACTTGATCTTTGAAATCAAAATTTTGAGTTCGGGGGCTTGGTTAAGTGTGGGGAAGGTGTTAGGCACCCCACGACTCCCGTGTAAACACGGTACCACATCTTTTCAATATTCCCCTTAAAACTGTGAATGCGTGAGTGAATGCTGTTTGAAAATTGGGCCTATTGATTTGATTGATTGAAAGCTTTGACAGACTTCGTTGAGCCTATATACGAAGGGTTTGATTTGATTTGAAAATCAGTCTTTGATTTGATTTGCAAAAGCATTTAATTTATTTTACAAAAGCTTTTCTTTTGATTGAAAATGATATTTTGAAAGCTGGTTTATCAAACCCTTACGCTGCCATAAGAATTGAAGTGTATCGCTACTTTTAATTTTTTTTATCTTTATAGTCTTAAGGCTGCATGTGAATGGTGATTTGTCGGGCTGCAAAGCATCCTCGACCACAGGAATAGACAAGTGTCGGTCTCCTCATGGGGATGAAAACCATCGGAGGAATGCTAACACGACAACTGACATTTCACTATGATGAGACCTTAAATTTGGATAACCGTTTTAAGGTCTGTGTACGTACATTTTACAGAAAAACTGGCAGGGTACATCTGTAAACTAGAGTTTGTCCATCATGGGAATCAAATCCCGATCGGTTTGATCGTGAATCCCACGATTCCTAGGCTCACATATGAGTAGCCCATAAACTTGCACAGTTCAAATTTGCACAGAAATGGATATATATACATCTTCATGTCGCAATGGAACCAAGGATTCATCAATAAATCCTGGCTGCGAATGGCCAAAGCGTCTCGTTCTCACTAGATAACCATCTAAGGGGCGCGAGTTTGCTTTTAAAGCTGAAACTATATAAAAATAACTAGATTTAAAAAAATCTCAGTCAATGTAGCTTCCAAGTTCTGTCGGGACCTGTTTGGACCGTTGAAAGCTAGAATTGGCGAGATTTGAATAAATCTAGTCCGCCCGCAGATATGTTAGTGCAGATTCATATACACATAAATATTAAATGCAACAGTTGAATAACTTGAGTAAAGCAATATATATATATATATATATATATATAATTATATATACAAAAGCTATAAAAGGGCGAAGGGCTTTCACTCGCAAGCCCGGACTAGAATTGAAATATATATATATTTATAAAAAACTATAAATAGCCACGAAATAATCCAAGCTGTGACAGTAATGAAATATATATATATATATATAAATAGTAATAAGGGCGATAGGTTTTCACACCTGTGCCCGTACTGGAATTGAAATTAACATAAAAGTAGGCAACCAGTGACTGGGGAGAGCACCCAGTATGGCGAAGTGTGCAAAAGCAGTACAATGGCCACGAAGTAATCCAGGCCGAACTGAAAATATATAAATATATATATATATATATATATATATATATATATATATTGACAGAAATGTAGTCAACCAGGACTGATATGAGTACCAGTGATGGTGAAATTCGCTTATGTATGTGTAAATATATATAAAAGCGGTAAACTACTACGGATTTGAAATTTTAGTCCATTTGCAGTTAAATATATACAAAAAGGGCCAAAACCAAACTGGGAAAACAACCTAGTCCTGCGGAGTTGCCAAAAATGTGTGTGCTAGTGCATTGAAGCTACTAGAGCTGACAGATCGTCAATCCGAGTTGTAGAAATGCAAAAAACTGCGTTTATATACAGAAATGTACCAAATTTTGATGAAAACGGCCACGGAACTATGTTTTGGGCATATTTAGAAAATGAAACTTCATGTGCAAATGGAAAATAGTGCAAAGTAGGAGTATTGACTTTCTATTCGTAAAAATACTTACAATGGACTGTAATACGGGCTTTTTGCCAAATCATAGGCTCTATACGTCTAAATCTATCGGTTATTTTCTGATATATGGTAGTATATGGGTATATCTACGTGTTGGAGTGAAAATATTTAGGTTTGGAAGAGGTGTAAAAGTTAAAAAATCAGACGGGCAGAGCTTTGCTACGTTTCAAAAACTTGAAAATGAATGGGGGGGTGCACGTTTATTTATACGCCAGGAAGCCTTAGCTCTACCTGCGGCTGTCGTAGGTAGAGGTGTGGCTCCCTAGGTGGGGCCTGCGATGTCGGGTTCCATTATCTCGAAGTACGTACACTCCAGACAACGCGTAGTCGAAGTCGAAACTTTTAAACTTTTGATCGGAGCGTCCGTTTGAGGCATGTGATGCCTTTTAAAAAAGCCCTCGTCGAGAGTGTCAAAATGACATGGGATAAAATATTTTTCGGGTCCAAGAAGAAGGGTTCATAACCAGGTCTTCGATTCCCCGCAGTTTGTCCGTTGAATTATCTTGCGCTATTGGTACTCGGGATCGTTGTTGTGGTTCATTCTGACTTCGATGGCATCAATTCGGCTTGTGTTTGACTGAATCGGTTGAGAGTTGGATAAAATGACTGTTTTGCCCCTCCCGGGGTTGCCTGTGGTGTCGGCACAGCCTTTGATGGATCTGGCTTTCCAGGGTTGTCTCTGGGACTGAACTGCATATCCCAGATTGACGCCAGGGCTGATCTGTACTTCCTGGGCTGAGACGGGGGATGACTTGACATGTCCTGGGTGGATGTCCAGGTTGACCTATACCTCTCGATTTGATGTCGGGCTAACTTGAATGACCGATATTGAGATCAAGGTTTGACTGACAGTCCGATCAGAGATTGGAGCTGGTTAGACTGTCCGATTGGAGATCAAAGCTGGATAAACGGTTCGATTAGAGATCGGAGCTGGATAGACGGTCCGTTTGGAGATCGGAGCTGGATAGACGGTCCGATTGGAGATCGGAGCTGGATAGACGGTCCGATTAGAGATCAGAGCTGGATTGACAGTTCGATTGGAAATTAAAGCTGGATTGACGGTCCAATATAGAGATCAGAGTTGGATAAACGGTCCGATTGGAGATCGGAGCTAGATAGACGGTCCGATTGGAGATCGGAGCTGGATTGATGGTCAGATTAGAGATCAAAGCTGGATTGACGGTCCGATTAGAGATTGGATCTGGATAGATTGTCTGATTAGAGATCAGAGCTGGATTGACGGTCCGATTGGAGATCGGAGCTGGATAGAAGGTTCAATTGGAGATCGGAGTTGGATAGACGGTCCGATTGACTATCGGAGCTGGATTGACGGTCCGATATAGAGATCGGAGCTGGATAGGCGGTTCGATTGGAGATCGGAGCTGGATAGACGGTCTGATTGGAGATCGGAGCTGGATTGACGGTCCGATTGGAGATCGAAGCTGGATAGACGGTCCGATTGAAGATTGGAGCTGGATTGACTGTCCGATTAGAGATCGAAGTTGGATTGACGGTCCTATTGGAGATCAGAGCTGGATAGACGGCCCGATTGGAGATCGGACCTGGCTGGAATACCTATATTGGGGATCAAATTTAGGTTACCGATATTAGGGATCAAATTTAGGTTTAAGGACCGACATTAATGGCCGATTTTGAATTAAAAGACCGACATTGGTGGCCAGATTTGAATTGATTGATGGTTTTGTCCTCCTACAATGTTATTATTAGGGCAAGAAAAATTTTGAGTGTCTACAACATACACACACACACACATGCACTTTATGCATAGAAAATCAATAAGATGCGGTAACCGTATTTTCACGAAAGTTGAAGGGTGCCTAACACTTCTCCTCGTTTAAGCTTGCCCCCGAATTATAAGAATCTTGATTTCAAACCAATGTTATGGAGTCACATATTGGACCATATGACAAAAACCTTTAAAATTTGGATGAGTTGGTACATCCATTTAAATCATACCAATTGGCGGCTCTGTCTCATTCGGTCCAATCATCATCATTAAAATCAAACTTTATAAAATAACTCGACTAATGTCGGTCTTTTCCTAAATCTCACCCTTAAAATGAATTAATTAACCTAGCAAAATAAAAAGGGTAAGAAACATTAGGAAAAGCGAAAAAAAGAAGATAGTTAATCCTCAAACAAACGCAAAATAGAGAAGAAGAACCTTAAGTTTTTTCCCGGCGTCGACATCTATCTCAAATCCTTCGATGTTATGTCATCTGTTAATATCAACCTTTATCTAGAAAATTTGTTTGCAAGACTGAGCACGACGTCCTAGCAAGTCTAACAGTCTACACATTTCATGCTTCACATAACATACATATTACATCTATTCATGCATCAAAAGTTTTAGCCAATGCATCTACATATGCTTCATACATCTCATGATATGCATCTCTATATGCATCATAATCGTCATACAACACATTATAAACTTCATGTTATATAACTAACACATACTTCACAATTTCCATACTTTGCATTTAGTCACTTAACATTCCTATAGCCAACTAGTTCACATAAAACAACATATTTCATTAACTACCATAAACACATGGTTCAATACCCATCGTCACATAATAGCAAGTTACTGAAGAACTTGCCTTAAAGCATTCCTTGCGCAGTTAGGGGAATTTTTCCTTCAAATGTCCTACACGGTTAAGTGTACATACGAACCACAATTAGCCACATAATGATGCTTAGTAGTCAGTTATGCTAACTCTACTTTACATTTCATCATTCTTCCTTTTTCTAAATCTGATACACAATGCTCAATCATGTTTTTAAGACTTACTAGGACACTTTATTTTCCATTTGGTTTATTTATGTTAAACTTCCTTTCACGATAACCTACATCATCCACGATCATTTATTTGATTAAGTACTTAATCATCACCTCGTAACTTAATCTGATAATTGTCCTTTCAACTTATACAAACGTATAGATCCACTGACATTATTTTTATAATATTCACATAAAAATATGTGATTATCCTTTTCATAGACTCATACGTCACATGTCAACATACTCTAGTCGATAGAAATTGATTCGACAATTCCCAACTCGTCGATTTTTAATTATTTTCATTTCATTGAAAGCCTAATACCCCTATTAAGCTTTCTTAACCACTTTATTATTATTTTTCTTTTCTGGCCACACATATATACATATATTCCATACACAAAAATAATTTTTCTAGAATTTTTCAATTTCCTTTAGTATTTTTCAAAAGTCCATTTTTAGTTCGTAATTTAAGAAAATAATATATATCTTACTCAACTCCAAATATTCCCAAATCTTAGAAGGATCTTACACATATTAACATGAACTTCCAGTTTAAATTTCATGGCCATCAGAGTTATAGAACTCTAGTTACGACAGTTTTCGTTAAAAATTCTTGTTTTGGCCATAAATCATTCCCCCGATGTCGGAATTTGTTCATCTTTGGACAGGAATCACATGATTCCCTATAGTTTCAGTGTCCAGAAGGTCAAAATTTATTTCATTTCCCAAGTTCTCTAAACAGGGAACAGAACTGACTGGATAGCGGGTTTAAACAGTTTTTTGGGTCTGGACTAATTTGGTAGAATCTGTCCACACACAAATCTACAACATATTTTTCTGTGATTCCAATTTGAGGTGTTAGGGGACTTATAGATCTAACTTTAGGACTTGAACAGACTCAAAATTTCAAAATATAATGAGAGATATGCTTGTTCAAATTTCATGTTCAGATTTCCCAAAAAATAGTTTTTCTAACTTTTAGGTTTTCTACGAAAACTTTTATGATCTCTTGCTTTATCAAACATTAGCCATCATAAACCAACATAATACATATTAATCCTTCTTATACTCAAGTATCCACCATGATCCATCATCAATTTCATCAAACTCCCATCACAACCAGATTAAGTAACCTTAAACATAGTTTTAGGGTTAGAATTTTTTTATACCTTCTTGAATGGTTTCCTTCTACTTCTTGCTAGATGATGATTGCTAGCTCTTTATCTTCCTTTCCCTTACTCAAAACTGTGACCTCTGCCTCTCCTTCTCAAGCTCTCAAGTTTTCTTTAGGATTTTGAGTGAGAGTTATGGAGAAAACTCATTGTCTCTTCTTCCTCTCCTTCCTTTTTCCTCTCTTCTCTTCTCTTCCCTTTCCATGGCAGCCCTTTCTCTCTCCTTCTCTCTTCTTGGTCAGGTATAGGAGGTGGAAAATGAGGAGAATGCTCATTTATTTTCCTTTCCTTTAGCTAAATAATTTTTAACAGGGTTGGTGGGAGTTGTTAGTTGTTGTTAGGAGTTGTTGATAGTTGTTGGGAGTTATTTATCTTCTCCCATGTGCTGGAAATTTAGCAGATTTAAGTCATGTGGGGTCCCGCTTTTATTACCTCGTTTTACGTGCTTAATCCCATTTTTGACTTTTTGACCCGAAAAATAAAATATTCATGTTTATAGTCTGTAGACACTCAAAATTTTGTTTTCCTATTACTAATCCTGTAGGAAGGCAAAACCGTCTTCTCAGCCCCAGTCACCAATATCGGGATGTCAACGCAGCCCCGATCACCAATATCAAGATGTCAACTCAACCCCGATCACCAATACCGGGATGTGAGGTCAACCTCAATCTCAATACCGGGACCTCAGGTCATCCCTGGTCTCAATACCGGGACCTCAGGTCATCCCTGGTCTCAATATCGGGCCATCAGGTCAACCCCGATCTCAATACCGCGACCTCAGGTCATCCTCGGTCTCAATACCGGGACCTCAGTTCATCCCCATTCTCAATACCAGGCCATCAAGTCATCCTCGGTATCAATATCGGGTCATCAGGTCAACCCTAGTCTCAATACCAGGACCTCAGGTCATCCCCGGTCTCAATACCGGAACCTCAGGTCATCCCCAGTCTCAATACCGGGACCTCAGGTCATCCACGGTCTCAATACCAGGCCATCGGGTCAACCCCGATCTCAATATCAGGCCATCAGGTCATCCCCGATCTCAATACCAGGACATCAGGTCAACCCCGGTCTTAATACTGGGATCTCCACTCTGCACCGGTCATAACCTGAGAGGTACAGTTAAGCCCCGATCATAATAGGGAGATCCAGTTCAGCCCCAGAGACAACCATGGGAAGCCAAATCCACAGAAGACCACCGCGGGAGGGGCAAAATGGTTATTTTATCTACTTGAAGCTGATTAGGTCAAACGCAAGCCGAATTAATGCCACGAAGGTCAGGAAGAACCATAACGGTGATCCCGAGTGAAAATAGTGCAAGACAGCTCAACGGACAAACTGCGGGGAAACGAAGATCTGGTTATGAACCGGTCTTTTTGCACTCAGAAGATGTTTACTCCCATGTCATTGCGACACTATCGGCGAGGGCTTTCCAGAAAGGTACAACACGCCTCCAACGGACGCTCCGATCAAAAGTTAGAAAGTTTCGAATCTGACTTCGCATTGCTCGGAGTGCACATACTTCGATGCAATAGGACCCACCACCCAGACCCTGCCATGTGGAGCCGCAGGTAGAGTGGAGGCTTTCGCGGGTAGACCCGGTTCCGTTGGGTCTATATATATGAGTGCACCCCCAGCTCATTTTAGATATAAAAAAAAACGCTCTTGAACTCTGACCATTTCTTTTCTCAGCCCCACTCTTGTACTCCAAACTCAGATTTTATTACTCTAACACGTAGATATACTCATATAGTACCACATACCAGAAATTAATAGATAGAAACAGACGTTTGAAGCCTACGATTTGGCAAAAAGCTCGTGTAGCAATCCATTGTGAGTATTTTTACGATCAAAAAGTTCCTACTACTTCATTGCGCATTTATACACTTACACGTTAAGTTTCATTTTCATATATTTTAGTACATTTATGCGTTTTCTGACATTTCTACAGCCCGGATCGTAGATCCGCGGCTTTTATTAGCTTATATATATATATATACGTATATATATACGTTTTGCCCTTTGTAAGTCTCAGTGTGGAGCAGTGTCGGGTGTTTGACCTAGGACATAGGAATGCGTCTGCTTAAGGAAAGAAGGGTATGTATGGAAGAACATAGAATTATTACAAATTTTTAATTTTTAAAATAAGTAGATTATTCAGGTCTAGTTCTTCAGTTAGTAATAGATCAGCCCTACCTTCGGTTCCAGACATAGTCAACCAGGAAGAAAATAGTTACGAAAACATTAATCAAACTCTTAGTAATTGGAACATACCTAGTATGTCTCCTAAAGATATTTATCAGTCAACCTTTATTGATAATTTTAAAATTGATTATAATGTTAAAACGGTTGAACGTGTCTATGCGATCAACAAAGAATATGAAAATTATAATCTTCTTTCTTCTGATGTTATTAACAAACATAGAAAGAAAGGTTATAATTTTATTCATATTGGTTTAGTTCAGGTCGCAGTCAAGCCTTTATCTATTAAAGGAATAAACTCAAGCATCTTTTTTTGTCTTAGAGATGCACGATACCTTAACTATGCTCCTAGCATCATTGGTATCATGGAATCGAGTTTGCATGATGGACCTATCCATTTCAATTGCTTTCCCGATCTCCCTTTGAGTTTAAGTGATGTTAACTTATTAAAAGCATTAACTCTAAATATTAAGACTGCAGGTGAGATAACTCATATGATTGAGGGTTCACAACCTATAGCCTTAATTTACAGAATTTATTATAAAGTTATGAAAACTAATTTAAACATTCATGCTCTTAATAAAAGCCCAAAAGATCACACTATTTTAATTCAAAGCAGTACTAGTAATGCTAATATCCAAACCCCAAGGACTATTCTTTGGAAGGATATTACGCTGCCTAGTCAGTGAATTTTACCTCAAGAAATTCCAAGGCCCAAGGGAGCCGTAATCCCTAGAGGGAGCAACAGGAGGTAAACCATATTGTTCGCAAAACGTGTCAAGCTCATACTTAGCCTTTTTCTTGTCTTTACTGGCCTGTTTAGCAATTTTGAAATCAATACACATTTTTAAACCAATCTTTTGGATATAGCTAATTATGTCACCATAAGTCAGGTTATCATAATCAATATATCCAAGAGTTTTGCTAAGTTCTTCTCTAACTTTATGAGCAAACAAATTAGGAAGACCATTAACAAATTTCTCTTTCCAGAAAGGTTTGTTACTATCACTACGCATCATGACACGGGAAATAAAAACATCTTTGTACCACCTAAAATCACTTAGAGTGGGACAAGTGAGATTACTTAACTGATCATGAATTCTTTCAGTGATATTACTAAGGGTTCCAATAAAATATTTTATTATAGAATACCAAAACCAAAATCTTCTCTGAAGATAGGCTGACCATTGTCATCTAACTGGCGAGCATGAATTATAGAATTCCTTGCATCTTCATCAAGGTGTTTTTTCCACCAAGAACGAAGAACACCAGTGAAACCATTAGTTAATATTTCAACTATTTCAGGCTGTGTCAAACTGCTGAAAGCTGTAATATAACTATTGGCAACCATAGACAAATGATTCATTTTAGTAAGTATTTGGTGTTCACTAAGACCATCAATATTCCATTCATAAATTTTATTAAAAGAGACAGAAAATTAATTATCTAGATTCTTTTCCTCGTACTAAAGGTTAGGAGGAGTGGGTTTAGAGTACCAATTTTTTGTAATACTAGCATGATTAAAGGTTAACTTGTTTAACTGTTCGTTAAGATCTGGGATAGAAGCAGTTTCAGATATAGCATCTGATTGACTAATGCTTTCATCATCAGAATCTTCAACCTGATCGATGATAGCAACTGTTCCACTAGCTTCACCAGAACTTGAACCAATCTTTTTAAGAAGCTTATTTATAGTTTTAACTAAATCAGAATCCTTATTAGGCAATCCCATTCCTTTTCTTTTTTCTGGGAAAGTTAATAAAGGCTGATCTAATTTTTTATCAGGATTTTTAACCATAGAATGATCAAACTTTTCTTTAATTTTGAGGAAGAAAGTGTCAACCAGTTGGGAAGAACTGGGCAGCCAATTTAGCTGGATCGTCAACGAATTTCATATGAGATTCAATATGAAATAAATTGACAGAAAAAATGGGGACATACTGAGACTGAGTATGTTGACCAGGGTTAAGGTTATTAGAGGAAGACGAAGCAAAGGGATCCATGGGCCTAGGTGACTGGGCCAAAACCGTATTGTAAGGCTTTGGAATAGTTATACTCCTACTAATCTAGTAGAAGAAGAACAAGATATTTCTCCTACTACTTCTGTAGGACTGACCCCTTCGAATTTTGAAGCCCCTATTAATCATCAGTTAAGAGTCATTACTAAAGCTTTTAAATTAGATTGGGATAATCTGGTTGCAAATTTTAATTCCATATCTAATAAAGATAAAAGGCATGCTTTTCGTAATAAATACGATAAGCATGATAAAGATAAAATAGTTAACAAATGGAAAAAATTTATTAAGATTAATCAAGAGAACCTTACATTTTCTAATTGGTATGAAAAATATCATTCACAATGTAAAGTTCTTGGTAAGAATAAAGTCATTAAGGGTAAAGATAAGCCTGTCATTAGCCTTAATAAAACTCTTGAAAGATTTAAAACTCCGGATAGAGAAGTCACCCTTCCCGAGTTAAACCAAGAAGTCAATAAACTTAAGAAGGAAATTTCGGGTCTTAAAACTGAGATTTCTGAGTTACGCAAAGAAATGGCTACTTTGGCAACTAAAAGTTCAGAGCTTCACATATCTGATTCGTCAGAAAATGATGAAGAAGTTGAATCTTCTAATGTCAAAGAAGATGAGTCAATTCTTATGGTTCAAGGTAGTTCATTAAAAAGGTTAAAAGACATTACTATTCAAAAATGGTATATCATTGTCCGACTAGTTATTGATGGAACTTTTACAATTCAACTTCCTGCTCTAGTTGATACTAGTGCGGATCTTAATTACATTCAAGAAGGTTTAATACCTACTAAGTTCTATAAAAAAAACTAGTGAACGATTGACTTGAGCCAGAAGAGGGCCGAATAGCATTGTTCCCACCTCTCACACTCATTTGTCTTGAGTACCTGAATTAATGAATTCTCTAGTAAGAAAATCAGGAACAGAATTTTGACTTCCTTTAATATATTCAATATCAAAATCAAAAATGCTTAAAAGAGATTGCCATCGGGCAAAAATGTGCTTAGCAGCAATGTTTTTAACATCTTTTTCTAAAATATATTTAGCTGACTTGCAGTCAATTCGAACCAAAAATCTTTGATTTAATACATCGTTTTGAAATTTACTAACACATAAAACCAAAGCTAAAATTTCCTTTTTAATTGTACTATAATTAAGTTGAGCCTGATTCCACGCACCAGAGTGAAATCGAACAATTTGTTCAGAGGAAGCAGGAGTCAATTTCTGCTTCAGAATGCCACCAAAACCAATTTCAGAGGTATCAGTTTCAACAATTTTAAACGCAGATTCATTGGAAATGCCAAGGCAAGGCAAAACCTTAACATATTTTTTAACTTGTTGGACGATGGAAGTTTGCTCATCAGTCCAAGGAGGAGGGTTTTTTTGTAAACGGAGAAACAAAGGTTTACAGATCTTTTCTTAGGTTTTGATAGAATTTACCAACATAACTCAGAGATCCTAAAAACTGCTGAAGTTAAGTTTTGTCAATGATTTTATCTGGGAATTTATCAGCGAATTGAATAACTCGTTGAATAGGACAGACTAGACAACGATGAATATCATGGCCTAGAAATTTGACTTTTGTTTGGAACAAACTATATTTTGTAGGAGACAGAACCAAACCATTAACATAAAAAGCTGGACAAGACCAAGGCAATTTACTATGTCCATTTGACAGCGGACGAAAAGTTTAAATAAAACTTTAAACTAAAACAAAAAAAACTTAAAGAAGATGATCAGTGAATCGGCAAAGTAATCTCTTTCTTTTATTTATAAACATTTGGGAAAGGATTACATCGTATCTGGATAAGTTTACTAAGGGAAGAAGAAGTACAGGAACTTCTTCTTCGGCTAACTAGAGAAAAGTTATACGTATATATATATATATATATATATATATATATGCCCTTCACCGGACTGAGTTATCTTTCCAGTCCCGGTTTGACTTTTTTTGTATATATTTAACTATATATATACTAACTTTCTAATTCTGTCAAGCCCTTATGTCAAATCCGTGGTAGTTTACTGCTTTTATATATATAACTATATATATATAATTTTTTTTGACTTATTTGGGCCTGGATTTCTACTTCGTGGACTTTTTATTGCTTTAATATATATACTAACTATATATATTAACATTTACATTCCAGTTTGGCCTGGATCATTCTGTGGCCTTTTTACCGCTTTTAAAAATATATATATTTATATTTCTGTCCGGACATAAGAGTGAAAACCCATCACCATTTTACAGCTTATATATATATATATATATATATATATTTACATTCTATTAAGCCTTGATCATCCCTTGGCTTTTTACAGCTTTTATATATATATATATATATATATATATATATATATATATATATTTTCATTCCAGTCCGGGCATAGGATTTGATATCTGTGACGCCCGCAAATTCGATTACTTTTTACCTCGGACCTGGTACATCATTTCTATAACTATTGCGGAAGATATAAACATAAATTGTCTATACAATAACTTTTACAACATAAACCCCATGGCCTTTAACCTTAACTTAATACATACCTTCAATATCTTAAAAGATTTACAATGTCATTTGTGTCAGAAAATTTAGTAATTCTAACTGCATAATAATTTAATCTTGCGCTTTGCCTTTGCCGTTGTCTTTATTCGAGCTTTCATCTTAATCTGAAAAATTTATCATGATATAGCAAGGGTGAGCAACAATTTTGCCCAGTAAGTTTAAGTTCAAATAAAGATATATCATGATTGAAAAAGAATAATAATAAGCTGTCCAACTTTCAACATTATAATGATTGTGAAAGAATATGAATCAATTTTAATACTGAATGACATAATCAATAATGCTGAATGGCCAATAATGAACATGAACAAATTCAATTGAATCATATGGTAATGAAGGTGATCAGCCTTTCATACATAATGAATATATATAACATGCACAAGGTGCGAGTCAATAAATCATAGATGTGGTATAATCAACAATGATTAACCACGAACATGCTTTACAATAACAACTCAAGTTTGAGTTAGAGAACTTGCATGTACCTTTGATTACTGCTACGCAATCTAATTTAATCTCCTTATTGAAAAGAATTATCAGTTATAAGATTGACCTTTCAATTAGCATAACATACTTTATACCATCATACTATTACTTTATAAGTAAACTATCTAACATTTAACCACATAGTCAAATATTAGATAACCTGAACACCATATATATTCACAAGTCTAAACCTAGCATTTATCGAGTCTTTAATAGTAATCAATATAGTATACTAAGTGGTTTCTCACAAACAACTAACAAATTAGTTTCCGTCTTGTCTACACTATTTTCACAGCGAGTTAGATAGGTTACTAATTCGTATATACCTCTGCTCCCTGAAGGAATCGTTTAGCCCAGATACTATACATCAACTATTGCAGAATACGACTGTACTACTTTAGACTAAATAGTTAATCACTCACTGTATAAGTTCTTATCATCTTATATTAAATTGTCTAAAATTTAATCATATAGTGAAGTATTAGACATTATATTAAAGTCTTAGTACTATCATTATTCTTTGATAATCTTTTCATTACATCATAACTTATACTTATACTTATAAGTTATCGCTTTATATGTCATCGTAGTAAACCAGATAACATTTCAGTATCCTGAAATACTATTTCAGTAAACTAGATAACATTTTAGCATCCTGAAATCACTATTTCAGCATCCCATAATTAACTTCAGCAGACTGAATTCAATTTCAGCAACCCAAAATCAAATTCAGTACACTGGATTCTTCTTTCAACAGACTATAAACATAATATATTTTCTTAAATACCAAATTCAACAATTACAATTAAAATAAAATAATTCTCTATTTTAATTTTCCTATTTAATATTATTAATTATTTAATAATATTTTAATCTAATGTTATCAACCTTTTAATAACATTTAAGTCAAATATTACTAATAATATTTCAATCTAATATTATTACTCATGCAGAAATATTTTAATTCATTTATTGAATTAATAAATAATTTATTTTAAATATTTTCCTTTCATTAATTAATTCTTTTAAGCATTCTAAAATGTCATAAATATCATAACTATTCACAACCGACCGAAACCTCCATCAAAAATCCGTATAAACCATTCTTAAGGGTCTCAAGACATAAAACCATATTCTCCATAATTTTCACATCATATAATCAATTTAATTCATTTAACTATTTAACATCATTTATATGAAAAATAGAAAAACACCTCTAAAATCATTTGTTTTTTGTAAATCAGCTATATATAATCCTCTCATGAAAATAAAGTTTTCCAAAAATTTTTAAAATACATATACTATATATAAATAGTCCATAATAGCCAAATATTCTCAGATTTTTCATAAATCGAGATTATCTCCAAAATTTCTAAAATTTTCAGGGTAAGCTCCTGTTATATAGATGTACTTCCAGTAAATATTTTATAATATTTAGACTTACACACAGAGAGTTATTTGGGTAGCTTTATAAAAATTGTCTTTAGCCGTAAAATCCATAACTTTCATTCCGTATGGCCAAAAATTCTCAAATTTTTACAGGAGTTACGTAACTACTCATATCATTCATCCAAATTTTCCCAAAAGTTTTTAAACACAAAAAGTTGACAAAAACGCCCTCGTGGCAGACAGATCAGAACACTTTTTACCCTTTTTCATCCACTACATGGACTGTTTTCACTAAAATCCATACCACGACTTTTAAAAACATGATTTTTGAGTTTTATCACTTGGGCTTATTAGTCAACACATATATCTAGCACGTCTCTCTTCGACGGATCGTGAAAAGAAGGTGTAGATCTAAAATACTAGTTGATCAAATGGAGAGAAAGCTAGGGTTTTCTATTTCTAGAAATCTAGTTCCCTTTCTTTTCTTTTGATCCACTTTTTCACACTTGAATATGTTAGATCCATACTAGAATCTATAGAAAATACATAGACTTAAGAGTTTATACTTTCATATTATAAACCCCTTTTCATCAAATCACTAAAAGAAATTTAAAGCAAAGCTTAGAACATAGGTTTTACCTTGCTTTCCTAGCTTCCTCTTCTTCTCCTTCTTCTTCGTCTTCTTCTCTTCCATGGAGAATTTTTCTCTCCCTTCTCTCCCCTAAGGGCTGCCACCCTTCTCCCCTTTTCTCTCTCTAATTTGTTCTTTCTTTTGTTTTCTCACTCTTAGTTAACTTTAAGAAATAAAAATAAAATGAAGAATGGTATATTTAATTTACTTAAATGAAAAGTGTAGATATATAATATATATCTATACATTTTCTCCACCAACTTGCCTTCCCTTTCTCTCTCATCATTATGAAAGTATTTGCTTGCAACAAAGAACAAATTGTTGGCCTAATAATAAAGTGACACCACATAAAGTAACTTACCAACTAAAGTAAGCATAATAATTACATTCATCTCCCATTTCTACTCCTCTCATTTTCGGCCAAGTAGCCCTTATTCTTTCCAATTTTGTTTTATTATATACTTCATTTATTGACTATAATACCCTTTCTCAAATGGGCCAAGCTTGGGCACTCATTTTAATTTCTTTTGGGCTTGTATTTTTCTTATTTTGCTTACTAACAAAATTGAACTTGGATTTTCTCTATCAATTAAATTGTGTCATTATTATACTTGCCATATACATGATATATTGGGCTAGTTTAACAATTAAATTATTATTAAATCAATTTATCTACAAGTCCAATGCTTAAATAAATAATTGGGCTTATTTAAATTATTTACTCTTCTTAGTCCACTAAATTTATTATTTCTTAAACTAATGCTCATCATTATTGATAAATAAATATTATTATTAATCAATAATGTTAATTCACTTACATAACCCAATTTGACTTGTCGTATTCATGTGTATTGAGTATGTAATTAGGGTTTAATACCTCAAATCATTTTTCTCGATTATTGAAAGTACTTGGGTTATAAAATAAATTTTATGAAGTAAATTTCTTAGGGTTAGTATATATTTTTATATACTAACATTCTCCCATATACAAAATCTCATTATATACAAAATAAATGTATACACATTATATAATGTATATTTATTTAATCACATACATAGTTTATATAAATCATAACATATTCCACTCCTAACTCTGATTTTGACTTTTCTTCATAAAAGTCAATTGTTGACTTTGACCAAAAACTCAACCCATACACATTTTGTGTTTATTGTTTTTTCTGACTAAAACTTGACATTCTGGACACAACCGAGCAGTCCGTGTCTCAAAATTCTATCTATAACTCACATTTTGAGCTTTAACTTACTCCATTTTTATTACAAATCATAGTAGTTAATAACTTTATACTTATTCATCTTCTTATTTGCCAATCAAGGCCAACATTCAAATTATGCTAATTACTAACATAGTTTTATCTTGATTCTCATATCCTTAACGTAATTCATCATTCCTCTTGCTAAAATATATAGCACATTACTAAATATATATATATATATATATATATATATATATATATACATATACTCATCTTCCTTCAAGTACATATAAATCCATTTTTAGGGTTTTGAAATTTTGTAACCCATATTTTCTCTATTCTCATTCAAATAGTAAACCATATAGGTTTTACTTAAAATTTTTAAATAAATCCTCAATTCTCATCTAGGTTTTATTCTTTAACCTTTTCTTTCATCATTTAAGATCTTATAAATTTTCGGGTTGTCACATTCTTCCCCCCTTATAAGGATTCAGTCCCCGGAATCATTATTCACCATAAATACATATAGCCAACCCCTTCTTCTAAGAATTTCATTCTCGAAGTTACAATCTACAAATCTCTATTCCATTATTTATCAAAACTAGATTTTTAAATTAACCTTTATCTGATTTCATGCTCAATTTAATGAGTAAATAATGCTTTGTTCTATGAAGAGCTCTTCTATTAACATATGACTTCTCTCTAAAGAGTGAAAACTTTTCATATCGGGCTGAGTGGGTCATATAGACCATAAACTCTCAGGTTTAACGGTATTCACCGTAATCAAATCTAAAACATGATGTGGTAGGTATGTTTACAATCACGAAGAAGATAAACTACCGATACGGGTACATTAGGTGATCAATCTATTGTACCTTAGTTCTCAGAACGGCTGTATGCGTTCAAGGATTGGAATATATCATCCAACCAGTATATCTCCATTATTTCGGGGTTGTTCACCTCAGTCTTAACATCAGAGTCCGTACCAAAATAATTTGGTTCGGGATAAATTCTCAAAGAGATACTTGAATTTTTATAAACATTTGTTTAGCTGAATCAATTAGCTTAGACGTATACCAATAATTAGAACATCAATTGAAACATATATCTGACCAAATTTAATTAGCACTTAACTTTTCTTTAAAATTCTAAAAATTATTTTATGACGTCATGATACCGCACTGTATTTACAGTCCGTTTGAGGATTTCGTCATTTTATAACTTTGTCATATTACATCGTACCAAAGTGGGCTGACGATCCTTAGATCACATCCAACACTAGGTAATTCTGCATTGATAACTCCATTATTTTTATCATTTCTGCATCAAGTTCTATGATGCGTCAATGATATATAAAGTACATTTTGATATCTCAAATTATTTTTGTCTAGCCAAAACAATTAGCGTAGACTCATTTTTAAACAATTCAAAATCATTGAAAAATTATTTTTGGTGTTATCATGCCGCAACATGTAATGATGTGTTAGTGGTTCTGTAACGACCCCAAAATTCATACAATTCGACTCTCAATCTTGGCCGTTAACAATACATCGAACTTCCAACTTTACATCATTATTCGATGATACAATCACTAAAAATACGGAATAATTAAAAATTTTATATATCTATTTCTTTATTGCCCTGAATCTCAACCTTTACATAACATATCTTTGATTCAAATTTATTACATGAATCGCTACATCGAAGTTACTATACAAAGTCTTACGTTACAAACCAATATCCACTATACATCGGATAGCTCAACTTTACAAATCAACAATTATGTTACAATTAAAATATTAAATGCATTTCTCATCTAGCATAAGTAATCTTTTTGAATATTGATCTCTATAATTCAAATAGCACGTATCATTACCTTGAAACTTTGACCTACAAAAATAGTTATTTGCAAGAGTGAGCTCGACAGCTCAGCAAGATCTAACATCTTTCATGCATCACGTCGCACATAAATAACATGCTCATCTTATACATCATAATCATTAGATTAACATATCATGCATGCTTTAATTCATATAACAAGTATAAAGATTGAATTCCTTACTCAATCGACATTCTGTACTCAATCAATAAAGTCATAAATTGAATTTATCATTTCATACTTACAACATATATAGCATATCATGCTCTTTGTAATACAAATTTAAAATAGTTCATCATCGAGTTCACATAGCAATTAGGAACTGAAAGACTTGCCTGACTCGTAGATTACCAAGTAACGAAAAATAGCTTATAATAATCTGCAGTACTTCATGAATCCTACACAACGTATTACCATACGCATCAATTATTAGTCACATAGCAACGCTTATCAATTGCTTAAGTAAATTCTACTTTACACTTCATAATTCTCTCCCATTTATTTAACACACACTGTCAAATTATATGTATAATTAATAATATAAATTAATTATCACATATCTAATTCTCATAATTAGTTAACCCATTTAGGTTAACTCATTCCTCTTTAATTATTAAGTTAATAATTAATTATCACATAATTAATCACACCACATAATCATATTATATTTTCACATAATTAATCAACTAATAATTACGTACTCATATTAATTAAATTATAATTTAAATTACACATTCTCCTCAATTATAATTAATCAAATTATAATTATATTTTATATTAATTAAATTATAATTAAACAAATTATTATTTAAATTAAACATTTATTTTGATTAATCAAACTCAATTTATGCATTTATATTAATTAAATTATAATTAAACTAATTATAATTTAAATTAAACAATTACTTTGATTATAATTAATCAATTTTAATCCATCCACTCATTAAATTATAATTAAAATATAATATAATTTAAATTACACATTTACCTTAATTATAATTATTCAAATTATAATTAAACAAATTATAATTTAAGTTAAACATTTACTTTGATTAAAATTAATCAAACTATATTCATTATAATTTAACAAATCATAATTTAAATTAAACCTTTACTATAATTATAATTATTCAAATTATAATTACTCATTATATTTTATTAATATAATTCATTACTATTATTTAGCATTTTAATGTATGCCTAATACGTCATCAAGTTTACCACATTAGGTTAACTTTTCATGATACAACAAAACTTCAGAAAACTAGCAACTTCTTTCGTTTCTGCCCCCCTCCCCTCCGCCGGGGCGGGAGGTTTTTTGCATTGATAGGCCAGCCGAGGCGGGCCCCCTGTAGCGAACGCAGACTGGTTCGCGAACTGTGCAGAAAAAAAGTCAATTTGACTTATTTCTCCACACCAAATTCCGATTCCAGTCAACACAATTTATATCAACTTTATTTAAAGTTTCTAACATGTTTTAACTTATGTAATCATCAATACACATAATTCAAAACTCCTAATTTCATAATTTTTTTTGAAGAAAAATCATTGATAAGTGTTCTTGATAAAATTGAACACTGAAATTTATTTTTAAATCAAAATACACAATTCAAATCATATTGAATTCGTTTATAAACATGTTATCATTATCTAACCTCAATTTACACAATGATTATCAATCAATTCATAAATTTTGATTTCAAATAAGCCAATTATAACACTATTTCACTTTAACTTTTGATGAACATGAATTCTTCATGTTCATCATGTTTACATGCTTTACATAACTAATTTATGCTTATAATTCACATAAAATCATGTTACAACACCATATAACATATATACATTAAAATCACAAAGTTTCATGAAGTCTCATATTTACAGAAAATTAAAACTTGAAGAACGTAAAAACAAGTCTTTAAAACTCTAAAGTTAAGAGTTATACCCTTTGCTTAGTGAGAAAGAAGAAGATTATGATTTATTTGTTGATTTCTCAACTCATCTTCTTTCTTTCTCCTTCTTCTTTCTTTTCTCTCTCACTTTCTTTCTCTGTATTTCTTTTTGTTCTTCTTTGTTCTAACTGACTAATACTTAGCTAATTCTAACTAACATATATACAAAATATACATATCTTACATATATTATAAGTATAAACATAAATATAAAGTTTATAACTTATAATACATAATGACCTTAATAAGTATAATAATTGCACTTAATACATAGGTTACACATTTGAAATTTAAAAAAATCCTAAGGCTTGTTTGGCAAAACAACTTTATTTTAAAAAAATAGGTTTTTAATAGTTAAGGCCCCGTTTGGCAAAACGGATTTAAAACGGTGCAAGGGCATTGTTTGAAAAACGATTTTAAAAACTCTTTTAATTCTTTTAATAAATCATTTAGCACATATTTTTAATGTTACATCTTAATTAATTAAATCTTAACATTCTAATTTAATTAATTAAAAGTTAACATCAATTAATCACATAAAAATTATCACATAACAATTATAATTACTCGCTAATTATAATTTCATGTAACAATTATCACATAACTTCATCTAATTTAATTATCCCAATTAAATTAGAACTATAACATAAAATCATTACATATTAATTAAATTAATTATTAAATATTTATTTAATTAATATATTACACTTAATTAAATTACTCCATAACCAATATATAATTGATTGTTTAACTCAATAAATAAATTAATTAAAATATTTATTTAATTTAATAAATATTAAAATTAATATATAAAATTCTCTTCACACCAAATCATATATTTCACAATATATAACACATATACACATACACGTACTCGAACATCTTAAAATAAGAATTTTATTTATTAAATTCTCATTTATTAATTCTTAAAAATTTGGGTTGTCACATCCTTCCCTCCTTATAAGGATTCCATCCTCAGAATCAACGAAACCTCTCTTACTCGGTTTTCACAAAATCTCTTTCAAAATTTTATTGTTGAATAACTTTAATACATTATCTCAACAAAAGTTTTATATATATACTACTCCATTCATTCCTTCAACAAGTTTTAGGTTTTATTACATAACCTTCAATTAAACACAATTATATCAAATATTATATATTCTTTAACGTGTTCATTTTCTTTCTAAGGATCATTACCATATACTCTACTTGTAGAATTCATATACTTTATAATTCACTATCTTGTAAGTATTCGGGTTATCACATTCACCCCTTCTTCTAAGAATTTCATCTTCGAAATTTTTAATCATTAATCTTCGTATATCAATCTATCAAAATAGTTTTTACGTTAATCCTTATTCACTGGATTGTTGCGTTCCACAACTACTTCTTTCTAAGGAATATCCTTCTTGCCACATTCTTCTTCAGAATAATAAGAATCTTCCACAATTACTCAATAATTGGGAAGCGATATAAATAACTCAAGAATTTAAAAGATTCTCAAATCATGCTGAGGGGTCATAAGACCTTGAACTCATCTCTAGGTTTAACAGTACTTCACCCCCGGTACTTCACACTATAAATCGCTTTAACAAAATGTTTAACAATCACACAGATTGTAAACATCCTACATCGGTGCTCTAGGTGATCAGACTATCACAGCACTACGTCGTGCACAAATGTAGTACATCGTAACGACTATATACGTTACACTCGGAACTATTGTCTTTAATAACATGTCCCCTTTTTATAGGGTTGTTCACCTCAGCTTCTTAACATCTGAATTCGCACCAAAACAATTTGGTTTGGCATAGTTTTACCAAGAACGCTCGAATTTTATAAACATCTTTCAATACTTGTCTAGCTGAATCAAGTAGCATAGACTTCTAGCAATAATTCAGACATCAATCGAAATATATATATATATATATATATATAAATATTTAACCAACTCAATAATTTTTTTATATAGTTTAAGGAAACTAAAATAAATAAATCTTTTTATAATATCCTGATACCGTACCGTAGTAATAGTACGTTGAGGATTTCGTCATTACATGACGTCGTCATACTAATCATACCATAGTGGGCTGACGATCCTACGATCACATCCAACACTAGATTTAACCGCATTGATGACTTCCTCGACTATTATTCCTACATCATATCAAATGATGCATAGAATATATAAAATATTTTTTGAAAATTTTAAATCATTTTTGTCTAGCTAAAGCAATTAGCATAGACATGTGAATAATAGCACTGTTTGAAAAATCCATTGGTTCAATCATTTGATCCAATATTTTTCAAGAAAACAGAAGTGCAACATCAGCACGAAGTCAATAAATTTCAAAAATATAGCAAAGCTAGGAGATTTAGAATATCAAAATTTTCTCTATCAATTTAAATCTTTACTCCACCGCTTCATTACTTAAACATTTTATCAATCTTCAACAACATCAATTCTTTCTATACCATAACCTTTCTATACCAAGTATAGTTCATCAAACTTACCAAACTTTGGAAACTCAGGAACTTACCACAATAATATGAGTATAAGAACTTGTCCTAGCAATACGTAGTCAAAGAACTGATCAGAGACTGTCCATACGCTTAGGGGTTCAAAAATATATATATGATTATGAGTCACGAACTTACCGTAAGTATGAGTTTTATGAACTCGCACCTAACCTTAATATCATCTAATCTTATCTTAATATCACCTCTAACTATCAACTATAAACATGGGACAAGAATCACCTTCTCACCATATATATATCGATAGCGCGACACCACATTTCAATGATTACCCCTGTGATAAACCAAGTGTAAGAACAAAACCCCTGTCCATACAAAGGTTTGTACAACTTAACCACCACATGAACTCTCAGTTAAAATCCCACTTAACTCTATCTTGCTCATAATTTCTCGCTCTATGCTCGATACAGATTTCCTGTATATCATCATTTATAA
This sequence comes from Panax stipuleanatus, assembly GCA_020205555.1. NCBI lineage: Eukaryota > Viridiplantae > Streptophyta > Magnoliopsida > Apiales > Araliaceae > Panax > Panax stipuleanatus. Next base: position 80,818,994 of record CM035119.1, read on the forward strand.
CTCATTATGAGTTTATCTCGTAATATATCATATTACATTCTCGTTATAGCATCAAACTATTACTATTCAATCATTACAGACCATCTGTCTTTACAACTTTAAAAGATCATGCCGTGATCTTATTATATAATCATCTCCCTTATGATTATTTTCTTACCTCATGATATTTTTATTTTATAATCTTCTTATATTTATCTATTCATCACATCATATCATGATTCCATTATGCTTTTAATCTTATAAACTTTGTCTATTCATCATTATTCGTCATCTTTATTATTAGAGTTAGGCAACTCCTTATTCTTATCTTTATCTCTCACCAAGATTCATCTTTGAATCTTCTTATTCATTTAACAATTTCTAATTTCATTTATGTTACTCAATATTTTATTCGAGTAAACTACTCGTCATTCTCATCTTCTCCTTATAACATTTCTAGGACTTAACTCATCCTATACTTCTACGTATGTGAAAAGAATTACCTTTTTATTATACGTAACTTAAAATTAACTTCTTATAACCTAAGGTCATAGCCTAAGGTACTCTTACCTAAGGTGTATAACCTATCAGCTCTGATACCAACTGTAACGACCCCAAAATTTATACAATTCGACTCTCAATCTTGGCCGTTAACAATACATCGAACTTCTAACTTTACATCATTATTCGATGATACAATCACTAATAATACGGAATAATTAAAACTTTTATATATCTATTTCTTTATTGCCCTGAATCTCAACATTTACATAACATATCTTTGATTCAAATTTATTACATGAATCGCTACATCGAAGTTACTATACAAAGTCTTACATCACAAAGCAATATCCACTATACATCGGATAGCTAAACTTTACAACTCAACAATTATGTTACAATCAAAACATTAAATGCATTTCTCATATAGCATAATTAATCTTCTTGAATATTGATCTCTATAATTCAAATAGCACGTATTATTACCTTGAAACCTTGACCTGCAAAAATAGTTATTTGCAAGAATGAGCTCGACAGCTCAGCAAGATCTAACATCTTTCAAGTATCACATCGCACATAAATAACATGCTCATCTTATACATCACAATCATTAGACTAACATATCATGCATACTTTAATTCATATAACAAGTATAAAGATTGAATTCTTTACTCAATCAACATTCTTTACTCAATCAATAAAGTCATAAATTGACTTTATCATTTCATACTTACAACATATATAACATATCATGCTCTTTGTAATACAAATTTAAAATAGTTCATTATCGAGTTCACATAGCAATTAGGAACTGAAAGACTTGCCTGGCTCGTAGATTACCAATTAACGAAAAATAACTTATAATAATCTGCAGTACTTCATGAATTCTACACAACGCATTACCATACGCATCAATTATTAGTCACATAGCAACGCTTATCAATTGCTTAAGTAAATTCTACTTTACACTTCATAATTCTCTCTCATTTATTTAACACACACTGTCAAATTATATGTATAATTAATAATATAAATTAATTATCATATATCTAATTCTCATAATTAGTTAACCCATTTAGGTTAACTTATTCCTCTTTAATTATTAAGTTAATAATTAATTATCACATAATTAATCACATCACATAATCATATTATATTTTCACATAATTAATCAACTAATAATTACGTACTCATATTAATTAAATTATAATTTAAATTACTCATTCTCCTTAATTATAATTAATCAAATTTTAATTATATTTTATATTAATTAAATTATAATTAAACAAATTATTATTTAAATTAAACATTTATTTTGATTAATCAAACTCAATTTATGCATTTATATTAATTAAATTATAATTAAACCAATTATAATTTAAATTAAACAATTACTTTGATTATAATTAATCAATTTCAATCCATGCACTCATTAAATTATAATTAAAATGAATTATAATTTAAATTACACATTTACCTTAATTATAATTATTCAAATTATAATTAAATAAATTATAATTTAAGTTAAACATTTACTTTGATTAAAATTAGTCAAATTATATTCATTATAATTTAACAAATTATAATTTAAATTAAACCTTTACTATAATTATAATTACTCATTATATTTTATTAATATAATTCATTACTATTATTTAGCATTTTAATGTATGCCTAATATGTCATCAAGTTTACCACATTAGGTTAACTTTTCATGATACAACAAAACTTCACAAAACTAGCAACTTCTTTCGTTTCTGCACCCCCTACGCCGGGGCGGGTTTTTTTTTCCTTGCTAGGCCCGCCGAGGTGGGCCCCCTGCAGCGAACACAAACTGGTTCGTTAACTGTGCAGAGAAAAAGCCAATTTGAATTATTTCTCCATACCAAATTCCGATTCTAGTCAACACAATTCATATCAACTTTGTAGAAAACATTATTTAAAGTTTCTAACATGTTTTAACATATGTAATCATCAATACACATAATTCAAAACTCCCAATTTCATAATTTTTTTTGAAGAAAAACCATTGATAAGTGTTCTTGATGAAATTGAACACTGAAATTTATTTTTAAATCAAAGTACATAATTCAAATCATCTTGAATTCGTTTATAAATATGTTATCATTATCTAACCTCAATTTACACAATGATTATTAATCAATTCATAAATTTTAATTTCAAATAAGCCAATTATAACACTATTTCACTTTAACTTTTGATGAACATGAATTCTTCATGTTCATCATGTTTACATGCTTTACATAACTAATTTATGCTTATAATTCACATATAATCATGTTACAACACCATATAACATATATACATTAAAATCACAAAGTTTCATGAAGTCTCATATTTAAAGAAAACTAAAACTTGAAGAACGTAAAAACAAGTTTTTAAAACTCTAAAGTTAGGAGTTATACCCTTTGCTTAGTGAGGAAGAAGAAGATTGTGATTTCTTTGTTGATTCCTCAACTCATCTTCTTTCTTTCTCCTTCTTCTTTCTTTTCTCTCTCACTTTCTTTCTATGTATTTCTTTTTGTTCTTCTTTGTTCTAACTGACTAACACTTAGCTAATTCTAACTAACGTATCTACAAAATATATATATTTTATATATATTATAAGTATAAACGTAAATATAAAGTTTATAACTTTTAATATATAATGACCATAATAAGTATAATAATTGCACTTAATACATAGGTTACACATTTAAAATTTAAAAAAATCCTAAGGCTTGTTTGGCAAAACAACTTTATTTTAAAAATAGATTTTTAGTAGTTAAGATCCCGTTTGGCAAAACGGATTTAAAACGGTGCAAGGGCCTTGATTGGAAAACGGTTTTAAAAATCTTTTAATTCTTTTAATAAATCATTTAGCACATATTTTTAATGTTACACTTTAATTAATTAAATCTTAACATTCTAATTTAATTAATTAAAAATTAACATCAATTAATCACATAAAAATTATCACATAACAATTATAATTACTCGTTAATTATAATTTCATTTAACAATTATCACATAACTTCATCTAATTTAATTATCCCAATTAAATTAGAACTATAACATAAAATTATTACATATTAATTAAATTAATTATTAAATATTCATTTAATTAATATATTACACTTAATTAAATTACTCCATAACCAACATATAATTATTTATTTAGCTCAATAAATAAATAAATTAAATTATTTATTTAATTTAATAAATATTAAAATTAATATATAAAATTTTCTTCACACCAAATCATATATTTCACAATATATAACACATATACACATACACGTACTCAAACGTCTTAAAATAAGAATTTTATTTATTAAATTCTCGTTTATTAATTCTTAAAAATCCGGGTTGTCACAGGTTTGAAGTCCACTTCTACACAATTGTAACCATGTGTTGCTGATAACAAAAATTCATTTACAATTTTAAAGGCACATCAGTGCGAATTTAGCTTGATGTTAAAAATTTGAAGTCTAGCACATCTAGAAGATTTGGAATACCTATACTTCCATCATCTACTTCAATTACTCTAATGATCAATTGCTTAATAATTTTGTCTATTAAAAATCCTCAATTCTTCATCCATAAATTTTCTATACCCCAGTATAGTTCATTAAACATACCACACGTTAGGAGTTCAGGAACTTTCCACAATAATATGAGTTTTAGAAACTTATCCCAGCAATACGTAGTACAAGTACCAATCAGGAACTGTCCATACGCTTAGGGGTTCAAAAACATACCATACAATTATGAGTCATAAACTTACCATAAGTATGAGTTTTAAGAACTCGCACCTAATCTTATATTCTCTACCTATCCGTTATACATATGAGAAAAGAATCACCTTCTCAACATACATATAGCGAATAGCGCAACACCGACATTTCAATGATTATCAATGTGATAAACTAAGTAGCCGTTAGACCAAGCACAAAACCCTGCCCATACAAAGGTTTGTACAACTCGGCTATCACATGAGTCCTCAATCAAAATCCCACATAATCTTAGTCTCTTATTTGCTCAATACGAATTTTATTTAATCCATATATCATCCTTTTCAACTCTTTTGAGTTTACCTTGTACTATTTCATAGTACCATATTCGTATAACAGTTCTGCAATAAAGTCTTCAATCAATAGATTGATCATCTGTCCTCCTATGACCTTATCAGATCATGTTGTGACCTCTTCTTATAATCGTGTTACATTACGATTCTTTTTCAATCTTAGGATCATTTTATTTTACGATCTTCCTATATTTCCCTTTAATCATATATTATGATTTTATTTAAGATTTTCATCTTTATTACTAGAGTTAGGTAACTCTGGATTCTTATCTTTATAACTTTTCAAGATTATTTTTTGAATCTTATTTATCTTCTCCTTATCTTTAATGATGAATTTCCTGAATTCATCTCTTATCATTTTAAACTCGATCTGAGTTTATTCCTTATCCTCATCTCTGCAGTTATAGCATAAGGTAACCCTACCTAAGGTTTATAACCTACAATTTTGATAACAACTGTGACGCCCTCAAATTCGGGTACTTTTTATCTCGGACCTGGTACATCATTTCTATAACTATTGCGGAAGATATAAACATAAATTGTTTATACAATAACTTTTACAACATAAACCCCAAGGTCTTTAACCTTAACCTAATACATACCTTCAATATCTTAAAAGATTTACAATGTCATTTGCGTCAGAAAATTTAGTAATTCTAACTGCATAATAATTTAATCTTGCACTTTGCCTTTGCCTTTGTCTTTATTCGAACTTTCATCTTAATCTGAAAATTTTATCATTATATAGCAAGGGTGAGCAACAATTTTGCCCAGCAAGTTTAAGTTCAAATGAAGATATATCATGATTGAAAAGGAATAATAATAAGCTGTCAAACTTTTAACAATATAATGATTGTGAAAGAATATGAATCAATTTCAATATTGAATAACATAATCAATAATGCTGAATGGCCAATAATGAACATGAACAAATTCAACTGAATCATATGGTAATGAAGGTGATCAGCCTTTCATACCTGATGAACATATACAACATGCAAAAGGTGCGAGTCAATAAATCATAGATGTGGTATAATCAACAATGATTAACCACGAACATGCTTTGCAATAACAACTCAAGTTTGAGTCAGAGAACTTTTCTGTACCGTTGATTACTGCTACACAATCTAATTTAATTTCCTTATTAAAAAGACCTATCAGTTATAAGATTGACCTTTCAATTAGCATAACATACTTTATACCATCATACTTTTAGTTTATAAGTAAACTATCTAACATTTAATCACGTAGTCAAATATTATATAACCTGAACACCATATGTATTCACAAGTCTAAACCTAGCATTCATCGAGTCTTTAATAGTAATCAATATAGTATACTTAGTGATTTCTCACAAACAACTAACAAATTAGTTTCCGTCTTGTCTACAATATTTTCACAGCGAGTTAGATCAGTTACTAATTCGTATATACCTCCACTCCCTGAAGGAATCGTTTAGCCCAGATACTATACATCAACTATTGCAGAATACGACTGTACTACTTTAGACTTAATACTTAATCACTCACTGTATAAGTTCTTATCATCTTATATTAACTTGTCTAAAATTCAATCATATAGTGAAATATTAGACATTACATTAAAGTGTTAGTACTATCATTATTCTTTGATAATCTTTTCATTATATAATAACTTATACTTATACTTATAAATTATCCCTTCATATGTCATTTTAGTAAACTAGATAGCATTTCAGTATCCTGAAATATTATTTCAGTAAACCAGATAACATTTCAGCATCCTGATATCACTATTTTAGCAACCCGAAATCAAATTCAGTACCCTAAATTCTTCTTTTAACAGACTATAAACATAATATAGTTCCTTGAATACCAAATTCAACAATTACAATTAAAATAAAATAATTATCTATTTTAATTTTTCCGTTTAATATTATTAATTATTTAATAATATTTCAACCTAATGTTATGAACATTTTAATAACATCTAAGTCAAATATTACTAATAATATTTCAATCTAATATTATTAGTCATGTAGAAATATTTTAAGTCATTTATTGAATTAATAAATAATTTATTTTAATTATTTTCCTTTCATTAATTAATTCTTTTAAGCATTCTAAAATGCCATAAACATCATAACTATTCACAATAGACCGAAACCTCCGTCAAAAATATGTATAAACCATTTTTAAGGGTCTCAAGACATAAAACAGTATTCTTCATAATTTTCACATCATATAATCAATTTAATTCATTTATCCATTTAATATCATTTGAATGAAAAATAGCAAAACACTTCTAAAATCATTTTATTTCTGGGAATCAGCTATATATAATCCCCTCATGTAAATATATTTTTTCAAAAAATTTTAAAATACATATACTATATTTAAATAGTCCATAATAGCCAAATATTCTCAAATTTTTCATAAATCGAGATTATCTCCAAAGTTTCTGAAATTTTCAGGGTAAGCTCTTGTATATACATGTACTTCCAGTAAAAAGTTTATAATTTTTGGACTTACACACAGAGAGTTATTTGGGTAGCTTTATAAAAATAGTCCTTAGCCATAAAATCCATAACTCCGATTTCGTATGGCCAAAAATTCTCAAATTTTTATGGGAGTTACATAACTACTCATACCATTCCTTCCAATTTTCTCCAAATTTTTTAAACACAAATAGTTGACGAAAAAGCCCTCGTGGCAGACAGATCGGTACACTTTTTACCCTTTTTCATCCACTACATGGACTGTTTTCACTAAAATCCATACCACGACTTTTAAAAACATGATTTTTGAGTTTTACCACTTGGGTTTATTAGTCAACACATATATCTAGCACCTCTCGTCAACGGATTATGAAAAGAAGGTGTAGATCTAAAATACCAGTTGATCAAAGGGAGAGAAAACTAGGATTTTTTATTTCTAGAAACCTAGTTCCCTTTCTTTCCTTTTGATCCACTTTCTAACACTTGAATATGTTAGATTCATACTAGAATCTATAGAAAACACATAAATTTAAGAGTTTATACTTCCACATTATAAACCCCTTTTCATCAAATCACTTAAAGAAATTTAAAGCAAAGCTTAGAAAATAGGTTTTACCTTGCTTTTCTAGCTTCCTCTTCTTCTTCACCTTCTTCTTCTTCTTCTCTTCCATGGAGATATTTTCTCTCCCTTCTCTCCCCTAAGGGCTGCCGCCCCTCTCCCCTTTTCTCTCCCTAATTTGTTCTTTCTTTTGCTTTCTCTCTCTTAGTTAACTTTAAGAAATAAAAATAAGATGAAGAATGGTATATTTAATTAATTAAATGAGAAGTGTAGATATATAATATATATCTATACATTTTCTCCACCAACTTGCCTTCCCTTTCTCTCTCATCATTATGAAAGTATTTGCTTGCAAGAAACAACAAATTGTTGGCCCAATAATAAAGTGACACCACATAAAGTAACTTACCAACTAAAGTAAGCATAATAATTACATTCATCTCTCATTTCTACTCTCATTTTCGGCCAAGTAGCCCTTATTCTTTCTAATTTTTATTTTATTATATACTTTATTTAATGACTAAAATACCCTTTCTCAAATAGGCCAAGCTTGGGCACTCATTTTAATTTCTTTTGGACTTGCATTTTTATTATTTTGCTTACTAACAAAAATAAACTTGGGCTATCCTCTATTAATTAAATTATGTCATCATTATACTTGCCCTATACATGATATATTGGGTTAGTTTAACAATTAAATTATTATTAAATCAATTTATCTACAAGTCCAACGCTTAAATAAATAATTGGGCTTATTTAAATTATTTACTCTTCTTAGTCCACTAAATTTATTATTTCTTGAACTAATGCTCATCATTATTGATAATTAAATATTATTATTAATCAATAATGTTAATTCACTTACATAATCCAATTAGACTTGTCGTATTCAAGTGTATTGAGTATGTAATTAGGGTTTAATTCCTCAAATCAATTTTCTTGATTATTTAAAATACTTATGTTATAAAATAAATTTTATGAAGTAAATTTCTTAGGGTTAGTATATATTTTTATATACTAACATTCTCCCATATTATAACCCCTTAGGCTATTTAATTATTATACCTAATATATATATTAGGTTATATAACTTTATTCTTAATTCTCATTATATAGAAAATAAATGTATACACATTATATAATGTATATTTATTTAATCACATACATAGTTCACATAAATAATAACATATTCCACTCCTAACTCTGATTTTAACTTTTCTTCATAAAAGTCAATTGTTGACTTTGACCAAAAAGTCAACCCTTACATATTTTGTGTTTATTGTCTTTTCTGACTAAACTTGACGTTTTGGACGCAGCCGAGCAGTCTGTGTCTCAAAGTTCTATCTCTAACTCATATTTTGAGTTTTAACTTACTCCATTTTTATTACTAATCATATTAGCTAATAATTTTATACTTATTCATCTTCTTATTTGCTAATCAAGGCCAACATTCAAACTATGCTAATTACTAACATAGTTTTATCTTGATTCTCATATCCTTAACGTAATTCATCATTTCTCTTGCTAAAATATATAGCACCTTACTAAGTATATATATATATATATATATATATATATATATATATATATCTATACATATATGTTGGGTTTGTACGTAACGCAATCATGTAATCAAATTACATAAATAGGGCGGAAGCGCAAAAACTAGGTTTTCAAAAATTTATACAAACCCATAACCATGATCATTCTTGTGCATCAATTATCAGTGAATATAGAAGGAGAAAAACAGAATTATACCTTTGAAGATCCAAGCTTCCTCAGGTACAAGTTCTACTCCTTTGATTCCTTTGATTCCTCTGTAGTGGCTCCTTCCCTTGATCAATGTCAGCCACCCAAATGTTTGGCCTCTAACGGTGATCCACCAAGGAAGATGAAGAACTCAAGAAGATGGGTTATTGGCTTAACCCTTGTTTCTATCTCTATAGAATATGTGTACTCCCAACTCTTGAAAAATTCACGTACCTTATTTCTGATATAAGACTCTCTTATATAGATATTAGGTTAACCCTCCTAATATAATTAGAATAGGGTTTTATTTAATTAATTAATTAAACACTTTTAATTAATTTATATCCTAATCTTATTAGGATTGAGAGAGAGTACTGATATTATATTAATTCCTAAACTCCTTTAGAATTAAAATAATAATAATAATAATAATATTAATAAGACTCCTCTTATTAATTTATATTTAATATTTCTAAAATATTAAATAATAAACATTAAGCTATTTAATTTATTTTATCACCATAGATTAAATTAATTATAATTAATGCATTATTACTATCATGCCATTTTCTTCTTAAATAATTTTTTTTTTCTTTTATGGTGTGACCATTTAGGTTCTCCATATTAAACCGGTTGTGAATAAATCAATTAGAACAATTCTAATCTTATTTAAATAAATAAATTAAACTAATAATCTATTTAAATAAATAACATTTATTCTACAATAGGGATAAGCCTCCCTAGCGATCAACGACTTTCCAGATAATATAGAATTCAACATTAATCATAAAAGAACCTGTGAGTTAATAGTTACCGTACAATTCAATCCTTCCACCATACAATGTCCCAATTAAATATAAGACATGGATTTACTGTCAAGTCTTAATTTATTTAATCATATGTATTTTGATTAGAAAATGCACAACTCCAAATAATGCAAATTAGAAACCTCTTTCTAATTTCATTCTACCTTGGCCAAGGATTCCTGGGTTGTCATTTAACGAATCACATAGGACATATCTCCTCTTTTACTAGAGGTGGTAGATTCTTTATTGATCATTCATTATCTCCATATATAACTCATTATATCCAAGCATACCCTATATATGCCTTAAAAGGCCTTAAGGAATTAGTAAAAGTATAATTTATTACATACAAGATACTATGATGATCTCAAGTCCAAGGATCACTTGTACTACTATCAGATTAGGAATTCTTATTGACAGACGAGTAAAACTCCATTAGGTATTCCATAGCGAGTCACGTTCAGTGAACTTATTCTCCAATAAGCACCTACATACTTGCTTTAGTGTCTCCACACAAATGACCATGAGATCAGTCATTCTCATCCAATGAGCAAGCAACAGATGTACCAATCTATCCGGATTTACTAATCCCCATTTTAGTAATCCCATAATTGGGAACTATTTTAGTTTTTAAGCTTTCTAAGAATTTAGATGTCATTATCATGATCTCATCATGATTCTAAAAGCATTGCTTAAAACTATGGGTTATTTACATATTATAAAACCAGCACCATGTAGATAATTATATGCCTTAAATGAATATTTTATTAATAAATAAATAAGATTGTTTACAAAGTATGTGCTTTATCATCATACATGATTGGCTTGTATGCACACTACTATCAATATACTCATCTTTTTTCAAGTACATATAGATCCATTTCTAGGGTTTTGAAATTTTGTAACCCATATTTTCTCTATTCTCATTCAAATAGTAAACCATATAGGTTTTACTTAAAATTTTTAAATAAATCCTCAAAATCTCATCTAGGATTTATTCTTTAACCTTTATTTTAATCATTTAAGATCTTATAAATTTTCGAGTTGTCACAATATCCGTCGCCCTTTATTGCTTATATATATATATATATATATATTTCCATTCTGTCAAGCCTGGATTACTATGTGACTTTTTACAGCTTTTATATATATATATAGTTATATATATATAACTATATATATATATATATATATATATATATTATTCATTGTGATTAAATTGCTGCTGTAAATATCCATTTGATATGAATCGGCGCTAACATCTATTTGGGCGAACTAGATTTCTTTAAATCTCGCCAACTCTACCTTTCAAACGGTTCAAAATAGGTTCAGACAGAACCGAAAAGTTAGAATGGCTGAGATTTACTTAAATCTAGTAGTTTTTCTAGTTTTATTCATTTGGAAAGCAACCTCGCGGTTCTTAGATTGCTATCTAGTGGGAACAAGATGCTTTGGCTACGTGCATACCAGGATTTACTGATGAATCCTTGGTTCTTGCGACATCTGGATATAGATATATATTTTCTGTATATATTTGAGTTGTGCAGGTTTTATTGGCTTCCCTCTGTGAGCCTAGAAATCGTGGGATTCATGATCAAACTGATTAGAATCTGATTCCCACGATGGACAAACTCCACTTTACAAATGTACCATGCCAGTTTTTTTGTAAAATGTACATCCAAAAGACCATAAAACGGTTATCCGGGTTTAAGGTCTTAACATAGTGAAATAATGGTTTGTCGTGTCAGAGTCACTCCGATGGTTGTCATGCCCATGAGAAGATCGACACTTGTATATATTCTGTGGTCGAGGATGCTTCGCAGCCCGACAATCACCATTCAAATTGAGCCAAAAGGCTAAAAAGATAGAAATGAAAGTATCAACATGCTTCAATAAACCTTCTTTCAAAACATCATCTTAATAATATTGTCTAAAAAAGTTACTTTTACAAATCAAATCAAACCTTTCTTATGTAGGTTCAACGAAGCACGTCCATACTTTCAAATCAATCAAGCGTAGGCCCAATTTCTTTCAGCATTCACACACACATTGCAAATAAAAAAAGAAATATTGAAAAGATGCGGTACCGTATTTTCACAGGAGTTGTGGGGTGCCTAACACCTTCCCCATACTTAACTAAGCTCCCGAACTTAGAACTTCGATTTCAAAGATTCAGTTTCGATAGTTTCCAGCAATTGGGCCTCCTTTCAAACAAAGCTCGGTTGAGTTGGTACATCTATTTCAAATCCACCAACTGGCGACTCTGTAAAACGTTCAAATCGTCGACATGATACATGTTGGCCTTTTCCTAAAAAATCCCTTCAAAACCTTTTTCATAAAAAGATAAAATAAGGGTAGAAACAAGACTTAGGAAAAGAGAGAAAGATCCGAGTTCGACACCCGACCCGCGCATTTTTTCTTCCCGACGTCGACAGGTGGCAACTCTGCTGGGGACAGTAGAGGGCTTAGGTCGCGTTCAAATTTTTCAAAATTTCCCTTTCATATCTGCGTATGTGTGAATGCTGATATATTGGTAGCCGCGGATCATTTGATTGGAATGAAGCCTCTGCTATTTCAGAATCTCCCTGTTGAATGGCCTGTTCTCCCCACAAGCATATGTATTTTACAAATTATCCCAAACCCGTAAATAAAAACGACACCTCCTCTACATTGAACGAATGCGTGAATGCTGCATCTTTACATTGAATGAATGTTAATGAATGCTTTACTGCTTTATATTAGTGCTTCACACAATGTCATCATTTCATACGGTGAGATGCGATGTATGTGAATGTATGTTGTGTGATTCCTCCACCAGGAGGCAAACCCGTCGGTGTCGGAGTAATGTCTTCGAGGGCGAATAAGTCTTCGGGGCTCATGAAAAAGCACCACTCAGATCTGCTCTAGTCGAAAGATCGGATTAATTTCCCCTCTAGTAGATTGCGATGATCTGGGGACCTTCATGCCGAAAAGCCGCGAGAGTAGCCTAAGATAGGTCAGCCTCTGATTAACCAAATTCAAAGGGAAGCTTCTTCATGCCTTCCACTTTCACTTCAATGTCAATTCCAATGTAAATTTCATAATGTAAATATACATTTCATTATAAATCCTGTCATACTATCCTGTCATCAAAACAACTGACCTTTGTTTTACAGGATAAAATTTAAAAACCCCCAAACCTGACACATTGCATAACATGTATATGGTTAGTGTCTATCAAAACTAAACTACCTATTCGTCTTGTAGGTAAGAGTGGTCTCATTACTAGATCATAATCTAAAAAGGCACAAAGCCTATCCACCGACATGGCTGAATGTGGCCAACACGAGTCAGGTTCCGTATCTCGAAAGGAGTTTGAGGAACTTCAGAATCAAATAACAGAGTTGGCTATCCTCCTAAAAGAACAAAGTAAAAACACTCAGGGCCAAACAACACTCAATCAAACAGAGTCCTCCTCACAGGGTGGCAATTAAAGTGATGACAAAAAGGGGGAAATGCAGATCCCTGAACCTCGAAATAGTCAAAGAACCAACAAAACCCCTGAAATCACAAATCTTAGGGAAGATTGGGAAACTGGCGATATCCAAAGGAAAGTCCAACAAATGGAAGAAACCATCCGGGTAATCAAAGGGACTGGAAACCTTGGAAGTGCCACCTATTCAGATCTCTGCATATTCCCAGGGGCTAGATATCCTGACAAATTACAAGTCCCTGAGTTTGAAAAGTACAATGGGGCAGGCGATCCCTATACGCACTTGAAAGTATACATTGGCGAGCTAGGGTCTTATGTTGAAGATGAAAGCCTCAGAATGAAGCTTTTCCAAAAAGTCTCACTGGAGAGGCTATGGCATGGTATGCCCAACTTAATAATGAAAAAATCCATAGCTGGGAAGAGCTAGCTCATGCCTTCCTAAATCAATACAGCTTCCAGTCTCAGATGGCTCCGGATCGATATCAAGTGACCAAAGTCAGAAAGAAAAGCAACGAGTCTTTCCATGAGTATGCCCAAAGATGGAGACGTCTGGCAGCACAAGTCAGCCCGCCTATGACAGAAACTGAAATGGTAATAACTTTTATAGACATTCAAGAGGCACCTTACTATGAGAGGATCTTAGCTGGAATAGGAAAGCCATTCTCAGAGATGATCAAACACGACGAAATGACAGAGATGGACCTGAAAGCAAGTAAGATTAAAGATCTCACGACCTTGAAAGTAGTCGCTGATCATACACAGTCTGGCAACTATGAGAGTGATCCCATGAGGATACCCAGGAAAGGCGATGAAGATGTATCTCTCATTGTACAGGGGTAGTCTAGGAGACCCAACCGTAGTCCCCCCCAATTTGGAAGAGGGAAGGCAATTTATTATTCCAACAAACTTCATTCAACCAATGCCAGGACATAAAGAGAAAATTTGAAAGAACGGAAAATCGTGTGTTCACTCCACTAGGCGATTCCCTTGGAAACATGTTGGTGATGTTAATAGATCACAAGAAAATTACCGAACTGGCTCCACCTCTGGATCCAAAAAGCAAAAGATACAATCCTAGCCAGAGATGTGCTTACCATTCAGGATCTCCAGGACACGATACACAAGATTGTTGGTCCTTGAAACATAAAATCCAAAACGTGATCGAAAACGGCGATGTTGTGGTCCAACAACCTGACCATCCAAATGTCAACACCAACCTTCTGATGCCGCATGATACGGAGGGAGTAAACATGATCGTGTCAGGAAGCGATGAAATGCATCCAAATCATAAATACATATGAAGGATGGAGGAAGACCCCCAAATGAACAGAACAAATGTCCTAGAGTTGGAAAATTTAGAGGAGGGTTTGACAGTGATGCAAAAATTGGATACAATCCAACATCAAGTAACTCTGCTGGCTAATCTGATAGTGTGCCAACATCAGGATACAAGGCGCGTTTTCACACAACTATCAGAAAGCCAAGAGAAAGAGGAGGTTATTCAGAATGTAAGTATATCTCCCTCCAAGATTAGCCAGCTAAATGAAGAAGATCAAAGCATGCTGAGTAGGCGAGAAAGGTGGAATGGTAAAATTACTAGAAAATCTTGCCAAAGGAAAAATCGTTGGGAGGAATGCGAAATCCCAAATAGGATATATCAAGCAACATTCCAAACATTGGCAAACCCTCGAAATCCTATGGCACCGAGAGTCGGGCAGAGTAGGCGGAGAAGGGTATTCACGCCTTTGGGGGACTCGTTGGAAAATGTGTTAGCATTGTTGGTGGCATAGAAAAAGATTACTGAGTTGCTACCTTCTACCAAGCTTGAGATGACAAGTTATGATGCAACCAAGATATGTTTCTACCATTCTAACTCACTTGCACATGCAACTAAGGAATGTTGGTCTCTAAAACATAAAATCCAGGATCTCATTGAAAATGGAGAACTGAAGATAGAAGTCCCCATGACCAGAAAAGGTGAAAGGGAAATAAGGAGCTTAAGATGTCCACTCGAAACAAGCAGTTCAAAGGGTGTGACGGCTATGAGCATCAATCCTGGCAGAACACTAGGTGGACAGATCTTAATGCTAGGAGTGATAGAGGAGACAAGAGAGTCCTCTAAGGAAATTCATCCACCATCATCAACTATCTTGTTGCCCAAAGCCAGCAACCATATTCCTGATGTTACCCTCCTAGATGATGAGGAGGAGATACTAATCCTTCCCCGTGTGGAAAAAGCCCAAAAGGAAAGTTCCTTGCGAGAAATACAACTACAGTTTGAGAGTGATCTCATAGTCAAATCCTCTCAAGCCCATGAGAAAGGTGAAGGAACAGATGAAGAAAAAGGTGGTAAAGAGGAAGCCAACCCCTCGAGGAAACTAGAGTTCATCCCTTTCTGCTACGAGTCCAGTTTGAGCCTCCTTAAGGGATATGCTGATTTAGGAGGCAATCAAGTTATGGCCGGGATTGAACATATTCATGACCAGGAGGTAACCTCTATCACAAGCCTCGAAGGTAACATAACCACTGAAAACTGGACTATCAGGCCTCAGCTAGCCAAGAAGACGTAGATCTAGAGGAAAGTTGCGAGTTCCAATAGACGCTGGGATGTTATCACTTTATTAGCATTATGCCTTTTATTTTCCATGCATATAAAAATAAAAATCAAATCAAAAAATCAAAAAATCAAAAAAAATCAAAATTAATCAAAAAGCCCGAACTACGAATGACCTGATCTCCTCAATCCACGGGAGTATGTAGACAACCATCTATGGTGCGGTCAAACCAAACAAAAAATCCAAAAACCCCTCAAACCACGTTCAAACCCAAATAAACACTTTTCAACTGTTCAAGCCAAGCATGAACTACGTAAGACCTGATCTCCCCAGCCATAGGAGTATATAGGCAGCCATCACTGGTGCAGTTTAACCCTTAAAAGAAACCTCCAAAATTCCAATCCCAAAAATATAAACCCGAATACTATCAAGCCTCCCTTGTCAACTGGCCCATCTGAGATATTCTCCGACATCTCATTGTCAATCCATCAAGGAAAAACTCATGATAAATCCAAACAGCAAGTTATGAAAGAAGCGATAATCACTCAGCAATGACGATACATATCCAACAGGGAAGTGAATCAAAATATATTTCTTTGATATATAAAACTGTTTGATATATACACTGCATCCTGTACATGACAAATATGGCTGATCTAGTATGTGCAGGAAAAATAAAGCTAGTCTATGGACCCAATGACAGACGGGATAACAATTCCAGTATGGCATCTCTCTCTAAAGATGTAGGAGTAGCTGCAAGTGTAATACCCTCAATCTCTATACGGGTAAGAATATCCACTGCCATCTGCATGGTGCTGCTATGGTTATCTATAAATGCACTCATCTCTCTAACCAGGCTGTCTGTATATAACCTGAGGGCTGTGCTGTTGGCAATATATACATCTCGAGTAGCTATGGCCTCGTCCCTCTCCATAAAAGAAGCATCCCTGGCAATCAAAACCTCCTTAATCTCCTCAAAGGCTGCATCTCTGACAGATCGAATCTCATCTCTCCCCTCAAGAGCTGCATCTCGGGTATATAGAGCCTCGTCTCTCTCAACCAATGCTACATCCCAAGTAACCTGAGTCTCGTCTCTAGGGAAAAAATTATATCTCTGCCAGACAAAGCAGTCAACATCAATGCCCTAGTTTGATCTCAATCTAAGGTCATCAGAGATAGTGCATCATCAATAGCTGGATCAGTCTCGGTTGGAATAATCAGAGGGTCACAAACTAATGCCGCTGTTAAACCAGTGAATAAATCGTCCTCCGTGGGAGAATCAGGATCCTTCATAGGCTCCTCCTGATTTGAATCTATGATCGAAGCTAACTAGATAATCGGAGCTGCTGTTATATCGAACTCTAACCACGCTGAATACTCTAGAGATCGGTCCGGGTGGCTAGTAGAGAAATCAGCCCTCTCCCTATGAGTCCAACACTTATAAATACTAATTAGGTCAGTTGACGATAGAGATGAAGCTAATGTCCGCTGATCAACGGCCCCCTTAAAATGGTGGAGGCTTTGAAACTGATCAAACTCGCCCATGACTGCCAGTGGACGGTAGGTGGTCACCCCTCTCAAACCCGCTAGGGGCAAATAATCAATGCCTACTGCATGTGTAATGAAACTTTAAGGGGAGCTAAGCTTTGAGCATGGAAAGATCAAAAAGGGATGCTCGATCTCCGACAAAAAGGTCGACCATGATTCATCTAAACACTCCGCTGGCCTGAAGGAGTAAGACATGGCTCTCTCATGGATAAAGCAGTACCCATGGTGTCTGAAGGTGCCGATCAGACTCAAATGCGTAATGAACCACATACAGCAGAACGACGATGCCTCTGAAAAATCCCCCTGGATGGGTACTGCAGAAAGTAGCCAACCTCAAAGTCTCGACTAATATCATTGGCAGAATCGTACAACCCTGTCTGAGGGCACGAACCACTACCATCAAGCCAGTGTCCAAGTGGTCCATATATAGTGGCATATACAAATAAGTTATGACGCACATCAACAAAACGTCCACACATGCAAACTGCCACTTATCTGTGGGGATGATAAAATCTCCTGAATACTGTTCGTAGTTGTCCATCCGGCCAAAGAGATCGATCAAAAAGTCATGGAACACCACATGCTCCGCAGTAATTTCCTCAGTAGCGACTCTGCGTCTTAGACCCATCATAGTCATGAATGGACGTCTCATGTCACTAATGGCAGTCCTGGTACAGGGTAGATCTAATGCCAAACCCGTGAGGCACTCATACTCCTCTAGCGTGGGATTCAACTCATGAAGGCCAAACCTGAAAAGCCTACACCAAGGAAAAACACTCAAGATTGATGACACATGTTGAGAGGACCCAACGACACCTCAATGTTGTTCCATCAAATCTAAAGAAAGTCTTGAAAGGAAGAAGTAGCGATGCATTAAGATAACCAGTCCTAGTGATGAAATAGCATATATCTTAAGATGCAAACCTTCAGCAACTCATCACTCCTAAAGTGCAAAATAACTTGATCTCCTCTAACCCATAGAAACACATTGGCTACTGTCGTGGAAAAATCGATCTCATACCCGATGACCTGTTCCCTGAGCAAAAGGCCACGAATTAAATCTCACAGATCAAACCAAATCTGGTTGAAGCCATCACATCACCAACCAAGTTGAGCTCTTAGGTTCAATTCATTGGAATCCGTAGGCCTTTAGATATCAACCATCAAAGTCAATTGCACCCACAAGTTAAAAACAATGACTGGGGCATCCAAATATCAAGGCCCATATCCAATACCTGGTCACCATGTGGGTTATGAGGTAAAAGACTTTTATGATCTCAGTGCTATATCAACCCATCTGTCAAACATACAATAAGGAAATCACCCCAGGTGATAAGCAAGACCGGGGCAATTTCAGAATCAACAAAAACCCGATGTTGGGATCCTTACAACAAGATTGGACCAACAAATCAATGTAGACACTCGATATTTTGTTCACCTATTACTAACACTGTAGGAGGGCAAAACTGTCTTTTCAAAGCAACCCAAATCTCAATACCAGGCCATCAAATCAACCCCAGTCTCAATATCGGGCCATCAAATAAACCCCGGTTTCAATATCGGGCCATCAACTCAACCCCGGTCTCAATATCGGGTAATTAAATAAACCCTGGTCTCAATATCGGGCCATCAAATCAACCACAGTCTCAATACCGGGCCATCAAATCAACCCCGGTCTGAATATCGGGTAGTCAACTCAACCTCAATCTCAACCCGGGAAGTACAGGTCAACCCCGGTCTCAACCCAAGAGGTACTGGTCAGCCCCAGTCTCAACTCGTGAGGTACAGGTCAGCCCCAGTCTCAACCCAGGAGGTACAGGTCAGCCCCCGATCTCAACTCGGGAGGTACAAGTCAGCCTCGGTCTCAACCTAGGAGGTATAGGTCAGCCCCGATCTCAACCTGAAAGGTACAGGCAGCCCCGATCTCAACCCAAGAGGTACAGGTCAACCCCGGTCTCAACTCGGGAGGTATAAGTCAGCTCCGGTCTCAACCTGGGAAGGATAGGTCATCCCCGGTCTCAACCCGGGAGGTAAAGGTCAGCCCCGGTCACAACTCGGGAGGCCAACTCAACTTCAGAGATAACCTCGAGGCTCACATCATTTTTAGAGGAAAACTTGGAAGGACCAAGTCAGCCACAGAGACGACACTGAGGACGAACAGACTCGAATGGGATCTAAACCTTGGAAACAACCTTAGAAAGTCGGTCAAAGGCCATGCCGACATTAAAGGCAACCCCGAAAGGGGCAAAACGGTCATATTACCAACTTAAAGCCGATTCGATCAAACTCAAACTTAATTGATGCCACTAAGGTCAGAACGAACCATAACAATGATCCTGAGTGGAAACAACGCAAGACTGCTCAACGGACAAACTACGAGTAATCAAAGACCCGGTTATGAACCCGTCTTTTTGGACTCAGAAAAAGTTTTCTCCCATGTCATTGCAATGCGCTCGGCGAGGGCTTTCCGAAAAGCTAAAGCATTCCTCTAACATACGCTCCGATCAAAAGTTAGAAAGTTTCAAATCAGACCTCACATTGCTTGGAGTGCACGTACTTCGAGATGACGGGACCCACCACGGGACCCCTACCACGTGGAGCAGTAGGTGGACCCGGGGCAGCAGCAGGTTAACCCACTTCTCCTGGGTTTATAAATATGAGCTCACCCGCAGCTCATTTAAGAATTCGAAAACGCTCTGAACCCTGCCCGTTTGGTTTTCCAACCATTTTCTTGTTTTCCAATCCCAATTTTTTTCACTCTAACACGTAGATATACCCACAAACTACTACATATCAAAAATTAACCGATAGATTTGGACGTTTAAGGCCAATGATTTGGCAAAAAGCCCGTGTAGCAGTCCATTTGGAGTATTTTTACGATCAGCAAGTTTATATTACTTCATTACGCTATTATACACTTGCATATCGAGTTTTGTTTTCTAAATATGCCCGTAACTTTGTTATGTGGCCGTTTTTGTTAACTTTTGGTACATTTTAGTACCTAAACGCATTTTCTGGCATTTCTACAACTCGGATTGACGATCCGTCACTTCTAACAGCTTTCATATACTAATATCTTTGTTTTGAGAAACTTCGCTGAACTGGGTTATCTTCCCAGTCCGGGGTTAGCTTTTTTTTGAATATATTTAACTGTATATATACTAACTTTTCAATTCTGTCAAGCCCGAATTTCAAATCCGCAATAGTTTACTGCTTTTATATATATATATACATATATATGCACCTTTCACCGGACTGGGTTATCTTCCCAGTCCCGGTTTGATTATGTTTTTTCTATATTTAACTATAAATATATATATTTACATTCCAGTTCGGCCTGGATCATTCTGTAGCCTTTTTACTACTTATATATATATATATATATATATATATATATATATATATATATATTTATTTATATTTTCGTTCGGGCCTCGAAGTGAAAACCCATCGCCCTTTACCGCTTATATATATATATATATTTTTTTTTTCTTTCCATTCTGTCCAGCCTGGATCATTCCGTGGCTTTTATACAGATTTTATAAATATATATATTTTCATTCCAGTCTGGGCATCGGAGTGAAAACCCATCGCCCTTTATTGCTTTTCTATATATATTTACATTATGTCCAGCCTGGATCATTCCGTGGCTTTTAAAGCTCTTTATAAATATATATATATATATATATATATATATATATATATATATATATATATATATTTACTTTCTAGTCCGGGCACAGGCGTGAAAACCCATCGCCGTTTTTTCGCTTTCATATATATATATATATATATATATATATATATTTCAATTCTGTCAAGCCTGGATCATTCCGTGGCTCTCTACAGCTTTTATATATATATATATATATATATATATATATATATTTCAATTTCAGTACGGGCTTACGAGTGAAAACTCATCACCTTTTATAACTTTCTTATATATATAATTATATATGTATTGCTTTACTTATTTTATTAAATTGTTGCTTTAAATATTCATTGGATATGAATCGGCACTGATATTTCTGCGGGCGAACTAGATTTCTTTAAATCTCGCCAACTCTAGCTTTCAAATTGTTCAAAATAGGTCCAGACAGAACCGGGAAGCTAGAATGGCTGAGATTTATTTAAATCTATAATTTTTCTAGTTTCAGTTATAAAAGCTACCTCGCGGCCCTTAGATCGCTATCTAGTGGGAACGAGATGCTTCGTCCATGTGCGAGCCAGGATTTTTTGATGAATCCTTGGCTCTGGCGATATTTAGATATATTTATATACAAATTTGAGTTGTGCAGGTTTATTGGCTTCCCTATGTGAGCCTATGAATCGTGGGATTCACGATCCAATTGATCAGAATCTGATTCCCATGATGGACAAACTCCATTTTACAAATGTACCCTGCCAGTTTTTTTGTAAAAATGTACATACAAAAGACCTTAAAATAGTTATCCAGATTTAAGGTCTCAACATAGTGAAAATATGGTTTGTCATGTCAGAGTCACTCCGATGGCTGTCATGCCCATGAGAAGACCGACACTTGTATATATTTTGTGGTCGAGGATGCTTCGCAGCCCGACAATCACCATTCAAATTGAGCCTTAAGGCAGAAAAGATAAAGCTGAGGTATCGATATGCTTCAATTCCTATGTTAGCGTAAGGGTTTGAAAACCTTCTTTCAAAACATCATTTCAATAATCTTATCAAAAACAGAAGCTTTTGCAAATCAAATCAAACACTTTTGCAAATAAAATCAACGACTTTTTGCAAATCAAATCAAACCCTTCAAATATAGGTTCAACAATGCATAAACATACTTCCAATCAAACATAGGCCCAATTTTCTTCCAGCATTCACACACGTATTACAGATTTAAATGGGAAATATTAAAAAGATGTGATACCGTGTTTAAGGGAGTTGTGGGGTGCCTACCACCTTCCCCACACTTAACCATGCCCCCGAACTCAAAACTTCGGTTTCAAAGATCAAGTTTTGACAGTGTCCAGCAATTGGGCCTCTTTTCAAATAAAACTCGGTTGAGTTGGTACAACCATTTCAAATCTACCAACTGGCGACTCTGTAAAACATTCAATTGTCAATATGATACATGTTAGCCTTTTCCTAAAAAACCCTTTAAAACCTTTTTCACAAAAAAAGAGAGTAAGGGTAGACGTTAGGAAGAGAGAAAGATCCGGGTTGTGACCCGACCAGCGAATGTTTTTTCCGACGTCGACACCAGTAATTAGTCTGGATGCAGGGATTGAACCTGCTAGTGTTCAAGCCCTGGAAGTAAGTGATACTCAGTACCTACCAGTTAAGGCACCAGCCTTGAAGCCTAAAGTCTTCCCTGATGACAGTGGGTCAGGAGATGATATCTTTGGGTTTCCAACCTGGAGAAGGGTTAAGAAAGAATCAGCAAGGTATTAAGAGTCCAGTACAAATCCTGAGTTAGTCGGGGAGAGCCGGATTGGGTTATTCATCCGGGTCAAACCATCAGAACCCACATAAGCATCCAAAAGCTCATGCTGCTACTATACTATTTCCAAATCTCACTGATGCTAGATTTATAAAACTAATGAGGAAGATCCCTGCTGTGGTGTCAGCCATGTTGTTTCCTCCAATCATACCGGTAGGTGAGAGAAAGACCCCAAAGTCTGAAGGGGAGAGTAAAAAAGGGAAAAAAAGTTTATGTACAAAGGACGAGACCCATTTGCTAATATGCGTGTCCGCATACACTACAAGGGTATGAATGATGATATCCCAGACAGTGACGACGAGGATCAGATCCAAATTCCTCTCATTAAGAAAGAGAAGGGGGGCAGTTCAAAGAAAAACCCCGGCCCTATTTTGAAGGATGTCTTAGTCATCATCCGAGATGAGGCAGACGAGCATAATTCCTTGATCCTCCCTGTTCATGAGGATCTAACCCTGGACAACTGGAGCAGTGTCCCTTGCCTCATTCAAAAAGGGTAAAGGGGTAGAGAATCCGTCTGCCCTGTAACATGCCTTCATTTACTGCTTATTTTGATTGCACAGCTATAGTAGTAATTTTTGTCATTCTTTGCCAAATGCTTTGTAAATTTAAGCAGTTGTATATATTAAAGTGAAAGCATTTTGTTTTCAGGACTCCAAGATTGGATTTGTTTGTCCCTGCTAATGAGATGCCAACCTGTCACAGTGACTACAACTTTGATGTAGAACTGAACTTCGACTTGATGGAAGTTGATCAAGAGGAGGAAGATGACTATGAGGTGTCTGTGGAAATCAAAGAATGGGTCGAAGACAAACCCAAACCAAACCTCGACCAAACTACCACTATCAACATAGGAACCTATAAAAACCTCAAAGAAATCCAAATAGGCATTGACCTCACCCAAGATCAAAAGACCGACCTGATTGAACTCCTAACACAGTTCCAGGATGTGTTTGCATGGTCACATGAAGACATGATTGGCCTGTCTATGGATATTGTCATCCATCGAATGCCCATCAAAGATGGATTCAAGCCAGTCAAGCAGAAGCGCAGGAGATTGATACCTGAATGGAGTTTGAAATTCAAAGAAGAGGTATTTAAATAATTCAAAGCCGGCATCATCATGGTATCAACATACCCGGAGTGGCTGTCAAACATCGTTCCCGTACCTAAGCCTGGAGGGAAAGTACGAGTATGCGTGGATTACAGGGATTTGAATAAGGCCTGCCTAAAGGATAATTTCCCAGTACCTTTTGTCCACATCTTGATAGATAACGCGGCGCTGTATGGCATGTATTCCTTCATGGATTGCTTTGCTGGTTACTATCAAATCATGGTCGCTGAAGAAGACAGGGAAAAAATAACTTTTATCACTCCTTGGGGAACCTTCTTTTACAGACGTTTGTCTTTCGACCTCCTCAATGTCGGGGCCACATATCAGCGAGCCATGATGGCCCTATTTTATGACATGATGCATAAGGAGATAGAGGTCTATGTGGATGACATCATCATCAAATCCCGAAAGGAGGACGATCACATCGATCATCTCAGGAACCTGTTCAACAGGTTGCGTAACTACAACCTCAAGCTGAATCAAGCAAAATGTGCTTTTGGCGTCAAAGCAGGCAAGTTATTGGGATTTCTGGTAAGCAATAGAGGCATTGAGATGGATCATGCCAAGATAAAAGCCATCAATTGAACCCATCTTCAAGCTATCAAGGAAGAATTCCTCCACCAAATGGAATGTGGATTGTCAGAAAGCCTTCCTTTCCATCAAGAAGCAGCTGATCGAAGCGCCTGTCTTGGTACCCCCGAGGGATGATTTTCCCCTATTTATGTACTTATCAGTCAATGCCAATGCAATGGGCTGCATGCTAGGACAAAAAGATGATAGTAGTAAGGAGAGAGCTATCTACTACATCAGCAAAAGATTCAGCAGTGGTGAGCAAAAGTACACCCTAATCGAGAAGACATGCTGTGCGTTAGTATGGGTCGCCATGAGGTTACAAAATTATCTGTATGGGCACACGACCTACCTCATCTCCCGCATGGATCTGCTGATATATGTATTCAACAAGCCAATATTGAATTGTTGACTGTCCAAATGGCAGTTGACCCTCCAACAGTTTGACATTGTCTACGTAACTTAGAAGTCCATCAAAGGTCAAGGCATTGCAGATCAACTAGCCAAAGCACTGTCAGAAGGGTTCAAACCTCTGGAGACTCACTTCCTGAATGATGGGATCATGACAATTCAGCAAGGTCTCCAAGAAAATGCAGTCCAACCTTGGAAAATATATTTTGATGGAGCAGTAAGCATGGAAGGTGCCGGAGCTAGGGCAGTCCTTATCTTTGGTAAATGAGAACAATATTTTGTGGCTTCCAAGCTGCAGTTTGTCAACACCAACAACACAGCTGAGTATGAAGGCTGCATAATGGGGTTGAAGTTAGCCCAATCCATGGGTATCAAACATCTACTAGTCTTTGGAGATTCTGAGTTGGTCATCAGACAGACCACTGGGGCGTATCACACCAAAGAACTGCATTTGTTGCCCTATCACCGGCAGGTCCTCAAAATATCCATGGGGTTTGAAGACATAACCTTCACCCATATTCCTTGGGGTAGGAATGACTTCGCTGATGCATTAGCAATGTTGGCTTCTTTGATCCGCATATCCTATAGGAGTGGGATTCCCGACGTCAAATTCACAAGACAAAAGGCCCCGATATACGGGAATTACATTGGAGAAATATCAAATGAAATACCTTATATCAAATAGCCTTGGTATGAAGACATCAAGGAATATCTCTGAGATAGATCTTCACCCGCTGGGGCAAGCCAATCCGAACGAAAGTTGATTCACAAGATGGACATAAAGTTCTATCTGAGCGGAGATGCGCTCTACAAAAGGGATGTTGGAATTGGGCTCTTAAGATGCCTTGATAAAGAGAAGGCTCAGAGATTGATGGATGAAGTCCACGGTGGAGTATGTGGTCCACACATGAGCGGTCATCTGCTGGCCAAGAAGATATTAAGAACCGAACATTATTGGATCTCTCTCAAAGCTGACTGTGATGACCACGTCAAGAGGTGCTATTAATGTCAAGTCTATGGAAATTCCATGCACCCTCCTCCAAATGAGCTGCACAACATGAGTTCGCCATGGCCTTTCTCCATGTGGGGAATGGATGTGATAGGCCCAGTAGAACCCAAAGCCAACAATGGTCATTGATTCATCTTCACCATGATTGATTACTTTACCAAGTGGGTTGAAGCTGCATCTTTTCCCAAAGTCACCAAAGAGGTCATAATTGGTTTCATCAGAAATAATGTCGTCTGTCGATATGGACAACCGGAGGTGATCGTATCAGACAATGCCAAGAGCCTAAACAATCAAATGATGAGAGAACTATGCAGCAAGTTCTATATCAAACATCTCAATTTTGTCATCTATCGGCCCAAGACGAATGTTGTTGTCGAAGTGGCCAACAAGAACATCAAAAAGATCATGCAAAAAATATCCGCCAATCACAAAAAATGGCCTGACTTGTTGCCTCTAACCCTGTTAGCATACAGGACGTCAATGCACACTTCTACTGGGGCTACCCCCTACTCATCGGTCTATGACATGAAAGTAGTACTTCCCATAGAAGTAAAAATAGAGTCTTTTAGAGTTTTGATAGACGCTCAGATGGAAGAAGATCAGTGGTTACAAGAGCGATACCACCAACTGTCCCTGATAGATGAAAGGAGGGCTACATCCATTTTCCATGGGCAGTTATATCAGCAAAGGATTGCTCGATCATACAACAAGAAAGTTCGAATACGGTAATTCAAAGAAAATGACTTGGTGCTGAAGAAAGTCTTGTCCAATAAAGATGAAGCCAAGGGAAAGTCTTGGCACAACCCCAGCGAAGCGTCGGGTACTGACCGATGATAGTTCAGCCGTTGGCATAACCCCAGCGAAGCGTCGGGTACAGACTAATGATAGTTCAGCAGTTGGCACAACCCCAGCGAAGCGTCGGGTACAGACCGGTGATAGTTCAGCGGTTGGCACAACCTTAGCGAAGCGTCGGGTATTTACCGATGATAGTTCTTCCGTTGGCGCAACCCCAGCGAAGAGTCGGGTACAGACCGATGACAGTCCAGCCGTTGGCTCAACCTCAACGAAGCGTCGGGTACAGACTGGTGATAGTTCAGCATTTTGTTCAACTCCAGCTAAGCATCAGGAATGATCCGGTGGTGAAAATAGTATATAAATCTATCCCCACAAAGGACAGATGATGGAATCTGTTATACACATCCTTAGAGGAAGTACCAAGAAGGATTGGTGATTCAACCCCCTATTGCAAACTACCGATGTAAATTATCTTCAGGATAGGCATCGAAAGCACCCACTATGGCAACTCGATAATCGAGATATATCCCCTGCGGAGGAGCCTTAGAAATATACAACGATATCAGTCGAAAGGGAAATATGCCTTACGGAGAGTATTGACCGACGTGGGAAACCCTTGGTCTCAAACCAAGGTAACATCAATAATATCATCCACATTAGATTCAACAGGTCCATCACGGATAACGTCATCCTCAGCAGAAAGAGACGAGAACAATGTGTGATAGCCTAACTCTGATAACCTATCAGTGATATCCTACCAGTAACCGCCTGACAGTGCTGCCCAAAGGGTTATCATGAATGACGTTATCCCCAGCAGAAAATGACGTGAACATTCAATGATAACCCTAATCCCTCAAAGGCATCTAACATTCATCACATATCATGCCATGCATTGCCTTTCCTTTGCATTTGCATTTCTAGTGTCTAGCAATCTTTATCCTGTTCAGTCCACTGCATTGCATGAACATGACAAAGAGGGGCATCTGTAGACACTCAAAATTTTGTTCTCCTATTACTAACACTGTAGGAGGGCAAAACTGTCTTTTTAAAGCAACCCCGGTCTCAATACCGGGCCATCAAATCAACCCCGGTCTCAATACCGGGCTATCAAATCAACCCCAGTCTCAATACCGGGCCATCAAATCAAGTCCGGTCTCAATATCGGGCCATCAACTCAACCCCGGTCTCAATACCAGGCCATCAAATCAACCCCAATCTCAATACCGAGCCATCAAATCAACCCCGATCTTAATATCGGGTCATCAAATAAACCCCGGTCTCAATACCATGCAGTTGACTCAGCCCCGGTCTCAACCCATGAAGTACAAGTCAACCCCGATCTCAACCCGGAAGGTACAAGTCAGCCCCGGTCTCAACCCGGGAGGTACAGGTTAGCCCTAGTCTCAACCCGGGAGGTACAGGTCAGCCCCAGTCTTAACCCGGGAGGTACAGGTCAGCCCTGGTCTCAACCCAGGAGGTACAAGTCAGCCCTGGTCTCAACCCAATAGGTACAGGTTAGCCCCGATCTCAACCCGGGAGGTACAGGTCAGCCCCAGTTTTAACCCGGGAGGTATAGGTCAGCCTTGGTCACAACCCGGGAGGCCAACTCAACTTCGAAGACAACCCCAAAGCCTCACATTATCTCTAGAGACAAACCTGGAAGAACCAAGCCATCTTCAGAGACGACCCTGAAGACAAACAGAATTGACTGGGATCCAAACCTTGGAAACAACCCCAGGAAGTCAGCTGAAGGCCATGCCAGCACTGAAGGCAGCCCCGGGAGGGGCAACGTCATCATTTTACCATCTTGAAGCCAATTTGGTCAAACTTAAGCCGAATTAATGCCACTAAGGTCAGAACGAGCTTGTCTAGGCGACTTGCTGCCATAAAACACAACCTTTGACGGAGTCATAAGGTTAATATATTTCCTCTGGCAATCAATTATCTCCCCATAATTGAATAGCCAATCCATTCCCAAGATAACATCGAATTCCCCAAGTCTAATCTAAATAAGATCTACGTTCATCACATTACCCTTAATATCCACCCTACAATTCTTGTGTATATACTTAACATGAATCACTTCCCTATTCGCAATCTCTATGTTCATATGAAATTCTAACTTGTCCTTAGGCAATTCTAAGTTCTTAGCAAAGTCATCGGATATAAATGAGCAAGTAGCACCCGAATCAAATAATACAGAAGCTCAAGGATGTCAAGCTTTATGTACATTTTAACAGTCCACCAGTGGTGATCCAGTCTCGATGCAAAATGCTAGAAGATCACACAAAGCTGCGAAGTACCAGAAGATGAACAAGCTTAAAGTAATCTTAGCAGCTCAGCACCAACAACAAACAAACCAACAACCAGGGCCTAAGGGGTCCTTGTCTTCATGACTAAATAAAAGTCAAGTCTACTGGGCTTGTTGAGTACCGAAGGGTACAAGAGATTCTAAGTCTGCTGGGCTTAGTCTACAGTTCCAAGTCTGTTGGGCTTGAAGAGTTCTTAGTGAACTAGAGTTCCAAGGCTGCTGGCCATGAAGGAATCTTAGTGATTCAAGAGTTACCTTTTCCTTAGTGGAATTCCTGCTTGTTGAAGCAGAAGAGTGGAGTAGGAGCTTGAGTCTCTGAACCACTTAAAATCCCTTGTGTCATTTACTTTATGTTATTTACATTATGCACTATAACTGCTATAACTGCTATAATCACTTACACCTAAACTAACATTAGAACTATGTTTATCAAGATATATTTTAAGGGGTTCTTTAACATATTCTGCTGTGCATGAACTGATTCTTATGTTTGTTATCTGCTAATTACTTAGAAATACAAAAGAAAAGGAAAAAACTTTTAAATTTAAAAGGATCTATTCAACCCCCCTTATAGATCTATTTTGTGCCCCCTGGGAACTAACAATTGGTAATAGAGCAGGTTTTCATGCAATATCCAAAAGCTAATGCTTTGAGTTTGGTCCTAGGCACAAACAAAGTTCTAAACTTAGTTTTAGTAGTAAGTCACTTCTGAATGAAGATGAGCTCACACGTTGGAAATAGTACGTACAGGTAAATGTGCGTATCCATCTGAAGTTGTCCAGATTAGTCCCTGTCCTTAAATGCTATTGCAATCAGGCCAATCTCTACCTATAGTCAATCAGCAGTCTGCAGCCACTGATGGGAAGTCAATAAAGCATCAAGAGTTAAGAGGCTGACGTCCACTATTCTAAAAGATGAAATGTCTATAAATGCAATGAGATGCTTATCTAGAGAAGAAAGGAGAATTCTTCAAATATGTATTTGGCTAATTCCATGAATCTGAACCTTGAGGTTCAAGGGCGTCAAAGAATTCAAGTTGCCAAGACTTTCCTCTGATCATAACTCCAAGACTTTTCTTGATTGATCTAAGGCCATATGGAGCAACAAGCTGTCAGTACTAAATGCAAAGATATGCACATCAATGCCTCATATCATTGTGCATATAACCAGGACAAGTAAATGTCAAGCAACTGAAAGTGTCAAGGTATGTTTCCTCACATATACATGTGCACCATATTGCATCACCTTATGTGCTATAACAGTATTCTATCAAAAGATCATTTTCTTCCTAAAAAGGGAAAGAGAGAAAGTACATTTGAGGTTGGAAACGTATTGCTAACAAACTTTCTCTCCACCCATGTTTTAGGTTGAAAATAAATTTGTGAAAGAAATATGATATAAGCCTTAAGTTCATTACAAACTAAGAAGGTTAAGTTGCTTGATCTTTGCTGATGGGTTGGTATGTTTGTAAATTCATACAAGCCAATGTTTTGTGTTTTTGATAAAATGTAGAGTATGATCAACATTACAAGTGTATCTTGAAGGTTTTTAGAGACTGATCAACTCCACGAATCAACCAGATGAAAATAATTAATAGAGTTGATCCTCACTCTGTGAGCACTCAAAATCTTTAAACATAGTAAAAAGCAAAGGATGTAACAACCAAAGAAAAAGATTATCATATCAAAATATTTTAATCATACACACTCACAATCATGCATTATAACTGTCATATCTAAAATAGATATATGTATGAATATGATTGTTGATGCTTATATGATGTAAATCCAAGAATATGAGGAATTGGGGTTTTAAGAAAACTAACCTAGCATGACTGTTGTTTCCGAATGGGTATGACAATTACGCGCAAGTATACGCGGTCAACAAGTAATAAAGTGTAAGTATAGATATCGTTCCCACGGAGAATTAACAGATAAAAGGTTGCCAAAGCACTAGTCCATAATCATCTCAATCTTATTTAAACGGGCGGTAAGGAATTTTAACTAAAAAACTAAATTAACTAGACAAGGAATTAAACTTAATACTAATTAACCCTAGAGTAAAATCAGATAATGAAGACATGAGATCCCAATTTTCCCTAATGATTCATCTAAGTCAACATATTTCCAATTAGGTCAAATTAATCGTCAAAGTTTGTTAGTCGAGAACACGAAAGTGAGATAAGGCCATCTTTCAATGCACGTAATGCATATCACATGTAATGCACAGATGATAGAACGCACATGAACACACACATTATCTAAACCCCTATATGTCTATGTAATTTACAAATAAATAGGGTTTAAGTTCAAGTTCTCAATTGACTACGAGCGACGCTTCGGTATATATCTATCCTAAGCACAAATCATACATTCAACGTCATGTGAACATACAATCGCTCGCTACTACGATTAGATCTAAACCCACGTTTTGTCTTTCAAGTCCACATGGGTCATCACAGTAATTGGTAGCTAAGCAATTTAGCAATTAAAGTACAAATCACAATCGACAATCTCAAAGCAATCAATAAGACCAACATGGAAGAAAATTAACATAAACTACTCATTAGATTCCATTGAAACCTCAAAATAAAGTTAAGTCATAAATGACTCAAATATATCATCCACAAGTTCAATATACATCATCTGAATACAAGAAGATAACAAGCAGAGTTTAAGGATAGAAAATGCAAATCTGAGTTCCTTCTCCAAGCTTGGATCATTGATGTTAATCAGTTACTTCAATCTCCTTCTCTAATTAAACCCTAGAAACTAACTAACTAACACTAATCTAGAATTAATCTACTCCTAAACTAATCTAGACAAAATATAAAGGAAAGGGAAAATAGAGCAAGAACTAGGGCTTAGGGCCAAAGAATGTCTCTTTTTGATATGTGCCTTATGAGCCCCCTTATATGCCTTCTCCGAGCCAAGTCCCGTTCAAATGAAAAGTCAGATTTGGTCAAGTTCGGGCTCGGCCGCGCGACTTTATGCTTTGGTCCTGGCGCTGCCACGTGGACCTCCGAATTCTGCTTTCTGGCCTGCTAATTGGCGCGGGCGCGAGGCTATTATGCTTGGACCCGGCGCGGTCGCGCGGGCTGTGAAATTCTTCTGGTTTGCTTCTTAGGCTACTGCTCTTGGCTTCTCTTGTCATCTTCACTTGGCAACTTCCCATGCTTGGCAAGCCAACCTCTTTTTGATCCTCGTGGCAACATCACAGTCCCATCAAGCTGCTTGACCTCCTTCCATTGTCATGCTATCATTCCATTCTTGCTCGTTTTGGCATCATTTTGTCCTTTTTAGCTAATTAAGCACCAAGGGAGTTCCAAAACATGAAAACTGCAAAACAAAGCAAAAACATATGAAAAGCACAAAGATACTTGAGTTTAAGCCACGAAACAAACTAGTTAATATCTGAATAAGAGGTCATAAAAACCACTTATCAAATACCCTTAAACTTAAACGTTGCTTGCCCTCAAGCAACCAAAACAAAACTAAACAAAAGATGCAATGCAATATCTACAACGAATGCAACCTATCCTATCATGAATGCGAATCCAAGTCTCAGTCAGTAATGAAATTCATAATCAATGCCTCAGAAAATATCCCAAGATAATCAAATAGAAAAGCTACCAAAGACAAGATCATAAGGCATATCTTTGCAAATCCAAAACTGTCAGAACTGATGAATTGTGCGTTGTGTGCCTAGCAACCATTAAATATACTTTGGAACAAATAAATCACATACTATGCTTCTTAGGGGAAAAACAAGTTTCAACTCAAGAACCGTAGTAAATCAGATAATTTATAACTAAGACCATGCATTACTTAAGCTAGGGGTTCACAGGGGATTTATTATTCTTTTTATTTAATCACGAGGGCGTTTTCATACTTTCCCGTGTACACACTCGACTGTGCAATGCCTAGTCCTCTTAGGGTTTTCAATGATACCTGTGTAGCGAGCTTTCGACCAACAACTCCCAGACCAGACGGCCTTAGGGCGCTGGGTGTAGAGACACCCCTAGGGCTTACTTGCTCGAATATCAAAGGCAACAGAACTCGACGTAGCTGAAGTGTTTATTCACAATCAACCTTCTTTTTCTTTTCTTTTTTTGTATGTTATTCTATTCTTTTTCTTTTCTTTTTTCATAACTAGCATGCATACCCCCTGTTTCCCCCAAACTTAAGCATTTTACAGTCTAGTTATTATCATATGAGAACTGAAATTCTTTTACAGTCTAGTTACTAAAATTCTTTTATTAAAATATAAATTTAAACTAAGCATGTCATGGTGGTTACTCTTACAGTGCTAACCGGTGACATCAGTATCTGACAGATAAAGATTTACGTATATGACATTATAATCAAGCTTAAGTCTCAAATTAGTTTAAAGATCAAGTAATTTCAGTTTCCTCATAGGCCAAATAAATAACAACCCAACTAGAAACTGGATTCATGCAATATGTCCTACACAATTGACTAAAATAAAAATAAAAATTTTAAAATTTGGACAAATTTTAACAAACACAATTTGCAAAATGATATGAACTACACTACATGCAAAATAAACCTAATACCCCCAATCTTAAAGTGTTCAATGTCCTCATTGAAGGTAAAAAGAAAAATGGGAACTCCCCTAGTCAGCCTCGTCTGCTACATGAAATGATGTGGTACTCAGTTTCTGCAGAATTTTTCTTTAAGTCTGAAACAACCTGCATGCCGCGCGGACGCGCACTTATTAGCCTTGATTCCGGCGCGGCCGCGCCCTTCCCCAGATTTCTGATATGCAGCTTTTTTAATGCATTGAGGATGGCCTTTGGACTTTTGATTCATTCTAGCAGCCTTGACCTGAGAAAAGCATATAACATTTATTAAGCCCTCTAATCCACCAAAACATAATATGAACTATTTATAACTATGTGGAGAATCATCATAAGGTGAGAATCATAAGCCCGTGAACTCCCAAAAATATACTACATGTGCGAAAATGCATAATGCTAGTGCTTCATGAATATGTTCCATAAGCTTCTAAGTCCTAAAAATGTATGCACAAATGCCTAAGTCCAAAAATGTAGGCAATGAGCTCCTAAATCCAAAAGTATTCAAAAATTTTAAACTAAGAATTAAACAGGGGGAAGGGAAATGGAGATAGGTAAATAGAATTAAACATGAGGGAGAAGAGAGAAAATGATAGGGTGCCTCCCATCGAGCGCTTGGTTTACAGTCCGTTAGCTGGACTTTCTCGTTTCACCGCTATCCGATCCCTCAACGATATTTGAGAAGCCCTCCATCCATTAGTACTGCAGTGTATATTGGGGGGTCCCCCTTCTCTAGAGACTTCAGATTTAAGTTGCCTAGCATATGATGTGTATCTGAATTCCCCATTTTGAAGTTAGGGGAGTTAGGCACTTCTTCCGTTGTGTTTGTGAAGCTATTGGGGCATGGAGGCACAAACAACACAACGGGCTCTTCTTCAATTCTCTCTTCCTCAGAACACCATGGTTTCAAAAATGTGGACTCTCTCAAATCATCAAAATCTTTGTCTGTGAGGTGACTACCAAGGGGACACGGGTGTGCGAACTTCACTGGCTTTTCCAACTTTGACGGAGAAGGCACCTGGGGTGTTGTCACGGTTGTCTCACATTCATAATTTTTCACGTCCCCAAGTGTCTCCTCGATATTCATTTCTTTTAGTTCGTCTGGTTGCAAGTGGACTTCTGGCTCTCCATCAGTTTCAGCATCCAATTCATAGCACCAAGTATTCTGAAGGCCATTGCTCACGACTTCAAACAGTTGAGGCATTGGATTCTAAAGATCTTGAGTCTTTATACCTTGCTCAATCACTTCCTCCTTCATTAAAGCCATGCTGATTTGCTCTGCCCAATTCTGAAGATTCTCAATCGACTTCGCTTGCTTAATCAAGATCTCTTGTGTTGATGCTAAGGAATTTCCCCACAAATTTTCCAACCTTGCCTGTGACACCCCCAAATCCGGGTACTTCGTTTCCACATGATTTGGTGTTCACTTTCTAATATAACATACATCTACCCAATGACTAATGTAAAATAAACTACAACTTAAATTAGAATAGATAAATCTCCCTTAAAACAAGGGTTACAACCTTTTCAAGATAATCCTGAGTTACTCTAACCCTGACATGAATATAATAAAGTGCGAAAACAAAAACATAACATTCAAGTCTTATTACAATCATTCTCAATATAATAAAAATAAGTCTTCACTTGCTTTGCTTTCCCTTGCCCTTACTTGTAGACGGAGCATCAGCGTTATCAACCTTAACTGAAATTGTTATTTAATGCAAGAGTGAGCAAACCACAGCTCACTGGAGTTTAACAATAACATAGACATGAAAGGATATATTTAAAAGAATCTGAACAACTTAGCTTGCTTCAATAAAAAGAATTGAATAATAATTCTCTATCAACATTAAAATTCGAATATAGAATTTATCTGAAGGTTATAAGACCTTTGAACTCTTGTCCTAGGTTATAAATATTTCTATTTAAACCTTTAACAGTCAATAAGACTATGGACCTTAACTCGTACTTAGGGGGATCAGCCCTTCGTACCATGTATTGTGCACAAACATCTTAACGCTATGCGTAGTAACCTCCCCTAGTAAATAGGGTTGTTCAGCTCAGTAATTTGAATTCAAGTCCGCACCAAAGAAAGTTTGGTTTGGATAAGCTTACAAGGGTAATTTAGAATTCACGTTCATTAACTAAGGATTAGTTGAATCGACTTTCAATAATTCATAAATAAAAGAATTATGAATTAACATATGCTTTAGAAGTAAATTTAAAGCAATTAAAATAATAACTGGATCTTACTTGAACAATAAGCTAAAATCATTTCAATTAAATAAACAATTGTCCAATACAGAAATGAAAAGGACATTCTTAACAAGAATATATGAACTCAAGAAATTATACAAGATTAGGGTCTAGAAAACTTGCATAAAATTAACGAGTTTAGGGTTTAGAAGACTTGCCTTATGCGCAAGCTATTTAACACAATTCACGTACTTTAATACTTCCTACACATATATATTCAATCACAATAACCTAAATTAGTTAACACGTAACTAATTCACATAAGTGGTTAACCCTCATGGTTAACTCACTCTAATTAAATAAACAATAATAATTAACTATCACATAGTTAATCACATCACACATATACTCACATAATTAAATTAATTATGTATTTAACTAAATTATAATTAAACAATTATAATTCAAACACTTAATCAAATTATAATTACTTAAATTATAATTACCTCTTAAATTATCAAAATTTCATAATTAATAGTTAATTAAACAACACAATTTACAATTAATCATGTTATTATCAATTTATAATCCATAATTAAACATGCATTTATTAAATTATAATTACATAAATTATAATTTAAATCAACATCTAATTGATTAAAATAAATCAACTACTACTCATTAAAATTTAACAAAATTATAATTTAATTTAAATATTTACTCTTAATTATAATTAATCAATTTATAATTAAGTAGTTCAATTAAACAATTATAACTTATAATTTAAATACTATATTAAGTTTTCAAAACTTCTTTTTTCTCAAATTATAACACATGTTATAGCAGCTAGATACATGCTCATTGTCATAGAATAATTAAACTAAGCTTAGAATTAACACGGCATAAAATCTAAAGTCACTGCCACTGCCTGGGACACGGCGCAGCTGCGCCACATTTAGCCTTGACACCGGCGCAGCTGCGCAGGGGTCAATCCTGGTAAAATCCAGCGGCGCAGCTGCGCCACTTCTACCCTTACTGCCTGCGCAGCTGCGCCGGCAGCGGACAGAAATAGAGCAGCTTCGCGAACAGTGCAGAGAAAAGCCAATTTGGCTTAATTCTCTACAATGAGTTCTCAATACAGCCAATATTTGATATATATATATATATAATCATAAAAGAAACATAATATGCAGTTTCTAATATGTTTTGAATATACACATATCTCAAATAAGAAGCTTTAAAACACTTAATTCTGTAAAATTTGAATAAAAGTAGTTTCCAGTGGTCTCGATACATTTAAACACTGTCAATGCATTTTTAAATCAAATCACATAATTCAATTCATCATGAATTCATTTCTTGATAAGTGAACATAATCTAACATGAATTTGTACGATAATTAACAATTAAACATGAATTCCTTTGATTTACAAGAGAAAACTATCCTATTTATATAATTTCAAAAATACTTCCCCTGTAATGAATTCATCATACTTATCATATAGTCATGAATTGAAAAATCTAATTCATCATACTAATCTATTAAAACAAATTCCTAATAAGCATATTAACACACAATTAATTCATACTTTTACTCTAAATCTCAACCAAATATATAAATTTCATAATAACACATCCTCCATTAAAACATGTTCTGACAAAAATTTGATTTTTGAAATTCCTTGATCATGACATACAATTCATATAATAATCATTATAAACATAATTTATATATGTACATCATATTTGTATAACTTTCATGCTAAATCATATACACCGAGAACTCATATTCATGAAGAAAACATATAGAAATATAAAGAAATTGAAATAATACCCTTTTTGCGTAGATGATTGACGAAGAAGATGATAGTGATTCCCTTCAAGCTTCTCAAGTTATATCTTTTCTTTCTTTTCCTTTTCTCTTTATCTTCTTCTCTGTTATTTTCTCTGCTCTTTCTCTCTTTCTTTTCTTAGTTTTAGACTAACTTTAGAAAAACTAACGTACTGATAGTATATACATATAATATAGAACACAGGTAATATATAATATATGTAACTCCCATATAATAAGTATATGCACTAACTACTAATAATTACGTAAGTTACAAAATTCAAAAGCCAACTTGGCTTGTTTGGCTACAAGAAAATTAGAAACTAGTTTTACTAACTTAGACATGGTTTAGATAAATTAGGTTTAAGCTAGTGTAAGGGCCCTGTTTGGCAACAATTTTTAAAACAAAAGCAAGGGCCTTGTTTGGTAAAAATCATTTAAAATTCTTTTCCTTTTTATTTTAACAAATCATTTAACACATACTTTAATGTCATATTTTAATCAATTAAATATTAATCAACTAATTTATCAATTAAAATCTAACATCAACTAATCACATAAAATTTGCCACATAATTATAATTACTCGCTAATTATAATTCATGTAACACTTCATCACATAATTCATCTAATTTAATTCTCTCAATTAAATTAGAACTATAATATAAAATTAATATATACACATCAATTAAATAACATTCATTAAATTAATATGTAACACTTAATTAAATCATTTCCATAAATCACATAATTATTTATTTCACTCAATAAATAATTCACATAAAATATTTATTTAATTCAATAAATATTTAAAATTAAATATAAAATCTCAATCGTTACAATCTTCCCTCCTTAAAAGGATTCTGTCCCTAGAATCACACAAAAAATAAATAAATCTCGTCTATTACATTCTTCCCCCCTTAAAAGGATTCTGTCCCCAGAATCAGTATATAAGGGGTTACACATAACTAAGCAAATAAATGCGGATAAGATTTTATCATAACATCTTCGAGTTCCCACGTAGCTTCTTCAGCACTGTGGTTCCTCCAGATTACCGTAACAGAAGGTATCACTTTATTCCTAAGTACTTGTTCCTTTCTATCAACTATTTGAACAGGCACTTCTTCATATGATAAGTCTTTATCAAATAGCAAAGGTTCATATTCTATTACATGTTTATAATCGTGCTTGTAAGGTCTTAATACAGAAATATGAAAGACATTATATATATTGTCGAGCTCCGGAGGTAATGCAATAAGCTACCTCGCCCACCTTTCGTAATACCTCAAAAGGTCCAATAAATCTGAGACTCAGCTTCCCTTTCTTACCGAATCGAATTTTCCCTTTCCAAGGAGATACCTTCAGAAAAATGAAACTTCCTGGTAAGAATTCTCGGTTCTGTCGATGTAAATCGGCATACTTCTTCTGTCTGTCTTGAGCAGCAACTAATCTCGTTCTGATCAGATTCACAATTTCAGCGGTTTGTTGTACCAATTCTGGTCCCAACAATTGACGTTCACCGACTTCATCCCAGCACAAAGGAGTTCTGCATTTTCTGTCGTATAATGCTTCGTAAGGCGGCATGCCTATACTCGCATGATAACTATTGTTGTAGGCGAACTCCACCAACGGTAGATGATCCTCCCAGCTTCCTTTGAAGTCCATCACACAAGCTCTCAGCATATCCTCAAGCATTTAAATCGTTCTCTCGCTCTGTCCATCAGTCTGAGGATGATACGCTGTACTCATTCGCAATTGCGTTCCCATACATTATTGCAAACGCTTCCAGAAATTAGACGTGAAACGTGGATCTCTGTCGGACACAATCGACACCGGAACACCATGTCGAGAAATAATTTCCTTCACGTAGAGCTTCGCTAGTTTATCCAGGTTGTACTTGACCCTGATCGGCAGAAAGTGGGCTGACTTCGTCAGTCGATCCACTATAACCCATATCGCATCATATCCCTTCTGAGTCATTGGAAGTCCTACCACAAAATCCATCGTGATGTGTTCCCACTTCCACTCTGGGATCTCTAACGGTTGTAGCAACCCGCTAGGTCTTTGGTGTTCCGCTTTGACTTTTTGACACGTTAAGCATTTCACAATGCATTCAGCCACGTCCCTCTTCATATTCGGCCACCAAAAATGATGCCTGAGATCCTGGTACATCTTCGTACTCCCAGGGTGAATAGAATATCTAGAACTATGAGCTTCGCTCAAAATCTTCTCTTTGACCTCTGGTACTAGCGGTACCCAGATTCTACCTTCAAATCGTAACAGTCCTTCATTATCGACCTTGAACTTGAACTCTTCGCCATTAGTTAACCTCGTCCAAATCTTTTCACATTCTTCATCATGAAGTTGTGCTTCTTTCACTTCGTCTATTAAAGTAGAACCAGTGGTTACTTGAAACAACATCTCATCCGATTATTTCGAAAACTTCACTTCCAACTCCAATCTAGCCATTTGTTCTATTAACCGATCCTGATCAGTTAACACGTTCAGCTTCTCCTGACCTTTTCTGCTCAAAGCGTCGGCAACAACGTTAGCTTTACCCGGATGGTAAAGTATCTCGCAGTCGTAGTCTTTAATCAGTTCCAACCATCTTCTTTGGCGCATGTTCAAATCCTTCTGGGTAAATATATACTTCAGACTCTTGTGATCTGTGTATATTTCACACTTCTCTCCATATAAGTAGTGCCTCCAAATCTTTAGGGCAAACACTACTGCCGCCAATTCTAGATCATGGGTCGGATACCCCTTCTCGTAATCCTTCAGCTGACATGACGTATAGGCAATGACTTTGCCGCTCTGCATCAATACACAGCCAAATCCTTTATGTGAGGCATCGCTATATACTACGAAATTTCCCGAACTATCTAGTAAAGATAATACAGGCGCAGTACTCAACCTCTTCTTCAGCTCTTGAAAACTCTCCTCACACTTCTCCGTCCAAACAAACTTAACTATTTTACGAGTCAAATTCGTCAACGAAGTTGCGATTCTAGAAAAGTCTTGAATAAATCTTCGATAGTAACCAGCCAATCCTAAGAAACTTCTCACTTCAGACGGCGTCTTCGGCTGTTCCCAACTAATTACGGCCTCAACTTTCGACGGATCTACCGAAATACCATCCTTGTCGATCACGTGGCCAAGGAATTGCACACGTTCCAACCAGAATTCGTATTTCGAGAATTTACCGTAAAGCTTCTCTCGTCTCAGTGCTTCTAAGGTTAGTCGTAAGTGTTTAGCATGCTCCTCCTCGGTCTTGGAATAAACCAGGATGTCATCTATGAACACTACCACGAACTTGTCCAGAAATGGCTTGAACACCCTGTTCATTAGGTCCATAAATGCAGCTGGGGCATTCGTGAGACCAAATGACATCACCAAGAACTCGTAATGACCATACCGAATTTTAAAAGCTGTTTTCAGTATATCTTCCTTCCTCACCTTCAATTGATGATACCCGCTTCTCAAATTGATTTTTGAGAAGTATTTCGCACCCTTCAGTTGATCAAACAAGTCATCGATCCTAGGTAAAGGATACCTATTCTTGATCGTAACTTTATTCAACTATCTATAATCAATGCAAAGACGCATCGACCCATCCTTCTTCTTCACGAATAAGACAGGCGCTCCCCACGGCGAAATGCTCGATTGAATATACTTCTTGTCTAGCAGTTCTTGCAGTTGAACCATCAGTTCCTTCATCTCGACTGGAGCCATTCGGTACGGAGCCTTCGAAATCGGAGCAGTTCCCGGCGCTAGATCGATCACGAACTCTGTCTCCCTATCTGGCGGAAGTCCTGGCAAATCGCTTGGAAAAACGTCCACAAACTCCTTAACTACCGATATCTCCTCCACCTTCGGGCTTTCC
Organism: Panax stipuleanatus; assembly: GCA_020205555.1. Classification (NCBI taxonomy): domain Eukaryota; kingdom Viridiplantae; phylum Streptophyta; class Magnoliopsida; order Apiales; family Araliaceae; genus Panax; species Panax stipuleanatus. The sequence continues at coordinate 80,860,918 of CM035119.1, forward strand.
TTACGCGTATCTACTATGTAGGCTAGATATCCTACACAGCCTTGCGTCAGAAGTTTCTTGGCTTGTATAACCGTCAGACAACTCACTTGCCTAGGCGATTTACTACCATAGAGCACCAACTTCGACAGAGTCGTAAGGTTTACCGACTTCTTCTGACAGTCGATTACCGCCCCATGGTTGAACAACCAATCCATACCTAGTATGACGTCGAATTCCCCAAGTTTAATCGGAATCAAATCTACTCTAAGTTCCTGACCCTTAATGTCCAATCTACAGTTCTTATAAACGCTCCTAACAGGAATAACTTCCCTATTCGCAATCTCTATGTTCAAAGGGTAAATTAACTCCTTTATAGGTAAGTCTAGGGTTTTAGCAAAATCATCAGATATGAATGAACAAGTAGCACCCGAATCAAATAATACATATGCATTTATACTATTGACCGGAATAATACCTGACACCAAGTCTTTTAATTGCATGGCATCTTGCACTGTCATATTGAATGTCTGTGCAGTGGGTCGAATAGCTTGCAATGGTGCAGCAATAGTAACGGTACTGCCGCTTCCATTCCATCCATTCCCTGTTGACCCTGCCGTCAGCTTCTTCGGGCAGTTGTGAGCCATGTGATCTTTGGATCCACATGTAAAGCAAGCTCCTTTCTTTGGGTTTGGGCAATTAGGCGCGATGTGGCCTTCCTGACCACAGTTGAAGCACACCCGCTTCCCCTTCATGCACACGCCTGTGTGATTCTTACCGCATGTAGCACATGCTTCGAACTTCCTCTTCTGCTGGCTTCCTTGCTGACTCCCAGTAGAGGTGTTGCCATTCCATTTCCTCTTCTGGTTCACAACGCTGCTACCCCCAGTCTTGGTTTCTACCTCATTTTTCTTCTTCTTCTCCTGGTTGAACTTCGTCACCGCTTCGCTTCCTCCTTCAGTAAGTATGGCCTTCTCCAGCACCGCTGCAAAGGTATTCAGCTGGAACATGGAAACCTTGCTGTAGAGCCAGGGCTTTAGTCCCCGCTCAAACCTTCTCGCTTTCCTAGCGTCAGTGCTGACCTGGTATGTAGCGAACCTGGCCAACTTGTTAAACTTAGCGGCATACTCAGACACCGTCATCCCTCCTTGCTTAAGTTCAAGGAACTGGACCTCCATCTGGTCCTGCGAACTCACTGGAAAATACATCTCGTAGAACATTTCCTTGAAACATTCCCACGTGATGACTCCCTCTCCCTCTCGAGTCTTGTTAGCCTGCCACCAAAAGCTAGCATCCGACTTCAACATGAAAGCCGCGAACATTATCTTTTGGTCTTCTCCTACCCTAGCCACGTCAAATACCTTCTCCATTTCCATAACCCATGTCTGAGCTTCGATAGGGTTAGTCGATCCTTTGAACTTAGGCTGTCCTACTGCCTTGAATTCCTTTAAACTAGTACCCTGCACCTGCGGCTGATTCGCAAGAGCTCCTGTCAACAGATTCACCAACTGCTGAACCGAATTGGGATTCGTTCCCTCGTTATTGTTATTGTTCGTCGAACCCTCGGGATTTTGACGTGTTACTCTTCTTCTAGGAGGCATTTTCTGTTAAAAAAATATTATTATTAGACCCTTTATTCAATTATTAAGTACTCCAGTTCATACTTAAACGTTCGAATAACTTAGTTCACATAGAACACATAGCACATCAATAAACTTCGTTTTTTCATTAGTCGTAGTTTAAAAACATCAACCAGATAGCATTTCTGCCATTTACATCACCCTTCCTGAACTGGAAAAGTTATAGGATTACATTATTAACTCATCCCATTCTTATCTCAAATTATGGAATTTACTTTATTTACTACAAAAAACAACACATAAACAAAAGCTCTACTACTACTGCTAATACCACTGCTAATACCATTGCCTAGGCATATTAATACGTCGCACAGCCTCTCTACGTTCCTCTTCCATTATCCGAAATGCCGTTCTTCGGTCCACCACATACCACGGTAAACCTTGGAACTGAGCTGGGTAGTAGAAAATACGGTCCTGAGCTCTCTCTATCGCTGTATGAAAAGCATATTTCGTTTCCCTCAGCTTGGCTTCAGCTTCACCTTCAGCTCGATCGGCTCGTTGATTAGCCCTTAAGCTTGACTCTTCAGCTCTGGCATGCTTCCTCGACTCATCCTGGATGTCTTGCTTCAGCTTTGCCAATTTAAAACGAGCAGCATCTCTTTCGACCTCCATATGTATCAGGTTCCACTGTGCATCTCCTAGTGCACTATCCATCTCTTCGATGGTCTCATCACGCTGCTGAATAGTCTCCTCGAGATCTCCTATTCGTCCATGAAGTTCCACATTGCTATCGTAGACTGCCTCGTACATCTCAGCACTAGTAGAGTGAGGTGGGAATTCCTCTTCGGGATCCTCTTCCTCCTCTTCAGACTCATCCTCGTCCTCATCCTCTGGAATAGGTGTCAGCTCAAGCTCCCGACCAGCTACGGTGATCACTTGAGATGGCTCTCTCCTAACCAGCTGCTCCCAGACAACATGTATATCACGGGGCTCTTCCTCTATAGGCACCAGAGGTACATCCTCTCTAGCCTGACTAGGTTCTCCAACGTTCGACATCTTGACAAAAGAATTTTAAAGTTCATTATTACGTGATAAAGAATCGTCACTCTTCGAATGCTAAAGTGTAAACACATAGGCACATAAGGTAGTTTATTATATTTACCTAGCATCACTATCTTTTCGATCTTACTACTACCTAAGGTTTTTCCCCACCTAAGGTTTCATAACCTACAGCTTTGATACCAACCTGCGACACCCCCAAATCCGGGTACTTCGTTTCCACATGATTTGGTGTTCACTTTCTAATATAACATACATCTACCCAATGAATAATGTAAAATAAACTACAACTTAAATTAGAATAGATAAATCTCCCTTAAAACAAGGGTTACAACCTTTTCAAGATAATCCCGGGTTACTCTAACCCTGACATGAATATAATAAAGTGCGGAAACAAAAACATAACATTCAAGTCTTATTACAATCATTCTCAATATAATAAAAATAAGTCTTCACTTGCTTTGCTTTCCCTTGCCCTTACTTGTAGACGGAGCATCAGCGTTATCAACCTTAACTGAAATTGTTATTTAATGCAAGAGTGAGCAAACCACAGCTCACTGGAGTTTAACAATAACATAGACATGAAAGGATATATTTAAAAGAATATGAACAACTTAGCTTGCTTCAATAATAAAGAATTGAATAATAATTCTCTATCAACATTAAAATTCGAATATAGAATTTATCTGAGGGTCATAAAACCTTTGAACTCTTGTCCTAGGTTATAAATATTTCTAGTTAAACCTTTAACAATCAATAAGACTATGGACCTTAACTCATACTTAGGGGGATCAGCCCTTCGTACCATGTATTGTGCACAAATATCTTAACGCTATGCGTAGTAACCTCCCCTAGTAAATAGGGTTGTTCAACTCAGTAATTTGAATTCAAGTCCGCACCAAAGAAAGTTTGGTTTGGATAAGCTTACAAGGGTAATTTAGAATTCACGTTCATTAACTAAGGATTAGTTGAATCGACTTTCAATAATTCATAAATAAAAGAATTATGAATTAACATATGCTTTAGAAGTAAATTTAAAGCAATTAAAATACTAACTGGATCTTACTTGAACAATAAGCTAAAATCATTTCAATTAAATAAACAATTGTCCAATACATAAATGAAAAGGACATTCTTAACAAGAATATATGAACTTAAGAAATTATACAAGATTAGGGTTTAGAAAACTTGCATAAAATTAACGAGTTTAGGGTTTAGAAGACTTGCCTTATACGCAAGTTATTTAACACAATTCACGTACTTTAATACTTCCTACACATATATATTCAATCACAATAACCTAAATTAGTTAACACGTAACTAATTCACATAAGTGGTTAACCCTCATGGTTAACTCACTCTAATTAAATAAACAATAATAATTAACTATCACATAGTTAATCACATCACACATATACTCACATAATTAAATTAATTATGTATTTAACTAAATTATAATTAAACAATTATAATTCAAACACTTAATCAAATTATAATTACTTAAATTATAATTACCTCTTAAATTATCAAAATTTCATAATTAATAGTTAATTAAACTACACAATTTACAATTAATCATGTTATTATCAATTTATAATCCATAATTAAACGTGCATTTATTAAATTATAATTACATAAATTATAATTTAAATCGACATCTAATTGATTAAAATAAATCAACTACTACTCATTATAATTTAACAAAATTATAATTTAATTTAAATATTTACTCTTAATTATAATTAATCAATTTATAATTAAGTAGTTCAATTAAACAATTATAACTTATAATTTAAATACTATATTAAATTTTTAAAACTTCCGTTTTCTCAAATTATAACACATGTTATAGCAGCTAGATACATGCTCATTGTCATAGAATAATTAAACTAAGCTTAGAATTAACACGGCATAAAATCTAAAGTCACTGCCACTGCCTGGGACACGGCGCAGCTGCGCCACATTTAGCCTTGACACCGGCGCAGCTGCGCAGGGGTCAATCCTGGTAAAATCCAGCGGCGCAGCTGCGCCACTTCTACCCTTACTGCCTGCGCAGCTGCGCCGGCAGCGAACAGAAATAGAGCAGCTTCGCGAACAGTGCAGAGAAAAGCCAATTTGGCTTAATTCTCTACAATGAGTTCTCAATACAGCCAATACTTGATATATATATATATATATATATATATATATATATAATCATAACAGAAACATAATATGCAGTTTCTAATATGTTTTGAATATACAAATATCTCAAATAAGAAGCTTTAAAACACTTAATTCTGTAAAATTTGAATAAAAGTAGTTTCCAGTGGTCTCGATACATTTAAACACTGTCAATGCATTTTTAAATCAAATCATATAATTCAATTCATCATGAATTCGTTTCTTGATAAGTGAACATAATCTAACATGAATTTGTACAATAATTAACAATTAAACATGAATTCCTTTGATTTATAAGAGAAAACTATCCTATTTATATAATTTCAAAAATACTTCCCCTAAAATGAATTCATCATGCTTATCATATAGTCATGAATTGAAAAATCTAATTCATCATACTAATCCGTTATAACAAATTCCTAATAATCATATTAACCCACAATTAATTCATACTTTTACTCTAAATCTCAACCAAATATATAAATTTCATAATAACACATATCCTCCATTAAAATATGTTCTGACAGAAATTTAATTTTTGAAATTCCTTGATCATGACATACAATTCATATAATAATCATTATAAACACAATTTATATATGTACATCATATTTGTATAACTTTCATGCTAAATCATATACACCGAGAACTCATATTCATGAAGAAAACATATAAAAATATAAAGAAATTGAAATAATACCCTTTTTGCTTAGATGATTGAAGAAGGACATGATAGTGATTCCCTTCAAGCTTCTCAAGCTATATCTTTTCTTTCTCTTCCTCTTCTCTCTATCTTTTCTCTGTTATTTTCTCTGCTCTTTCTCTCTTTCTTTTCTTAGTTTTAGACTAACTTTAGAAAAACTAACGTACTGATAGTATATACATATAATATAGAACACAGGTAATATATAATATATATAACTCCCATATAATAAGTATATGCACTAACTACTAATAATTACGTAAGTTACAAAATTCAAAAGCCAACTTGGCTTGTTTGGCTACAAGAAAATTAGAAACTTGTTTTACTAACTTAGGCATGGTTTAGGTAAATTAGGTTTAAGCTAGTGTAAGGGCCCTGTTTGGCAATAATTTTTAAAACAAAAGCAAGGGCCTTGTTTGGTAAAAATTATTTAAAATTCTTTTCTTTTTTATTTTAACAAATCATTTAACACATACTTTAATGTCATATTTTAATCAATTAAATATTAATCAACTAATTTAATCAATTAAAATCTAACATCAATTAAACACAGAAAATTTGCCACATAATTATAATTACTCGCTAATTATAATTCATGTAACACTTCATCACATAATTCATCTAATTTAATTCTCTCAATTAAGTTAGAACTATAATATAAAATTAATATATACACATCAATTAAATAACATTCATTAAATTAATATGTAACACTTAACTAAATCATTTCCATAAATCACATAATTATTTATTTCACTCAATAAATAATTCTCATAAAATATTTATTTAATTTAATAAATATTTAAAATTAAATATATAATCTCAATCGTTATATTGCCTTTTCTGTTTCAGCCTCGGAATCCATGTACTGAGCCTCACTGGTTGGACTATTGTTGATTAGGGCCATCTGGTTCTAAAAATTTGGATTCGATAGCTCCTGGCTCCTAATCATCTCCTCTTGGTTTGCTAAGGCCCTATACATGAATTCCTTTGTTGACTGTTCTTCTTGTAAACACGGAGATTGATATGTGGGGTCTGGTGCATATATTAGACTTTGCTCACAGTATTGGTCTTGATAGCTCGCTGAAGAGTTTGGGTGATACTCCCAATCTTGTTGAAAATTGGGATAAGCCTCATGATTGGAGTAATCACCCCAATATTGCTCTTGTCCATAACTGATGGGATCCTGATGGCTCATATAGCTTCCAGCACCATAGTCATAAGTAACGGCCGCCTCTCGACTCTGTTGGGCTGTAACACTGTCCAACATCCTTGAGACAACCTCTAGCTGTGCTGATAATGGGGCAATTGGGTCGAGGCCATCATTGTATGTTTCCCTTGGTTGCTCTTTCCTTGTGTAACACCATGGATAAAAATTTAGATCCATTGTACCTGAAAAGAGAATATAGGAAGAGAATTAAAACAAAAATAAAATGTTTAAATTAAGACTAATTTGATTGAAACTAATGTTGGCAAACAGTAGTCCAATTAATTCCCCGGTAACGGCGCCAAAAAATTATTGTCGTCGAATGGGTATGACAATTACGCGCAAGTATACGCGGTCAACAAGTAATAAAGTGTAAGTATAGATATCGTTCCCATGGAGAATTAATAGATAAAAGGTCGCCAAAGCACTAGTCCATAATCATCTCAATCTTATTTAAACGGGCGGTAAGGAATTTTAACTAAAAAACTAAATTAACTAGACAAGGAATTAAACTTAATACTAATTAACCCTAGAGTAAAATCAAATAATGAAGACATGAGATCCCAATTTCCCATAATGATTCATCTAAGTCAACATACTTCCAATTAGGTCAAATTAATCGTCAAAGTTTGTTAGTCGAGAACACGAAAGTGAGATAAGGCCATCTTTCAATGCACGTAATGCATATCACATGTAATGCACAGATGATAGAACGCACATGAACACCCACATTATCTAAACCCCTATATGTCTATGTAATTTACAAATAAATAGGGTTTAAGTTCAAGTTCTCAATTGACTACGAGCGACGCTTCGGTATATATCTATCCTAAGCACAAATCATACATTCAACATCATGTGAACATACAATCGCCCGCTACTACGATTAGATCTATACCCATATTTCATCTTTCAAGCTCACATGGGTTATCACAGTAAATGGTAGCTAAGCAATTAAGCAGTTAAAGCACAAATCACAATGGACAATCTCAAAGCAATCAATAAGACCAAAATGGAAGAAAATCAACATAAACTACTCATTTAGTTCTATTGAAACCTCAAAATAAAGTTAAGTCATAAATGACTCAAATATATCATCCACAAGTTCAATATACATCATCTGAATACAATAAGATAACAAGGAGAGTTTAAGGATAGAAAATGCAAATCTGAGTTCCTTCTTCAAGCTTGGATCTTTGATATCAATCACTTGCTTCAATCTCCTTCTCTAATTAAACCATAGAAACTAACTAACTAACGCTAATCTAGAATTAATCTACTCCTAAACTAATCTAGACAAAATATAAAGGAAAGGGAAAAGAGAGCAAGAACTAGGGCTTAGGGCCAAAGAATGTCTCTTTTTGATATGTGCCTTATGAGCCCCCTTATATGCCTTCTCCGAGCCAAGTCCTACTCAAATGAAAAGTCAGATTTGGTCAAGTTCGGGCGCGGCTACGCAGCTTTATGCTTTGGTCCTGGCGCGACTGTGTGGACCTCCGGATTCAGCTTTCTGGCCTGCTATTTAGAGCGGGCGCGTGGCTGTTATGCTTGGACCCGGCGCGGCTGTACGGGCTGTGAAATTTTGCTGGTTTGCTTCTTAGGCTGCTGCTCTTGGCTTCTCTTGTCATCTTCACTTGGCAACTTTCCATGCCTGGCAAGCCAACCTCTTTTTGATCCTCGTGGTAACATCACAGTCCCATCAAGCTGCTTGACCTCCTTCCATTGTCATCCTATCATTCCATTCTTGCTTCTTTTGGCATCATTTTGTCCTTTTTAGCTAATTAAGCACTAAGGGAGTTCCAAAACATGAAAACTGCAAAACAAAGCAAAAACATATGAAAAGCACAAAGATACTTAAGTTTAAGCCACGAAACAAGCTAGTTAATATCTAAATAAGCGGTCATAAAAATAACTTACAGTCATGCATTATAACTGTCATATCTAAAATAGATATATGTATGAATATGATTATTGATGCTTATATGATGTAAATCCAAGAATATGAGGAATTGGGGTTTTAAGAAAACTAACCTAGCAAGACCCAAGTAACCATGGGTACCAAGATAGAAATTTGCTTAACCTGCAGGTACTTGGTCTATCTGACCTCACTAAGGAAAACTGAAGCACATGACTTAAGTCATAAAGACTCTACCAGCTATAAGATCAAGATCCCTTAGTAATGCTCTCATTCAAGGTCATCCAATTCCAAAGCTTTCTCCTGAAGATTTGTTGTGTCCTCAAGGATGAAGATCTCATGAGCTTAAATGGATTCTAAAAATCCTTAGTTGATCATTATAAGGAAGCCGACTATTCATGTCAAGATGTAAAAGACCTTCCATGCTTATTCATGTAAAGTATATCATCTCAAAAGGAACATCAAGGAAGATCATATCAAGGGATCATTGGTGGTGGAGTATGCATTATAGAAGTAAAGCTCCACGAGTACAGAAGATGCTAAAGTATGAATGATAGAAACTACGTTCGTAGTGTCTAATCAGTAAATCGTGGAGTAACCAGTTCTGAAGAAAATACTCTATGATCAAATGGAGCTGATTCTACCATGAAGATTCCAGCTAGAAGGAGATATGCAAGGAAATCTTACTTATGCATGAACAGAAGAATAACCCATCTTTCTCTGAGAAGAAAGTATCACCTATGGGGGAGCTGTTGTGACGCCCCCAAATTCCAGGACCGCCACTTGGTCTCTCGAATTCGGTTCATCACGTGCTCATGGTAATACATCAAAATAATAATAATTAAATATCATACGATCACAGCGGAAAATCTATTCTAGAATAATTTACAATGATTTATTATAATTATTCCCCCAAGTCTCGCAACCTACAGTACTTAATAGATTACATAATAATATCAGTTAACGACTTATTACATAATCTAACTTAAGCTTAAACATAATCAAATCCAGTCTTACTACATCATCTTCATATAATATTAATATATTTAAAACATAACAGACATAAGCTAGTTGGTAGCTTTGCCATTGCCCTTATCAACGCCCGAAGGTTCACCATGCTCTGCCTTAACTGAAATGTTTTAGGGAAAGCAAGAATGAGCACAAATTGCCCAGCAAGTAATATAAAATAAGGGTGAATAATAAGATTCTCAATTCTCAAAAGGGTATAGCAAGATTTGATAGTTCAAGAATAACAAGAATATCAACAGTTCTCAATAATAGTCGCTATGGACAGAATAATATCAATATGATTCAATAATAAGTCAATTCAAGATTTCAAATAACTGAATACTGAGCAGTCACTAAGGACTATGAACTTCTACTAGAATTGACAGTAATAAACTGAAAATCCAATAAAAACAGGTACAACAGGTGATCAGCCTAAAGTACCATCGTTATGCATAACAATCAATCATACTCAAGTGTGCACGTCGGTTCTCCGATAATTATATATTCCCTTCAAAGAAGGTTGTTCTTCTCAGTCAAATACAAGATCCCGCACCAATCAATTAGTTTGGGTCACTTTTCAATAATATAAGTCTAGCCGAATCAAATGGCATAGACACTTTCACTATATTCAAGAACAATACTAAGTTCAACATGTATAATAGCTTTAATGAATTAAGAGTTCAAGTATGCTAATTTAATTCAACGATTTAGTAAGAAACTAGTTCACAATATACAAGGATAGAATACTTGCACCGTAAAAGAGTGTAAGTTAGGAAACTTGCCTTTAGCGTAGTTTATCCACGTAAAGTAATTCAACACTTTTGAATCCTATTTATAGTGTATTATAAGTATAGGATTTTCATTAGTCATTTATGCTCACATATGATATGTAATTTTAAACGCACCCATAAACGTTTAACTTAGTTGCATACTATACACATACTTCATCATATACTTTTGCGTACATATAGCACATTTCAGTTTACAAGACATTATGAAGTCATCACATAGTTTTTAATCGTTGCTTTATAGTCCCCAAATACCTTTTGGACTTATCCTTGGGAAGTTTATAATCAAACATTCAATTTTATCACTTAGCATGCCTCTTAACACATTTCTTAGCATACTGGTCATATATTACAAGTTAAAGTAATCGCACAAGCTAACTGTCAAAAATCAGATCAACAACTAGCTCAATTCTGATTCCATACTGGCGCAGCTGCGCCATGGCTAAGCCTAGGGCCAGCGCAGCTGCGCAGCCTTCTGGCCAAGCCAAGGCTGAGCTGTGCCTTATGGTTTCTGTCCGGTCATGCAAGCCAACAACACCACATAGCATATTAACATATTAAAAGATACTTTTATGTTTGTACAACCTTTCCTTGTTTCAAATATATGTGATAAAGATTCTAAGTCAATACTTTCAATAACTTAAAGTCATTCAAGGTCATGAGACCACGAAGCTATCATACTTGTCATGTACACACATAAGGTGGTCGTGTAACGTGTTCTAGGCATGTTTCATGAATATCTTTACCACATACATATTACTAGCATTGCTATTGGTTTTGAAATCATGCTTCATGTAGTCTTTATGGCATCTAGCATGGTGTGTACACACGTGCTTGTATGACACATTAGTGAGGTTAAAAACATTATCCAACATGTTCATAATGATCAGAATCTGGACTTCGATATAACATGTCAAGATTTAGGTTCAAAACTTATACTTTCACTAGTAAAGTTCATTTAACGCAATCCACGTGCTCATGATACCTTACGAAACATGTATACATCTATTAACGTGCTTTTCACGCTTTCCTAAATCATAATAATATGCTTGCAAGGTCAAGTTACCGTATAAGTCAGAACATTGATATCATACACACATGTCAAAGTCTTGTATTAAAGTTCTAAGTTTGTTTTGGAAAACTATACTTTTCATCAACCATGAACACAAGCGTAATAGAACATGATCATTTTAGGTCTACGTATCTATACATGTAAGTTAGTCATGCTAGCATGCTGGTTTAAGCCATATCAATAACTTAACACACAACAGGATTTAAGCAGATTGCAGAAAACTGGAGCAGGGTGCCGGCGCAGCTGCGCCGCATCCCAGGCTTAAACCTGCGCAGCTGCGCCACTACTGGTTCGCACCAGACAGCAGGCAGCTACGACAGTTTCTAGCCCAACTCACAAAATGGCTTCACGAAAATAGTTTTTAAACAACTACATTCCAGTTCAAACATGTATATAAGCCATATAGCAACTAAACAAACTTCCTTCAATCCAATTATAGTCCAATTTGGCATAATCAGAAATTGAAATTTTTGACAGAAAAATGAAAATGAAGAACATGAATCATGTACTTATACCTTTGCTATGAATTAAGCTTGCTGCTATCTCACAATGCTATTATACTGATATATGTATATGCTCTCAACTTATCAACTCAAACAAAATCTCAGCAATGTGAAATGGGAAGAAAGGAAGCCATATTTATAGAGAAAACAAGATACAGACAATGCAATTGCCTACCATTTCAAACTAACAGAAATTTGATTTGCATGCTAGATAAGAGGAAGTTGGTAGATAGTTGTTGAAAGCCATCATTAGAGCCACTCCTCATATAATTATTGCTAGCTAAGCTTGGGAGAAGAATGGGAGAATAGGCCTTAGCCTTTTTGCCATACACGTGAAGGAGAAGGAGAGTGACTATTATATTGGGACAAGGCCATATATCAGCATTCTATAATTTGTATATATACACAACACTTATGCCAAAATATGTTACATGTATATATACTATATAATTAGGCCACAATTATAGTTACAATGTAATTCTAATGATACTAACATGGATTCACATAATGTAATAAGTGTGAATTGTACACATATAATTCATGTATATTTTTCTCATACTGGTATAATTTAATCGGATGTTATCACATTACATTATCTCATGTATTATTAAATTGTTCACCATATATTCATGATGTCTCACTTTATTAAAATTAATAGTTTACAATATGTTCATGATATATTATACAGTGTATTCCCACATTTTTATTGTCACATAAGTATTATCATGCATTCATAACATATAGTTTTAACATAATCACATTATGCTTCATGTAATATATGGTTTCTATGTGTAATATATTCGCATTGCATTATATAACATAGTTTATGTATACATGCATGGTCACACTTAAGTGTCTCTCTACACTATATAATATAGTTGTATTCCATATACTTTCTATATTCAAGTATTGCATATTTGCACATATCAATTAATATAATCTTATTATATTAATCACTCACTTATTTATTTTATTATTCATAATGTCAAATAAATAAACTATTTATCTCGTTGATTAATTAACAATAATATTAATTAATTTATTCATCATTGACTATTAATTATACCAAATCAATAATCATAGGATTAATTATCACATTAACAAATATAAATCTCAGCACAATTATAAACAAGTGGATTATGATTATTATATTTCTTGCAATAATAATCACATATTATTAATCAACCATAGTTAATATCCCACAACAATCAATTAATATTCTCTAATAACAATTAACAATTAATTAATTGTTCACTTAAAAATTCTTCGTTAATTAATATAATTATTAATATTTCCCATCACTGTGCCACACTAGGCTCTCAACGAGTTTATCGTAAACTCCACATTTTTCTCAATTGTCATAGATATTCAATTTAATATAATTGAATTAATCATTCTCATAACACAAAATCATTTATATTCAAATAAATTCTCATTTTCATTAATATAATTATTTAATAATATTAGGAAATTCTCGGGTATTACATCCTCCCCCCCTTATAAAAATTCCGTCCCGGAATTGCTACAAGGTTACACAAACAAGTGGGGATAATCCCTCATTATCCTATCTTCTAATTCCCACGTTGCCTCCTCGACATCGTGGTTACGCCAAAGTAGTTTTACAGACGAAATAATTTTATTTCTCAAAGTTTGCTCTTTCCTATCTAATATCTGGACAGGAATTTCTTCATACGCCAAGTTCTTTTCCACTTGAATGGGCTCGTAAGAAATCACATGTTTGTAGTCGGCCTTGTACGGTCGCAACACGGAAATGTGAAATACGTTGTGGATGTGCTCCAACTCGGGTGGTAACGCAACTTTGTATGCCACTTCGCCCACTCGCTTCAGTATCTCAAATGGTCCTATAAATCTTGGACTCAATTTTCCTTTCTTGTCGAAACGGATTTTTCCCTTCCATGGAGATACCTTCAAGAATACGAAACTGCCAATTTCGAAGTCTCGGTCCTGCCGATGCAAATCTGCGTATTTCTTTTGGCGGTCTTGAGCTGCTACTAATCTGGCTCTTATCACTGTCACCACATCTGCGGTTTGTTGAACTAACTCTGGTCCGAGTATTCGTCGTTCTCCGACTTCGTCCCAACATAATGGCGTTCTGCATTTTCTCCCGTAAAGAGCTTCATACGGTGGCATGCCGATACTCGCATGGTAACTATTATTATACGCAAATTCGACTAAGGGTAGGTGGTCGTCCCAATTTCCCTTAAAATCCATCACGCAAGTCCTAAGCATGTCCTCCAGCGTTTGTATTGTTCGCTCACTCTGTCCGTCTGTCTGAGGATGGTAAGCTGTACTCAACCTCAACTGCGTTCCCATTCTTTCTTGCAAACTCTTCCAAAAATTGGACGTGAAGCGCGGATCTCGATCAGAGACAATTGATACCGGCACTCCATGTCGTGAAACAATCTCTTTTACATACAGACTCGCTAATTGGTTCAAACTGTAGCGGATCTTGATTGGTAGAAAATGTGCAGTCTTGGTAAGTCGATCCACAATAACCCAAATGGCATCATAACCTTTCCGCGTAACTGGAAGTCCTACCACGAAGTCCATCGTAATATGCTCCCATTTCCACTCTGGTATTTCCAACGGTTGTAGTAAACCACTCGGCCGCTGATGTTCTGCTTTAACGCGTTGGCAAGTCAAGCATCTACTGACGCACTCCGCGACTTCCCGTTTCAAATTGGGCCACCAAAAATGTTTCCTTAGATCTTGGTACATCTTTGTGCCTCCCGGATGAACGAAATATGTCGTATTGTGTGCCTCGTGCAAAATCTCTTCCCTCAACTCGGTTACCGCTGGTACCCACACTCTCCCTTCAAATCTCAAAATACCGTCTTTATCCATTCGAAATTTTTCTTCCTCATTTTCCATGATCCTCTTTCGGATTTTCTCACACTCTTCATCCTTTTCCTGAGCTTCCTTTACTCTATCCAACAACGTCGAACAAGCTTCCATTACAATTAACTTCTCACCAAACTTTTCTGGTCCTTTCACTTCTATCTCCAATTTCTCCATCTCTCTTATCAACTCTTCCTGAGTCATCAAATTAAACAACTTCTCCCTTCCTTTCCTGCTCAGAGCGTCGGCAACCACATTTGCCTTTCCCGGGTGATAAAGAATATCGCAATCATAGTCTTTGATTAATTCTAACCTCCTTCTCTGCTGCATGTTTAACTCCTTCTGTGTGAAGATATATTTCAGACTTTTGTGGTCCGTGTATATCTCACATTTTTCTCCGTATAGATAATGTCTCCATATCTTTAACTCAAAAACTACTGCTGCTAACTCTAAGTCGTGAGTGGGGTATCGTTTTTCGTAATCCTTCAATTGTCATGACGCATATGCAATAACCTTGCCATGTTGCATGAGCACACAGCCAAGCCCCTTGTGCGATGCATCACTATACACCACAAAATTTCCCGCATCATCTGGTAATGATAACACAGGTGCTTCGCTCAATCTCCTTTTCAGTTCTTGAAAACTTTCTTCGCATTTGTCGGTCCATACAAATTTCACCGTCTTTCTAGTCAAATTGGTCAACGGGGTTGCTATCTTAGAAAAATCTTGGATGAATCTTCGATAGTATCCATCTAACCCTAGAAAGCTTCTCACCTCCGTCGGTGTTCTCGGTTGTTCCCAATTACTTACTTCTTCGACCTTTGCAGGGTCTACTGAGATTCCATTCTTATCCACCACGTGGCCTAAGAATTGAACCTTCTCCATCCAAAATTCGCACTTAGAAAATTTTGCATACATCTTCTCCTTCCTTAGTGCCTCCAAAACAATCTTCAGATGTTCGGCGTGTTCTTCCTCTGTCTTTGAGTAGATCAAAATGTCGTCGATAAAAACCACTACAAATTTATCCAAGTATGGCTTGAAAACTCAGTTCATCAAGTCCATAAATGCTGCCGGAGCATTAGTCAATCCGAATGACATTACCAAAAACTCGTAGTGTCCATAACGGGTTCGAAACGCAGTCTTTGGTATGTCCTCATCCCTCACTCAGTTGATGATATCCTGTTCGTAGGTCGATCTTTGAGAAACACTTTGCTCCCTTCAGTTGATCAAATAAGTCGTCTATCCTCGGTAGCGGATACCGGTTCTTGATCGTTACTATGTTCAATTCTCGATAATCGATACAGAGCCTCATCGATCCGTCCTTCTTCTTAACGAATAGTACTGGTGCTCCCCAAGGAGAAACACTCGGTCGAATGTAACCCTTATCCAACAATTCTTGTAATTGTATCATCAATTCCTTCATTTCTACTGGCGCCATACGATATGGAGCTTTCGAAATCGGTGCCGTTCCCGGTGCTAAGTCTATTACGAATTCGATTTCTCTGTCTGGCGGAAGACCAGGCAGATCGTCCGGAAACACATCTTGGAATTCATTAACTACGTATATATCCTTAATTTCTACTCCCTTTTTCCGAGTATCAACGATGTAAGCTAAATATCCTACACATCCTTTCCTTAACAATTTCTTGGCCTGCATCATCGTAACGCAACACGATTGCTTAAGCGATGAGCTACCATAAAACACTACCTTAGACTTACTCAGAGTCTGAAGGTTCACACATTTGTTCTGACAGTCAATTATCGCAGCATGGTTATACAACCAATCCATTCCCAGTATTACGTCAAATTCTCCCAATCTAATAGGTATCAAGTCTACGCTCAGTTCATGTTCTCTAATGTTTGCGTGACAATCTCGATAAATGTATTCTACAGGGATCACTTCCTTATTAGCAACTTCTATGATCAAAGGATTTTCTAAAAGTTCTCGGGGTGTACTAAGTCTACTAGCAAATTCTTCAGATACAAAAGAACAGGTGGCACCCGAATCAAATAATACATAAGCATTTATATCATTGATTGGGATTATACCTGACACCACGTCCTTCGCAGCCACGGCGTCCTGGACGGTCATGTTAAAGGTTCTGGCGGTTGGGTGGTTGGATTGTGCCGGTCCACCGATCATCAGCTTGTTGCCTCCTTGCTGATTACTACCCCCGCCACTTCCCTTCTTTGGGGCAGTCCTTAATTCGGTGCTCCGTCGATCCACACGCAAAGCATCCTTGTATATTTTTCGGTTTCAAACAGTTGGGCGAGATGTGCCCTTCCTGTCCGCAGTTGTAGCAAGTGCCACGTCCCTTCCAGCACTCGCCCTGGTGATTCTTCCCACACTTCGGGCATCCTTCAGCCCTCTTCTTGAAACCTCCACGAAAATTCCCTGATTGATTATTATTGTTGTTTTTGTTGTTGTTGTTGTTCTCCCACTTTCTCTTTCCTAAGTTGCTTCCTCTGCTACTGCTTCCTCCCGTACGATTCTCTCCTCCAGTATTCTTTCCTTTCTTTTCTTTGTTATACAGACTTAAGGCCTCACTGCCGCCTTCCGCAATGATTGCCTTCTCCAGTAATGTTGCAAAGGAATCAATTTGAAGAACTGATACCTTATTGAACAGCCATGGCTTCAATCCTTGTTCAAAGCGTCTAGCCTTCCTCTCTTCATCCCCAACTTGGTGCTCCGCAAATCGCGCTAGTTCATTAAACCTAGCGGCGTATTGCACCACCGTCATCTCACCTTATTTTAACTCCAGGAATTTCACCTCCATCCTATTCTTCATACTCTTCGGAAAGTAATTCTCGAAGAACAGTGTCTTAAACTTATCCCAAGCTATTATCCCTTCTCCAGCTCTTTGTTGATTAGCCTCCCACCAGTAGTTCGCTTCTCCCCTCATCATATACGTGGCAAACACCGTCTTCTGATCTTCTCCTACGCTAGCTATAGTGAAAGCTTTTTCGATCTCTTTGATCCACGTTTGTGCGACGATTGGGTCGGTAGTTCCCTCGAACTCCGGGGGTCCTACACTCTTAAAGTCTTTAAAGGTTGTTACTGGCACAGTTTGAGGGTTCGGGTGAACGGGTTCATTGTTCCTTCCCCTTAAGGCTTCTCCTAACAAGTCTACCAGTTTCTGGATCGGGTCTACTTGTTCTCTCTCATTGTTAACGGATTCTTCGGGTACAGTCAATCTATGTCTGGGCGGCATTATCTGCATCACAATTTTTTCATTTTATTATTATTCAAGTATATCACTTAAGTATTTCTTTTAATACTAAAAGAATAAATTTATAACACGTTTTGAAAATCAACTCCATTTATATTCATATGTCATTTCATTTCATTACATGATTTTCCTAGCATACTGCTATAAATGTTATCACATATATCCCCTAATATCACAAAAGACGGGGAATATACCATCCTACTACCATACTACCCCTCTAACAAAAGCTAACTCGGGGTTTACATCATCATCCCACATCTTACACAAAAGATCGGGATTACAACATAGTATATACAATACGTAAAGACACAACTATTACTACCACTAGACTGACTAAGGAAATCTCATCCCATCATCCCGCGCTCCACTGCGCTCTTGTACTCCAACTGTGCTATATACGCAACCAGCTCTCGGCTCAAGGTATGTAGAGTCTGTCCCTGTTCTGCCGGGTAGTGGTACACACCATCAATCACCCTTTCAAAAGCTGAACGGAACACATACCCCATCTTATTCATCTTTCTCTTCTTGCACCTGACCTCGTCCTCAAGGTCGTCAGCTCTCTCATTGGACGCTTCCCACTTCTCCTCGAAGTGTAACCTATCCATCACCTCCAACTCTAGCTGAGTACGGAGTGCCTCTTTCTCAGTTTTCTCACTCAGCTCCCTCTGCTCAACCTCTTCTAGCTTCTCTGCCAAATCTACATTCCTAGCCACTGACCTGTGAAATAGAGTCCCCATCTGGATCCCTGCCTCCCTACGGTAGGCAATCTCCACCTCTAACCCTTGCATAGCCAGCTTCCTCTGGTGGTCCTCGTCCCTCAGCTTCTGGAACTCAGACTCTCTCTCGTTGGCCTCTGCCTCCAGCTCCTGGACTCTGCAGTCTAACTCTAGAATACGCTCCTCGTACTCGCCTAACATCTGTTCCTCTATAGTAGCCTCATCAGAGTCCTCTACTGGCTCATCCTCCATCGGCTCCTCCTCTAGATCAGACTCTATCTCAATCTCGTCCTCGTCGTCAGACTCGAATGGTGCAACAGCCTGCACTGGTGTAGCCTCTAGAGGTGCCTCGTACACTACATGTATATCCCTGGGTTCCTCCTTGGCCACTCTACTAGGTACCCCTGTGTCTGTCATCCTACAATCACAAACACGAGACAAACAAACAGCAACTCCATTAGAATGTTAAATAAACATAAGTTCATTGTATAGAATGAAGTTACATTTCATAACAGACTAAGTCTCTCAAGGAAAACTCTACATGAGTTTTATCTCCTTCCTAACTTCTAAGTTCACCTAAGTTATAGTCTAAGGACACTCGTTCCTAAGGTTTATAACTACGGCTTTGATACCAACCTGTGACGCCCCCAAATTCCAGGACCGCCACTTGGTCTCTCGAATTCGGTTCATCACGTGCTCATTGTAATACATCACAATAATAATAATTAAATATCATACGATCACAGCGGAAAATCTATTCTAGAATAATTTACAATGATTTATTATAATTATTCCCCCAAGTCTCGCAACCTACAGTACTTAATAGATTACATAATAATATCAGTTAACGACTAATTACATAATCTAACTTAAGCTTAAACATAATCAAATCCAGTCTTACTACATCATCTTCATACAATATTAATATATTTAAAACATAACAGACATAAGCTAGTTGGTAGCTTTGCCCTTGCCCTTATCAACGCCCGAAGGTTCACCATGCTCTGCCTTAACTGAAATGTTTTAGGGAAAGCAAGAATGAGCACAAATTGCCCAGCAAGTAATATACAATAAGGGTGAATAATAAGATTCTCAATTCTCAAAAGGGTATAGCAAGATTTGATAGTTCAAGAATAACAAGAATATCAACAGTTCTCAATAATAGTCGCTATGGACAGAATAATATCAATATGATTCAATAATAAGTCAATTCAAGATTTCAAATAACTGAATACTGAGCAGTCACTAAGGACTATGAACTTCTACTAGAATTGACAGTAATAAACTGAAAATCCAATAAAAACAGGTACAACAGGTGATCAGCCTAAAGTACCATCGTTATGCATAACAATCAATCATACTCAAGTGTGCACGTCGGTTCTCCGATAATTATATATTCCCTTCAAAGAAGGTTGTTCTTCTCAGTCAAATACAAGATCCCGCACCAATCAATTAGTTTGGGTCGCTTTTCAATAATATAAGTCTAGCCGAATCAAATGGCATAGACACTTTTACAACATTCAAGAACAATACTAAGTTCAACATGTATAATAGCTTTAATGAATTAAGAGTTCAAGTATGCTAATTTAATTCAACGATTTAGTAAGAAACTAGTTCACAATATACAAGGATAGAATACTTGCACCGTAAAAGAGTGTAAGTTAGGAAACTTGCCTTTAGCGTAGTTTATCCACGTAAAGTAATTCAACACTTTTGAATCCTATTTATAGTGTATTATAAGTATAGGATTTTCATTAGTCATTTATGCTCACATATGATATGTAATTTTAAACGTACCCATAAACGTTTAACTTAGTTGCATACTATACACATACTTCATCATATACTTTTGCGTACATATAGCACATTTCAGTTTACAAGACATTATGAAGTCATCACATAGTTTTTAATCATTGCTTTATAGTCCCCAAATACCTTTTGGACTTATCCTTGGGAAGTTTATAATCAAACATTCAATTTTATCACTTAGCATGCCTCTTAACACATTTCTTAGCATACTGGTCATATATTACAAGTTAAAGTAATCGCACAAGCTAACTGTCAAAAATCAGATCAACAACTAGCTCAATTCTGATTCCAGACTGGCGCAGCTGCGCCATGGCTAAGCCTAGGGCCAGCGCAGCTGCGCAGCCTTCTGGCCAAGCCAAGGCTGAGCTGTGCCTTATGGTTTCTGTCCGGTCATGCAAGCCAACAACACCACATAGCATATTAACATATTAAAAGATACTTTTATGTTTGTACAACCTTTCCTTGTTTCAAATATATGTGATAAAGATTCTAAGTCAATACTTTCAATAACTTAAAGCCATTCAAGGTTATGAGACCACGAAGCTATCATACTTGTCATGTACACACATAAGGTGGTCGTGTAACGTGTTCTAGGCATGTTTCATGAATATCTTTACCACATACATATTACTAGCATTGCTATTGGTTTTGAAATCATGCTTCATGTAGTCTTTATGGCATCTAGCATGGTGTGTACACACGTGCTTGTATGACACATTAGTGAGGTTAAAAACATTATCCAACATGTTCATAATGATCAGAATCTGGACTTCGATATAACATGTCAAGATTTAGGTTCAAAACTTATACTTTCACTAGTAAAGTTCATTTAACGCAATCCACGTGCTCATGATACCTTACGAAACATGTATACATCTATTAACGTGCTTTTCACGCTTTCCTAAATCATAATAATATGCTTGCAAGGTCAAGTTACCGTATAAGTCAGAACATTGATATCATACACACATGTCAAAGTCTTGTATTAAAGTTCTAAGTTTGTTTTGGAAAACTATACTTTTCATCAACCATGAACACAAGCGTAATAGAACATGATCATTTTAGGTCTACGTATCTATACATGTAAGTTAGTCATGCTAGCATGCTGGTTTAAGCCATATCAATAACTTAACACACAACAGGATTTAAGCAGATTGCAGAAAACTGGAGCAGGGTGCCGGCGCAGCTGCGCCGCATCCCAGGCTTAAACCTGCGCAGCTGCGCCACTACTGGTTCGCACCAGACAGCAGGCAGCTACGGCAGTTTCTAGCCCAACTCACAAAATGGCTTCACGAAAATAGTTTTTAAACAACTACATTCCAGTTCAAACATGTATATAAGCCATATAGCAACTAAACAAACTTCCTTCAATCCAATTATAGTCCAATTTGGCATAATCAGAAATTGAAATTTTTGACAGAAAAATGAAAATGAAGAACATGAATCATGTACTTATACCTTTGCTATGAATTAAGCTTGCTGCTATCTCACAATGCTATTATACTGATATATGTATATGCTCTCAACTTATCAACTCAAACAAAATCTCAGCAATGTGAAATGGGAAGAAAGGAAGCCATATTTATAGAGAAAACAAGATACAGACAATGCAATTGCCTACCATTTCAAACTAACAGAAATTTGATTTGCATGCTAGATAAGAGGAAGTTGGTAGATAGTTGTTGAAAGCCATCATTAGAGCCACTCCTCATATAATTATTGCTAGCTAAGCTTGGGAGAAGAATGGGAGAATAGGCCTTAGCCTTTTTGCCATACACGTGAAGGAGAAGGAGAGTGACTATTATATTGGGACAAGGCCATATATCAGCATTCTATAATTTGTATATATACACAACACTTATGCCAAAATATGTTACATGTATATATACTATATAATTAGGCCACAATTATAGTTACAATGTAATTCTAATGATACTAACATGGATTCACATAATGTAATAAGTGTGAATTGTACACATATAATTCATGTATATTTTTCTCATACTGGTATAATTTAATCGGATGTTATCACATTACATTATCTCATGTATTATTAAATTGTTCACCATATATTCATGATGTCTCACTTTATTAAAATTAATAGTTTACAATATGTTCATGATATATAATACAGTGTATTCCCACATTTTTATTGTCACATAAGTATTATCATGCATTCATAACATATAGTTTTAACATAATCACATTATGCTTCATGTAATATATGGTTTCTATGTGTAATATATTCGCATTGCATTATATAACATAGTTTATGTATATACTGTTGGGTTTGTACGAAATCGTGACGCAATCAAATTGCAAAAATTAGCGGAAGCATGGTATATCAGAGTTTAAAAAAATTTCTACAAAACCATTACCCGGATCATCCTTTATGCAAATTATTAATTTAAAACGATAAATAAGAAGTTATGGAATCATACCCTTGTAGAACGAAGCTTCCACAGGTACTAGTTCAACTCCTTGTTCTTCGTGATCTCCTTGAATTTCCGGATTAGATTCATTCCTTTGATCAACGTTAGCCACCCAAGTGTTTGGCCTCTAGAGGTGATCCACCAAGAAAGAGAAATTATCAAGAAGGAGGGTGTTTGGCTAAACCTTAGTTTTCTATCCTCTATAGAAAAGGAGTACTCTCCAACAATTAGAATTGCATCATCTAATATCTATTATAAGACTCCTCTTATATAGATATTAGTCAACCCTTCTAATCCTATTAGACATGGGATTTCTTTTAATTAATTAAACTCCTTTAATTAATTTAGGCTTCCCACCACATGGGAATAATTAATTAAATTCATTTAATTAATTTGTCTCCTAATCTTATTAGGAATAAATGAGAGTACTAAATATTAAATTAATTACTAAACTCCTTTAGAAATTAAAATAATAATAATTGTAATAATATTAATAAGACTCCTCTTATTAATTTATATTTAATATTTCCAAAATATTAAATAATAAACATTAAGCTATTTAATTTATTCTATCACCATAGATTAAATTAATTATACTTAATGCATTATTACGATTATGCCATTACCTTCTTAAATAATTATTCTTCCTTTTATGGTGTGACCCTTTAGGTTCTCCATATTAAACCGGTTGTGAATAAATCAATTAAAATAATTTTAATCTTATTTAAATAAATAAATTAAACTAATAATTTATTTAAATAAATAATATTTATTCTACAATAGGGATAAGCCTCCCTAGCGATCAACGACTTTCCAGATAATATAGATTTCAACATTAATCATAAAAGAACCTGTGAGTTAATAGTTATCATACAATTCAATCCTTCCACCATACAATGTCCCAATTAAATATAAGACATGGATTTACTGTCAAGTCTTATTTTATTTAATTATATGTATTTCGATTAGAAAATGCACAACTCCAAATAATGCAAATTAAAAACTCCTTTCTAATTTCATTTCACCTTGGCCAAGGATTCCTGGGTTGTCATTTAACGAATCACATAGGACATATCTCCTCTTTTACTAGAGGTGGTAGATTCTTTATTGATCATTCATTATCTTCATATGTAACTCATTATACCCAAGCATACCCTATATATGCCTTAAAAGGTCTTAAGGAATAAGTCAAAGTATAATTTGTTACATACAAGATACTATGATGATCTCAAGTCCAAGGATCACTTGTACTACTATCACATTAGGAATTCCTATTGACATGCGAGTAAAACTCCATTAGGTATTCCATAGCGAATCACGTTCAGTGAACTTATTCTCCAATAAGCACCTACATACTTGCTTTAGTGTCTCCACACAAATGATCATGAGATCAATCATCCTCATCCAATGAGCAAGCAACATATGTACCAATCTATCCGGATTTACTAATCCCCTTTTTAGTAATCCCACGATTGAGAACTATTTTAGTTTTAAAACTTTCTAAGAATTTAGATCTCATTATCATGATCATCATCATGATTCTAAAAGCATTGCTTAAAACTATGGGTTATTTACATATTATAAAAACAGCAACATGTATATAATTAAATGCCTTTAATAAATGAATATTTTATTAATAAATAAATAAGATTGTTTACAAAGTACGTGCTTTATCATCATACATGATTGGCTTGTATGCACACTACTATCAATCTCCCACTTGCACTAAAGCCAATCGCCATGGTATCTCATACCCATCTTCTCTAAGTGACGATCAAACTGCTGTTGTGTTAAAGCTTTAGTAAATGGATCTGCAATGTTGTCTTGAGAGTCAACACGCTCCAAGGTGACGTCTCCTCTTTCAATGATCTCCCTGATCAAGTGAAATCGCCGCAACACGTGTTTAGATTTCTGATGAGACCTCGGTTCCTTAGCCTGTGCAACTGCTCCGGTGTTGTCACAGTAAACGGGAACTGCTTCTCCAATGCTAGGAACCACACCAAGTTCAGTTATGAACTTCTTCATCCAAACAGCTTCCTTTGCAGCTTCACTTGCAGCTATATACTCTGCCTCTGTCACTGAATCAGCAACTGTTTGCTGCTTGGAACTCTTCCAACTCACTGCGCCTCCGTTCAAGGTAAAAACATACCCCGAAACAGATTTACTGTCATCTTGGTCCGTTTGAAAACTTGAGTCTGTGAAACCCTCGAGTTTTAATTCAGACCCACCGTAGACAAGAAAAATATCCTTAGTCCTTCTCAAGTATTTTAGGATATTCTTCACTGCCTTCCAGTGCTCTTCTCCTGGATTCGACTGGTATCTGCTCGTTACACTAGGTGAATGAGCAACATCCGGTCTAGTACATATCATACCGTACATGATAGATCCTATTGCAGAAGCATAAGGGATCTTACTCATACGGTCTCTCTCCTCAGGTATCTTTGGGGCCTGTTTCTTGGAGAGATGTATTCCATGGCTCATCGGCATGAGACCTCTTTTGGAATCTTCCATGCTAAATCTCTTTAGCATTGTTTCAATGTACGTCCCTTGGGATAAACCAAGCATCCTTTTAGATCTATCTCTATAGATCTTTATCCCCAAAATATAGGATGCTTCTCCCAAGTCCTTCACGGAGAAGTGTTTAGATAACCAGATTTTAATCGATTGTAGCATAGGAATGTCATTCCCTATCAGTAATATATCATCAACATATAATACAAGGAATGAAATTGCGCTCCCACTAACCTTCTTGTACACACATGGTTCATCGTCATTTTTGATAAAATCAAACTCTTTGATTGTCTCATCAAAACGAATGTTCCATCTACGAGAAGCTTGCTTCAATCCATAAATGGATCGTTGCAGCTTACAGACTTGATTTATTCCAACCTTTGAAACAAATCCCTCTGGCTGTGTCATATACACATCCTCCTCAAGTTTTCCATTGAGGAAGGCCGTTTTCACGTCCATCTGCCAGATCTCATAGTCGTTATAAGCTGCAATCGCAAGCAAAATTCGAATGGACTTGAGCATAGCTACTGGTGAAAAGGTTTCATCATAGTCAACTCCTTGTCTTTGTTTGAAACCTTTTGCAACCAGTCGGGCCTTATAGGTCTCTACCTTGCCGTCCGCTCCAGTCTTTCTTTTAAAGACCCATTTACACCCAATAGGCTTAATGCCTTCAGGTGGTGAAACCAAAGTCCATACTTTGTTTTCATACATGGAGTCCATTTCGGATTTCATGGCTTCAAGCCATTTCCTTGAGTCTTTATTACTCATGGCCTGTTCGTAATTCAATGGATCATCATCATTCATGATGTGTACCTCATCGTCATCTTCTATAACGAATCCATACCTCTCAGGTATCTTCGGTACTCTCCCAGATTTACGAACAGGGTGTGGTATAGTAGGTTCTTCTACTTGGTCAGGTACCTGACTTTGATCCGTGGTAATTTGTGGTTCTTGAACTTCTTCAAGATATATCTTACTCCCACTGACCCCTTCATGGATAAACTCCTTTTCCAAGAAGGCAGCATGTTTCGCAACAAACACCTTTTGATCAGTTGGATGATAGAAATAATACCCTACAGTTTCTTTAGGGTATCCCACAAATCTACACTTTTCAGATTTAGTCTGTAGCTTATCATGTTCAAACTTTTTGACATAAGCTGGACAACCCCAAGTCTTAACATGCTTAAGATTTGGTTTCCTCCCCTTCCACATCTCATATGGAGTCTTTGGGGCGGATTTGGTAGGTACCTTGTTAAGTAGGTATGCAGCCGTTTCTAGGGCATATCCCCAGAAGGAAATTGGAAGGTCGGTAAAACTCATCATGGATCGAACCATGTCTAACAGTGTTCGATTTCTCCTTTCAGATACTCCATTTAACTGTGGTGTACCTGGAGGAGTCCATTGTGAGATTATACCATTTTCTTTGAGACAATTGAGAAACTCACCGCTTAAGTATTCTCCACCTCGATCTGATCGAAGTATCTTTATACTCTTGCCCGTTTGTTTCTCTACTTCACTTTTGAACTCTTTGAACTTTTCAAATGATTCTGACTTGTATTTCATCAAATACACATATCCAAATCTTGAGTGATCATCAGTGAAAGTAATAAAATAAGAATACCCACCTCGTGCACTTGTTGTCATAGGCCCACAAACGTCTGTGTGAATCAATGCCAACAACTCTGTAACTCTTTCTCCTTTTCCACTAAAAGGAGATTTAGTCATTTTACCCATGAGACAAGATTCACAAGTTGGATATGATTCATAATCGGATAGCTCGAGGAGCCCATCTTTATGCAACTTGGATAATCTTGTTTCGTTGATATGACCGAGTCTACAGTGCCACATGTAGGTATAATTAATATCATCTCTTTTCCTTTTCTTAGTTTGTTCAATTTGAAATATATTTTCTTGTAAGTCAAGTGTATAAAGTCCATTTCGCAAATTTCCAATACCATATAAAACATCGTCTTTATAAATAGAACAACTATTGTTCTTTATAACAATGTTAAATCCTTCCATATCCAATACAGAAATTGAAATAATATTTTTAATAATATTTGGAACATAATAACAATTATTAAGATAAATGGACTTGCCCGAAGGCATTGCTAAATAATAAGTTCCTACAGCTAATGCAGCAACCTTTGCTCCATTCCCCACTCGTAGGATCACCTCATCATTGTTCAGCTTTCTACTTCTGACCAGTCCCTGCACAGTATTACATATGTGAGAACCACAGCCGGTATCCAATACCCAAGTAGAATTATGACTTTCAGAAAAATTAATTTCAATCATAAACAAACCTTGATTGGAAGTCGAAGCTTCTCCAAGCTTCTTCTCTGCTAGATACTTCTTGCAGTTCCTTTCCCAATGTCCCGGCATGTTGCAATGAAAGCACATTCCTTTAGCTGGTTCAGGTTTCTTTTGTTCCTTTTCTTTCCCCTTTCCCTTAGCCTTCTTAGATTTCTTCTTTTCAGAAGATACCTTGGGCCTCTTCCTTTTATTGGAAGAATCCACCATTAAGATATGGTTCTTCTTGGATGGGAAGTGACCTTCTGCAGTTTTCAGCATGTTAAGCAGCTCAGGCAAGCTGACATCTAGCTTATTCATGTGAAAATTAACCACAAACTGCGAGAAGGTCTCAGGGAGTGACTGCAAGACCAAGTCTTGACTCAGCTCCCCATCCATGACGAACCCCAGCTGTCCAAGGCGTTCAATCAAATTGATCACCTTTAGGACATGAGTCTCGACGGCAGTACCCTCGGTCATCCGAGATCGGAAGAGCTCCTTAGATATCTCATATCTAGCAGTCCTACTCTGTTCACCATACAACTCCTTGAGGTGAAGCAGCATAGCAGGAGCATCCATATTTACGTGCTGACGCTGAAGCTCGTTATTCATGGATGCGAGCATGATGCATTAAGCCACAGATGCATCATCTTGCCACTTATTGAAAGTGGCAATCTCTTCCTCAGAGGCTGTTTCTGAAACAGATTCAGGGACAGTTGAATTTAGGACATAAGAAATCTTTTCAGCAGTGAGAACAATTCTCAGATTTCTTAGCCAGTCCTCATAATTATGTCCGGTAAGCTTATTTGCATCAAGTATGCTTCGTAGTGAGATTAGTGTTTTAGACATTTTTAAAATTCTGCATGTGAAAGAAAACAACATTTTAGCAAACATTCGTTTTATTAACTTTGCATACCAAAATAAATTTAGGTCTTTATTTTAAATTGGTATCTCCCACTATTTTCATCAAACTATATTACCCTCACTTATATAGTTCGGCAACATCTAATTAAAGATTTGCTAGTGAGAATAAGGATCCCATTTCAAATGTATATAACCTTGTGGATAGCACAACAAGCGATATACAAATAAATAGGTAGACAACTCTTGTCAATTACATCACCATGTAATTCCTTTTATTTTGCCTCTTAAATTATAATGGTCAAGTGTGTGCACATCCGAACTAAAATAATTTAAGTTAAGTCCAGCCTAGCACTTTCATAAATTCAAAAAAGAAAAATGTTCGTCCTTGTGGATAGCACAACAAGACTAGATCGTTCAATTTTCTTGATAAGCATCAAATGTGATTAATTAATATCTTAAATACTCAAAACTCGCCTTGTGGATAGCACAAGAAACTCATATTAAATATTTAATACTCTATTAATTAATCATGCTAGAAGGCGACGTTCGATATTCCAAATATCATTTGAACGCTTCAGACTTAATATTATTTCTTTGAGGGGTTTGTTATTATTTGTCTCATCTTGTTTAGCGCGCATGCACATATATATATAAAATACGCGTCATTTTATTAAACATACGAAGCATGTTTGCATAAAATATAATATATATAATATTTAGCATGCAATATAGAATACTATATTCTACCCGGATTGATTATGGACTTTTATTCTAGTTTGGTTCACTAGAGCCACCAAGTGAACCAAAAGGTCAAACCTAGGAGTGCAAGAATTTAAATTTAAACGTAACTATTACATTTAAAATCGGGCTCCATACAAATGGGTCTTCACGCGCTCCTTGCTCCTTGGTCTCCAATTTCTTCAAGATAATTCTAACTATTTCTATTACATTAAACTATTTAATTTAAATAGAAACCTTGATCAGCAGTCAAGGGGAAGTACATAGGAGGGAGATAGAATTTTACATCAAGAAAAAAAAAATTAGAGAAGACGAGGTACGCAGACCCAATTTAATAAAACCCATTCATTCAAGCATTCAACTAAAATAAAATCTAATCACATTGGTCAAATAGTCCATAATCAATCCCTATTTATTATCATACATATCACAATATATATAAATAAATAAATATTCATCTCATGAATTAAAACATTCCATATATATATGAGTATCATTTAATGGGCAATTTTAAATTGCATGAAATCCAATTTCAAGATTAAAATAAACTCTTTATTTTAATTATAAAATTATTAATAATATTATATAATATATATATATATATATATATATAATAGTAAAGTAAGCTTCCGGCACTTTATGAATTATAAACTTTCGTCACTTTATTAACCACTATTTGAAATAATTCATGCAGCAAGCTTTTAAAATCCTTAGTATCCTTATTGAATCAAGATGCAGGTTCGCTTTTAAAAAAAATCGTGGGTAACAATATTAAGCCCAAGCCACGGAACCTTATAAAAAAAAAGAAGCAACCGTCCCATGTAATAATCGGTAACATGATTAGCTTAACAAAAAAAAAACTAAACAATTTTTTTTTTTTTTCAGCTTTGCGAATTGGAAGTTTTGTGATAAAATAATAATTTTATACAATTAATTATGCCCAATAAATTATTCTAAATACATACCCATACATATATTGAATCAAAAATAATTAATAACTGCATAAAGATTTGGCTCTGATGCCACTGTTGGGTTGGTACGAAATCGTGACGCAATCAAATTGCAAAAATTAGCGGAAGCATGGTATATCAGAGTTTAAAAAAATTTCTACAAAACCATTACCCGGATCATCCTTTATGCAAATTATTAATTTAAAACGATAAATAAGAAGTTATGGAATCATACCCTTGTAGAACGAAGCTTCCACAGGTACTAGTTCAACTCCTTGTTCTTCGTGATCTCCTTGAATTTCCGGATTAGATTCCTTCCTTTGATCAACGTTAGCCACCCAAGTGTTTGGCCTCTAGAGGTGATCCACCAAGAAAGAGAAATTATCAAGAAGGAGGGTGTTTGGCTAAACCTTAGTTTTCTATCCTCTATAGAAAAGGAGTACTCTCCAACAATTAGAATTGCATCATCTAATATCTATTATAAGACTCCTCTTATATAGATATTAGTCAACCCTTCTAATCCTATTAGACATGAGATTTCTTTTAATTAATTAAACTCCTTTAATTAATTTAGGCTTCCCACCACATGGGAATAATTAATTAAATTCATTTAATTAATTTGTCTCCTAATCTTATTAGGAATAAATGAGAGTACTAAATATTAAATTAATTACTAAACTCCTTTAGAAATTAAAATAATAATAATTGTAATAATATTAATAAGACTCCTCTTATTAATTTATATTTAATATTTCCAAAATATTAAATAATAAACATTAAGCTATTTAATTTATTCTATCACCATAGATTAAATTAATTATACTTAATGCATTATTACGATTATGCCATTACCTTCTTAAATAATTATTCTTCCTTTTATGGTGTGACCCTTTAGGTTCTCCATATTAAACCGGTTGTGAATAAATCAATTAAAATAATTTTAATCTTATTTAAATAAATAAATTAAACTAATAATTTATTTAAATAAATAATATTTATTCTACAATAGGGATAAGCCTCCCTAGCGATCAACGACTTTCCAGATAATATAGATTTCAACATTAATCATAAAAGAACCTGTGAGTTAATAGTTACCATACAATTCAATCCTTCCACCATACAATGTCCCAATTAAATATAAGACATGGATTTACTGTCAAGTCTTATTTTATTTAATTATATGTATTTCGATTAGAAAATGCACAACTCCAAATAATGCAAATTAAAAACTCCTTTCTAATTTCATTTCACCTTGGCCAAGGATTCCTGGGTTGTCATTTAACGAATCACATAGGACATATCTCCTCTTTTACTAGAGGTGGTAGATTCTTTATTGATCATTCATTATCTTCATATGTAACTCATTATACCCAAGCATACCCTATATATGCCTTAAAAGGTCTTAAGGAATAAGTCAAAGTATAATTTGTTACATACAAGATACTATGATGATCTCAAGTCCAAGGATCACTTGTACTACTATCACATTAGGAATTCCTATTGACATGCGAGTAAAACTCCATTAGGTATTCCATAGCGAATCACGTTCAGTGAACTTATTCTCCAATAAGCACCTACATACTTGCTTTAGTGTCTCCACACAAATGATCATGAGATCAATCATCCTCATCCAATGAGCAAGCAACATATGTACCAATCTATCCGGATTTACTAATCCCCTTTTTAGTAATCCCACGATTGAGAACTATTTTAGTTTTAAAACTTTCTAAGAATTTAGATCTCATTAGCATGATCATCATCATGATTCTAAAAGCATTGCTTAAAACTATGGGTTATTTACATATTATAAAAACAGCAACATGTATATAATTAAATGCCTTTAATAAATGAATATTTTATTAATAAATAAATAAGATTGTTTACAAAGTACGTGCTTTATCATCATACATGATTGGCTTGTATGCACACTACTATCAATCTCCCACTTGCACTAAAGCCAATCGCCATGGTATCTCATACCCATCTTCTCTAAGTGACGATCAAACTGCTGTTGTGTTAAAGCTTTAGTAAATGGATCTGCAATGTTGTCTTGAGAGTCAACACGCTCCAAGGTGACGTCTCCTCTTTCAATGATCTCCCTGATCAAGTGAAATCGCCGCAACACGTGTTTAGATTTCTGATGAGACCTCGGTTCCTTAGCCTGTGCAACTGCTCCGGTGTTGTCACGGTAAACGGGAACTGCTTCTCCAATGCTAGGAACCACACCAAGTTCAGTTATGAACTTCTTCATCCAAACAGCTTCCTTTGCAGCTTCACTTGCAGCTATATACTCTGCCTCTGTCACTGAATCAGCAACTGTTTGCTGCTTGGAACTCTTCCAACTCACTGCGCCTCCGTTCAAGGTAAAAACATACCCCGAAACAGATTTACTGTCATCTTGGTCCGTTTGAAAACTTGAGTCTGTGAAACCCTCGAGTTTTAATTCAGACCCACCGTAGACAAGAAAAATATCCTTAGTCCTTCTCAAGTATTTTAGGATATTCTTCACTGCCTTCCAGTGCTCTTCTCCTGGATTCGACTGGTATCTGCTCGTTACACTAGGTGAATGAGCAACATCCGGTCTAGTACATATCATACCGTACATGATAGATCCTATTGCAGAAGCATAAGGGATCTTACTCATACGGTCTCTCTCCTCAGGTATCTTTGGGGCCTGTTTCTTGGAGAGATGTATTCCATGGCTCATCGGCATGAGACCTCTTTTGGAATCTTCCATGCTAAATCTCTTTAGCATTGTTTCAATGTACGTCCCTTGGGATAAACCAAGCATCCTTTTAGATCTATCTCTATAGATCTTTATCCCCAAAATATAGGATGCTTCTCCCAAGTCCTTCACGGAGAAGTGTTTAGATAACCAGATTTTAATCGATTGTAGCATAGGAATGTCATTCCCTATCAGTAATATATCATCAACATATAATACAAGGAATGAAATTGCGCTCCCACTAACCTTCTTGTACACACATGGTTCATCGTCATTTTTGATAAAATCAAACTCTTTGATTGTCTCATCAAAACGAATGTTCCATCTACGAGAAGCTTGCTTCAATCCATAAATGGATCGTTGCAGCTTACAGACTTGATTTATTCCAACCTTTGAAACAAATCCCTCTGGCTGTGTCATATACACATCCTCCTCAAGTTTTCCATTGAGGAAGGCCGTTTTCACGTCCATCTGCCAGATCTCATAGTCGTTATAAGCTGCAATCGCAAGCAAAATTCGAATGGACTTGAGCATAGCTACTGGTGAAAAGGTTTCATCATAGTCAACTCCTTGTCTTTGTTTGAAACCTTTTGCAACCAGTCGGGCCTTATAGGTCTCTACCTTGCCGTCCGCTCCAGTCTTTCTTTTAAAGACCCATTTACACCCAATAGGCTTAATGCCTTCAGGTGGTGAAACCAAAGTCCATACTTTGTTTTCATACATGGAGTCCATTTCGGATTTCATGGCTTCAAGCCATTTCCTTGAGTCTTTATTACTCATGGCCTGTTCGTAATTCAATGGATCATCATCATTCATGATGTGTACCTCATCGTCATCTTCTATAACGAATCCATACCTCTCAGGTATCTTCGGTACTCTCCCAGATTTACGAACAGGGTGTGGTATAGTAGGTTCTTCTACTTGGTCAGGTACCTGACTTTGATCCGTGGTAATTTGTGGTTCTTGAACTTCTTCAAGATATATCTTACTCCCACTGACCCCTTCATGGATAAACTCCTTTTCCAAGAAGGCAGCATGTTTCGCAACAAACACCTTTTGATCAGTTGGATGATAGAAATAATACCCTACAGTTTCTTTAGGGTATCCCACAAATCTACACTTTTCGGATTTAGTCTGTAGCTTATCATGTTCAAACTTTTTGACATAAGCTGGACAACCCCAAGTCTTAACATGCTTAAGATTTGGTTTCCTCCCCTTCCACATCTCATATGGAGTCTTTGGGGCGGATTTGGTAGGTACCTTGTTAAGTAGGTATGCAGCCGTTTCTAGGGCATATCCCCAGAAGGAAATTGGAAGGTCGGTAAAACTCATCATGGATTGAACCATGTCTAACAGTGTTCGATTTCTCCTTTCAGATACTCCATTTAACTGTGGTGTACCTGGAGGAGTCCATTGTGATATTATACCATTTTCTTTGAGACAATTAAGAAACTCACCGCTTAAGTATTCTCCACCTCGATCTGATCGAAGTATCTTTATACTCTTGCCCGTTTGTTTCTCTACTTCACTTTTGAACTCTTTGAACTTTTCAAATGATTCTGACTTGTATTTCATCAAATACACATATCCAAATCTTGAGTGATCATCAGTGAAAGTAATAAAATAAGAATACCCACCTCGTGCACTTGTTGTCATAGGCCCACAAACGTCTGTGTGAATCAATGCCAACAACTCTGTAACTCTTTCTCCTTTTCCACTAAAAGGAGATTTAGTCATTTTACCCATGAGACAAGATTCACAAGTTGGATATGATTCATAATCGGATAGCTCGAGGAGCCCATCTTTATGCAACTTGGATAATCTTGTTTCGTTGATATGACCGAGTCTACAGTGCCACATGTAGGTATAATTAATATCATCTCTTTTCCTTTTCTTAGTTTGTTCAATTTGAAATATATTTTCTTGTAAGTCAAGTGTATAAAGTCCATTTCGCAAATTTCCAATACCATATAAAACATCGTCTTTATAAATAGAACAACTATTGTTCTTTATAACAATGTTAAATCCTTCCATATCCAATACAGAAATTGAAATAATATTTTTAATAATATTTGGAACATAATAACAATTGTTAAGATAAATGGACTTGCCCGAAGGCATTGCTAAATAATAAGTTCCTACAGCTAATGCAGCAACCTTTGCTCCATTCCCCACTCGTAGGATCACCTCATCATTGTTCAGCTTTCTACTTCTGACCAGTCCCTGCACAGTATTACATATGTGAGAACCACAGCCGGTATCCAATACCCAAGTAGAATTATGACTTTCAGAAAAATTAATTTCAATCATAAACAAACCTTGATTGGAAGTCGAAGCTTCTCCAAGCTTCTTCTCTGCTAGATACTTCTTGCAGTTCCTTTCCCAATGTCCCGGCATGTTGCAATGAAAGCACATTCCTTTAGCTGGTTCAGGTTTCTTTTGTTCCTTTTCTTTCCCCTTTCCCTTAGCCTTCTTAGATTTCTTCTTTTCAGAAGATACCTTGGGCCTCTTCCTTTTATTGGAAGAATCCACCATTAAGATATGGTTCTTCTTGGATGGGAAGTGACCTTCTGCAGTTTTCAGCATGTTAAGCAGCTCAGGCAAGCTGACATCTAGCTTATTCATGTGAAAATTAACCACAAACTGCGAGAAGGTCTCAGGGAGTGACTGCAAGACCAAGTCTTGACTCAGCTCCCCATCCATGACGAACCCCAGCTGTCCAAGGCGTTCAATCAAATTGATCACCTTTAGGACATGAGTCTCGACGGCAGTACCCTCGGTCATCCGAGATCGGAAGAGCTCCTTAGATATCTCATATCTAGCAGTCCTACTCTGTTCACCATACAACTCCTTGAGGTGAAGCAGCATAGCAGGAGCATCCATATTTACGTGCTGACGCTGAAGCTCGTTATTCATGGATGCGAGCATGATGCATTGAGCCACAGATGCATCATCTTGCCACTTATTGAAAGTGGCAATCTCTTCCTCAGAGGCTGTTTCTGAAACAGATTCAGGGACAGTTGAATTTAGGACATAAGAAATCTTTTCAGCAGTGAGAACAATTCTCAGATTTCTTAGCCAGTCCTCATAATTAGGTCCGATAAGCTTATTTGCATCAAGTATGCTTCGTAGTGAGATTAGTGATTTAGACATTTTTAAAATTCTGCATGTGAAAGAAAACAACATTTTAGCAAACATTCGTTTTATTAACTTTGCATACCAAAATAAATTTAGGTCTTTATTTTAAATTGGTATCTCCCACTATTTTCATCAAACTATATTACCCTCACTTATATAGTTCGGCAACATCTAATTAAAGATTTGCTAGTGAGAATAAGGATCCCATTTCAAATGTATATAACCTTGTGGATAGCACAACAAGCGATATACAAATAAATAGGTAGACAACTCTTGTCAATTACATCACCATGTAATTCCTTTTATTTTGCCTCTTAAATTATAATGGTCAAGTGTGTGCACATCCGAACTAAAATAATTTAAGTTAAGTCCAGCCTAGCACTTTCATAAATTCAAAAAAGAAAAATGTTCGTCCCTGTGGATAGCACAACAAGACTAGATCGTTCAATTTTCTTGATAAGCATCAAATGTGATTAATTAATATCTTAAATACTCAATACTCGCCTTGTGGATAGCACAAGAAACTCATATTAAATATTTAATACTCTATTAATTAATCATGCTAGAAGGCGACGTTCGATATTCCAAATATCATTTGAACGCTTCAGACTTAATATTATTTCTTTGAGGAGTTTGTTATTATTTGTCTCATCTTGTTTAGCGCGCATGCACATATATATATATATAAAATACGCGTCATTTTATTAAACATGCGAAGCATGTTTGCATAAAATATAATATATATAATATTTAGCATGCAATATAGAATACTATATTCTACCCGGATTGATTATGGACTTTTATTCTAGTTTGGTTCACTAGAGCCACCAAGTGAACCAAAAGGTCAAACCTAGGAGTGCAAGAATTTAAATTTAAACGTAACTATTACATTTAAAATCGGGCTCCATACAAATGGGTCTTCACGCGCTCCTTGCTCCTTGGTCTCCAATTTCTTCAAGATAATTCTAACTATTTCTATTACATTAAACTATTTAATTTAAATAGAAACCTTGATCAGCAGTCAAGGGGAAGTACATAGGAGGGAGATAGAATTTTACATCAAGAAAAAAAAAATTAGAGAAGACGAGGTACGCAGACCCAATTTAATAAAACCCATTCATTCAAGCATTCAACTAAAATAAAATCCAATCACATTGGTCAAATAGTCCATAATCAATCCCTATTTATTATCATACATATCACAATATATATAAATAAATAAATATTCATCTCATGAATTAAAACATTCCATATATATATGAGTATCATTTAATGGGCAATTTTAAATTGCATGAAATCCAATTTCAAGATTAAAATAAACTCTTTATTTTAATTATAAAATTATTAATAATATTATATAATATATATATATATATATATATATATATATATATATATATATATATAATAGTAAAGTAAGCTTCCGGCACTTTATGAATTATAAACTTTCGTCACTTTATTAACCACTATTTGAAATAATTCATGCAGCAAGCTTTTAAAATCCTTAGTATCCTTATTGAATCAAGATGCAGGTTCGCTTTTAAAAAAAATCGTGGGTAACAATATTAAGCCCAAGCCACGGAACCTTATAAAAAAAAAGAAGCAACCGTCCCATGTAATAATCGGTAACATGATTAGCTTAACAAAAAAAAAAACTAAACAATTTTTTTTTTTTTCAGCTTTGCGAATTGGAAGTTTTGTGATAAAATAATAATTTTATACAATTAATTATGCCCAATAAATTATTCTAAATACATACCCATACATATATTGAATCAAAAATAATTAATAACTGCATAAAGATTTGGCTCTGATGCCACTGTTGGGTTGGTACGAAATCGTGACGCAATCAAATTGCAAAAATTAGCGGAAGCATGGTATATCAGAGTTTAAAAAAATTTCTACAAAACCATTACCCGGATCATCCTTTATGCAAATTATTAATTTAAAACGATAAATAAGAAGTTATGGAATCATACCCTTGTAGAACGAAGCTTCCACAGGTACTAGTTCAACTCCTTGTTCTTCGTGATCTCCTTGAATTTCCGGATTAGATTCCTTCCTTTGATCAACTTTAGCCACCCAAGTGTTTGGCCTCTAGAGGTGATCCACCAAGAAAGAGAAATTATCAAGAAGGAGGGTGTTTGGCTAAACCTTAGTTTTCTATCCTCTATAGAAAAGGAGTACTCTCCAACAATTAGAATTGCATCATCTAATATCTATTATAAGACTCCTCTTATATAGATATTAGTCAACCCTTCTAATCCTATTAGACATGGGATTTCTTTTAATTAATTAAACTCCTTTAATTAATTTAGGCTTCCCACCACATGGGAATAATTAATTAAATTCATTTAATTAATTTGTCTCCTAATCTTATTAGGAATAAATGAGAGTACTAAATATTAAATTAATTACTAAACTCCTTTAGAAATTAAAATAATAATAATTGTAATAATATTAATAAGACTCCTCTTATTAATTTATATTTAATATTTCCAAAATATTAAATAATAAACATTAAGCTATTTAATTTATTCTATCACCATAGATTAAATTAATTATACTTAATGCATTATTACGATTATGCCATTACCTTCTTAAATAATTATTCTTCCTTTTATGGTGTGACCCTTTAGGTTCTCCATATTAAACCGGTTGTGAATAAATCAATTAAAATAATTTTAATCTTATTTAAATAAATAAATTAAACTAATAATTTATTTAAATAAATAATATTTATTCTACAATAGGGATAAGCCTCCCTAGCGATCAACGACTTTCCATATAATATAGATTTCAACATTAATCATAAAAGAACCTGTGAGTTAATAGTTACCATACAATTCAATCCTTCCACCATACAATGTCCCAATTAAATATAAGACATGGATTTACTGTCAAGTCTTATTTTATTTAATTATATGTATTTCGATTAGAAAATGCACAACTCCAAATAATGCAAATTAAAAACTCCTTTCTAATTTCATTTCACCTTGGCCAAGGATTCCTGGGTTGTCATTTAACGAATCACATAGGACATATCTCCTCTTTTACTAGAGGTGGTAGATTCTTTATTGATCATTCATTATCTTCATATGTAACTCATTATACCCAAGCATACCCTATATATGCCTTAAAAGGTCTTAAGGAATAAGTCAAAGTATAATTTGTTACATACAAGATACTATGATGATCTCAAGTCCAAGGATCACTTGTACTACTATCACATTAGGAATTCCTATTGACATGCGAGTAAAACTCCATTAGGTATTCCATAGCGAATCACGTTCAGTGAACTTATTCTCCAATAAGCACCTACATACTTGCTTTAGTGTCTCCACACAAATGATCATGAGATCAATCATCCTCATCCAATGAGCAAGCAACATATGTACCAATCTATCCGGATTTACTAATCCCCTTTTTAGTAATCCCACGATTGAGAACTATTTTAGTTTTAAAACTTTCTAAGAATTTAGATCTCATTAGCATGATCATCATCATGATTCTAAAAGCATTGCTTAAAACTATGGGTTATTTACATATTATAAAAACAGCAACATGTATATAATTAAATGCCTTTAATAAATGAATATTTTATTAATAAATAAATAAGATTGTTTACAAAGTACGTGCTTTATCATCATACATGATTGGCTTGTATGCACACTACTATCATATACATGCATGGTCACACTTAAGTGTCTCTCTACACTATATAATATAGTTGTATTCCATATACTTTCTATATTCAAGTATTGCACATTTGCACATATCAATTAATATAATCTTATTATATTAATCACTCACTTATTTATTTTATTATTCATAATGTCAAATAAATAAACTATTTATCTCGTTGATTAATTAACAATAATATTAATTAATTTATTCATCATTGACTATTAATTATACCAAATCAATAATCATAGGATTAATTATCACATTAACAAATATAAATCTCAGCACAATTATAAACAAGTGGATTAT
Source organism: Panax stipuleanatus (assembly GCA_020205555.1). NCBI lineage: Eukaryota > Viridiplantae > Streptophyta > Magnoliopsida > Apiales > Araliaceae > Panax > Panax stipuleanatus. The sequence continues at coordinate 80,901,149 of CM035119.1, forward strand.
GATTATTATATTTCTTGCAATAATAATCACATATTATTAATCAACCATAGTTAATATCCCACAACAATCAATTAATATTCTCTAATAACAATTAACAATTAATTAATTGTTCACTTAAAAATTCTTCGTTAATTAATATAATTATTAATATTTCCCATCATTGTGCCACACTAGGCTCTCAACGAGTTTATCGTAAACTCCACATTTTTCTCAATTGTCATAGATATTCAATTTAATATAATTGAATTAATCATTCTCATAACACAAAATCATTTATATTCAAATAAATTCTCATTTTCATTAATATAATTATTTAATAATATTAGGAAATTCTCGGGTATTACAGCTGTGATCTGCTAAGTTTAGCAGCGCTCATATTGACAAAGGAGTACTGTGCAGCAAATCCTTCAGATCTTCCAAACAATGAAGATAGCAATACTTGATGATAAGGGAAGAGCAACTGAAGAGATGGAGGTGGTGAAGATTATGGAAGAGCAACTGAAGATATGGAGGTGGTGGAGATTAAGGAGTAAATGAAGAAGTGAGATTCTTGCTAGAAGTCCTTAGATAAGCTCAGAAGATAGGTAAACCTCTCTTGCATGTCTGTTGACCACTCCACGAAGAACTAGTCCACTTCTACTAAGTCCCTAAAATAGAAGCTTATCTAAACAGCCACATCACAGTCACAGAGTCGCAAAACTCATTGGCTGACGAACCAAATAAATCTTCATTTTCAGTAGTAACGTCCGAAAATATGCTACTGATAACCATATCAGCCAACTAACCCAATCGTGGAGTACCTAAAATCAAACACCTGATCGTAGAGTAAGAGCATGCTGATCCCACGATCGCAGTCTAGAGAAATACCAACATCAAAGAACATTTAATGTTAGCAAGAGAATTCTATGGCAGAGAAGCCCACTGTGATGACATTGTTGCCACCAAGTCTAAGGAGCTCTTCTTCTGATAAGAGCCTCAGAGACAAACCTTGCCTTAAGTTTTATACTAAGAGGCCAGCCCTTTCCGAGCTACCTTAACCCAGAAGAAGTGCTAATATTGAATGCATCACAAGGATCTTTGCAGAAGCATATAGTAATCCCCTAGAAGAACACAAGTTGCTGATGAATTGCTTAACTCCCTATTGGAGATTAATAAAGAATTGTCTATCGAAGCATGGCTACAGACGACGATCATTGAGTGGACAAAGAGATCATCGACCAGACAAAGAAATCGTGGAGTACTAAACTATATCATCAGGCTACTCCACGAACTGAAGTAGTTAACGGTCAACATAAGGGAAGTCAAATCTGAAAAGCTGATTTGTTAGGAGAAGTTATAAATTTTGACCTATCAGACTCTTACAACTGTCCCATTGAGATATAAAGGGAACAGTTATAAGAAGGAAAATTTAAATCAGTGGCAGTTACACTTACAAGAGTCTACCAAAAAGCTGCAAGCCTCAATAGTCCATTTTCTCTCTTTGAACCTGAAACCCTAAACACTTTCAAACAGCCTAAAGCTCTCAAACCACTAACCACCCTCAAATCATTCTCAGATACCTCCTATAATAATCCTCAAATCAAACACCCAGATACTCCTAACCATTCAAATAGAAGATTGGCGTGTAGTCACGAGTATTCAACTCGGCACCAAAAGATTTAAAAGATCAGAAAAGAAGTTCAGAGACATTCTTGAACTCGTGAAGAAGGTTGGGTTTTCTGAATGCCTTGAATCGAACACCCTTATCTATTATGACCTGGTGAAAGAGTTCTACTCAGATGCTACAACAGATTCTGGGCTTCTATCCACAAAGGTTAAAGGACTGAATCTGAAGATAAGAGCTACAAACATTAATTAATGTCTAGGTTTTCCTGTCTTGGGTCTGAAGAGTCTTGAAGAAGTTAACATTGAAGAAGGAAAAAGGGTTATGCGCTACAAGAGGATCCCTAGTCTAAAGGACATGAAGAAGAAGGAGTTCCCTGAAGAGTTTGAGTTTCTTACTGAGATTGTAGGGAAGTGTATACTGAGCAAGGATACTGCACATGATATAGTGAGCGATCTGCAACTAAGAATCTGTCTACCATTGTCTTGAAGCAGTGAATCAACTTTGGAGCCATACTGTTCGACTTAATGTCCAAGTGGTTGGAAAAAGAAGAGAAGAAGAAGTTAACAGATAAACCTCTCATGAAGGTTTTACATGGGAGATTCTTGAGCAACATTTTGAAGAAGAAGTTGAAGAATAAGATAAAGGATGATGAGGGTGAACCCCAAAATATTCACAAGGTGATGTCTCCCAAGTTGTTTGACAACTGGAAGAAGAATCCAATTAAGAACAAGAAGCTGAAGACCTATGGCAGCAGTAAGGGCACTACACAGAAAAGGAAGGCAAGCAATGTGGAGGATGAGCTATCTCACTCTGATGATTCCAAAGTTCTAGAGGCCACTTCTGAAAAGCCATCCAAGAAGAGAGCTAAGGTGGTGAGAAAGTCACCAGAGATCCCCCAAAGAAGTCTTTCTGATGATAAAGAAGATTCTATATCAGAAGAAGAAGAAACAACTGGATCCCCTATTGCTAATCCCCCAAGAAGTCCTTCTGCTGGAAGAATGAAATCAGAATCTGAAGAAGAAGAATCTGAATCTCTTATTGTTAAACCCCTTAGGAGAACGAGCAATAGACTACTTCTCAAACCAGGCATCCAGAAGAATGAAGGATCTTTAGCAAAGATCATTGATCTCAGTGATGATGATAGTGATGAGCCTGAGACTACAGAAGTAGATTCAAAAGGCAAGGATGATAATTTTGACAGTTCTAGCAGTGATGAAAGTGAAAAGACTGCAACTGGATCTGAATATGAAAAGTAAGATGAAGGTGAGGCTAAGGAGACTTTGAAAACTGCAGAGCAAGAAATGACTAGTGAATCTACAAAGTTTAGCTTAGCAGAGGGTGATGGGAATGATGATCATATGTAGGAATCTACTAATGAGTCAGTTGAAGTGAGCTTGCACCAATCTGACTCTAGATTAGGACATGAAGGAAAGGAAGCAGACTCTAGCTCTAAAGATTAGGAGTCAACAGACTATCATGTTCCTTCTCCTGCTAATGTTAACACGAGAATAGTGGTGGAAGTATTTGATGAACCACAAAATGTGCTACCAGGTAGATGGATAAACCATGGCAATGAAAGACTCAACGTAGTAAGGATGTCCACAGCCGATCTGCTCAACAATCTTTAAGACATGGACTTGGACCTTACAACAGTGCTGTATAACTCTGAGAATCATCTGATAAAGTGGTTCTACCCTTTGATGCCATGGCTGAAGGCCTACACTGCTAGAGATAAAAGCTACTTCAGCTGGTGCTACTAATACTTTTCCAACCTGGAGCTGATTTTGTAAAACATTCTAAGAGTTAAGTCATTTCCTACCAAGCTGATCACAGACCAGCCTCACTTCAAGGTTTACCGATAAGCCAGCAACATCTACATTCCCTACGAACTACGAGAAAGCTTAGATGGTGGAAAGATCACATCAAATCCTATGATTGTTGAGCCTTTTCACTCTACCATTGCAAGTGATCTAGCTCAGCCTGAGAAGTCAAACCTTGCTCCAGCAATGCTATTTGATATCCCTTCTTTGTTGAACAACAACTGGTATTCAAATCTCTTTGAGATTCTCACTACTTTCAAAAGCCTCTCTAAAAGTGAGAAACGTGGTGTCCAACCGGCTGCTCAGCAGGAGGCTGTCCAACCAGATGCTCAAATTCTTCAAGTGCTAGAGCTACTGAAAAACTCTGAAGAATTGGTTGAGAAATTCTCACTCATTGCTGAAGAAGCTAAGATCCTGTCAGAAGGAGAAGACAATGAGTTTCACAACAAGCTTCAGGCCATATTCTCAGATATATCTCTCAAGATTCAACAGAGAGACCAAATCTATCTGAAGTATATAAGGGATCAGAGGGAAGAAGCCCTGCAAGCTCAGAAGGAAAGTGAAGAATCTATTCTATCTATCTATAAGAAAATAGACACTCTGAACCAGTCTCTTTCCCTAAAGCTAGAGCTCAGTCAATAGGAACTCAAGATTAAAGTTGGCAACACATCTCACCTGATGGAGTAGCTTATGTCTAATGTCTAGCATCTCTCTCAAGTGATTAATGATAAAAAGGGGGAGAAAAAGAGGCACTCAAGGAGGCACTCAAAGAGAAGAATGAAGACAGAGGAGAAGAGCAAGAGCAAGAGCCGAAGCAGCAAAGTAAAGGACCTGAAGGGGAAATAGAAGAAGGAATCAGCAGTGGAGTCATCATCTGAGGGGGAGCCGAAAGAAGATAACTCCATGAAGACAAGATGTGAGGGGGAGCCAAAGCAAGTTGAAGCAATGAAGCATTCATCTGAGGGGGAGCAGAATCGAGAAGAACAAAAAGATGAGTAGCTGAATCAGAAAGAACATCCAAAAGACATACAAGGAGCAGACAATGCAAAAAAGAAGGTACATCTCTAATTGTAATAGTATGTTCTGGATTCAGGACGTAGAGTGTCATATCATTTGTAAGTTAAATTTTCATTAATGACATTCATGATTATCTGTTTTAGTAATATAGCAACTCACTATATATTAAGATTCATTCATCTCATACATATGTATTTAACGTTTTTGTCATAATCAAATAGGGGGAGATTGTTAGGAATATACATGAGAATGTTATTCCTATTTATATAAGACTTGATTATGAACTTAATGAATAAATATGCAAATATGTCTGCATTGAAGAAAGCTGTAAAGTCCTTAATAGATGATAGACTGTAATGACCGAGAATTTTTAAACTCCATTATTAATTAAATATATATGATTTAATTTTAATGAGTTAGTTTTGTATGCTTATTTAAACCTTATGTGGTTATGTGGTTATGTGAGTTAGTGCTTATATGAATAATTGCTAGGATTAAATTAAAGGGAGTCACTAATGGTTTATTTAAATTAGTGGACTAGCCTTAAGGTTTTTTATATCAAAAGAATTGATAGGATGGCTAGTAATTAAATATTCAATTTACTTGAATATAGTGAGAGAATATAATTGTGTAGATTAATTAATAAATGTGGGCAATATTAACGTTAATATTTAATGGTCTATTTAGTAATACTAATAGACTAGATCATTTAATTATTTAACCAATTCAATCTTTTATTTAATCACGAATTGGGGAATTAATTTATACTATAATAATAGTGTTGGGATAATGTATTATGATAATACTCAATTGAATTATATTTGGTATTAATGAAATGTACATGGATTATATATGGATGTGTATAACCCAACTTGCTATTATGTATAATGTTATCTATGTGTACCCTCTAATTAATTTATAACCTAAGTGTATATGAAATGTAAAGTGTATATATTATATAACCTAAGTAAGTATGGTAGGTATATATATAACCTTAGTGTGTTATATACAAGTTGCTGAGTTAATTGCCTTGTCCTTAATTGAGTGACCAATTCCTTTCTCACGTGTATAACTGATGAAGGCTAGTCTATACCTCTTCTCTCAAACTCGGCATTTCTAGCTAATGATCATGAGGGGGAGTGGGCATAATAGTGTTCTTCAACTAGTCTACCAACCCATCTCCTTAACCATCATACAATTCTTATTTCCATTAGTTTGATATGGTGAACAAAGCTATGAACTGTATAATAATTTGCCTATATAATGAGCTCTTCTCCTTCTTTTTTTGATTTGCTGAGAATTCTATTCAAGCAAGTGTGAGTTCACTAAGATATATAGATAGAGAGATAGATATCAGTTGAGGAAGAAGTTGATATAACAGATAGCAGAGGTATAACTTTCATATAATGTTCATCATTTTTTATAAATTGCTAAATTCTTGATTCTTGGATTAAGCATGGATTGATTGATAATTTGATTGGAGAATGCTTGTTGAGTCTTATATAAGTTGCTAGGTATGTTAGAACTATAATGTAGTATGTTTAGAATGGAATTCGTGAAGAAAATTTTGAGTTTGGATTTGTTCTGCCAAGCAGAAGCTGCTCTATTTGTGGCCCAGCCACAGCGAAGCTGCGCCAGGCCTGTACTAGGGCGCAGCACAGCTGCGCCAGGCCCTGAACCTTGTTTCCTATTTCTGTTACAAATCTGATAATGCTAACCTGTTGGTATCGCTTTAGACAAGCATGAGAACATGATTATCATGTATATATGGGTACATGGATGTAGCATGAGCAAGTATAACTATGTTAGTACACACGATTAATGAAAAGATTTATAGTTTATAAACGAACTTAGAATTGTTAAATTGAACTTTGACATATACGTATCATGTGTGTATTCTGATCTTGTGAGCATGATCGTATGGTCTAAGTAGGCATGAAATGTTAGTCTAAAGTGTTGAATACACACTTGCATACATGGTTGAAGTTTAAAGTGATTTCAAAAGCTAAACTTGAAAGTTTTGGAAACTAAAGTGCACGAACTGAAGTCATAGTGTTCTGATATTTTGAGTATACATGAGGGTGCTTTAAAAACATCACTAATATATCATGCTTATGCACACACTATGTAGATACCTCGAAAGTAAGTTAAGCACGAATAAGGATGAGTTTGATTAAGTTTTCAAATAAATAACGTTGCTAGCTATACGTATATGATGAAAGTCGTAGTGAGCATGCATACTATACTGATTTCATAACTACCTTATATGTGTACGTGTGTCTTAAACTGTATTGCATGACTAAATTAAAGTACTATGTGTTCAAGCTTATGTTGATGCATAGAGACTAGATATTCTAAAATTATTACTCTAGGACAGGGTTAGATGTTTATAAACTCAGTCATAGTAAATCGAATTACATGAATTATGTGGTAGACTTATCTGATGATTAGATTCTTGTAAGCGTGAACTCATACCAATCTACACAATACTAATTGAAATACCAACTTGTTAATGTTAGGTCGTGTCAACGCAATTTAATTAAAGCTTGATTATTTGTAGCTTAGCAAACAGGCAAGTTTCTGAACTTCACTCTTTATTGTACAAGTTTCCTTGAACCCGTTCTTGTATTATTAATTGAAAATTTCCTAACTTCATTTGATTGTTATATTGAATGCAAGTTTCCCTAACTTACACTCTTTATTGTGCAAGTTTTTTATCTTTCTCATATTGTATTAAGCATGTTATTATTATATTACAAGTTATTTATTGACGCTTGGACCTTATTTCCAAGTATGCTTTAGGTGGTTTAATTACTTTACAATTATTCCACATCAATTTTATTGATACTCTCACTTAGTGCACTTGAGTTCGTACAGTCTTGGACTTGTACATTATTTAAAAGTTCTACAATTCATAAAATGCTTCAAATAGAGTCTGAACCCTTGTTCGGTCAGACAATTGCATGAAATTTTTATAAAAGCTATCCAGGACAATTGATGGTAGGGATTCTTAGACTGAAGAGAACACCCCTTATATTATAGGGGAGTACCCCACGTATCTAAAATAAGATACAAACAACAGAGTTGAATGTTATGCATATACATGGCGTATGCGAGGCTGATCCCCTCAAGTATATATTCTGGAGCTAGTAACCAAAGGGTCAATCAGCTATTGATTCCATTGGAAGTTTATAGTTCAAAGTCTACTTGTCTATCAATTATTCTAAAAGCAATTATTCTCCTTGCTTCCGATATTTATATTGTTAAATTCCTCTTTGTTGAATTCACTTAATCATGATATATCCTTTATTGTTGTATTTAAACTTGTTGAGCAAACTAGTTGCTCACCCTTGCTATATCATGACTTTTATTGCAGTTAAACCCGAGACTTCAGGGAAGGACAAGGGTAAAGAAAAGATGAAGTAATAGACTTCAAGTAGCTGACTTTATTTTATGCTTAGTTTAATTACTGTTTGTGTAATTTGAACCCTAATGGTTATTCTAGGGTATGATTGTATGGTTGTATTAAGGTTTTTGAATCTTGGGACTAGTAACACCTTTTGAATGAATGACATACGTTTATTTCTTTCGGCATTTAGTTGATGTATGTTGTTTAGAGGTGGTTATTGTATTGGATCGTGATGACCGAATTCGGGTATTTGAGACCCGAATTTGGGGGCGTCACAGGTTGGTATCAAAGCTGTAGGTTATAAACATTAGGAATGCGAAACCTAGGTTATAACCTTAGTAGAAAACTCAAATAGAGTATGTAGGTGATGGGTTGAAGAGATCCATCGAGTTTTAGTTGTACTGGATAAAATATCATTTCATTTTATCAATGAATATATTTTATTGTGGTACTGAAGTTGTTTTGGTTGTTTATTATGGTCATAGGATGGCTGACGAGAGTCAAGATAGCTATTCAATGGATCAGGAGCCGAGGGACTCTAGTAATGAGCCCATGGAGCATGAGGTGATAGGAAATTTGTAGGCGAGGAACGCCGAGCTAGAGGTTAGGGCTGAGCAAGTGGAGGCGCAGAACCACACCCTCTAGATTACTGAACAGCAGTACAAAGACGCTGCTTATCAGGACCAGGTTGAGTTAGCCGAGTTGCGAGAGAGGCTGGAGCAGAGGGAGCTACAGCTAGGACAGTTGAGAGATGAAGTGGAAGCCAAAGATGTAACGATTGAGATTTTATATATTAAATTTTAATATTTATTGAGTGAATAAATATTTTATGTGATTTATTTATTGAGTTAAATAAATAAACTATGTAATTTTGTGGAATGATTTAATTAAGAGTTATATATTAATTAAATAAATATTTAATATTTAATTTAATTGATGTATATTGATTTTATAGTATAATTCTAATTTAATTGAGATAAATAAATTAGATGAATTATGTGATGAGTGTTACATGAATTATAATTAGTAAGTAATTATAATTAGGTGGCAATTTTTATGTGAATAATTGATGTTAGATTTTAATTAATTAAATAAAAATGTTAAAAATTTAATTAATTAAAGTGTAACATTAAAGTATGTGTTAAAGGGATTTATTAAAATAAAGAAAAGAGTTTTTAAATTGTTTTAACCAAACAAGGTCTTACTTTTGTTTTAAAAAGGTTTTGCCAAACAGGACCCTTACACTAGCTTTAAATCTATTTTATCCAAACAAGGCATTAGCTAATAAAATCTATTTTTTTAAATAACTTTGGTTTGCCAAACAAGCCTTAGGGCTTTTTAAATTTAAAATAAGTGTAACCTATATAATAATGGGTAATTAGTATATGATATAATTATAGGTATTAATTATTTGTAAGTTACGTATATTATATTATTAGATGTATAATATATGTATATTAGCTATGTAAATAGTTTTTACGTTAAAACAAAGTTAGAGCAAACAAAGAATAGAGAAGAGAGAATACAGAGAAGTTAGAGAGAAAGAAAGAAGAAAAAGAAGGAGAAAGAATTGGTAGAACTCAAGCTCATCATCATCATCTTCTTCTTCAATCATCAAAACAAAAAGGGTATAATTACTATCTTATAGTTTTAAAATTTAATTGATTGTTCTTCCTTGTTTTGAGTTCTCTGTGAATATGAAAATTTCATGAGATTGTGTAAACATGAATTGTATATATATATATATATATATATATATATACATATACTGTGTTTATATACTGTTTATAATTTAATTGTATGCTATAAACGATTTTCAGAAATTCAATTTGTTATAAAAACAAGTTTTAATGGAGAATTTGTGTCCTTATAAATTTTCATATTTTTGGTTGAGTTAGAATGAAAGATTTATGTAAACATGAAATTTATGTGTAATATGTGTTTTAACATGTTTATATATGAGTTATATAGTTGTCTTAGCGATTCAATCCACATAATTAAGATGAATATGAAGAAATCATGTTCATAGTAACTTACTCTGAACTAATTTTGAAAATAGCCTTTTTAAACTATTAAATTGGTGTTTGATTATGGATTATTATTTAAATTGATCATGGGTTATGTTAATATGTTAAGAATTAGAGTTATTACAATTGGAATTACATGGATTGATTGAAAAACAAATTCGTAATAGAAATTTTTGTCAAGAACGCTTCATATTATAGTTTTCTTCAAAAATCATAAAAACTTGGTTTTGATTATGTGTTGTAAAGATTTTATATGTTATAATCATGTTAAAGAGTCCAAAATTTTGTTGTTATCAAGTTTCATGCTCATCATTTTGAGAAAAATCAGATTTAGTGTGAAGAAATAAGCCAAATTGGCTTATTTCTCTGTCGTTCGCGAGTTGGGGGGTTCCCACCAGTAGTGGGCACCGCCCCAGCGGGGCTTGTACCCTTGGGCGACCCGCCCCAGAGGGTTAACAAGCTGTTCGAGAATTTTGTTTTCCCTTCGTTGAGTTTTCATACCGCGTTTGTTTAGCTAACTTATTTTTATGACTTGTAAGTGTAATAGGTAATGAGATAACATGCTTTTGGTGTGATTAATATAGATTGAAGTCTTATGTGGTTATATTATGTGTGCTTGGATATTATTACCGTAAGATGCAATATGATAGTAAAAGTGCTATACGTGTATGAGGTGCTTGATTGTTAGCCTCACGTATGTATATTAGTATCGATGTACGTCGTAACAACGTTGTGAGTTGGACTTGAGTATGAAGTTCGACGGTTTAAACATTATAGTTGGGTACTAATAGATGTTTTAAACGTAACGTGATATGTAGGATAATTGTGGAAGTGATTGTAATTATTAAAGTATAGCTTGCGCTTGAGGCAAGTTCTCTACTCTTTATCTCTTACTTGAGCAAGTTTTCTAATCATTATTCTTCTACGTTATACAAGTTCTTTCATGGTATCTCTTCATTGTGCAAGTTCTCTAACCCTTGCTCATTATATCATGCAAGTCTATATCGGATTCTTAACTCGTTATGTATTGTATGAGTTATACTGCATTCAAATATCCATAAAGCATAAGTATTGAAGTATTATTTAAGTAATGTGATCTTGACTTAGTTGTTCAAGCAAGATCTACTTGATCTATCGAATGCTTTAAGTTATTCCTAAAGCATGCCTAGTTATCATGAAATCTATTGTTGTATCTTACATTTGATTCATAATTCTTATATTATCGAACTGTTAAAGCATTGTGAGTCGATTCAACTACTACTAGTTGATGATAGTTGAAACTCCAAAGTTCCTTTATCTATCCAAACCAAACTTTCTTTGGTGCTTACTTGTATTCAAATACTGAGAATGAACAACCCTATTTATTTTGGGACATTTATGCGAAAGCGTTAAGATGGTTGTGCACAATACATGGTACAAATGGCTGATCCCCCTAAGTACGAGTTAAAGGTCTATAGTCTCAATGACTGTTAAAGGTTTTAAATAGAAATATTTATAACCTAGGACATAGTTCAAGGTCGTATGACCCTCAGATAAGTTATATATTCGAATCCTAAATATGATGAAAGAATTATTATTCAATTCTTTATTTTGACGAAAGAAAAGTTATTCAAATTCTTTTGAAGTTATTCAATTATGGCATATCATTGTACATTTCAAGTGAGCTTTTGTTTGCTCACTCTTGCATATTTTACAACCCCTTGCAGTTAAAGCCGAGAATGTTGACGTACCGTCAACAAGTAAAGGAAAAGGAAAGATGAGCAAGTGAAGACTTGTTGTCTTAAATTTTGTTTGTAATAAGACTTAGTTGATGATGTTTTATTTTCGCATTTATTTTTGACTGATGTTAAGGTTTAGTTAACCCTGGGATTTTATATTGGACAAGTTGTAATCCTTTTTCAAGGAAGATTTTATTTAAGTATTTATGAAGGATGTAACTTACTTTACAATTCTTTATTATTGGGTAGATGTATGGTTTAATTAAAAAGTGAACACCAAATCATGTGAAAACGAAGTACCCGGATTTGGGGGTGTCACAAAAGATGTGAGGATATGTACTTTGGAGCGAGCTTTAGACAACGCCTTTGTGTAGTTCGACGCCAAATGGATGGAGCTTCCCTCCGGCAGCGGGAGCAGGCGTTGATTGTTTTCATGTTAGATATAGTCCCACTTTTTTTTAATAGGGACAGTTTCATGTTGTAAACCCTTATGCTGTGATGTATGCATAGGATGGTAGTCAACCAAAACTTTTGTTGTCATATAGGGGGAAGGTAGTAGTTAATCCTCACCTTTTTGCTTAATAGAGGATAGTTAGCAGTAGGCAGTTTATGCCATTGAGCGTTTATAGTAGTATGCCAAATGTTGAATCATGTTGTATTAAAATAGTGGTATATGAATATAAATGCAGTTGTTTTACTTGAATCAAATATGATTGATGGGCGTCATAACTTTTAGATGCTAACTTGAATAGCATATCTCATAGAACGTAAAAACAATAAGCCTAAGTTTTCTTCCTTTCCTCGGATCATGCCGCCTAGAAGACAACCACGAGACTAAAGGGAGGAAGGATCCGTTAACAATGAAGGAGGGAATGTGAGATCCCAAAACCCTAATAAGAACTCGTTATATAAATTCTGTGTTTATTAAATAAAATCTCTCCGTTCTGAATGCGTATTATGTTATTATATACTCTACTGAAGAATTAGGTTAAATAAAACATTATCTGAAAATTGACGTGCTTGACACCTCGTGCTTGAAATTTTTCTCCGTATTCGGACTTTTCGGTATATTTGATTTTTCAAGCTGCTTTGTCGTGCTTACACTGACAAAACGCTTTTTCGTGCTTATTTAGATTTGTGTAAACCCTAGATTAGGAAACCCTAATTTCAAAATTAGGAAACCGTAAACATAAATTTAAAAACCCTAACCCTAATTATTAAACACTAACCCTAATTACTTGTTATAAACCTAAATTAGATTATCATTAACTCTAATTATGTTAACTAAACCCTAATTAGGTGTTAATTACATAATTATAACATCCTAATCATGAAAAACAAAACCCTAATTGCAATTAGGGTTAATTAAAGTGGGATTTAGCTACTAATTAAAAGGAACTAGCTCACAAGTAGGTGCCGCCACTTAGGACTAGGTTCAATGTACTTGCTATCAGATAAAAACCCTCCCCAAAGTAGCACAAGTAACATAGCTAGGATATTTATGGAGGCAAGTAGATAAAAAGGACAAAAACCCTAGTTTCTAAGTTCTATAAATAGCAGCCCATATTCTGGTCAAAACCCACAAAATTTTGAAGCTACAACACTCATATTACATGCCATAAGAAGCCCAAGCAATCAAAAGATCAGAATCAGTAGCTAGAAAGAAGAAATCAAGCAAGAAAGGTAAAAACCCTAATTCTATGGTAGATCTTTGATGCTATAGTAAAATTGTTGTTTTGTTGTTAGGTAATATGTAATAACATGTTAGTTAGTGATCTGGGTTCATAGAACATGTTTCCATAACGTCTAGATGCATCAAAAAGAAGTTTTAAGCAAACTAAAAATTCTGGGAAAATAGGTCTGACAGTCGAATGTCAGGGCCTGTAGATCCGTGTATGTTAATTAATTGATGAGTTAGTTGTATTGTAGTTGTAGTATGACATGAGCTTAGTAAGCTAGAAGTGGAATCATGTTAAATGGAGCAACAGGTTGAGAGATATGATCAAATCAAGGTGGCTACTCGATTTGTTTGTTTCTGATTTCTGGGTTACCCAGAAATCTTATGAACAGCCGAGCAGGGTACTTTGACCGACATGCATCTCTCAATCTTAATGTTGTTTGTGTTATATTTCGTATCTATGTTGAAGTCTGACATGAAGAGTACACCACTGAAGCCCTCTAACGAATAAAGAAATGATAGGATTACTGGAATTAATGGTCAAATAGCGTTGACCGAGCATGATTGAGATTTCTAAGTTTTCCAGAAATTTGATGAACACGAAGAACAACCCTTGGCTGTACTTTGACCGACTTAGATCTGGACCTTAGAGTCATACTCTATCCAAGTCAATGTAACATATATGTATCTTGATATATAGACTACAAACTACAACAAACAAAACACAAAACATATCACACGAACTGAGGGATCTGGAGGCCATAAAAGCGTTGACCGACATTGACCATGTTTCTGGGTTACCCAGAAATTGATGAACAGACCTACCAGCTACTTTGAACACTAATAACTTCTAGTAATGTTATGATTAGAGTCTGAAATGGGTACCATGTTGTAGTACTACATAGATACTACACGATTGAAGCACTTAGAGACTTGGAAACAGAGTAAAACCACACAATCAAGAGTGGTCAAACTGACCACTCGACGTTGACCAAACTAGTTCTTCAGAGTTGAAGAACACCTAAGGCAACACTTTTCGTCGCTAAAGACCTATAGCGACGGACAGAATCAAAAATAATTTCTAAAAATTAAATAAATAGAAATAATTATAAAATCAGTTTTAAAAATTATTTTAAATTATAAAAATTAAATTTTAAATATTTTGACATAAAATTCAATAAATATTTTATTTATTTATAATTAAATTATTTAATAATTTAATTAAACAAATCATTTATAAATTATTTAAAAATAATATTAATATTCTAAAAATTATATTAAATGATTATTAATTATTTAAAAATAAAAATAAGTTTTTAAAAATTATTCTAAGTAAATATTAATTATCTATAAATAAAATAAATAATTTAAAAATCATTTAAACAGATAATTAGATGTTTAATAATTATTCTAAGCTTCCAGAAATTATTATAAATGATAAATAAATTATCAAAAATAATAATAAAGCTTATAAATAAATTTTAACTATAAAATTAACGTAATAAATACATAAAAATATTTTAGGACACCGAAACCATGTCAAACTTAGACTGAACTTGAATAGTTTAAGTAGTTAGGTATTGCTATCAACACTAACGAATTATATGAATATGTTTTAACATATCTAGGTGTTTCCAATACTTCAAGTAGCGTTTATAATCGTTCTTCGCTCAGGCAAGTAATCTTATCGATTTACTTTACGCAAATACTTGAAACCTAATTGAATTCATTTCGATATAATATACCGAACCAAGTTGTTACCAGTTACTGTAAAGTTATTGCTATTGTTTCAGCATAACTTAAGAAATGAATTACTTATTCAGTTATTATTGTATTATTGTTTATCAAGCATAAACTGTTGGTCAAACCAAATTATTTTGGTAAGACATCTTATACTGAGATGAAAATTACCCTGAAATGGGACTTGTATAGTGTTAAATAAACACTTGAAGTGCACGTGGGCACGGTTGGGATGATATGCATACTCCTAGGATATTGACTAGGCTGATCCCCTATATCATATCTGAATGAAATATATATATATATATTTCTAAGTCCTTGCGACTGACAGAAATGGTTGATATGACTCCGATTCGGTTATCAACCCTCAGTTAAAAGTACTTGTTAAACTATCATTTCTTTAAATTAAATATTGTGTTTATAATTATAAACTTGTTGGGCATGTCATAGCTCATTCTTGCAAATTATTTTCTTTGCAGTTTTAGACGGTAACCCTGGAACATCTAGAACAAATAAGGGGAAGATGTCTTGTGCTAATTAGTTTAAATTATCGTTTTAATGTTGTAAAGTCTTTTAAAGACCTTTCTGTAATTCAGTACTCTATATTGAGAACCTTGTAATCAAACTTAAGATATATACACTATCATCTTTTGTTTCCACAACCGTGTATCTTTACATTTTTAGTATAGTTGAATTAGTACAGCATCCCTAAGAGTTATCAATCCGAGTGAGGATATCGGCAATATGGACTGTTCATGTTATTACCGATATTCTGGATTTCGGCTATATAGGTCTTAGGGATAATAGATATTCATATAATGCAGTCTATACACATTTCGAGTGAGGATATTGGCAATATGGACTGATCATGTTATTGCTAATATTCTAGATTTCGGGTGTGTAGGAATATGAATAACAGAAACTCATAAGATACAGTCTATACACATCCAAGTGAGGTTATCCAAACACAGCTAGGTATTGTCCTGATAAAGGATCACCATCTGTTATGGGATACTGTGAACCTTGGATGGATAGGAATTATATCTTATCGAGAAGTTATCTTTAATTCAATTAGATATGATCACCGAATCGGATACCGCGGGTGTAAAGATTTGGAAGCATCATATTGATTGAGTAAATATGTGAGCACCATAATCGGATATCTCGGGTGTATAGATTTGGGGGCGCCACAAGTTGGTTTCAAAGCTGTAAGCTATAGCTCTAAGTTAGAGGTATCTTAGGATATAGCTTTGAGTCCGTAAAAATATTAAATAAATAGAAAATAACATTAAAAGCCTTTTATTTTGTGTAAAGACTTTTGAAAACTAGTAACAAAATTAAATTCTTTTGTAGGATGGCCAACTTAGATACCGAGGATATGCCAGAAGTTATAAATCCACCTTAGATAGTGTCAGAACAGGATAGTGAACCAGAAAGAGGGGGAGCTAGTGAATGACCAAGAATTGTTATATGCTAAAGAGGATCAAGATTTTGTGGCTGGACAATTAATGGGAATAGAAGCGCACAATGAGGCAATTATAGCAATAAAACTACAATCTGAAATTGACATTACTAATGCTGAGTTTCGGGCACATGTGGCTGAGAATTTGCTGGAGCATGAGATGGGTAATACCACCCGACTGAGGACATTCTTGCATAATGTTCAGAAGGGAAGGCAGGAGGCACTAATAAGGGTAACTAGGAATGTTAGAGGGACTCAGAATACATTTGACGGTTTGCAGTGTCGAGTAATCAGATATTCGATAGAGGATAACAAGTCTGCCTACATGATAGATCGATCAGTGGTATGTCACATGATCCAGGATTCCTTTGATGAAACCATAGATTTCTAGGTATAGAACAAGAATCTAAGTGCTCTACTACTGTTAGTAAAAAAAAGAGCACGAATTTTAATGTGTACTAGCTAGTGGTGATATATATAAACCACTAGTCGGATATGTAATTTTCTGTTTGTTATATAAATAAAAGTTCTATATGAAATATCAGACTCTTATGTGAATTACCTATACTTGTTTTTATCTTTTGATTATAGATAACATGCCGCCAAGAAGGAGACCCCAAAGGGAAATAAATAATGAGGAAAACCCTACACAAAAACTGGTAGACTTATTGTTAGGAACGGTTCAAGGTAGACAAACTAACCACTATACCCTGTTTAAAGACTTCAAACAAGTAGGTCCACCTGAGTTCAAGGGTACAACAGAGCCTGTAGAGGCCCAAACTTGGATTATAGAAATAAAGAAGTTTTTCTTAGTAACTAATGTTATTGAAAATCAGAAGACTATCTATGCCACCTTTTTCTTGAAAGGGGAGGCAAATTACTGGTGGAAAACTACCAAGGATAGTGCAGGAACTGATGTAGTCTCATGGGATAGGTTTAAGGAACTATTCTTTGAAAACTATTTTCCCCAATCATTAAAAGATCGTATGGAAGTACGTTTCTTGGAATTGAAACAAGGGGAACTTACTGTATCCCAATATACAGCAAAGTTTAATGAGTTAGCAAGATTTGCTTCGCATCAAGTTGATACGGAAGCAAGAAAGACTCGAAGGTACGAAGAGGGTTTAAAACCTCAGATTCGTAGCAAGATATCAGTGTTCCAAGTAAAAACTTTTCCATAAATTTTAGAGAAAGCTATTATAGCTGAAAATGAAAATGAGAACCTTAATAAATTCCACAAAGATAAAAAGAGTCAGAGTGAAGGAGGAAAATATAAGGGAGAACCCAGTTCAGATAAGTTTAATAACAACAAAAGGAAATGGGATAATACCTTTTCAAGCAATTCTGCGAAGAAAGTGAGTAATGTTAATAACAACTTTAACAACAAGAACAATAAGGTTAAAATTGACCCTTGTATCACCTGTGGAAAAATGCATAAAGGGGAGTGTCAGATGAAGAAGGACAAGTGTTATACCTGTGGTCAGAAAGGACACTATTCTCCTCAGTATCCTAACAAGGTTAGATATTTCAACTGTGGTTCTTTGGATCATAAAGTTAGAAACTGCCCAAAACCAAAAGACCAGAGTGGATGGGTAAACCGGACACCAAACAACAACAAATCGACAGTAGCTGCAGCTGCAGAGCAGAGTCGTCTGACTGCCAGAACGTTTAATATGTCGGTGAGGGATGCGATTGCTTCACAGGACGTGGTGACAGTTATCATCCCTATCAACACTTTAAACGCATATGTATTATTCGACTCTAGAGCTACTTGTTCATTTGTATCTAATAGTTTTTATAAAAATTTGAATATACTATGTGAAAACTTAGGTGTACCATTTTGTGTAGAGATTACGAATAATGAGAAAATTCCTGTTAAAACTATTTATAGAAATTGTAGTATGGATATTAAGGGGCATAAGTTTCTGGTGAACCTTATTCTAATACAGATAGGGGAATTTGATGTAATCCTAGGAATGGATTGGTTGGTGAATCACAACGCTATGATAGACTGTCATCATAAGCAAGTGAACCTTTTGACTGCATCAAAGTCAAAGGTAGTATTTAACGGAGATTGTTCACCTAAGCAGTCTCAATGTCTAACCCTAGCTCAGGCAGAAAGATTACTTAGAAAAGGTTATACAGGATATTTGGCCTATATAATAGATACTCGGGAAGAAGAAGTACAACTTGAACAAATACCTGTAGTTAGGGAGTTTCCCGATGTATTTCCTGATGACTTACCAGGTCTTCCACCCGATAGGGAGATCGAGTTTGTTATTGATCTTGCACCGGGGATGGCGCCAGTTTCTAAACCACCATATAGAATGGCACCAGTAGAACTGAAAGAGTTGCTAGTACAATTATAGGAACTCTTAAACAAAAAGTACATACAACTTAGTGTATCACCTTGGGGAGCACCAGTGTTGTTTGTAGAGCAGAAGGATGGAAGCATGAGGTTATGTATTGATTATCGAGAGTTAAATAAACTAACCATAAAAAATAAGTATCCTTTACCTAGAATTGATGATTTGTTTGACAAGTTAAAAGGGGCTGAACATTTTTCAAAAATTGACCTACGGTCAGGTTATCATCAATTAAAGGTAAGAAAGGAAGATGTGCCGAAAACAGCATTTAGGACACGCTACGGACATTATGAGTTCCTTGTAATTTCCTTTGGATTAACAAATGCACCGGCAGCATTTGATATGATGAATCAAGTGTTTAAACCATGCCTAGATAAATTCGTTGTCGTGTTCATCGATGATATCTTGATATATTCGAAAACACGAGAAAATCATGCTGAACATTTGAGAAGCGTATTGGAGATATTATGTAAGGAACAACTTTATGCAAAGTTTTCCAAGTGTGAATTTTGGTTAGAACGGGTTCAGTTTTTAGGTCATGTAATTGACAAAAATGTAATTTTGGTAGATCCAGCAAAGATCAAAACAGTTGTGAATTGGGAACAACCAACCACTCCAACTGAAGTAAGAAGTTTTCTCGGTTTAGCGGGTTATTATCGGCGTTTTATACAAAAATTTTCAAAAATAGCAACCTCGCTAACCAATTTAACTCGAAAGACGGTGAAAGACGTCTGGACAGAAAAATGTGAAGAAAACTTCCAGGAGTTGAAGAAAAGACTAAGCATGGCACCAGTGTTATCTTTACCAGATGATACAAGAGGTCTTGTAGTCTATAGTGACGCATCACACAAAGGATTGGGGTGTGTGTTGATGCAACATGGAAAGGTGATAGCTTATGCATCACGACAGCTAAAGGATTATGAAAAGAAATATCCTACTCATGACCTCGAATTAGCCGCTGTAGTATTTGCCCTGAAAATTTGGAGGCATTACCTCTACGGAGAGAAATGTGAAATATATACAGATCACAAAAGTCTTAAATATATTTTCACACAGAAGGAATTGAACATGAGACAGAGGAGATGTCTAGAACTGATAAAAGATTTTGACTGTGAAATCTTGTATCATCCCGAAAAGGCCAATGTAGTTGCAGATGCGTTAAACAGAAAGAACCAAGAGAAATTAAACGTAATAACTAACAATAAGGTTCTAATAGAGGAATTTAATAAACTTGAGAAAGAGGTAAGGGATCCAACTACCCCTACCTAAAAGTTATTCATTCTAGAAGGTGTTTCAACTCTTCTAGATAGAATCAAAGACATTCAGGAGAGGGATGATGAATGTAAAAAGTGTAAATCTGAAATAACTCACATTACAAATGCTAAGTTCAGAATAAATCAAGAAGGGGTGTTAAGATATGAATATAGAATTTGGGTTCCGTCAAATCAAGTATTAAAAGATGAAATTTTAAATGAAGCCTATAACTCTAAATTTACCGTGCACCCAAGTAGTACGAAAATGTATAAAGACTTAAGTCGACATTTCTGGTGGTCAAACATGAAAAGAGAAATAGCAGAATGGGTAAGTAAATGTCTCACGTGTCAAAGGGTTAAGGCTGAACATCAAAAGTCGGGTGGACTATTACAACCCTTACCTATACTCGAGTGGAAGTGGGAACACATAACCATGGATTTCGTGGTAGGTCTCCTGCTACACAAAAGGGAAACAATGCCATTTGGGTAATAGTTGATAGACTTACTAAATCATCTCATTTTCTACCTATTAAAGTTACTGATAACCTAGATAAATTAGCTAAAATATACATAAATGAAATTATTTCTAGGCATGGGGTTCCTGTTTCTATAGTGTCAGATATAGATCCAAGATTTACTTTATATTTTTGGGGAAGTCTTCAAAAACACTTAGGGACTCAGTTAAGATTAAGTACCGCATATCACTCACAAACTGATGGCCAAAGTGAAAGAACCATTCAAACCTTAGAAGATATGTTAAGAACCTGTGTCATGGACTTTAAAGGAAGTTGGGAAGATCAGTTACCTTTAGTAGAATTTGCTTACAACAACAGTTATCATGCTAGCATAGGTATGCCACCCTATGAAGCCCTATATGGTAGGAAGTGTAGAACACCTTTGTGTTGGGACGAGGTCGGAGAAAGACAAATGCTAGGACCCGAGATAATCCAACAAACTACAGAGATCATTCGAGTTATTCGCGGAAGATTGCAAGCGTCTCAAGATCGACAAAAAAGTATGCGGTTCCACACCGACAACAACGGAACTTTAGCGTAGGAAGCCACGTATTTTTAAAAGTATCCCCTTGGAAAGGAAAAATACATTTTGGTAAGAAAGGAAAGTTAAGTACAAGATTCATCGGACCCTTTGAAATTTTGAGAAGGATAGGTGAGGTAGCTTATGAAATAGCACTACCGCCTGAGTTGAATCACATCCATAACGTATTTCATATGTCCGTGTTACGGCCGTATAAACCTGATTATAAACACGTTATCAAGTACGAGCCTATTATAATCGAGAAGGACTTATCTTATATAGAAGAACCTATACAAAACATCGAACGGAAAGAGCACGTCTTAAGAAATAAAGTCATAGCATCGGTTAAGGTGATCTGGAGAAATTAGAACGTTGAAGAGGCTACATGGGAGCTCGAAAGTAAAATACGAGAGAACTATCCCCAATTATTTACTTAACCTGTACTGTAAATTTCGAGGACGAAATTCTTATTAGTGGGGGTGAATGTGAGATCCCAAAACCCTAATAAGAACTCGTTATATAAATTATGTGTTTATTAAATAAAATCTCTCCGTTCTGAATGCGTATTGTGTTATTATATACTCTACTGAAGAATTAGGTCAAATAAAACTTTATTCAAAAATTGACGTGCTTAACACCTCGTGCTCGAAATTTTTCTCCGTATTCGGACTTTTCAGTATATTTGATTTTTCATGCTGCTTTGCCGTGCTTACACTGACAAAATGCTTTGTCGTGCTTATTGAGATTTGTGTAAACCCTAGATTAGGAAACCATAATTTCAAAATTAGGAACTAAACCTAAATTACTAAACCCTAACCCTAATTACTAAACCCTAACTCTAATTACTTGTTACAAACCTAAATTAGATTATCCTTAACTCTAATTATGTTAACTAAACCCTAATTAGGTGTTAATTACATAATTATAACATCATAATCATGAAAAACAAAATCCTAATTACAATTAGGTTTAATTAAAGTGGGATTTATCTACTAATTAAAAGGAACTAGCTCACAAGTAGGTGCCACCACTTAGGACTAGGTTCGATGTACTTGTTATCAGATAAAAACCCTCCCCAAAGTAGCACAAGTAACATAGCTAGGATATTTATGGAGGCAAGTAGGTAAAAAAGACCAAAAAACCCTAGTTTCTAAGTTCTATAAATAGCAGCCCATATTCTGGTCAAAACCCATGAAATTTTGAAGCTACAACACTCATAGTACATGCCATAAGAAGCCCAAGCAATCAAAAGATCAGAATCAGTAGCTAGAAAAAAGAAATCAAGCAAGAAAGGTAAAAACCCTAATTCTATACTAGATCTTTGATGCTATAGTAAAATTGTTGTTTTGTTGTTAGGTAATATGTAATAACATGTTAGTTAGTGATCTGGGTTCGTAGAACATGTTTCCATAATGTCTAGATGCATCAAAAAGAAGTTTTAAGCAAACTAAAAATTCTGGGAAAATAGGTCTGACAGTCGAATGTCAGGGCCTGTAGATCCGTGTATGTTAATTAATTGATGAGTTAGTTGTATTATAGTTGTAGTATGACATGAGCTTAGTAAGCTAGAAGTGGAATTATGTTAAACGGAGCAACAGGTTGAGAGATATGATCAAATCAAGGTGGCCACTCGATTCGCTTGTTTCTGATTTCTGGGTTACCCAGAAATCTTATGAATAGCCGAGCAGGGTACTTTGACCGACATGCATCTCTCAATCTTAATGTTGTTTGTGTTATATTTTGTATCTATGTTGAAGTCTGACATGAAGAGTACACCACTGAAGCACTCAAACACATAAAGAAATCATATGATTACCGGAATTAATGGTCAAATAGCGTTGACCGAGCATGACTGAGATTTCTAGGTTTTCCAGAAATCTGATGAACACGAAGAACAGCCCTTGGCTGTACTTTGACCGACTTAGATCTGGACCTTAGTGTTATACTCTGTCCAAATCAATGTAACATATATGTATCTTGATATATAGACTACAAACTACAACAAACAAAACGCAAAACATATCACACGAACTGAGGGATCTGGAGGCCATAAAAGTGTTGACCGACATTGACCATATTTCTGGGTTACCCAGAAACTGATGAACAGGCCTAGCAGCTACTTTGAACACTAATAACTTCTAGTAATGTTATGATTAGAGTCTGAAATGGGTACCATGTTGTAGTACTACATGAATACTACACGATTGAAACACTTAGAGACTTGGAAACAGATTAAAACCACACAATCAAGAGTGGTCAAACTGACCAGTCGACGTTGACCAAACTAGTTCTTCAGAGTTGAAGAACACCTAAGGCAACACTTTCCGTCGCTAAACACCTATAGCGACGGACAGGATCAAAAATAATTTCTAAAAATTAAATAAATTAAAATAAATTGAAATAATTATTAAATAATTATAAAATCATTTTTAAAAATTATTTTAAATTATAAAAATTAACTTTTAAATATTTTGACGTAAAATTTAATAAATATTTTATTTATTTATAATTAAATTATTTAATAATTTAATTAAATAAATCATTTATAAATAATAATAAATTATTTAAAAATGATATTAATATTACAAAAATTATATTAAATGATTATTAATTATTTAAAAATAAAAATAATGTTTTAAAAATTATTCTAAGTAAATATTAATTATCTATAAATAAAATAAATGATTTAATAATCATTTAAACAGATAATTAAATGTTTAATAATTATTCTAAGCTTCCAGAAATTATTATAAATGATAAATAAATTATCAAAAATAATAATAAAGCTTATAAATAAAGTTTAACTATAAAATTGACGTAATAAATACATAAAAATATTTTAGGACACCGAAACCATGTCAAACTTAGACTGAACTTGAATAGTTTAAGTAGTTAGGTATTGCTATCAATACTAACGAATTATATAAATATGTTTTAACATATCTAGGTGCTTCCAATACTTCAAGTAGCGTTTATAATTATTCTTCGCTCAGGCAAGTATTCTAAACCTTATCGATTTACTTTACGCAAATACTTGAAACCTAATTGAATTCATTTCGATATAATATACCGAACCAAGTTGTTACCAGTTATTGTGAAGTTATTGCTATTGTTTCAGCATAACTTATGAAATGAATTACTTATTCAGTTATTATTGTATTATTGTTTATCAAGCATAAACTGTTGGTCAAACCAAATTATTTTGGTAAGACATCTTATACTGAGATGAAAATTACCCTGAAATGGGACTTGTATAGTGTCAATAATACACTTGAAGTGCATGTGGGCACGGTTAGGATGATATGCATACTCCTAGGATATCGACTAGGCTGATCCCCTATATCATATCCGAATGAAATATATATATATATATATATATATTTCTAAGTCCTTGCGACTGACAGAAATGGTTGATATGACTCCGATTCGGTTTTCAACCCTCAATTAAAATTACTTGTTAAACTATCATTTCTTCAAATCAAATATTGTGTTTATAATTATAAACTTGTTGGGCATGTCATAGATCATTCTTGCAAATTATTTCCTTTGCAGTGTTAGACGGTAACCCTGGAACATCTAGAACAAATTAGGGGAAGATGCCTTGTGCTAATTAGTTTAAATTATCGTTTTAATGTTGTAAAGTCTTTTAAAGACCTTTCTGTAATTCAGTACTCTATATTGAGAAACTTGGAATCAAACTTATGATATATACACTATCATCTTTTGTTTCCGCAACCGTGTATCTTTACATTTTTAGTATAGTTGAATTAGTACAGCATCCCTAAGAGTTATCAATTCGAGTGAGGATATTGGCAATATGGACTGTTCATGTTATTGATGATATTCTGGATTTCAGCTATATAGGTCTTAAGGATAATAGATATTCATATAATGCAGTCTATACACATTCTAAGTGAAGATATTTGCAATATGGACTGATCATGTTATTGCTGATATTCTAGATTTCGGGTGTGTAGGAATATAAATAATAGAAACTCATAAGATACAGTCTATACACATCTAAGTGAGAGTATCCAAGCACAGCTAGGTATTGTCTAGATAAAGGATCACCATCTGTTATGGGATACTGTGAACCTTGGATGGATATAAATTATATCTTATCGAGAAGTTATCTTTGATTCAGTTAAATACGATCACCGAATCGGATACCGCGGGTGTATAGATTTGGAAGCATCATATTGATTGAATAAATACATGAGCACCATAATCGGATACCGCGGGTGTATAGATTTGGGGGCGCCACAGGGAATGCCGATCTATTGCAGAACTTTGTTAACCTGTTAACAGAGGCGATGCAAAATAGACCCCCGCCAGTAGCAAGGCAGCCAGGGCATCACCTGGCTAGCTTCAAAGATTTTAAATTGGTAGGACCTCCGAAGTTTCGGGGAACCTTAGACCCAGTCGAAGCCCAAACATGGGTGGAAGAGATGGAGAAATTATTTGAGGTCGCACGGGTGGCCGAAGCATAGAAGATGGGATTTGCCACCTTTATGATGAAGGGCGAAGCTAACTATTGGTGGAAAGCCAATAAGGGACGAGCAGGCGAATGAGTTATTCTATGGGACAGATTTAAGGAGATATTCTTCGAGAACTACTTCCCGGAGAATACGTAATAGGATATGGAGGTTAAGTTTATGGAACTAAACTAGGGTGGTATGACGGTCGCAGAGTACGCGGCAAAATTTAATGAGTTGGCCCGATTCTCCCCACATCAGGTGGACACAGATGCCAAGAAGGCAAGAAGGTTAGAGTTGGGATTGAAGCCATGGGTGCAGAAAGCAGTAGCTGTGTTGAAGATTAAGAATTTCTCTAAACTGCTGGAAAGGGCTATCATTGCAGAAGGAGGTAATGAAGCCATAACACGATTTAAACAAGAAAAGAAGACCGGTCAGGAAGGACCGAAAGGGGGAAGCAGCAGAGGCAGCAACCTTAACAAGCGTAAATGGATGGAGAGCCAATTCTCCAGAGGTAGCAAGTCCAGGAGAGAGGCTAATAAAAGTGGGAAGTGCAGCAACTGCAGGAGGAACCACTCCGGGGAGTGTATAAAAGGGAGAAGCGTTTGTTATCGCTGCGGATAACCAGGGCACATGGCTCCTCAGTGTCCAAATAAGCAGAAAGGAGGGTGTTTCACCTGTGGAGCCCCAAACCACCAGATTAAGGACTGCCCGAAGAGAAATGGCGATGCCGCTAGCGGCAACCGCAACAACAACAACAATAGGCTGAGCATTGGAGGTCCAGCCGGTCAAGCTAACAGACCAATGACACGCACGTTCAACATGACCATATAGGATGGAGTTCAAGGATGTGGTGTCAGGTATCATCCCAAGTAATGATATAAATGCATATGTGTTATTTGATTCGGGTGCTACCTGCTCTTTTGTTTCTGAAGAATTTTCTAAACAGTTAGACTTACCCCGTGAAAGATTAGAACACCCTATGAGCATAGAAGTAGCAAACAAGGAAATTATCCCTGTAAATTGCATTTGTAGGAACTTTCATGCCGAATTGCGAGGATTTAAGCTCAAAGTGCATTTGATACCGATTCGTTTGGGGGAGTTCGATGTAATCCTTGGAATGGATTGGTTATCGATTCACGGAGCAGTCATCGACTGTAAGAAGAAGTGTGTACACCTTAAGACTCTGAATAAGTTAAAGGTGGTGTTCTATAGTAGTAAATCACCGAGACACTCTTGTTGTCTGACGATGATGCAAGCAAAGAGATTGCTTAGGAAGGGTTGTGTAGGTTATTTGGCTCACGTGGTTGATACTCGACGTGTCGAGGGTGAACTAAGTTAAATACCTGTCGTAAGGGAATTTGCTGATGTCTTTCCTGATGAAATTATGGGATTACCGCCGGATAGGGAGATAGAATTCAAAATTGACTTGGTCCCGGGAACAACACTGATATCCAAGGCACCATATCGAATGGCACCAGTAGAGATGAAAGAGCTAATGGTTCAATTGCAGGAACTGTTAGACAAGAGTTATATCAGACCAAGCGTGTCACCATAGGGAGCGCCAGTTTTGGTCGTAAAGAAGAAGGATGGTTCGATGAGACTTTATATCGACTATCGCGAGTTGAATAAAGTCACGATTAAGAATAGGTATCCACTGCCCAGGATAGACGATCTGTTTGATCAACTTAAGGGAGCGAAATACTTTTCAAAGATTGATTTGAGAACGGGCTATCATCAACTAAAGGTGAGATAGGAGGATATCCCGAAGACAGCATTCAAAACTCGTTATGGACATTTTGAGTTTCTGGTAATGTCATTTGGACTGACAAATGCACCAGCGGCATTCATGGATATGATGAACAGAGTCTTCAAGCAGTACTTGGACAAGTTCGTAGTCGTATTCATCGATGACATCTTGGTATATTCAGTAACGGAGGAAGAATGATAAGTAGGTTTATACCTACTTATTGGATATCAACTTGCTATGATTATAGCTTAAACTCAAGCATTTTAGTGTCTTTTAATATGTTTTGTTTTTGTTTTGCATATTTCAGACAGGAAACTCTTTTGGCACAGAATGGCAAGAAATGGCATGATATTGGCATGATTTGGCATGAAGCTGGCAACAAGGTAAGGTGGGATTGGACTTGGATTGACATAATGGATTTGGCATAAGGAAGTGGATAAGGGCCATGTGAAAAATGGCCTATAAGCAGCAAAAGTGAAGGAACAAGAAGCATGAAAGAAAGCAAGGAAAGCAGCACCAAAACCAAAATGCACCAATAGAAGAAACAGGTCCGCACGGCCGCGCCAGGATAGCAAGTAAGAAGCGCGCGCCCGTGCCAAGTGGCAAGGCCAGAGGCCTGCCATGGATAAGCGCGCGCCCGCGCCGGGGGAACAAAGCGAGGCCGCGCGGCCGCGCTGGTCTCGAAATTGACTTTTGTTTTTATTTTTCCTACTGAGGTGTATTTGATATATATATGGTGTATGTTGCAAGAGACTAGGGAATGACTTATCATTATCAAACTTCATTTATTACAAGCTAGTTCTTACATTTCTAGGGTTTAGAGAGCTTAGAGGGGTTGAGAGCTTCACTCTTCTTCTCTTCTAGTTTTAAGTAGATTTCATTTTCGAGGGTTCACTTTGGTTGGGTTTGTGGTCTAAACTTGAGCATTGATGGCTTCTATTGGAAAGAGAACCACAAGATTTGCATTTTCATTCTCTCTACTCTCTTATTTTTATTGTTGCTTCTAATGCTTGGCTTAAATCCCATAATGGTTGGTGGTTCAGAAATGAACTAACTACCATTATGGGATTCTAATGGATCTTATTGCTTAGTCTATGGTTTTATACCTCATTGATATGTATATTTGATTATGTATGGTTTGCCTAGCATGGTTATATTGTATGTTTAGATGCTTGATCAACATCTACTGTAATAGTTTATATGGAATTGAAAGAGGAAGTGTAAACTTAGATTTTTCCATGCTAGCATATGTTCGTGAAACTTGCATTCGATGAGTTTTGTGATTCGTAATCCGAATAGAAATATACCGTATTGCCATATGTAGTCTATTGGGGGCTTGCACTTAAACTAATAGCTTGTAAATCACATAGATATATAGTGATTTAGGTTTTATTGGTGTTCATGTAATTTCTATCTCTTTTGTGGATATTATATGATATGGACTTGGTATATTGACAAATAGCCTTGTCTCACATTCGTGCTCCCGACTAGCACTCCTAAGTAATCAATAATACTTGACATGAGGTGTGTAATCTAGGCGATGTGATAGGTGAAGTTAGGATCCCATATTTCTCTAATTTGAATCCCTTGTCTGTTAATTAGTTAAGTTTAGTTTAAAATCAGTCTAGTTATTAAAGCACACTTTGATACTCGTTTGAGCAGATGAAAATAACTCTAGGATTGTTGCAAGATAGTTTAAGCCTAACTCATTTTCTCAGTGGGAACGAATTTTACTTATCAAATTTATTACTTGTCAACCGTGTATGCTTGCACGCGTTTTGTGCCTGTTTTGTTAACACTGAAACGGCGCAATAAGTTTTTGGCGCCGTTGCCGGGGATAAGTGTTAGTTTATTATTATTGACATCAATTTTAGTTATATTTGTCTGACTTGAACAAATCTCTTCTTATCTCATTTCTAATTTATTTTCGTTTGTGTTTCAGGTACTTGTGGTTAGTTTATGCAAACACGAGCCTCCAATCCTGAGTTGGTGCCTCTGCAAGGGAACATTAATGGCAAAGCTTGGAGAGCAAACTCTAGAAATACTAACCAATAAGAGGAACCTGAACAACCCGAATAAATGGCAGCTAAAGAGCAAAGAGCCGACAATAAAGCCTTGAGGGACTACTCCATACGAAAAATTTCTGATCTGCAGTCCAGTATAGTTAGGCCAGCTATAGCTGCGAATACTTTCGAGATAAAACCAGGGACACTGCAGATGGTTCAAAACACTGTCCAATTTGGGAGTGCAACTACAGAAGATCCAAATGAGCATATCTTGAGCTTCATTGAGATATGCGACACATTTAAATTCAACAACATTTCGGATGATACAGTGAAACTTTGATTATTCCTATTCACCTTGAGGGATAAGGCAAAGAGTTGGTTGCATTCATTACCCTCAGGATCAATCACCATGTGGGAAGACTTAGCACATAAATTTCTAACCAAATTCTTCCCCATGACTAAGACTGCTTCCATGCGGAGTGCTCTGACTCAGTTTACACAGCAACAAGGGGAATCATTGTATAAGGCATGTGAACGCTACAAAGAGATGCTTAGGAAATGCCCACACCATGGAATGCCTGACTGGATGGTGATAAACTAGTTCTATAATGGTT
This sequence comes from Panax stipuleanatus, assembly GCA_020205555.1. Classification (NCBI taxonomy): domain Eukaryota; kingdom Viridiplantae; phylum Streptophyta; class Magnoliopsida; order Apiales; family Araliaceae; genus Panax; species Panax stipuleanatus. The sequence continues at coordinate 80,931,125 of CM035119.1, forward strand.
TGGGGTGGCAGTCATACCCAATCATTGACGCCGGATCGAGAGGAGCTCTGTGGGCCAAGGACTATCCGACAGCCTATGACCTAATTGAGACCATGGCGGCCAATGAATATCAGAATCCAATAGCAAGACTGGTTCAAACTAAAGTGGCCGGAGTATTGGATGTTGATGCCATCACAGCATTGTCAGCACAAATGGCAGTAATGAACAAGAAAATAAATTCTATGGCTAAAAGTAGAGTTCAGCAAGTTGCATTTGTATGTGAGTTGTGTGCTAGAGCACACCTGACAGAGCAGTGTGCCATCACTACCGAGTCGGTCCAGTTCGTCAGCAACTATCAAAAGCCATAAAATTAATTTTCAAACTCCTACCACCCGAGCAATTGAAACCATCCTAATTTTAGTTGGAGTAACAATCAAAATGCTCAACAGTCTCAGTCATCTCAATACCAACCTCCTCTACAACAACCACATCAACCATACCAAAATGTCCAACAACAACCACAAACTCACTACTAACCTTATCAACAAAAATCTTTGCCACAACAGTCCCAACATCAGTATGCCCCTAGACATTCACACCCTCCGGGATTTAATCAACAACAACATCAACATCACTCAGATCCCGCCCCTTCGCAAGAAAAGAGATCTGAAATGGAAGAATTGATGCTGAAGCATATTGCTAATACTGAGTTGATAATGAAGAGCCAAGCGGTGGCAATCAAGAATTTGGAAAATCAGATGGGCAAATGGCCAATACGCTCAACAACAGATTGCAAGGCACTCTTCCAAGCAGTACGAAAGCGAATCTAAGGAGAAGGGATGGTAAAGAGCAATGCTAAACAATCACCTTAAGGTTTGGGAAACAAACTGCTGAGATGGAGGCTGGCGCGGCCACGCCCATTAAAGAGCAAAACATGGCGCGCCCGTGCCCAAGTGTAGAAAATTTTGAGAAAAATTTGAATGATGGGAATGATGAGGATAATGTAGTTGAGGCGGATAAGAAGGTAGCCACTGAGAAAACCCATGTTCCACCCCAAGTAGTCTACCCTCCTGCACCATATCCATAAAGAATTTAGAAGCAGAAACTGGATAAGCAGTTCGCCAAGTTTTTAGAGGTATTCAAGAAACTATAAATCAATATTCCCTTTGCCAAAGCATTGGAACAAATTCTGAGCTACGTAAAGTTTATGAAGGGGATACTGTCAAGGAAGAAGAGGCTAGAGGACTATAAAACAGTGGCCTTAACAGAGGAATGCAGTGTCGTCCTACAGAGAAAGTTACCTCCAAAGCTTAAGGACCTAGGGAGTTTCACAATTCCTTATTCTATTGGGGAGTTTTCCTTCAACAAGTGTCTATGTGACTTAGGGGCAAGTATTAATTTGATGCCACTATCGGTGTTTACTCAATTGGGATTGTCGGCTCCTAAGCCAACAAGCATATCTTTGCAGCTAGCCGATAGATCCATCACCTAACCCAGAGGCATTGTTGAAGACGTGTTGGTAAAGGTGGATAAGTTCATATTCCCTGCAGACTTTATCATCCTAGACTTCGAAGAAGATAAAAACATTTCAATTATTCTGGGGACACCATTTCTAGCCACCGGGAGGACACTCATAGATGTATAAAAAGGAGAACTAACTATGAGGGTTCAGGACCAAGAGGTCACCTTCAATGTCTTCAAGGCTATGAAGTTTCCCACGAACGAGGAAGAATATTTTAGAATTGATACTGTCGACAAGATTCTGCAGAAGGAGACTGAACGCTTAATGAGTATGGATCCATTAGAAACTGATCTACAGGGAGATTCTGAAGTGGGAGATACAGATGTGGTGGAGTGCATACAAATCTTGAACACAGTGCCTCAGATGTAAAAGTTTAAAATGCCCATCGAACCACTTGGACAGACTGGGGAGTCATCAGAGCGACTAAAGCCTTCTCTAGAGGTGGCTCCCACACTTGACCTGAAACCTCTTTTGGATCATTTGAGATATGCATAACTGGGAGAATCTTCTACGTTGCCGATTATCATCACCTCTGCTCTATCATCCGATCAGGAGAGCAAATTGTTGAGGGTCCTTAGAGAGTTTAAATCAGCTATTGGGTGGACCATAGCTGACATCAAAGGGATCAGCCCTTCCTACTACATGCACAAGATACTCTTGGAGGATGACAGCAAGCCATCAATAGAGCAACAACGGAGATTGAATCCGATCATGAAAGAGGTTGTCAAAAAGGAGATCCTTAAGTGGTTAGATGCAGGAATAATTTATCCTATTTCAGATAGTTCTTGGGTAAGCCCGGTGCAGTGCGTCCCGAAGAAGGGAAGCATGACAGTCGTGACTAATAAAAAGAACGAGCTTATACCTACCAGGAAAGTTACGGGATGGAGAGTCTAAATGGATTATCGTAGACTGAATAAAGATACAAGGAAAGAACATTTCCCTCTCCCGTTTATTGATCAAATGCTGGATAGGCTAGCAGGCCACGACTACTATTGCCTCTTGGACGGTTACTCGGGGTAAAATCAGATTGTAATAGCCCCCGAGGACAAAGAGAAGACCACCTTCACATGCCCATATGGCATTTTTTCTTTTCAAAGGATGTCTTTCGGGCTATGTAACGCACCAGCCACTTTCCAGAGATGCATGATGGCTATATTCTCGAACATCGTCAAGCACAATGTAGAAGTCTTCATGGATGATTTCTCTGTCTTTGGGTACTCCTTTGACATCTGTTTAGAGAATCTGGTATTAGTGTTTAGGAGATGTGTTGAGACTAACCTCGTTTTGAACTGGGAGAAATGCCATTTTATGGTAAAGGAAGGTATTATTTTGGGCCACAAAGTTTCTTAGAAAGGTCTAGAGGTGGATCGAGAAAAATTGGAGACCATAGAAAGTTTACCACCACCATCCTCTATAAAAAGGAGTTCGTAGTTTTCTCGGTCATGCAGGTTTCTACATGCATTTCATCAAAGACTTCTCAAAAATAACAAAACCTCTGTGCAGTTTACTTGAGAAGGAAGTTCCATTCAGATTCGACGAGGAATGCCTGGTAGCCTTTGAACACTTAAAAAAGAAATTGACTACGGCTCCCTTCATTACAGCACCAGACTGGTCTCTCCCCTTCGAACTAATGTGTGATGCAAGTGACTTTGCCGTGGGGGTGGTATTGGGATAGCGTAGGGATAAGGTCTTTCATGTGATTTATTATGCAAGCAAAACTCTGACAGACGCCCAGTTAAACTACACCACCACTGAGAAGGAACTTCTTGCAGTGGTATATGCTTTCGACAAATTCAGGTCATCTTTGATTAGCACAAAGGTAATTGTATACAATGATCATCCTGCGATCAGATACCTGATTTCAAAGAAAGATGCTAAGCCTCAACTCATTCGGTGGATACTTCTTCTCCAAGAGTTTGACTTAGAAAGTAAAGACAGAAAAGGGACCGAGAACCAAGTGGCTGACCACTTATCTCTACTGGAGAATCCAGGGATGGACAAAAATGACAAAGTAATGATCAATGAGTCCTTCCCGGATAAGCAGTTGTTCGTGGTGCAAGGCGAGATGCTCTGGTTCGTGGATTTTGCAAACTTCTTAGTGAGCAATATTATCCCGTCTGACTTTTCTAGAGCCCAAAAGAAGAAGTTTCTGCACCATGCTCGCTGGTATAGTTGGGATGAGCCATAATTATTTAGACAGTGCGCTGATATATTGATTAGACGGTGCGTCCCCGAGAGAGAAATGGAGAGCATACTGTGAGACTTCCACTCATCTGTTTATGGAGGCCATTATGGGGGTGAGACGACAGCCGCCAAAGTGCTTCAGGCCAATTTTTATTGGCCAACACTGTTTAAAGATTTGCATAACTTTGTCCAGAGCATTGACCGTTGTCAGCGCGTGGGTAACATATCCAAGAGAAATGAGATGCCTTTGAATATGATCCTAGAGGTCGAAATCTTTGACGTCTGGGGGATATATTTCATGGGGCCTTTTGTCTCTTCTTGTGGAAATCTATATATTTTGTTGGCGGTCGATTATGTGTCCAAATGGGTAGAGGTAGCAGCCTTACCAACCAATGATGCACGGGTCGTCCTACGTTTTCTTCAGAAGAGCATATTCACATGCTTCGGGACCCTTAGAGCCATCATAAGTGATGAAGGTACACACTTTTACAATCGTCAATTTTCTTCTCTTTTGGCCAAATATGGGGTGAATCATTGTATTGCTACTGCATACCACCCCCAAACAAATGGACAGGCTGAGGTATCTAATCGTGAGGTGAAGAGGATACTATAAAAGATTGTGAATCCCATGAGAAAAGATTGGTCCCTCAAGCTAGACGATGTGGTGTGGGCCTATAGGACTGCCTACAAGATGCCCCTGGGTATGTCACCATATCAGCTTGTGCACAAGAAGGCCTGCCACCTCCCCATAGAGCTTGAACACAAGGCCTTCTAGGAAATTAAGAAGCTAAATTTTGATTTTAAGGCTGCGGGGGAGAAAAGACTTCTTCATCTTAATGAGCTTGACGAATTCAGATTGCAAGCTTATGAGAACTCAAAGCTGTATAAGGAGAAAGTCAAAAAGTGGCATGACAGGAAAATCTTAGAAAGAACACTTGAGCCGGGAAAAGTGGTGTTACTATATAATTCTCGTCTCAGACTATTCCCTAGAAAGCTCAAATCTCGATGGTCGGGCCCCTTCATGGCGAAAACCGTATTCCCGCATGGCGCAGTGGAAATTTATGATCAATACCCGGACAAACCCTTCAAAGTAAATGGACAAAGATTAAAGCACTATTATGGCAGAGAGGTAAATCGAGAAAAGGTTGCCTCGATTCTGTCCACTACTTGACCTATTCAGACAGAGTCTAGCTTATGGACTATAAACAAGCGCTCGATGGGAGGCACCCCATCATCTCTATCTCTCCCTCAGTTTAATTTTTACATCATAATCTCTATATCTCCCTCCCCTTAATTAATTCTAATCATTTTGAAAAATTATGAAATTTTTTGGACAGTTATGGGTTAGGATGCTTATTGCCTACATTTTTGGACCTTAGGCATATTTGCATCTATTTTTGGGACTTGAAAGCTCATTGCCTATATTTTTGAACATTAGGCATTATTGCACAGATTTTTGGTGTTGGAAGCTTTTTGAACATATTTTTGAAGTGGTGCATATTGCATATAAACACATATACTCATTTTTGGGAATTCACATAGAAAGGATTCACTTACATAGCATTGCTAAGGATTTAACAGTACATACATCATACATATGCATTTTTGATTAGGGAATCAAGTTATATATAATTTTTGATTGCTATATGTGCAGGTAAGGTAAGTGTTTACAGTTGCTTCTTGAGTCTTCACCTTATTACTGAAGAAAGCAGGAAATTTTTGGCTGGGGCTCAGGGCAGCGCGGCCGCGCCAACCTCAAGGCACTCACCAGCGCACTCACGCCAATGTTCAGAGCATCCTGAGAGTGACCCTAACCAGCGCGACCGCGCCCCATATAGAGCTCTAGCAGGCGTGCCCGCGCCAAGCCTCAGATAGACGCCCATTTAAAAATTTTATAAAATAATCTCCAACCCTATTCCTATATCTATTGTAACCGGCCCCCCTCTCACAATACACGTTCTCTCAGTTCATCACTTACGAATTCCCTCTCCTAATCCTATATCTTCCTCAATCACAAGCCCTAATTCTCTTACACTTCACAATCACTATCCATCCAATCCAAGCCCTAGCCCCCATCTCCCTACCATCACGTTCTAACAATTCTTGTCAAAGTTAGGGTTTGAGTTTTGAAGTTTTAGAGAAGCAAGTTTAGGGGTTTTGTTCAGGAGTTATCATCTGAAAATTACAATGGGTCTTAAGCGTGCACGATCATCCGCTCCTGCTTCTCTCGCTCGCAGTGACCAGAGTGACGACATCATCGTTGATTTAACTAAGTTCATCAATTTGGAGGCCCAAGTAGAGTATTATCGAATTGCGGCCAAGACGATGTTAAATAAGAGGGGTTTGAAGCCAGCGAAAGAGGATGGGGATATGCGTGCCATGACTCGAGAAATAGGATGGTAAGGTATTTGTGCAACACCGCCGCCGGTGTTGTTGGCTATTATTCGTGAATTTTATGCCAACGCCAAAATAACGCAGAGCGGCCGGTCTTTTGTTCGGGGCCAAACCATTGATTATCTCCTGGCGGCTATCCGAGAGGTGTTTAATTTACCTCCACCCCCAGCTGATCAAGTAAATTGGACTGTGGCGGATAGGTTTAAGACAGACCTTGACCAGTTGATCCATGATTTGTGTGTGCTAGGAACAGTGTGGAAAATTAAGAACGATACCACTGATGAGTATACCACTTTCCTTGCCTCCGATCTCAACAGATATGCCAAGGCATGGAATCTATTCCTCTGTGCCAACTTGATGCCTTCCTCGCACTAGCATGAGATTACAGTCGATAGGGCTATCATATTGTGGGGGATCATAACAGGGAAATATATCGACGTCGGGCATTTGCTAAATCATAATATGCTACGCTTTATAAGAGGCAGTACCACCGGGTCTATTCCACACGCATCCATCGTGGCCGATCTCTGTGCTGAGGAAGAAATTGAATGGGGCGATGAACAGGTCCAAATGCTAAGCGGCGACATAACTTATGCCACGATTAAGCATTTTGATGATTGAATTGGGGGCACAGCACATCCTCGAGGAAAAGGATTCATCCTCCCACCTCCGCCAGCAGTTCCACCACAGCAGCCACAGCCATCAGAGGCCGCTGCCCCTCCTCCAGCAGGCGACATACATCAGGATCACAGGATTCTGCGCTTGGAGAGGAGGATGGACTCTTTGCACACTAACTTTGCAGCGTTTGTCGATGGCTTATCACACTCCTTAGTAGAAGCCTTTGCTCAGCAAGGAACAATGCTTGAGTGGCCTGTCTTCGGTACTGCCATAACATACCCGCCACCAGATTCACCACCCAAGGAGGGTGGCCATGCCAATGAATAGGGGAGTTTTCCTAACCCTTTACCTTCAATAGGGACATTGATTATTTCAAGTTTGGGGGTATTGGGTGTTATTAGTAGTAGTTGCATATAGTTGTTTGCATAGTAGTTGCATTCTAGTTAAATTTTGCATAAAAAAATTTCAATTTTATTTTATTTTGTTTATTTAGTTATGTTTAATTGTATTGCATTTCATAATCCCATTTGTTTAGCATGTTGAATTCCAGTCTGGCCAATAATGAAATTGAGATATGATAGATTTTTGAACTAAGTGATTAGTTTAAGCTCAGTTATACTTTTATACATGATGTAGTCTATGTATGTTTCTTGGATGTTACTGGATAGCACAAAATTGTCTTTATTTGCTTGATTGGCTAGATTAGTGTATGCTTGTCTTCTGAGGTGGAAAATTTTGTTTTTAATTGTTAGAATTGTGTAATAAAAGTAGTAATGTCCTTAACAACACAGGAATATAAGTTTGAGGGAAAACTTTGGGTATGCATGCTAAAAAGAAAAAGAAAAAGAAAATAAAAGAAAATAAATTAAGAAAAAGAAAACATAGAATAAACACCTTGGCTAGCGAAGTCTTGTGGCCTTTGATACTCGAGCAAGTACGCCCTAGGGGATTGTCTCTACACCCAGCGCCCTAAGGCCTTTATGGTTTGGGAGTCGTCGGTCGAAAGCTCGTTAAATGGGTATCATTGAAAAGCCTAAGAAGTCCTAGCATTGTACAGTCGGGTGTAGTCACGGAAAAAGTACGAATATCGCCCCCGTGTGTGAATAAAAGCATAAAAAGCCCTTGTTGCACCTTAGCTTATATCTATGTGTTGGTTTGGTCATTATTTTGTATAAATGAAAAATTCTTGATTTAAAACCTCAGTTTTCCTTCCTTAGAAGTATAGCATGTGTAATCTTTGCCTCGTTAAGCTCATTTATGACATAGCACACACACGCCGCATCTTAGTAACATGTTGTGATTTACAGATTGTATGTCTTTATAACTGTAACTTGAGCCGATACTCGGTTAAGTGTTCTTGTTATTTCTCTGAGGCACTTCTTATTGGAGTTCACATCATGGTTGATACTTTGGGATTCATTTTTATGTAGTTTAGTTGCATATCATGTAGTTTGCATTTGTGCTTGTTGCTTGAGGGCAAACAATAGTTCAAGTTTGGAGGTATTTGATAAGTAGATTTTATACCTACTCGTTGGATATCAACTTGCTATGATTATGGCTTAAACTCAAGCATTTTAGTGTCTTTGAATATGTTTTGTTTTTGTTTTTCATATTTCAGACAGGAAACTCTTTGGGCACAAAATGACAAGAAATGGCATGATATTGGCATGATTTGGCATGAAGCTGGCAACAAGGCAAGGTTGGATTGGACTTGGATTGAGATGATGGATTTGGCATGAGGAAGTGGATAAGGGCTATATAAAAAATGTCCTATAAGCAGCAAAAGTGAAGGAACAAGAAGCATGAAAGAAAGCAAGGAAAACATCACCAAAACCAAAATGCACCAACAGAAGAAACAGGTCCGCGCGGCGGCGCCAGGATAGCAAGTAAGAAGCCCGCACCCGTGCCGAGTGGCAGGGCCAGAGGCTTGCTCTGGATAAGCGCGCGCCAGCGCCGGGGGAATAAATTGAGGCCGCGCGGCCGCGCCGGTCTCGAAATTAACTTTTATTTTTATTTTTCCTGCTGAAATGTATTTGATATATATGGTGTATGCTTCAAGAGATGAGGGAATGACTTATCATTATCAAACTTCATTTATTACAAGCTAGTTCTTACATTTCTAGGGTTTAGAGAGCTTAGAGGGGTTGAGAGCTTCACTCTTCTTCTCTTCTAGTTCTAAGTAGATTTCATTTTCGAGGGTTCACTTTGGTTGGGTTTGTGGTCTAAAATTGAGCATTGAAGCCTTCTATTGGAAAGAGAACCACAAGATTTGCATTTTCATTCTCTCTAATCTCTTATTTTCATTGTTGCTTCTAATGCTTGGCTTAAATCCCATAATGGTTGGTGGTTCAAAAATGAACTAACTACCATTATGGGATTCTAATGGATCTTATTGCTTAGTCTAGGGTTTTATGCCTCATTGATATGTATATTTGATTATGTATGGTTTGCCTAGCATGGTTGTATTGTATGTTTAGATGCTTGATCAACATCTACTGTAATAGTTTAAATGGAATTGAAAGAGGAAGTGTAAACTTAGATTTTTCTATGCTAGTATATATTTGTGAAACTTGCATTCGATGAGTTTTGTAATTCGTAATCCGGATAGAAATATATTGTATTGCTATATGTAGTCTATTGGGGGCTTGCACTTAAACTGATATAGCTTGTAAATCACATAGACATATAGTGATTTAGGTTTTATTGGTGTTCATGTGATTTCTATCTCTTTTATGGATATTATATGATATGGACTTAGTATATTGACAAATAATCTTGTCTCACATTCGTGCTCCCGACTAGCACTCCTAAGTAATCAATTATACTTTGACATGAGGTATGTAATCTAGGCGATGCAATAGGTGAAGTTAGGATCCCATATTTCTCCAATTTGAATCCCTTGTCTGTTAATTAGTTAAGTTTAGTTTAAAATCAGTCTAGTTATTAAAGCACACTTTGATACTCGTTTGAGCAGACGAAAATAACTATAGGATTGTTGCATGATAGTTTAAGCCTAACTCCTTTTCTCCATGGGAACGAATTTTACGTATCAAATTTATTACTTGTCAACCGTGTATGCTTTCACTCGTTTTGTGCCCGTTTTGTTAACACCAAAACGGCGCAACAAAGAACATGCTGAACATCTAAGGATTGGTTTGGAGGCATTAAGAAGGGAGAAGCTGTACGCGAAATTTTCAAAGTGTGAATTTTGGTTGCAGAGGGTGCAGTTTTTAGGGCACGTCATTGACAAAGATGGTGTTTTGGTAGACCCAACAAAGGTGGAAGCTGTTATTAATTGGGAATAGCCGAAGACGCCGACGGAGATCAGGAGTTTCTTGGGATTAGCAGGATACTATCGGAGATTCATCTAGGATTTTTGAAGATAGCATCGCCGTTGACCAATATAACTAGAAAGGCGGTAAAGTTCGTTTGGACGGAAAAGTGAGAGGAAAGTTTCATGGAGCTGAAGAAGATACTTAGCCAGACACCAATGTTGGCTTTACCAGACGACACTGGAGGTTTTGTAGTTTATAGTGATGCGTCACACAAAGGTCTTGGTTGTGTACTAATGCAGCATGACAAGGTCATTGCGTACGCGTCACGTCAGCTGAAGGACTATAAGAAGGTTTACCCAACTCATGATTGATAGTAGTGTGCATACAAGCCAATCATGTATGTGTTGGGTTTGTACGAAATCGTGACGCAATCAAATTGCAAAAATTAGCGGAAGCATGGTATATCGGAGTTTAAAAAAATTTCTACAAAACCATTACCCGGATCATCCTTTATGCAAATTATTAATTTAAAACGATAAATAAGAAGTTATGGAATCATACCCTTGTAGAATGAAGCTTCCACAGGTACTAGTTCAACTCCTTGTTCTTCGTGATCTCCTTGAATTTTTGGATTAGATTCCTTCCTTTGATCAACGTTAGCCACCCAAGTGTTTGGCCTCTAGAGGTGATCCACCAAGGAAGATGAATTATCAAGAAGGAGGGTGGTTGGCTTAGTTTTCTATCCTCTATAGAAAAGGAGTACTCTCCAACAATTGAAATTGCATCAAGTAATATCTATTATAAGAATCCTCTTATATAGATATTGGTCAACCCTTCTAATCCTATTAGACATGGGATTTCTTTTAATTAATTAAACTCCTTTAATTAATTTAGGCTTCCCACCACATGGGAAATAATTAATTAAATTCATTTAATTAATTTGTCTCCTAATCTTATTAGGAATAAATGAGAGTACTAATATTAAATTAATTACTAAACTCCTTTAGAAATTAAAATAATAATAATTATAATAATATTAATAAGACTCCTCTTATTAATTTATATTTAATATTTCCAAAATATTAAATAATAAATATTAAGCTATTTAATTTATTCTATCACCATAGATTAAATTAATTTCACTTAATGCATTATTACGATTATGCCATTACCTTCTTAAATAATTATTCTTCCTTTTATGGTGTGACCCTTTAGGTTCTCCATATTAAACCGGTTGTGAATAAATCAATTAGAACAATTCTAATCTTATTTAAATAAATAAATTAAACTAATAATCTATTTAAATAAATAATATTTATTCTACAATAGGGATAAGCCTCCCTAGCGATCAACGACTTTTCAGATAATATAGATTTCAACATTAATCATAAAAGAACCTGTGAGTAAATAGTTACCATACAATTCAATCCTTCCACCATACAATGTCCCAATTAAATATAAGACATGAATTTACTGTCAAGTCTTATTTTATTTTATTATATGTATTTCGATTAGAAAATGTACAACTCCAAATAATGTAAATTAGAAACTCCTTTCTAATTTCATTTTACCTTGGCCAAGGATTCCTGGGTTGTCATTTAACGAATCACATAGGACATATCTCCTCCTTTACTAGAGGTGGTAGATTCTTTATTGATCATTCATTGTCTCCATATGTAACTCATTATACCCAAGCATACCCTTTTATATACCCTAAAGAGCTTTAAGGAATAAGTCAAAGTATAATTCATTACATACAAGATACTATGATGATCTCAAGTCCAAGGATCACTTGTACTACTATCACATTAGGAATTCCTATTGACAGGCGAGTAAAACTCCATTAGGTATTCCATAGCGAGTCACGTTCAGTGAACTTATTCTCCAATAAGCACCTACATACTTGCTTTAGTGTCTCCACACAAATGATTATGAGATCAATCATCCTCATCTAATGAGCAAGTAACATATGTACTAATCTATCCGGATTTACTAATCCCCTTTTTAGTAATCCCATGATTAGGAACTCTTTTAATTTTAGAGCTTTCTAAGAATTTAGATCTCATTGGCATGATCATCATCATGATTCGAAAAGCATTGCTTAAAACTATGGGGTATTTACATATTATAAAAATAGCACCATGTAGATAATTAAATGCCTTTAATAAATGAATATTTTTATTAATAAATAAATAAGATTGCCTCCAAATTATATGCTTTATCATCATACATGATTGGCTTGTATGCATACTACTTTCAATCTCCCACTTGCACTAAAGCCAATCGCCATGGGATCTCATACCCAACTTCTCTAAGTGACGATCAAACTGCTGTTGTGTTAAAGCTTTAGTTAATAGATCTGCAATGTTGTCTTGAGAGTCTACACTCTCCTCTTTCAATGATTTCTTTAATCAAAGTGCCGCAACACATGTTTAGATTCAAGATGAGACTTAAGACCTATTCCTAGTTCTGTAATGAACTTTTCATCTAAAACATCAACTTGCAGCTTCACTTACAGTTATATACTTTGTCTTTGTCACTAAACCAACAACCTTTTATTGTTTGGAACCTTATCAATTCACTGCACCATCTTTCAAGGTAAACACATACGCTGAAACAGATTTACTGTCATCTTGGTCTGTTTGAAAACTTGAGTCTGTGAATCCCTTGAGTTTTAATTCAGACCCACCGTAGACAAGAAAAATATCTTTAGTCCTTCTCAAGTACTTTAGGATATTCTTCACTGCCTTCCAGTGCTCTTCTCCAGGGTTTGACTGGTATCTGCTCATTACACTAAGTGCATGAGCAACATCCGATCTAGTACATATCATACCGTACATGATAGATCCTATTGCAGAAGCATAAGGGATCTTACTCATACGGTCTCTCTCCTCAGGTGTCTTTGGGGCCTGTTTCTTGGAGAGATGTATTCCATGGCTCATCGGCATGAGACCTCTTTTGGAATCTTCCATGCTAAACCTCTTTAGCATTGCATCAATGTACGTTCCTTGGGATAAACCAAGCATCCTTTTAGATCTATCTCTATAGATCTTTATCCCCAAAATATAGGATGCTTCTCCCAAGTCCTTCATGGAGAAGTGTTTAGATAACCAGATTTTAATCGATTGTAGCATAGGAATGTCATTCCCTATCAGTAATATATCATCAACATATAATACAAGGAATGAAACTGCGCTCCCACTAACCTTCTTGTTCACACATGGTTCATCGTCGTTTTTGACAAAATCAAACTCTTTGATTGTCTCATCAAAACGAATGTTCCATCTATGAGAAGCTTGCTTCAATCCATAAATGGATCGTTGCAGCTTACAGACTTGATTTGTTCCAACCTTTGAAACAAATCCCTCTGGCTGTGTCATATACACATCCTCCTCAAGTTTCCCATTGAGGAAGGCCGTTTTCACGTCCATCTGCCAGATCTCATAGTCGTTATAAGCTGCAATCGCAAGAAAAATACGAATGGACTTGAGCATAGCTACTGGTGAGAAGGTTTCATCATAGTAAACTCCTTGTTTTTGTTTGAAACCTTTTGCAACCAGTCGGGCCTTATAGGTCTCTACCTTGCCGTCCGCTCCAGTCTTTCTTTTAAAGACCCATTTACACCCAATAGGCTTAATGCCTTCAGGTGGTGAAATCAAAGTCCATACTTTGTTTTCATACATGGAGTCCATTTCGAATTTCATAGCTTCAAGCCATTTCCCTGAGTCTTTATTACTCATAGCCTGTTCGTAATTCAATGGATCATCATCATTCATGATGTGTACCTCATCGTCATCCTCTATAACGAATCTATATCTCTCAGGTATCTTCGGTACTCTTCCAGATTTACGAACAGGGTGTGGTATAGTAGGTTCTTCTACTTTGTCAGGTACCTGACTTTGATCCGTGGTAATTTGTGGGTCTTGAACTTCTTCAAGATATATCTTACTCCCACTGACCCCTTCATGGATAAAATCCTTTTCCAAGAAGGCAGTATGTTTCGCAACAAACACCTTTTGATCAGTTGGATGATAGAAATAATACCCTAAAGTTTCTTTAGGGTATCCCACAAATCTACACTTATCGGATTTAGTCTGTAGCTTATCGTTTTCAAACTTTTTGACATAAGCTGGACAACCCCAAGTCTTAACATGCTTAAGATTTGGTTTCCTCCCCTTCCATATCTCATATGGAGTCTTTGGGGCGGATTTGGTAGGTACCTTGTTAAGTAGGTATGCAGCCGTTTCTAGGGCATATCCCCATAAGGAAATTGGAAGGTCGGTAAAACTCATCATAGATCGAACCATGTCCAACAGTGTTCGATTTCTCCTTTCAGATACTCTATTTAACTGTGGTGTACCTAGAGGAGTGCATTGTGAGATTATACCATTTTCTTTGAGATAATTGAGAAACTCACCGCTTAAGTATTCTCCACCTCAATCTGATCGAAGTATCTTTATACTCTTGCCCGTTTGTTTCTCTACTTCACTTCTGAACTCTTTGAACTTTTCAAATGATTCTGACTTGTATTTCATTAAATACACATATCCAAATCTTGAGTGATCATCAGTGAAAGTAATAAAATAAGAATACCCACCCCATGCACTTGTTGTATAGGTCCACAAACGTCTGTGTGAATCAATGCCAACAACTCTGTAACTCTTTCTCCTTTTCCACTAAAAGGAGATTTAGTCATTTTACCCATGAGACAAGATTCACAAGTTGAATATGATTCATAATCAGATAACTCAAAGAGCCCATCTTTATGCAACTTGGATAATCTTGTTTCATTGATATGACCGAGTCTACAGTGCCACATGTAGGTATAATTAATATCATCTCTTTTCCTTTTCTTAGTTTGTTCAATTTGAAAAATATTTTCTTGTAAGTCAAGTGTATAAAGTCCATTTCGCAAATTTCCAACACCATATAAAATATCGTCTTTATAAATAGAACAACTATTGTTCTTTATAACAACGTTAAATCCTTCCATATCCAATACAAAAATTAAAATAATATTTTTAATAATATTCGGAACATAATAACAATTATTAAGATAAATGGACTTGCCCGAAGGCATTGCTAAATAATAAGTTCATACAGCTAATGCAGCAACCTTTGCTCCATTCCCCACTCGTAGGATCACCTCATCATTGTTTAGCTTTCTACTTCTGACCAGTCCCTTCACATTATTACATATGTGAGAACCACAGCCGGTATCCAATACCCAAGTAGAATTTTGACTTTCTGAAAAATTAATTTCAATCATGAACAAACCTTGATTGGAAGTCGAAGCTTCTCCAAGCTTCTTCTTTGCCAGAAACTTCTTGCAGTTCCTCTTCCAATGACCCGGTTCGTTGCAATGGAAGCACATTCCTTTGCTAGCTGGATCAGATTTCTTTTGTTCCTTTATGTTCACTTTGCCCTTGGTCATCCGAGATCGGAAGAGCTCCTTAGATATCTCATATCTAGCAGTCCTACTTTGTTCACCATACAACTCCTTGAGGTGAATCAACATAGTAGGAGCATCCATGTTTTCGTGCTGACGCTGAAGCTCGTTATTCATGGATGCGAGCATGATGCATTGAGCCACAGATGCATCATCTTGCCACTTTACAATGGTGGCAATCTCTTCCTCAGAGGCTGTTTCTGCAACAGTTCTAGGGACAGGTGAGTTTAGGACATAAGAAATCTTTTCAGCAGTGAGAACTATTCTCAGATTTCTTAGCCAGTCCGTATAATTCGGCCCAGTAAGCTTATTAGCATCAAGTATGCTTCGCAGTGAAATTAGTGATTTTGACATTTTTAAAATTTTGCATGTGAAAAACAGCATTTTAGCAAACATTCATTTTATTAATTTTGCATACCAAAATAAATTTAGGTCTTTATTTTAAATTGGTATCTCCCACTATTTTTATCAAACTATATTACCCTCACTTATATAGTTCGGTAACATCTAATTAAAGATTTGCTAGTGAGAATAAGGATCCCATTTCAAATGTATATAACCTTGTGGATAGCACAACAAGCGATATACAAATAAATAGGTAGACAACTCTTGTCAATTACATCACTATATAACTCCTTTTATTTTGCCTCTTAAATCATAATGGTCAAGTGTGTGCACATCCGAACTAAAACGATTTAAGTTAAGTCCAGCCTAGCACTTCTATAAATTCAAAAAAGAAAAATGTTCGTCCTTGTGGATAGCACAACAAGACTAGATCGTTCAATTTTCTTGATAAGCATCAAATGTGATTAATTAACATCTTAAATATGCAATACTCGCCTTGTGGATAGCACAACAAGCTCATATTAAATATTTAATACTCTATTAATTTATCATGCTAGAAGGCGACATTCGATATTCCAAATATCATTTGAACGCTTCGGACTTAATATTATTTCTTTGAGGGATTTGTTATTATTTGTCTCATCTTGTTTAGCGTGCATGCACATATATATATAAAATACGCGTCATTTTATTAAACATGCGAAGCATGTTTGCATAAAATATAATATATATAATATTTAGCATGCAATATAGAATACTATATTCTACCCAGATTGATTATGGACTTTTATTCTAGTTTGGTTCACTAGAGCCACCAAGTGAACCAAAAGGTCAAACCTAGGAGTGCAAGAATTTAAATTTAAATATAACTATTACATTTAAACCCGGGCTCCATACAAACGGGTCTTCACGCGCTCCTTGCTCCTTGGTCTCCAATTTTTTCAAGATAATTCTAACTATTTCTATTACATTAAACTATTTAATTTAAATAGAAACCTTGATCAGCAGTCAAGGGGAAGTACATAGGAGGGAGATAGAATTTTACATCACGAAAAAAAAAATTTAGAGAAGACGAGGTACACAGACCCCATTTAATAAAACCCATTCATTCAAGCATTCAACTAAAATAAAATCCAATCACATTGGTCAAATAGTCCATAATTAATCCTCATTTATTATCATACATATCATCATATATATCAATAAATAAATATTCATCTCATGAATTAAAACATTTCATATATATATGAGTATCATTTTATGGGCAATTTTAAATTGCATGAAATCCAATTTCAAGATTAAAATAAACTCTTTATTTTAATTATAAAATTATTTAGAATATAATATATAAATATATCATATTTATTTTTTTTAAAAGAAGTCACCTTCTTTTATTAAAAGAGTCCTGCAGGTTTATTAAAAGAGTCATTTCCTGATGGGTCACATTCTTTTTGGAGTAAGAAAGAGACAACACATTTTCTTTGCAGAATTCAAGATTAGCACCCAAAAAAAAAAATTGTGATTCGTTCAAAAAAAAAAACGTCATTTTTAAAAAAAAAAATAAAAAATTATACAATAAAATTATGCCCAATAAATTATTTTAAATATATACCCATATGTATATGAAATCAAAAATAAATTAATAATAGCATAAAAGTTTGGCTCTGATGCCACTGTTGGGTTTGTACGAAATCGTGACGCAATCAAATTGCAAAAATTAGCGGAAGCATGGTATATCAGAGTTTAAAAAAATTTCTACAAAACCATTACCCGGATCATCCTTTATGCAAATTATTAATTTAAAACGATAAATAAGAAGTTATGGAATCATACCCTTGTAGAACGAAGCTTCACAGGTACTAGTTCAACTCCTTGTTCTTCGTGATCTCCTTGAATTTTCGGATTAGATTCCTTCCTTTGATCAACGTTAGCCACCCAAGTGTTTGGCCTCTAGAGGTGATCCACCAAGGAAGATGAATTATCAAGAAGGAGGGTGGTTAGCTTAGTTTTCTATCCTCTATAGAAAAGGAGTACTCTCCAACAATTGAAATTGCATCAAGTAATATCTATTATAAGAATCCTCTTATATAGATATTGGTCAACCCTTCTAATCCTATTAGACATGGGATTTCTTTTAATTAATTAAACTCCTTTAATTAATTTAGGCTTCCCACCACATGAGAAATAATTAATTAAATTCATTTAATTAATTTATCTCCTAATCTTATTAGGAATAAATGAGAGTACTAATATTAAATTAATTACTAAACTCCTTTAGAAATTAAAATAATAATAATTATAATAATATTAATAAGACTCCTCTTATTAATTTATATTTAATATTTCCAAAATATTAAATAATAAATATTAAGCTATTTAATTTATTCTATCACCATAGATTAAATTAATTTCACTTAATGCATTATTACGATTATGCCATTACCTTCTTAAATAATTATTCTTCCTTTTATGGTGTGACCCTTTAGGTTCTCCATATTAAACCGGTTGTGAATAAATCAATTAGAACAATTTTAATCTTATTTAAATAAATAAATTAAACTAATAATATATTTAAATAAATAATATTTATTCTACAATAGGGATAAGCCTCCCTAGCGATCAACGACTTTCCAAATAATATAGATTTCAACATTAATCATAAAAGAACCTGTGAGTAAATAGTTACCATACAATTCAATCCTTCCACCATACAATGTCCCAATTAAATATAAGACATGAATTTACTGTCAAGTCTTATTTTATTTAATTATATGTATTTCGATTAGCAAATGCACAACTCCAAATAATGTAAATTAGAAACTCCTTTCTAATTTCATTTTACCTTGACCAAGGATTCATGGGTTGTCATTTAACGAATCACATAGGACATATCTCCTCCTTTACTAGAGGTGGTAGATTCTTTATTGATCATTCATTGTCTCCATATGTAACTCATTATACCCAAGCATACCCTTTTATATACCCTAAAGAGCTTTAATGAATAAGTCAAAGTATAATTCATTACATACAAGATACTATGATGATCTCAAGTCCAAGGATCACTTGTACTACTATCACATTAGGAATTCCTATTGACAGGCGAGTAAAACTCCATTAGGTATTCCATAGCGAGTCACGTTCAGTGAACTTATTCTCCAATAAGCACCTACATACTTGCTTTAGTGTCTACACACAAATGATTATGAGATCAATCATCCTCATTTAATGAGCAAGCAACATATGTACTAATCTATCCGGATTTACTAATCCCCTTTTTAGTAATCCCATGATTAGGAACTATTTTAGTTTTAGAGCTTTCTAAGAATTTAGATCTCATTGGCATGATCATCATCATGATTCTAAAAGCATTGCTTAAAACTATGGGTTATTTACATATTATAAAAACAGCACCATGTAGATAATTAAATGCCTTTAATAAATGAATATTTTTATTAATAAATAAATAAGATTGCCTCCAAAGTATATGCTTTATCATCATACATGATTGGCTTGTATGCATACTACTTTCAGTATGATGATAAAGCACATACTTTGTAAAAAATCTTATTTATTTATTAATAAAATATTCAATTATTAAAGGCATTTAATTATCTACATGGTGATGTTTTTATAATATGTAAATAACCAATAGTTTTAAGCAATGCTTTTAGAATCATGATGTTGATCATGCTAATGAGATCTAAATTCTTAGAAAGCTCTAAAATTAAAAGAGTTCCTAATCATGAGGTTACTAAAAAGGGGATTAGTAAATCTGGATAAATTAGTACATATGTTGCTTGCTCATTGGATAATGATGATTGATCTCATAATCATTTGTGTGGAGACACTAAAGCAAGTATGTAGGTGCTTATTGGAGAATAAGTTCACTGAACGTGACTCGCTATGGAATACCTAATGGAGTTTTACTCGCCTGTCAATAGGAATTCCTAATGTGATAGTAGTACAAGTGATCCTTGGACTTGAGATCATCATAGTATCTTGTATGTAACAAATTATACTTTAACTTATTCCGTAAGGCCTTTTAAGGTATATATAGGGTATGCTTGGGTATAATGAGTTACATATGGAGATAATGTATGATCAATAAAGAATCTACCACCTCTAGTAAAAGATGAGATATGTCCTATGTGATTCGTTAAATGACAACCCAGGAACCCTTGACCAAGGTGGAATGAAATTAGAAAGAGGTTTCTAATTTGCATTATTTGGAGTTGTGCATTTTCTAATCGACATACATATGATTAAATAAAATAAGACTTGACATTAAATTCATGTCTTATATTTAATTGGGACATTGTATGGTGGAAGGATTGAATTGTACGGTAACTATTAACTCACAGGTTCTTTTATGATTAATGTTGAGATCTATACTATCTGAAAAGTCGTTGATCGCTAGGGAGGCTTATCCCTATTGTAGAATAAATATTATTTATTTAACTAGATTATTAGTTTAATTTATTTATTTAAATAAGATTATAATTATTCTAATTGATTTATTCACAACCGGTTTAATATAGAGAACCTAAAGGGTCACACCATAAAAGGAAGAGGAATTATTTAAGAAGAAAATGGCATGATAGTAATAATGCATTAAGTGTAATTAATTTAATCTATGGTGATAGAATGAATTAAATAGCTTAATATTTATTATTTAATCTTTTAAAAATATTAAATATAAATTAATAAGAGGAGTCTTATTAGTATTATTAGTATTATTATTATTTTAATTCTAAAGGAGTTTAGAAATTAATATAATATCAGTACTCTCTCTCAATCCTAATAAGATTAGGATATAAATTAATTAATTAATTAATTAAACCCTATATAAGAGAGTCTTATATCAGAAATAAGGTACGTGAATTTTTCTAAGGGTTGGGAGTACACATATTCTATAGAGATAGAAACAAGGGTTAAGCCACTAACCCATCTTCCTGAGTTCTTCATCTTCCTTGGTGGATCACCGTTAGAGGCCAAACATTTGGGTGGCTGACATTGATCAAGGGAAGGAGCCACTCAAAGGAGTAGAACTTGTACATGGGGAAGCTTGCATCTTCAAAGGTATAATTCCGTCTTCTTCTTCTATGTATTGACTGATAATTGATGCACAAGAAAGATCATGGTCAAGGGTTTGTAAGAAATTTTTAAAATCTATTTTTCATCCCTTCCGCTGCATTAATGTAATTTGATTGCATGCTTATGTTTCTAGCAAACCCAACAGTGATATCAGAGTCAATCTTGTGCTAATTATCAGTCTATGTGATTCCATACATGTATAATATGTGATTTTACCGAGTTCTTGGGCAACAGAAAATTTCTGTTTCTACGATGCTGCGCCGGTGCTAGCTCCTCTTGCTGCGCCGGTGTCGAATCCCAGTTTTTTGTGATGTGCAGCTGCGCCGGTTCCCTATGCTTTTCGGGCGCAGCTGTGCCCCTGGACAGATACAAAAAAAATTTCTTGTTTTCTTTAATTAAATAAATAGTTTATTTAATTAATAAAGGTTTTAAATAAAGATGTTTATTTTATATGAAATATGATTTCAGAATTGCTAAAATTAAAGAGTTTAATTTGGATTTGTTTTTGAATGAAATGGAGCTTTTTTTTCCAAAAACAAAGTTTAGCAAACTTTTGCCCATTAACTAATATTAATACATATATGGAATGAATTTACTTTCATGAGATGAATAAGTTTTATTGATACGTATGATGATATGTATGTTAATAAAAGGGATTGATTATGGACTATGACCAATGTGATTGGATTTTATTTTGGATGAATGTTTGAATGTATGGGTTTTATAAAATGGGTTCTGCATACCTCGTCTTTTCTGATTTTCTTCTTGTTATAAATTCTATCTCTCTCCTATGTACTTTCCCTTGACTGTTGATCAAGGTTTCTATTTAAATGAAATAGTTTTTGTAATAGGATTAGTTAGAATTTTTTAAGAACCATAGATCAAGGAGCAAGGAGCGCTTGAAGACCCATTTGTATGAAGCCTGGGTTTAAATGTAATAGTTGTATTTAAATTTTATTCTTGCACTCCTAGGTTTGACCTTTTGGTTCACTTGGTGGCCCTAGTTGTTGGGTTTGCTAGAAACATAAGCATGCAATCAAATTACATAAACGCAACGGAAGGGATGAAAAATCAGATTTTAAAATTTTCTTACAAACCCTTAACCATAATCTTTCTTGTGCATCAATTATCAGTCAATACATAGAAGGAGAGGATGTGGAATTATACCTTTGAAGATCCAAACTTCCTCAGGTACAAGTTTTACTCCTTCGATTCCTTTGATTCCTCTGTAGTGGCTTCTTCCCTTGATCAATATCAGCCACCCAAATGTTTGGCCTCTAACTGTGATCCACCAAGGAAGATGAAGAACTCAGGAAGATGGGTTATTGGCTTAACCCTTGTTTCTATCTCTATAGAATATGTGTACTCCCAACCTTTTGAAAAATTCACGTACCTTATTTCTGATATAAGACTCTCTTTTATAGATATTAGGTTAACCCTCCTAATCCAATTAGAATAGGGTTTTATTTAATTAAATAATTAAACACTTTTAATTAATTTATATCCTAATCTTATTAGGATTGAGAGAGAGAGAGAGAGAGTACTGATATTATATTAATTCCTAAACTCTTTTAGAATTAAAATAATAATCATAATAATATTAATATTAATAAGACTCTTCTTATTAATTTATATTTAATATTTCTAAAATATTAAATAATAAGCATTAAGCTATTTAATTTATTCTATCACCATATATTAAATTAATTATACTTAATGCATTATTACTATCATGCCATTTTCTTCTTAAATAATTCTTCTTCCTTTTATGGTGTGACCCTTTAGGTTCTCCATATTAAACCGGTTTTGAATAAATCAATTAGAACAATTCTAATCTTATTTAAATAAATAAATTAAACTAATAATCTATTTAAATAAATAATATTTATTCTACAATAGAGATAAGCCTCCCTAGCGATCAACGACTTTCCAGATAATATAGATTTCAACATTAATCATAAAAGAACGTGTGAGTTAATAGTTACCGTACAATTCAATCCTTCCACCATACAATGTCCCAATTAAATATAAGACATGGATTTACTGTCAAGTCTTAATTTATTTAATCATATGTATTTCGATTAGAAAACGCACAACTCCAAATAATGCAAATTAGAAACCTCTTTCTAATTTCATTCTAACTTGGCCAAGGATTCCTGGGTTGTCATTTAACGAATCACATAGGACATATCTCCTCTTTTACTAGAGGTGGTAGATTCTTTATTGATCATACATTATCTCCATATGTAACTCAATATACCCAAGCATACCCTATATATGCCTTAAAAGATCTTAAAGAATAAGTCAAAGTATAATTTGTTACATACAAGATACTATGATGAGCTCAAGTCCAAGGATCACTTGTACTACTATCACATTAGGAATTCCTATTGACAGGCGAGTAAAACTCCATTAGGTATTCCATAGCGAGTCACGTTCAGTGAACTTATTCTCCAATAAGCACCTACATACTTGCTTTAGTGTCTCCAAATAAATGACCATGAGATCAGTCATTCTCATCTAATGAGCAAGCAACATATGTACCAAACTATCCGGATTTATTAATCCCCATTTTAGTAATCCCACAATTGGGAACTATTTTAGTTTTTAAGCTTTCTAAGAATTTAGATCTCATTAGCATGATTTCATCATGATTCTAAAATCATTACTTAAAACTATGGGTTATTTACATATTATAAAAATAGCAACATGTAGATAATTAAATGCCTTAAATGAATATTTTATTAATAAATAAATAAGATTGTTTACAAAGTATGTGCTTTATCATCATACATAATTGGCTTGTATGCACACTACTATCATGTCTGACATACCAACGAGTTAAAGCAAAGCACCAGCGACCGAGCGGACTACTTCAACCATTAAAGATTCTGGAGTGGAAGTGGAAGCACATCACAATGGACTTTGTGGTGGGCCTGCCACCGACATAAAATGGTTTAGACGCCATCTAGGTAATCATGGACCGTCTGACCAAGTCTGCTCATTTTCTACCAATTAAGATACGGTACAATCTGGAGAAATTAGCGAAGCTCTATGTGAAAGAGATAGTGTCACGACATGGAGTGTCGGTATTAATTATTTTTGACAGAGATCCGCGCTTCACGTCAAATTTTTAGAAGAGTCTACAAGAGAGATTGGGAATGCAGTTGAGGTTGAGTACGCCGTACCATCCTCAAACTGACGGCCAGAGCGAGCGAACAATTCAAACCTTAGAAGATATGCTTCGAGCGGTCGTAATGGATTTAAAGGGTAGCTGGGACGACCATTTGCCACCGGTAGAGCTCGCTTACAAGAATAGTTATCACGCTAGTATCGGAATGCCACCGTACGAAGCACTATATGGGAGAAAGTGTCAAACATCGTTGTGTTGGGATGAGGTTGGAGAACGAAGACTACTAGGACCTAAAATGGTACAACAGACAATAAATACAGTGAAGCTGATCAGAGATCAACTGTTAGCAGCTCAAGACCGTCAAAAGAAGTACGCTGATCTACATCGTCAAAAGCGGGACTTCGTTGTGGGTAGTTTTGTGTTTCTGAAGGTATCTCTATGAAAAAGGAAGATTCATTTTGGCAATAAGGGCAAGTTAAGCCCTAGGTTCATAGGACCGTTCGAGGTTTTGAGGCAAGTCGATGAAGTGGCGTACGAGGTAGAGTTACCTCCTGAACTTGAGCATATTCACAATGTGTTTCATGTGTCAGTGTTGCAGCCGTATAAACTGGACTACAAGTACGTTATCTCCTATGAACCAATCCAAGTCGAGAAGGACTTATCGTACAAGGAAGTTCCTGTCTAGATACTCGATAGGAAGGAACAGAAGCTAAGAAATAAGATCATCCATTCCGTCAAGGTTCTCTGGAGGAATCACGCAGTCGAAGAAGCTACGTGGGAACTAGAAGAGAAGATGAAAGCGAATTATCCATTTTTATTTGAGTGACCTTATTTTACAATTTCGAGGACAGAATTTTTATAAGGGGGGGGGGGAGGATGTAATGACCGAGAATTTTTAAACTCTATTATTAATTAAATATATATGATTTAATTTTAATTAGTTAGTTTTGTATGCTTATTTAAATCTTATGTGGTTATGTGGTTATGTGAGTTAGTGCCTATGCGAATAATTGGTAGGATTAAATTAAAGGGAGTCACTAATGGTTTATTTAAATTAGTGGACTAGCCCTAAGGTTTTTTTATATCAAAAGAATTGATAGGATGGCTAGTAATTAAATATTCAATTTACTTGAATATAGTGAGAGGATTTAATTGTGTATATTAATTAATAAATATGGGCAATATTAATGTTAATATTTAATGGTCTATTTAGTAATACTAATTGACTAGATCATTTAATTATTTAACCAATTCAATCTTTTATTTAATCACGAATTGGGGAATTAATGTATACTATAATAATAGTGTTGGGATAATGTATTATGATAATACCCAATTGAATTATATTCAGTATTAATGAAATGTACATGGATTATATATGGATGTGTATAACCCAACTTGCTATTATGTATAATGTTATCCATATGTACCCTCTAATTAATTTATAACCTAAGTGTATATGAAATGTGAAGTGTATATATTATATAACCTAAGTAAGTACGGTAGGTATATATATATATAACCTTAGTGTGTTATATACAAGTTGCTGAGTTAATTGCCTTATCCCTAATTGAGAGACCAATTCCTTTCTCACGTGTATAACTCATGAAGGCTAGTCTATACCTTTTCTCTCAAACTCGACATTTCTAGCTAATGATCATGAGGGGGAGTGGGCATAGTAGTGTTCTTCAACTACTCTACCAACCCATCTCCTTAACCATCATACAATTCTTATTTCCATTAGTTTGATATGGTGAACAAAGCTATGAACTGTATAATGATTTGCCTATATAATGAGCTCTTCTCCTTCTTCTTTTGATTTGCTGAGAATTCTATTCAAGCAAATGTGAGTTCACTAAGATATATAGATAGAGTGATAGATATCAGTTGAGGAAGAAGTTGATATAACAGATAGCAGAGGTATAAGTTTCATATCATGTTCATCATTTTCTGTAAATTGCTAAATTCTTGATTCTTGGATTAAGCATGGATTGATTAATAATTTAATTGGAGAATGCTTGTTGAGTCTTATATAAGTTGCTAGGTATGTTAGAACTATAATGTAGCATGTTTAGAATGGAATTTGTGAAGAAAATTTTGAGTTTGGCTTTAGTTCTGCCGAGAAGAAGCTGCTCTATTTCTGGCCGAGCCCCGGCGCAGCTGCGCCAATTTTGTACTAAGGCGCAGCGTAGCTGGGCCAGGCCCTAAACCTTGTTTCCTGTTTCTGTTACAAATTTGATAATGCTAACTAGTTGGTATCGCTTTAGACAAGCATGAGAACATGATTATCATGTATATATGGGTACATGGATGTAGCATGAGCATGTATAACTATGTTAGTACACACGATTAATGAAAAGATTTATAGTTTATATACGAACTTAGAATTGTTAAATTGAACTTTGACATATACGTATCATGTGTGTATTCTGATCTTGTGAGCATGATCGTATGGTATAATTAGGCATGAAATATTAGTGTAAAGTGTTGAATACACACTAGCATACATGGTTGAAGTTTAAAGTGATTTCAAAAGCTAAACATGAAAGTTTTGAAAAACTAAAGTGCACGAACTGAAGTCACAGTGTTCTGATATTTTGAGCATATATGAGGGTGCTTTAAAAACATCACTAATATATCATGCATGTGCACACACTATGTAGATACCACTAAAGTTAGTTAAGCACGAATAAGTATAAGTTTGATTAAGTTTTCAAATAAATAACGATGCTAGCTATACGTATATGATGAAAGTCTTAGTGAGCATGCATACTATACTGATTTCATGACTACCTTATGTGTGTACGTGTGTCTTAAACTGTATTGTATGACTAAATTAAAGTACTATATGTTCAAGCTTATGTTGATGCATAGAGACTAGATATTCTAAAGTTATTACTCTAGGATAGGGTTAGATGTTTATAAACTCAGTCATAGTAAATCGACTTACGTGAATTATGTGGTAGACTTATTAGATCATTAGATTCTTGTAAGTGTGAACTCATACCAGTTTACACAATACTAATTGAGAAACCAACTTGTTAATGTTAGGTCGTTTCAACGCAATTTAATTAAATCTAGATTATTTGTAGCTAAGCAAACAGGCAAGTTTCTGAACCTCACTCTTTATTGTGGAAGTTTCCTTGAACCCGTTCTTGTATTATTAATTGCAAATTTCCTAACTTCATTTGATTGTTATATTGAATGCAAGTTTCCCTGACTTACACTCTTTATTGTGCAAGTTTTCTATCCTTCTCATATTGTATTGAGCAGGTTATTATTATGTTGCAAGTTATTTATTGACGCTTGGACCTTATTTCCAAGTATGCTATAGGTGGTTTATTTACTTTACAATTATTCCACATCAATTTTATTGATACTCGCACTTGGTGCACTTGAGTTCGTACAGTCTTGGACTTGTACATTATTTAAAAGTTCTATAATTCATGAACTGCTTCAGATAGAGTCTGAACCCTTGTTCGGTCAGACAATTGCATGAAATTTTTATAAAAGTTATCCAGGCCAATTGATGGTAGGGATTCTTAGACTGAAGAGAACACCGCTTATATTGTAGGGGAGTACCCCACGTATCTAAAATAAGAAACAAACAACAGAGTTGAATGTTATGCATATACATGGCGTATGCGAGGCTGATCCCCTCAAGTACATATTTTGTAGCCAGTAACCAAAGGGTCAATCAGCTATTTCTTCCATTGGAAGTTTATAGTTTAAAGTCTACTTGTCTATCAATTATTCTAAAAGCAATTATTCTCCTTGCTTCTGATATTCATATTGTTGAATTCCTCTTTGTTGAATTCCTTTAATTATGATATATCCTTTATTGTTGTATTTAAACTTGTTGAGTAAACTAGTTGCTCACCCTTGCTATATTATGACTTTTATTGCAGTTAAACCCGAGACTTCAGGGAAGGACAAGGGTAAAGAAAAGATGAAGTAATAGACTTCAAGTAGCTGACTTTATTTTATGCTTAGTTTAATTACAGTTTATGTAATTTGAACCTTAATGGTTATTCTAGGGTATGATTGTATGGTAGTATTAAGGTTTTCGAATCTTGGGACTAGTAACACCTTTTGAATGAATGACATACGTTTATTTCTTTTCGCATTTAGTTGATGTATGTTGTTTAGAGGTGGATATTGTATTGGATCGTGATGACCGAATCTGGGTATTTGACACACGAATTTGGGGGCGTCACATAGACAGTATGTACAAGGACTTAGACTGGATAGATCAAATGTGCTAGGTTGATCCTACATAAATGAACAGCTTTGTGAAGTCCTTCAAAAGATTACAATGTACAAGGACTATGAATAGAAAGATCAAGCTTGTTAGGTTGATCTTATAAAATGTAATAGATAGGCTTGTCTGATCGTGGAGCAGTGCACCAGTAATCGCAATCTGCTAAGAGAGTCTAGGCAGAATCGTAGTCTATCAAGGCAGAACCGTAGTCTATAAAGATAGCCACTCTCGGAATCGCCGTCTGTCAAGAAAGCCACTCCAAGATCGTGGAGACAACCTGCCAAGTGCCTGTTGAGCGTCTGCCGAGCCAAGTCAATAATCGTAGGCTTCACTCGAAGGCGTGGAGTTTGCAGATCATAACCGAGGCAAAAATCCTAGTCGGGTAGATCAGTCCAAACTGCAGTTGTTAAGGCAGAAATCGTAGTCTATCATATGATCTACTCTCAGAGTTGCAGACTACACTCGGAGTCGTAGTGTATGCAGAGCTAGAGTCAGATCATAGTCTGCAGAACCAGAGCAGGATAGTAGTCTGCAGAACAAAGGCCAAAACGTAGTCAGTCAAATGTTCACAACGCCAAGGAAGAATTGTAGAGACTACACGATTCTCAATAGTTGAGCATTTCTAAAATATACACAAAGATCTCACTCTAGTAGGAGTAGTCGAGATTCAGAAAGCAGTATACCTGAAGAAGATCAAAGAGCACTCTCTGAATGTCCTGCAAGCAAACAGAAGATCGAAGCACCAACTCTATCAGCAAGGCTGATTGAGAAGAGAAGAGGTATTCAGAAAAAGTCTTCTACAATCGTTCATTAGAAGACAATGAATGAAGTAAATGACAAAAAGAAGACAACGATTGCAGTGTCTGTCATACCAATAGAAGACAATGATCGTAGTAGTGACTACGATCGTGGTGTTTACCAAATGAGTAGTATAAACTGATAAACCACCTATAGAGATATTGGCCAACCTATAAAAGATGGACGAAAGGGATTATCAATGCTCAACCTCACCATGTAGTGTGAACGGGAGATCACAGGGCAAAAAGTTGAGAGAGCTGAGCAGGACTAATCAAAAGAGTCGTGTAAACCAGAAGGGCTATAGGAGTTAGCCAAGTTATCCGTTCCTGATGCTAGTCAAAGTAAGAAGAATGGTAAAAGCACTGCAAGAGTGAAGAGCAAGAGGTTTTACATTGTCAGATCACAGAACACTCTCAGAATTGTAGTGTTGTCAAAGCCAGTCAACTTGCAACATCCATGGACAATCTATGATCAAGCACATGAACGTCTGCATCAAAATCGTGGAGTTCGGTCGTCTGATTATTGAGTCTCAGCAATGTCTCAATATGAAAACTGACAATCGAACGGTGCTGATTGAGAGTATCGATGTAGTAGTTAACATCCTTGGTCTGGATCGTGGAAACAAAAAGGAGAAATAACGTAGACTACCAACCTGACTTCTGAAAGTGACATATCAGAGGAGTTAGGTGAAACAGCAGACTGCAGTGTCAGGAAAGTCAAAAAGGTGATGTCACATCAACTCAGCAGTCTGCATCAAATAACTCAGAATCCTTGAAGCATTTCAAATAGCTTCCAACAGCTATATTCCAACGGGAAGCTGATAGGGGAGTATATAATAGCTGAAGCTTCAAAGGTGAAGGGTTGTTGACTCGATGAGAGTTCTAAAGAGCTTAACAGAAAATGTCTCAGTGGCAGTGAGACTACCATAGTAGGAGTGAAGCAATTATGATTAAGGGCTTTAACTGCTAAAGGCTTCATTCAACACGAAGGAGAATGCCAACCACAATGGCATCTGAGCTGAGAGCCGAGAAGGCCAAGAAGACATGAGCTACAGTGGCAGACCAGAAAGCAGATCTCCAGAGCCACTCTACGATTCACCATGAATAACCTGAGCTGAAGAGAAGTAGATGCAGAGCAGAATCTGCACACAAGACAACCAGTGTTCAAAGGATGCTAAGTACTAGAAGAAGTCCACCTGAAGTGCAAAGACTTAGCAGATCCTCAATGGTGATAGTGTGCTATGATAAAATCAGATGAAGTCAAGCATCAACAACAAAGATCAGCTGCACCAAGAAGATGTGATAGACTGCTAAGTACTCAAGGATGTCAAAATTCATGTACATCTTAACAGTCCATCAATGGTGATCCAATCTCGATGTAGAATTCAAGAAGATAACACAAAGCTGCTAAATACTAGAAGATGAACAAACTTAAAGTCATCTTAGCAGCTTGGCACCAACAACAAACAAACCAACAACCAGGGCCTGAGGGGTCCTTGTCTTCATTATTAAATCAAAGTCAAGTCTGCTGGGTTTGCTGAGTACTAAAGGGTACAAGAGATTCTAAATCTGCTGGGCTTAGTCTACAGTTCCAAGTCTGCTGGGCTTGAAGAGTTTTTAGTGAACTAGAGTTCCAAGGCTGCTAGCCTTGAAGGAATCTTAGTGATTCAAGAGTTACATTTTCCTTAGTGGAATCCCTGCTTGTTGAAGCAGAAGAGTGGAGTAGGAGCTTGAGTCTCTAAACCACTTAAAATCCCTTGTGTCATTTACATTTGCACTATAACTGCTATAACCACTTACACCTAAACTAACATTAGAACTATGTTTATCAAGATATTTTTAAAGGGGTTCTTTAACTTATTCCGCTGTGCATGAACTGATTCTTATATTTGTTATCTACTAATTACTTAGCAATACAAAAAAAAAGGAAAAAAGCTTTTAAACTTAAAAGGATCTATTCAACCCCCCCCCCCTTCTAGATCTATTGTGTGCCCCCTGGGAACTAACACATTCTTTTTTTAGATTGGGATAATTAGGTGTAATATGTCCCTCCACCCCACAGTTATAACAAGCTCTTTTTCCCTTCAAGCACAATCCGACGTGACACTTTCCACAGTTACCTCAAACTTCTTTCTTCCTTTTAAAATTTCCTAGTTTAGCACCAATATTGTTATTATTGTTCACCTTTTTTCTGTGCCTGATTATTAAAACTGCTTCATTCCCTGTTATCTCATTCATTCTTCCTCTTCTTTTGCTCCTGATTATATTTGGTTAGTGCCTCGCTTCCACCTTCCTCAATAATCGACTTCTACAATATTGTTGCAAAAGAATTTAGCTGAACCATCAAAACTCGACTATAGATAACTCCTCGATTTAATTAAAACCCTGCCTCTATAATAACAAAGTTTTAAAGGTTAATACAGAGTTTATGCACTAGTATCAGAGTTTTAAAAATTTTCACAAACCAATTACTCGGTTCATCCTTTATGCACAGTTATTAATTAAAACAAAATAGAAGGAGATTAGATTCATACCCTTATAGAACTAAGCTTCCACAGGTACAAGTTCAACTCCTAGTTCTTCGTGATCTCTTTGAATCTCCAGGATTGATTCATTCCTTTGATCAACGTTAGCTACCCAAGTGTTTGGCCTCCAGAGGTGATCCACCAAGGAAGAGGAATTGTTCAAGAATGAGGGTGGTTGTCTAAACCCTAGTTTTCTATCCTCTATAGAAAAGGAGTACTCTCCAACAACTGAAATTGCATCAACTGATATCTAATATAAGACTCCTCTTATATAGATATTAGTCAACCCTTCTAATCCAATTAGAAATTGGGTTTCATTTAATTAAATAAACTCCTTTAATTAAATTAGACTTCCCAACACATTGGGAATAATTAATTTGCCTCCTAATCTTATTAGGAATAAATGAGAGTACTAGTATTAAATTAATTCTTAAACTCCTTTAGAAATTAAAACAATAATAATTGTAATAATATTAATAAGACTCCTCTTATTAATTTATATTTAATATTTTCAAAATATTAAATAATAAATATTAAGCTATTTAATGTATTATATCACCATTGATTAAATTAATTACACTAAACATATTATTACGATTATGCCATTACTTTCTTAAATAATTATTCTTCTTTTTATGGTGTGACCCTTTAGGTTCTCCATATTAAACCGGTTGTGAATAAATCAATTAGAACAATTCTAATCTTATTTAAATAAATAAATTAAACTAATAATCTATTTAAATAAATAATATTTATTCTACAATAGGGATAAGCCTCCCTAGCGATCAACGACTTTCCAGATAATATAGATTTCAACATTAATCATAAAAGAACCTGTGAGTAAATAGTTACCATACAATTCAATCCTTCCACCATACAATGTCCCAATTAAATATAAGACATGAATTTACTGTCAAGTCTTATTTTATTTAATTATATGTATTTTGATTAGAAAATGCACAACTCCAAATAATGCAAATTAGAAACTCCTTTCTAATTTCATTCTGCCTTGGCCAAGGACTACTGGGTTGTCATTTAACGTATCACATAGGACATATTTCTTCTTTTACTAGAAGTGGTAGATTCTTTATTGATCATTCATTATCTCCATATGTAACTTATTACACCCAAGCATACCCTTTGATATACCCTAAGTGTCTTAAGGAATAAGTCTAAGTATAATTCATTACACACAAGATACTATGATGATCTCAAGTCCAAGGATCACTTGTACTACTATCACATTAGGAATTCCTATTGACATGCGAGTAAAACTCCATTAGGTATTCCTTAGTGAGTCACGTTCAGTGTATTTATTCTACAATAAGCACATACATACTTGCTTAAGTGTCTCCACACAAATAATCATAAGATCAATCATCCTCATCCAATGAGCAAGCAACATATGTACCAATCTATCCGGATTTACTAATCCTTTTTTTAGTAATCCAACAATTGGGGACTATTTTAGTTTTAAGCTTTCTAAGAATTTAGATCTCATTAGCATGATTAACATCATGATTCTAAAAGCATTGCTTAAAACTATGGGTTATTTACATATTATAAAAACAGCATCATGTAGATAATTAAATGCCTTTAATAAATGAATAATTTTATTAATAAATAAATAAGATCATTTTCAAAGTATATGATTTATCATCATACATGATTGGCTTGTATGCATACTACTTTCACTTGATTCTCCAACTAGGGTTTGCAATCCAAGGTAGAAGATAGAATGAATAATACTCAGTATTATAATGTATTTATAATGCTAAACATAGCCCAAAATCCATAAGAAATAGTAATCTAAATCAATTTAGAAGTCTGCCAAAATCTGCTCCAAAAACTTTCCAAAAATCTCATATTTCCTGACAACTTTTCTGGGGCAAAGTGAAGGCCTAACGGAGCTCGTCGGGGCGCATTTGGACAAAGCATTATTGGCTGGGGGCGAGTTAATTTCGCCTGGGCTAGTTAAGGTCGCCGGGTCGGATTCCCTAAGCATACAAATTCGTCGGGTCGAAGTCATATTTCGTACTGAGACGTCCTTTGGTAAAACGACCATAACGTTTGATCCGGGAGGAGTTACGAGGACTGATACCTATCAAATCGAAGCTCTCGACGAGATTTATAACTTTCATGCTATGAGAATTGACAGATTATGGCTATCAAGGTCTAAATGGGGCTCCAATTGACTGGTATGTAAATTGCAACTCCAAACTTCGAGGTTCAACGTCCGTTTGGTAAAAAGCTCATAACTTTTTCATATGAACTTCGATTAGGAACGCTAAGGAATAGATCTACAATAAAATTCAAGTTCCAAGCCAAGAACATACATCCAACTTAGCGTTAAAATCTCTGTAATCTCCCCTTTTTCCTCGTTTAAGCTCCAATTATCCTTGAAATCATTAAACACCTTAATAAGCTCATATATAACTTAAACATACAATAAAACTAAAAATAAAATTAGAATATTATGTACTCATCAAATTTCCCAACACTTAGCCTTTACACGTTTTCGTGTAAAACAAAAGTTTGATTTCCAGAAGAATTTTATTCAAGCAAACTCGCCAAAAGTTTCAAGTTCATATCATGAATATCAACACTAACAGAAAGATATTGGTTTAGCACCTCATCAATCAATGTATAATAAAACCCTCATCTCTATGATATCCCGAATATTTATGAGATTTGTAAATAAGATCTTGAATGATTAAATAAAGGTTAAAGTTTAAAACCTAGATTGGATGTAGAAGAATGTTTAAATTTTTTAAAAAGAACCTATACGATTTGATATTTGAAAGAATGTAAAGAGGATTAAATGTTAATGATAGAAATGTGGAAGTGTAAGAAATGAGAAGATGAAAAAAAAGTGAGAAGATTATGATGTATGAAGTTTTGCAACTAAAATAATGTATTATGTCAAACTGACAATAATAAAAGAGTATTAAAAATTTACATTCGAGTATACGAGATATGAGGACGAAGATGTTAATAACTTAGAATAAGCAGGTAGCCATGAGCCGAAGCAAGTCAGATGGGACTTGGGCAAAGAATCAATTTCTGTCCATGCATTGGATATCAAATGATAAAGGAAAGAGGTAGTAAAGTAATACATATGTTAAGGTAATTCGATAAAGTTAATCGATGAGAGAAATTGTGCAAGAGTTTAGTAGTAAACTAAACTATAACGTTTTGGTAGTAGTGATTCCGGGTTGGAATCCTTGTAAGTTGGAAAGAACGTAATAATTAAGGGATGAAAATATAAACCAATATGATTAATTGAGATATGTATATGAGAAGCAAGATAAAACTATGTTATAAATTAACATAACTTGAATGTTGGCCTTGAATGACAAATGGGAAGATGAATAAGTATAAAGTGATTAGGTAATATGATTAGCAATAAAGAGAACCAAGTTGAAACTCAAATTTGTGTTCGGAATATAATTTTGTAACGCGAACTGCTTGGTTGAGTCCAGAACGACAAGTTTAGTAAAAAAAGATTGTAAACACAAAATGTGTCAACGTTGACTTTTTGGTCAAAGTCAACAATTGACTTTTATGGAGAAAAGTTAAAATCAGAGTTAGGAGCGGAATCTTGAGACGCGAACTACAATTTGAGTCTCGAACGTCAAAATTAGTAAGAATAGACTCTAAACACAAAATGTGTCGGAGTTAACTTTTTGGTCAAAGTCAACAGTTAATTTTTATGGTGAAAAGTCAAACTCTAAATTCGGAGATGAATTTGAAGAAACAGATGTGTCCATAACATTGGTAACATCGACTTTAGTAGGAATCGACTATGTCGACGTCGGGATGAAAAAATGCGCGGGTCGGGTGTCGAACCCGAATCTTTCTCTCTTTTCCTAAGTCTTGTTTCTACCTTTA
Organism: Panax stipuleanatus; assembly: GCA_020205555.1. Taxonomy (NCBI): domain Eukaryota; kingdom Viridiplantae; phylum Streptophyta; class Magnoliopsida; order Apiales; family Araliaceae; genus Panax; species Panax stipuleanatus. The sequence goes on from CM035119.1 coordinate 80,966,592, forward strand.
TTTAATCTTTTTATGAAAAAGGTTTTGAAGGGGTTTTTTAGGAAAAGGCCAACATGTATCATGTCGATAATTTGAACATTTTACAGAGTCACCAGTTGGTAGATTTGAAATGGTTGTACCAACTCAACCGAGTTTTGTTTAAAAGGAGGCCCAATTGCTGGACACTGTCGAAACTGAATCTTTGAAATCGAAGTTCTAAGTTCGGGGGCTTGGTTAAGTGTGGGGAAGGTGTTAGGCACCCCATAACTCTTGTAAAAATACGGTACCTCATCTTTTCAATATTTCCCTTTTTATTTGCAATGTGTGTGTGAATGCTGAAAGAAATTGGGCCTACGCTTTATTGATTTGAAAGTATGGACGTGCTTCGTTGAACCTACATATGAAGGGTTTGATTTGATTTGCAAAATTCTCTTGTTTAGACAAGATTATTAAGATGATGTTTTGAAAGCAAGTTTTTAAACCCTGACGCTCACGTAGGAATTGAAGCATGTTAATACTTCCATTTTTATCTTTTTATCCTTTTGACTCAATTTGAATGGTGATTGTCGGGCTGCGAAGCATCCTCGATCACAGAATATATACAAGTGTCGGTCTTTTCATGGGCATGACAGCCATCGGAGTGACTCTAACACGTCAAACCATTATTTCACTATGTTGAGACCTTAAACCCGGATAACCGTTTTAAGGGCTTTTGGATGTACATTTTACAGAAAAATTGACAGGGTACATTTGTAAAGTGGAGTTTTTCCATCATGGGAATCAGATTCTGATCAGTTTAATCATGAATCCCACGATTCCTAGGCTCACAGAGGGAAGCCAATAAAACTTGCACAGCTCAAATATGTACATAAAATATATATTTATATCTAGATGTCGCAAGAACAATTGATTCAATAATAAATCCTGGTATGCGCGTAGCCAAAGCATCTCGTTCCCACTAAATAGCGATCTAAGGGCTGCAAGGTTGCTTTCCAAATGAATAAAACTAGAAAAACTGCTAGATTTAAGTAAATCTCAGCCATTCTAACTTCCCGGTTCTGTCTGAACATATTTTGAACCGTTTGAATGGTAGAGTTGGCGAGATTTAAAGAAATCTAGTTCGCCCAAATAGATGTCAGCGCCGATTCATATCAAATGAATATTTACAGCAACAACTTAATCACAATGAATAAAAGATATATATATATATATATAGTTATATATATACGAAAGCTGTAAAAGGCGATGTGTTTTCACTCCGATGCCCGGACTGAATGTAAATATATATATATATATATATATATATATATATATATATATATATATATATTTATAAAAGCTATAAAAAGCTACAGAGTAAACTAGGCTTGACAGAATAAAAATATATATATATATATATATATATATAAAAGCAATAAAGGGCGACAGATATCTAATCCTATGCCCGGACTGGAATGAAAAATATATATATATATATATATATATATATTTATAAAAGCTGTAAAAAATCACGGAGTAATCCAGGCTGGAGAGAATTGAAATATATACATATATATATATATAAGTTATAAAAAGCCACGGGATGATCCAAGCTTGACAGAATGTATATATATATATATATAAGTTATAAAAGGGCGATGGGTTTTCACTCTTATGCCCAAACAGAAATATAAATATATATATTTATATTTATAAAAGCGGTAAAAAGGCCACAGAATGATCCAGGCCAAATTGGAATATAAATGTTAATATAAACAGTTAGTATATATATATTAAAGCAATAAAAAGGCCACGAAGTAGAAATATAGGCCAAAATAAGTCATAAAATTTTTTATATATAGTTATATATATAAAAGCAGTAAACTACCACGGATTTGACATCCGGGCTTGACAGAATTGAAAAGTTAGTATATATATAGTTAAATATATACAAAAAAAAAAGTCAAACCAGGACTAGGAAGATAACTCAGTCCGGTGAAGGGCATATATACGTGTGTATATATATATATATATATATATATATATATATAAGCTAATAAAAGTAGTGGATCGACGATCCGGACTGTAGAAATGCCAGAAAACGCGTAAATGTACTAAAATATACGAAAACGTAAGCAAAAAAGGCCACAGAACTTAGATTCGAGCATAATAAGAAAATGAAATTTAACGTGCAAGTGTATAAATGCGCAATGAATTAGTAGGAACTTTCTGATCGTAAATATACTCACAATGGACTGCTAACAGAACTTTTTGCCAAATCATAGGCTTCAAAAGTCCGTTTCTACTGGTTAATTTCTGGTATGTGGTACTATATGAGTATATCTACGTGTTAGAGTAATAAAATCTGAGTTTGGAGTAGAAGAGTGGGGCTGAGAAAAGAAATGGGCAGAGTTCAAGAGCATTTTTTCTATCTAAAATGAGCTAGGGGTGCACTCATATATATAGACCCGATGGAAGCGGGTCTGCCCGTGGCAACCTCCACTCTACCTGCGGCTCCACGTGGCAGGGTCTAGGTGGTGGGTTCTATTGCATCAAAGTACGTGCACTCCCACAAATGCGAGGTCAGATTCGAAACTTTCTAACTTTTGATCGGAGAGTCCGTTGGAGGCGTGCTGTACCTTTCCAAAAAGCCCTCGTCGAGAGTGTCACAATGATATAGGAGTAAACATTTTTAGAGTCCAAAAAGACGTGTTCATAACCAGGTCTTCGTTTCCCCGCAGTTTATCCATTGAGCTGCCTTGCGCTGTTTTCACTCGGGATCACCGGTATGGTTCTTCCTGACCTTCGTGGCATTAATTCATCTTGATTTTGACCTAATCATCTTTAGGTTGATAAAATGACCATTTTTCCCTTCTCAGGGTGGTCTCCTGTGGATTTGGCTTCCCATGGTTGTCTCTGGAGGTGAACTAGATCTCCCGATTGTGACCGGGGCTTAACTGTACCTCCCGGGTTATGATCGGTGCTGAGTGGAGATCTCGATATTAAGATCGGGGTTGACCTGACATCCCAGTATTGAGACTGGGGATGACCTGATGGCCCGGTATTAAGACCGAGGTTGACCTGATGGCCCGGTATTAAGACTGGGGATGACCTAAGTCCCGGTATTGAGATCGGGGATGACCTGAGGTCCCAGTATTGAGACTGGGGAAGACCTAAGGTCCCGATATTGAGATCGGGGTTGACCTGATGGCCCGATTTGAGATCGGGGATGAACTAAGGTCCCGGTATTGAGAATAGGGATGACCTGAGGTCCCGATATTGAGACCGGAGTTGACCTGATGGCCCAATATTGAGACCAGGGATAACTTGAGGTCCCGGTATTGAGACTGGGGATGACCTGAGGTCCCGGTATTGAGATCGGGGATGACTTGAGGTCTTAGTATTGAGACCGGAGTTGACCTGACATCCCGATATTGGTGACCGAAGCTGAGTTAACATCCCGGTATTGGTGATCGGGGCTGTGTTGACATCCCAATACTGGTGATCGGAGCTGAGAAGATGGTTTTGCCCTCCTGCAAGGTTAGTAACAAAAAAATAAAATTTTGAGTGTCTACAGATGCTCTTCTTTATCATATTTATGTAATGCAATGGAATGAACAGGATAAAGATTCCTAGACACTTGAAATATGATAAGATATTAATGATGCAAACTGCAATGCAATGAATGTTAAAATATTTTTGCAAATTGCATTTTGCACTTCGCAACTCGCATATCGCATTTCAAATCGCATCGCAAATTGCATATCGCATTTCAAATCGCATCGCAAATCGCATATCGCTTACCCTTACTAGTGCCTGTATTGGGGCTAATTTCAATTGTTGACTTTCAACAGTGCTGCTGATGTCTATGCTGTTGTTGACTCCAACGGTTTGATTTCTATCGGTGTTATCGATGCTTGTTTGATGAAGATAAACTGAAATGTTTACTACATTTCTGGTGGGGATGATGTTCTGAAATCATCAGATTGTTTTGATGTTTACATTGGTAGTTTATAACGGTGCCTACCCTGCAGGTAGTTTGACAACGAAGCCTACCCTGCTGGTAGTTGACCACGGTGCCTACCCTGATGGTAGTTGATAACGGTGCCTACCCTAATGGTAGTTGACCTTGGTGCCTACCCTGATGGTAGTTGACAACGGTGCCTACCTTGAAGGTAGTTTACAATGGTTTATCACCGGACTGTCTAGATGCCTACTCGAATGGTAGTTTACAAAGCTTTATCTCATCGAATTGTCTCGATGCCTACTTGAATGGTAGTTTTCAATAACAAAAAATTTTCTCGAGTCTGGGTATTTAATGCATATGCATTTTTAACTCTATTGGGTATGCATGCTTAACTTTTTAATGGAGATGTGCGCTGATATAGCGCTTGTTGCACATGTGCAGACCAGGCATGATGTATTGATATTATTTTGTCCTAGGTTGATACATATGCTTAATTGCAATGATGTAGAACCATACCTCAGCCTTTCTGAGGCGATTTTGATTTTCTTTTCAGGCATGGATTTTGATAGGCCTATCATTTTCAATTCCCGTATAACTCCTTTTGTCATTCATATAGCAGATTCAGATGTTCCCCTTTCACATATCGTCTTTGGTGGGGATCTCGCAGAGGCTGCCATTTTTCTTTCTGAATAGGGACCTGGTGCTAGTCCCTCTGGCGGTTCAGACACTGATGGCTTTACTAGTGAGATATCCTGATATATTCGCTGAAGTAGTGTTCAACGGCTTACATCACCGGATCCTTCCCCGATGCTATGTTGGATTGACGCCAATGGTTTGATCATTGAGTATGAAAAGGGGCGAGCACTTTACTTGTGACCCTGCTGGGTTAGATGTTAGCTTAACTGATGACCCAGGTGTTGCTGACGTCCTGGTGGATGTAGCCGATTCTTTCATTGCCCATATTTGAACTTCAGTGTAGAAGCCTTGACTTATGAGGACTTGGCGCATGTTGACATGTTTGATGATGTAGATTTCATTTTCTCTCTTTTGTCCTCGGACAACTATTGTTTTCTGAGTTAAGGACTCTCTCGAGAATTTTCCTTTCTTTTGTCGGGGCAAACTTAGGTCGCCTTGATTTCTTTCGGGAGTTCTTCCTTTTCTTTTGATGAGGAGCTTGGTCCCGCCGTAGACTCCTTCTATTTCATTGAATGGTGAAATGCCCCAACCCTTTCACATGTTGTTACTGGGGTTCATAGAAGAAACTTCATTTGTTGATCACATCCAGAGTGATCAATATCCTGCACTTTGGATAAATAACAAAATGTGCCAAAAGCTTGATGGCTCAGGCCTTTAGTATTATCTTGTGAATGAGGCATTTGAAGTTAAAGTTTATGAAATTGAATGATTGGATTCACTGAGCTTTTATCTTATTGATAAAGATCTTGAAATGAAGTTTTCTTAAAGAAATTAAAATTTTCGTTTGACAAGTTATGAAATCGCAAGAAAACTTTTAAGCATCCATGGTCATTTTTCATGGGCAGGATCAGTTTCAAAAGACTTATCTCCCTTTATCAGAGACACCTCATCTTCGCTCTAGACACCGCTATTCACAAAATTAACATCATATGACATGTGCACTGTGAGTAACGCAACCCTTAGCAGGGGTTTCTCTTCTATGACTTTAGGTGATCTCATTTTTATCTTACAAAATATTTCCTGTTTTCCTCGCTTAACTTTGTCTCATTTTCTTAGGCTATTAAGGGTTACCCATGTAACGAGTTTTGGACCATTAACTCCTAAACCATACGGCTTTAGGGCACTAGGTGTTAAGAAACCCCTTCGGGTTTACTGGCTCAAGTAACAAAGGTCACTCTTCGAGAGTAATGAAGCGGTGTACTCTTTTTGATCCTCGCCTAAACATGTACAAGATTCATTTTCTTAGGCTCTAAATTACCCGTGTAACGAGTGTTGGGCCAGTGACTCCCAAACCAGATAGCTTTAGGGCAACAGGTGTAAAGACACCCCTCGGGCTTAATTACTCGAGTAACCTAGGCCACGATTCGGATCTGCTCAAGTTTTGCCTTCTTCTTCTTGTAATGCTCGTTTTCTTAGGCACTGAGTTACCCATGTAACGAGCGTTGGGCCAGTGACTCCAAAACCAGATGGCTTTAGGGCACCAGGTGTAAAGACACCCCTCAGGCTTAATAACTAGAGTAACCCAGACCACGATTCGAGGCATTAGACTGGCTACTAATTTTCATCCTTGTCGCCATAGTTTCATACCCAATAGCTAAGAGTTAGGGCGATCGCAAAGTGAAAACATGCATTTGAGGTGAAGTTTGTTATAAAAAGCGCTTTAAACTAGGATGTCGTGGCTAATCAAAAGGTTGAATTATCTTAATTCTCTAGTCGTTCCTGTGATTCTTGCTCTACGGACGCTTATCGAAATTAATCCAATTCATAAGAAGGTAAGCAAAAATCTTATCCTTTTTAAAACCTTTTTCTAAGATTCTAATGCAAGATTTATCTATACTTAACATGTATACCCTTGCCAATGCATGTAACTGGAAATTAAAAGCTCATAATGAGATGGAAGAGTCGTACCTTATCAGTGGATTGCAGTATTCTAAGAAAATTATGATTGGAAAAGACAGATTGATCATACTGAATTGCTAATAATGGAAGCTCTGAAGAAGACAGACCATGCTGATGGTGCTGACTGGTGCATTTTCATTGGATGGTTGATAAATGCCCCAGTGTTGAGTGTCGACATCGGGAAAAAATACGGTTCGAGTCAAACCCGAATCTTTCTCTCTTCCTAAGTTTTATTTACCCTCACTCTTTTTATTGTAAAAAATGTTTTGAAGGGTTTTTTTAGAAAAAGGCCAACATGTATTATGTCGACGATTTGAACGTTTTACAAAGTCACCAGTTGGTAGATTTGAAATGGTTGTACCAACTCAACCGAGTTTTGTTTGAAAGGAGGCCCAATTTGTTGGACACTATCGAAACTTGATCTTTGAAACTGAAGTTTTGAGTTCGGGGGCTTGGTTAAGTGTGGGGAAGGTGTTAGGCACCCCACAACTCCCGTGTAAACACGGTACTGTATCTTTTCAATATTTCCCTTTTAAATCTGCAATATGTGTGTGAATGCTGAAAGAAATTGGGTCTATGATTGATTGATTGAAAACAGGGATATGTTTTGTTGAACCTATACACGAAGGGTTTGATTTGATTTGCAAAAGTCTCTTTTTTAGACAAGATTATTAAAATGATGTTTTGAAAGAAGGTTTTCAAACCCTTACGCTAACATAGGAATTAAAGAATGTTGACACTTCCATTTTATCTTTTTAGCCTTTTGGCTCAATTTGAATGGTGATTGTTGGGCTGCGAAGCATCCTCGACCACATCATATATACAAGTGTCGGTCTTCTCATGGGCATGACAGCCATCGGAGTGACTCTGACACTAACCATTATTCTCATTATTCTCCTTATGTTGAGACAAATGAGAATAATGGTAAGTGACAAACCATTATGTTGAGACCTTGAACCCGGATAACCGTATTAAGGTCTTTCGGATGTACATTTTTACAGAAAAACTGGCAAGGTACATCTGTAAAGTGGAGTTTGTCCATTGTGGGAATCAGATTTTGATCAGTTTGATCATGAATCCCACGATTCCTAGGCTCACCAGAGGGAAGCCAATAAAACCTGCACATCTCAAATATGCACAGAAAATATATATTTACATCCAGATATCGCCAAAACCAAGGATTTATCAGTAAATCCTGGCTCACACATGGCCGAAGCTTCTCGTTCCCACTAGATAGCGATCTAAGGGATGCGAGGTTGCTTTCATAACTGAAACTAGAAAAATGCTAGATTTAAATAAATCACAGTTATTCTAGCTTCCCGGTTCTGTTTGGACCTATTTTGATCCGTTTGAAAGCTAGAATTGGCGAGATTTAAAGAAATCTAGTTCGCCCACAGAAATGTCAGTGCCGATTCATATCAAATGAATATTTAAAGAAATAATTGAATCAGAATGAGTAATATCATATATATATATATATAGTTATATATACGAAAGCTGAAAAGGGCGATGGGTTTTCACTCCGATGCCCGGATTAGAATGTAAATATATATATATATATATATATATATATAAATTTATAAAAACTGTAAAAAGCCACGGAGTAATCCAGGCTGGATAGAATGAAAATATATATATGTATAAAAGCGGTAGAAGGCGGTGGGTTTTCACTCCGAGACCCGAATTGGAAAGGAAATATATATATATATATATAAGCTTTAAAAAGCCACGGAATAATCCAGGCTGGATAGAATGTAAATATATATATATAAAAGCTGTAAAAGCCACAGAATGATCCAGGCTTAACTGAATTGAAATATATATATATATATATATATATATATAAAAAGCTGTAAAGTGCGACGAATATTCTATCCTTTGCCCGGACAGAAATATATATATATATATATATATATATATATATATATATAAAAGCAGTAAAAAGGCCAAAGAATGATCCAGGGCAAACTGGAATATAAATAATAATATATATAATTAATATATATATGGGTAAGCATCCGTAGCAACCGGTTGCCCAGAGCACTGTGCAGCAACCAACATCTTAGCCATCGATTAGAAAAAGCAACGGCTGAGATGGCTTGGGTTTCTACGCTGCCGCAACAGCCTCATGCGGCAACACTACAGGACAAAAACTGACTGGCTATATTATTGTTATGCCCTCCCCTCAAATATATATGTATTATGTTAATTATTGTTATGCCCATGAGCCTGTAAGCATTAGCTGCTGGATTTTTAACATACACGGGGGGGGGGGGCATTTTTTAAGCATCATGATGGTGACAAGGGAGGGGCCCACAACTTGCACATGCCAAGTTTTTAAGTTAAGGGGGGCCGATTTTTTGATTTATTAGGGGAGAGAATATGCATGGAATTTTCCAGACTTGTGAGTATCAGACAAATAAAATGACAAGACATATCAGGAGTATCAAACATACAAGAATTCAAATATACACGATTTAAATTTCCTTCGTGTCGCTACAGGGTCCTTCAACAGTCAATTTTTTTTTAAATAGTTTGCTTCCTTCCTTTATTTTTGTATCATCGTTCCACATTTTTCTTTCCCAGATCTCAAACAGGCTCCTTCGGCAGCCATTGTTTTAAAAATAGTTTGTTTTCTTCCTTTGTTTTTGTATCATCGTTCCACATTTTTCTTTCCCAGATCTCATATAGCTTTCTTTCATCTCGAAAATTTCTACTTTTTGTTCTAGATCTCTTTTTGTTCCAGTTGAAGTTCTGATCTGACTATTCTTCCTTCTTAATTTAGAATGGCACACAACATACCTGTTCATAAAAGGTTTGTATCTAGTTCTTCAGATTCTGTTGCTAGTTTAGATTGTTAAAATACGTCTGAGTTTGTAAGTGAAGTTGAAAGTACTAAATCTAAGATGGTGCCATATGTTGGTCAATTATTTTCTAAGTTGGAAGAAGTTGAATTTTTTTTACAGATCTTTTGCTCAAAAAAATGGTTTTGAGATTAGAATTGCAACTAGTCATAAACATGCTGGTACTAATAATGTGTGCTCTAGGTTGTATGTTTGTAAAAAAGCTGTTAAACCAAATTCTGTGAAGAGTTTGCCTGATGATGAAGATGGTAGTAATAAAATAACTAGGCAGCGAGAATCTATAGGATGCACATTATGTAAAGCTAGAATATATGTTGTTCATAATAAGAAAGAAGATAACTGGCGTATTTCTACTGTTGAATTAGAGCACAATCATCACCTAGTGACCCCTACCAAGGTAGATTTGATTGAGACACATAGAAATATTACTCCGGTTGCAAGAAAATTAATTGACACTTTAAATAAGTCTGGTATTGGACCTAGTAGTATGATGAACGTATTGAGCACAATGGGTGGTGGGTTGCAGAATGTTCCTTTTTCTAATGTTAATGTGCAGAATGTGGTGAGAGATTTAAGGAGGGATTCTGCAGATGAAAATGATGCACAAGCTTCTGTAAATTTTTTGAAAAAGCTGGATTTCGGAAGTTCGAGTAAATTTTTTTATCGTGTCAAACCAAATGAAACAAATCGCATAGCATGCATTTTGTGGGTTGACGCCCGATCATGGTTTATGTATCAATGCTTTGGAGATGTTGTGACATTTGACAGTACGTACAGGACAAATAAGTATGACATGTCGTTTGTTCCTTTTACCGGGGTCAACCACCATTTTCAGTCTATATTATTTGGATTTGCATTGTTAAGGGATGAGACAGAGGACACTTTCGTTCGGGTATTAGAGACATGGCTCGAAGCCATGGACTACAAGCCACCTGTAACCATCATCACTGATCAAGACAGAGCCATGAGTAATGTTATTGCTAAGGTACTCCCTTCTACTCATCACTTATTGTGTTCCTGGCATATTAGCAACAAATTTCCTGAGAAATTGCATCATGTTTATTCTGAGCACCGATCCTTCAAAGATCATTTTAACCATTGTGTGTATAATTCATTGTCCGTCGTGGAGTATGAAGAGCGTTGGCAGATTCTGGTGAGGAATTATGAATTGTATAACAATGAGTGGATTAGAAGTTTGTATGATGTACGAGAGAAATGGATTCCCGCGTATACAAAGAGATATTTTGCAGCGGGAATGACAACCACTGGAAGAAGCCAGAGCATAAACCATTTTTTTGATGAGTTTGTCAATGCTTCAACGAGCATGAAAGATTTTGTAGTGCAGAGTCAGAAGGCTATAGAAAAATAATTTATCAGAGAGAGGAAGGCCGAATACATAACAAAACATCGGAAAAGGATTATGGTTCTCGAGTCATCTTTGGAAGTGCATGCTGCACAGGTGTACACAAAAGAGATGTTTAGAATTTTCCAACGTCAAATCGTCGATTCCATGAAGTACAATGTTTGTAAAGTTAGTGAGTTGTGTGGCCCTGAAACAAAGGTGTATGCAGTGTTTAATCAAAATGCAACTGAAAATGATGGAAGATATAAAGAAATTGTCAACAATCGTCATCTGGGCTCGGTAACATGTAATTGTCAATTATTTTGCATTCTGGTGAATTATGCAGGCACATCTTGAGATTTTTCTTGTCTAAGAGTATTTCCCAAATTTTGAGCGACATGATTCTTTCTCGGTGGACAAAAGACGCGAACAAAACTGATGTTAAAGAATTACTCTTTAGCCAAACAACTGCTGACTTTAAACAAGATCAAGCAATGCGTTTTAATCACTTGATGTTGGATTGCCAAGAGTTAGCCAGCAAAGCTGCTTGCTTAGTTCGAGGTTACAAAACTGTCCTGAAGTTGAATGCACGAGGAAAATCGTTAGTTGATCAGTATGATCCGGATGAGACGAACACTGAATTGGCTGACGATGACATTGATCACACTGGCGGAGATACACCACAAGTTATGGGTTATGATAATGACGATGAAGATGCTCAGGAAGAAGCGGACGAAGATGAGTTCTTGCCACCAGTTATTTCTCAAATAAAGGGCCGCAAAAAATAATCTAGATTGAAGAGTGCACTCGAGAAAATTGTGGGTTCTAAATCTCATCGAAAATGTGCAATTTGTGGTTTTGAAATCGACCATGACAAGTGCAATCACTATCGCGTGTTAGGGATTCCTGAGCCTAAATGATTATGATTATGCTATGTTTTTATTTATGCTCAGTTGTATGATTATGCTATATTTTTATTTATGCTCAGTTGTATTATTATGTTATGTCTGTATTCCTAACAGTTTGTATTATTTATGCTCAGTTGTATTATTATACTAAGTTGCAATTTGTTGTATTAATTATAATTTATTATGCTTTGTTTTATTAATTATAATTTATTATGCTTTGTTGTATTAATTATAATTTTTATAGCGCTAATAAAGCATAAACAAACTGGTATTAACATCAGTGTAAAATTATTAAAACATAAGTCCAAATATCAACATCTGGAAGAAGTCTAGCTTGACATCTAAAGAGTTCTCACGCAATTCGGTATCGAAATACCACTAAATCTTCAACGGACCATATTTCTTTGCGAAGGTTTACACTGTTCCTGACAAATTAGTCAACATATTTGCAGACAAAAATACCACAATCTGTCTTGTTTGGCTGCACAGGTCTAGTATTCGGAATGAGCACGCGCGGATCCTGAGTAGGCCACTCGCGCTGCGGATCACCAATTCGCAAACAAACTGGTATCAATTTGACCTGCAGTAATGAAAACTATTATTTATGGTATTAAATTGTACGACAGGAATATATAAAAGTACAATATTAATTATATGATATATACATACCGCAACTTCAACAAATTCTGAATACATTTGTCGGATCGAGATATGCGGGGTATCTTTGTAGAGAGGGTCAAAGATGGTGACTGTCCATTTGGGGACCAAGAATACGAACAATACAAAATGATGCATATATTGAGTACACAATGGCAGAAATATAAAAGTGCATTCGTGTAAAGCTGGACCCGCTTCTGGGAAGGTATAGGGGTGGCAAAAACTCTCTACCCCATTCGCCTGGCTAGGGGGAAGAAAGCTCTTGCCAAGATGCATAAAGAATGATTCCATGAAAGAAAATCTTGCCCATGTTCTAATTCCCTGCGTTTTATAGTACTCTTCTCTATCCCGCAATAATAACATATATGCGTCCACGGAGTGCTCCCAAATCCAAGTTGTAGGGCTTAAGGCCTTGAATACGTCGTGTTACAATGTATACAAGTGTCGCGGATATACCACAGGAAATATAGATTGATCTGCGTTCCCAAACAAATAGTTATTTATAAACACAACCTTGTGTTCCCTAAGCATTTTTACCAGCCACTTTTTCATTCCATAAGAACTTTGCCCTTTTGCTAAATATTGTACCTGAAATAAAAAATTATAGTCTTAATAATAAGTACTAAGTACAATATTAATAAAAACAACATAATAATATGGAATTATTATGACCCTGAATAATAGTACCTGTTGACCTGCTTTCTCTACGAAGCCAGACTCAGATGGAGCATAAGCCTGTGTTGTAGGGATGTATCCTTCTGTCATATCTTGTACCTGAAAATTATATTGATACAAACATTAATAAAAGCAAAGAATAACAGCGTTAGTTAAGATTTTTATTTAATAACTTAAGGATTATTGTTACATATACATACCGCCTGTTCTAAGAAGTCAGACTCGAATATGTCAAGGGGAGCATAAGTCTGGGTGGTGGGGATGTACCCTTCGTTTAAATCAGATACCTGAAAGATAATAATAATAATAATAATCATATTAATAATAAACATCATGCTAATTACATCATGATAATAATAATAATAATACTCATAATTTTGATGACCACTTTAAGTACCTTATTCTTCGCCTTTTCTGTGAAGTCAGACTCGAATGAGTAGGAGGGTACATAGGCTTGGGTGGTGGGGATGTAACTCTCTTGTACCGCATCATTACTTGCCTCCTCTCGGTCTTGCTCGCCCTGCTTAGGTTTATAGTTCCCTCTAACTTCTGCGTTGTATACACTGAAACAGTAGTCCCATACCTGTTTCTCAACTACATAGTCTTGAGGCATCTTACTAAAAGCAAAGCACTTATCAAGTAACGGCTTTGCACTCTCAACCTATCATGTAAGATGAACACATTATTAGTATTAGTAAACAAAATAGGATGTATAAATGTAATATGCATAAATTAAAGTCAAACATTGAAAGTAATAAAATATGACAATGCTAGTGTACCATGTGTATAAGATGATGCTGCTGGCTGTAAACTGTCTGAGGCTCGAAAGTAGGGTCTGGGTCCCCTTCCCGTCGAGGGCGATGCAGTTTTCTATGTGTAATTTTTCAGTACCAATCCATGTATGTATCAAGTTTCACAAAGTTGTTAATCTCGTATTGTTGTCCCCTAAGATGTTCCATGTAAGCCTCCCAATGCACAATGTACTGTCGCCTCAAGGCCATGCAATCAACGACGACAAATCTATGTTCTTTGTCCTTTCTAAGATCGTCGTGATTTTCTGCCGGAGTTGGTATACCTTGTAGGAACCTATTCTGTCTCATCACCCTGTCTGGCATCTGGTATTCTACAATATCAAAATGGATCAAGGGGATTCTTCCAGATCCAAACAACCTTCCTTCAAAATTGAATCCATTCAGATTGTCATCCCACCTCATGTAAGGGCGCCAAACTACTTGCCCTTCAGGCTGGACGTCTAATTCCCCTCGATAAAATGTCAAATGATGATGGGGATTGTGTCGTCTATCAGGGTAACTGTGATTTTTTGAGTATGCCCACGCTAGGGCCCTAGGTAACCATAACTGTGATTGAGGCCAAAGGTTAGGCCTTCCAACTTTTATACTCTCGTACGCCCAAAGTTGTACAAGTGTGACACAACCATTCAAATATTTCACTCCTTTTCTAATGGAAGTATATAAAGACCGATAAAAATACCCTAACACAGCCGCACCCCAAGAATACGTTACACAATTTTCAATGTTGGCAATAAAATACATATACTTGGGATGAACAGAATTTTTATTCCTAGTGGGGAACAATATTTCCCCACACAACCAAAGAATGTAGGCCTTTGTGCATCGGCCAACAATTTCCTTACTTGCTTTAGGCGGACAATTATTAAAATGTTCCTGCAACCATAGTAATGAAATAGAGCCGCGTTTTTTTGATTCCTGATATTCAGCAGCTACTTCACTACCAAAACATTCTTGAAAATGAGCCAGTGGAGTGTCAAATAATGGACAAGTTAAGGGTTTGCCAACCACCGACAACCCAAGAATGAAGTGGACATCCTCTAAAGTTATTGTAATTTCCCCATAATTTAGATGAAAACTATTGGTCTCCGGCTGCCATCGCTCTACCAGGGCGGACACGAGCCCAGCGTCAGTCTGTGGAACAACTGCTAGATAGTTAAAAATCCCAAATCCACATTTTTTAAGAAGAGTTTTTTGATCATTTGTTAATATCCATTGATCATATATTTTTTTCAGTTAACTGACTTATGAGTATTCTCCCCTTTCTTTTTCGTCAAATACATCAGCTGACACATGATTTTGTTGTCGTAAAGCACACTTGGGTCAATTGGTCCATAATTCCAACTGTCCATTTAGTACCTAACAAAATAACGTAATAAGTTTTTCATATTATTTAACAACTATGTAACACAATTATATCCCAAACATAATTCACGAATATATATTTTATAATTATTTAAATGAATTTATTTTTTAAAATTTTCATAATCATTAATCATGAAGATAAAATATAATGTCCCAAACACAATTTAAAATTTTCATGCATATAATGTCCCAAACACAATTTTAAAATTTTCAATTAATATATTTGCAACTCCCTTTCAATTATTAGGCACAACAATTTAATAATTTCATGAAGATTAAATAATGCACAACATTAAAATAATAATATTTTCATAATAAACATTCATAATAAAAAAACTCCATTACAATATATTATTCAAAACTATTTAATTATAAGTCAATAATCATAATAACTACATCACCACATAGTTATATAATTGCTCAAACACATAAATTATAAAAAAAATTCAAAAATTCACATGCATATATATAATCACAGTAATGGTTGATAATTTCCCCTAAAAATTTAACCTTCTATTTTATCATAAATATATTTGTACAAAACAATTATAATATATAAAATATTTATTTATTTAAAATTGAAAAAAAAAACTTACAAAATTAATACTTGAAGTTGACAAGTTGCAGAGTATCGGATGAAAATCTATTATTCTTTCTTTTTATTTCTTCTCTTTTGTTACTGGACTAGAAGTTGAATGGAGGGTTGCTAAGGTTGCTAAGTTGCATGGAAGTGGAATAATGAGCGGCAGGGGAGGAAGAAGGGGGCATGAGAGAGTGAAGCTATAACACAAATAACATATAAAGGACGGGGAGAGGGGAGAGGATAAAAAGCCGCATGCTTTGGTCAAAGACTGCAAGGCTGTCACTGTTCATCTCAGTTAGCAGGCGGTGGGTCCCGTGAGCAGCGCCTACCACATGAGGCTCATGTGGCAGTCGGTTTACATATTGCTAATAAATTTACATGTCACTATTTATCTCAAAGACCGCATGCTTTTAAATTTACATATTGCTAATACATATATATATATATATATATATATATGAGGGGAGGGCATAATAGTAATATAGCCAGTCGGTTTTTGTCTTGTAGTGTTGCCGCATGAGGCTGTTGCGGTAGGGTAGAAATCCAAGCCATCTCAGCCGTTGCTTTTTCTAATCGATGGCTAAGATGTTAGTTGCTGAACAGTGCTCTGGGCAACCGGTTGCTACGGATGCTTACCCTATATATATATATTAAAGCAATAAAAAGACCACGAAGTATAAATCCAGGCCAAATAAATTCAAAAAAATGTATATATATATATATAGTTATATATATATATAAACAGTAAACTACATCGGATTTGACATCCGGGCTTGACAGAATTGAAAAGTTAGTGTATATATATATAGTTAAATATAGACAGAAAATAGTCAAATCGAGACTGGAAAGATAACCCAGTTCAGTGAAGGGTGCATATATGCATATATATATATATATATAAGTTGTTAAAAGTGACGGATCGTCAATTCGAGCTGTAAAAATGCCAAAAAATGAGTTTATGTACTAAAATGTACTAAAACGTAAGCAAAACGGCTACGGAACTGAGTTCTGGGCATAATCAAAAAGTGAAACTTAATGTGCAAGTGTATAAAAGTGCAATGAAGTAATATAAACTTTCTGATAGTAAAAATACTCACAATGGACTGCTACACGGACTTTTTGCCAAATCATAGGCTCTAAACGTCCAAATCTACCGTTTAATTTTTGATATGTGGTAGTATGTGGGTATATCTACGTGTTAGAGTGAAAAAACTTGGGTTTGGAAGACAAGAAAATGGCTGAAAAACCAAACAGACAAGGGTTCAGTGCATTTTTTTTTTTTGAAATGAGCTGGGGGTGAGTTCATATTTATAGACTCAGGTGAAGCGGGTCAACCCGCGGCTGCAGTGGGTCCATCGGCGACTCCACGTGGCAGGGGTCCCGTGGTGGGTCCGTTTCTACCAGTTATATTTTGATATATGGTTGTATAGAAGTATATCTACGTGTTAGAGTGAAAGAATTTGGGTTTGGAGTACAAGAGTGGGGCTAAGAAACCAAACGGGCAGAGGTTCAAAGCGTTTTCAATTATAAAATGAGTTGGGGGTCACCACATATATATAGACCTGGGAGAAGCAGCTCTACCTGCGGCAGCCACAGGTAGAGGTGCGGCTCCACGTGGCAGGTCCTGTTGCATCGAAGTACGTGCACTCTGAGCAACGTGAGGTCAGATTCGAAACATTCTAACTTTTGATCGGAGAGTCCTTTTGAGGTGTGTTATACTTTTCGGAAAGCCCTCGTCGAGAGCGTCGCAATGACATAGGAGTTAACCTTTTTCGAGTCCAAAAAGACGGGTTCATAACCAAGTCTTCGATTCCTCGCAGTTTATCCATTGAGCTGTCTTGTGCTGTTTCCACTCGGGATCATGTTAACTTTATTGATCGAAATGATACCTGACACCATATCGCGAGACTGCACAGCATCCTGCACTATCATATTGAATGTCATGGCAGTATGTCGGTTAGTTGATGTTGGTCCTGCAATCGTCAGAGTGTTGCCACCACTGTTTCCCCTCCAGATATTTTCTTGGGGCAATCCCTGGCCAGATGGTCCTTCGACCCACATGTGAAGCAGGCTCCCTTCTTAGGGTTAGGGCAGTTAGTTTCTATGTGGCCTTCCTGACAACAATTATAGCAGACTCATTTACCCTTCATACAGACCCCCAGATGGTTCTTCCCGCAGGTTGGACATAATTCTACCCTCTTCTTTAGGTTTCCCTGCTAATTCCCGGTTGACGAGCTGTCATTCCACCTTCTCTTTTGATTATTGCCTCCACCAGTGTTGCTACCACTCGCCTTGTTACCTTCTACTTCGCTCTTATTCTTCTTTTTCTTCTGCTCTTGGTTGTAATTGATCATAGCATCGCTCCCACCTTCAGCGATGATTGCTTTTTCAAATACTCCGCTAAAGGTGTTCAACTGAAACATCGACACCTTGCTATACAACTAGGGCTTCAGTCCCTGTTCGAATCACTTTACCTTCCTCTGATCAGTGTGCACTTGGTATGTGGCAAACCTATCCAGCTTATTGAATCCCACCGAATAGTCTGGCACAGACATGTTGCCCTGTTTTAGCTCCAGAAATTAAACCTCTATTTGGTTCTGTGAGCTTGTCGGGAAGTACATCTCGAAAAACATTTCTTTGAACTTCTCCCAGGTGATCACACCTTGTCCTCCCTGGACTTTATTTGTCTGCCACCAATAAATAGCCTCCGCCTTCAGCATGAATGTTGTGTAAGTAGTCTTCTGATCCTCGCTAAACTTAGCGACGTCGAAAACCTTTTTCATCTCCATAACCCAAGTCTGTGCTTCTATTGGGTTTATGGATCCCTTAAATTTTGGTGGTCCCACCGCCTTGAAGTCCTTGAACGAATTGTTTGGTGGTGCTTGCGGCTGGTTGTTCAGAGCTCTAGTCAAAAGATTCACCAATTGCTGAACGGGTTTGACATTGGCATTGGCTTCGTTATTATTAGTCGACCCTACTTGGGCTGGTTGACGGTTAGGGCGTCTTGTCGACAACATATTTCTGTTAAGATATACGCTTATTAGATCTTTATTCAATTCCTTAATATTTAAGACTTAACTTAAACATTTTAAATTATTCACTTAACACATATCATCTCAAATAAACTCTGATATTTTATTTAATCCAAAGTTTTAAACAAAACAAGATAGCATCACTGCTATTTACATCAACTATCCTGAGATAAAGATTCTTCAGGATTTAAATCATCATCATATTCTGTTGTTTATAATCACATTGGAATTTACATTATTAACTAACAAAGAAATATTCACATAATCATGTTGTTCCTATCACGACCTACTAAGGCGTCGAACAACTTTGCTGCTCTCTTCCTCCATAATGCGGAACATCGTCCTACGATCCAGCATATACCAAGGTAGATCTTCGAACTGAACTGGATAGTGCATAACCTGATCCTGGGCCTTATCAATCGCAGTCTGAAACTTGTAGTCCATCTCCTCAATCTTTGCTTTCTTGGCCCGGTTGTTATCCTCTTTAAGATCTGCATGTCGTGAAGCCCTCATCAAAGCATCCTCTGCTATGGCACGCTTCGCTGGTTCCTCACGCAAACCATTCTTCAGCTTCTCTATCTCCTATGACTTCTGCTCACTTTGGCCCTTCTCGTTAACCAACTCCCACTCCACGTCTCCAAGACGTGTATATAGAATCTTGATCTTGCCATTCTTCTGCTCGATGGTAGTCCGCTAAGTAACTGTCTCCTCCTTCAGCTGCCGAACAATATCATATAACTCTATGTTACGGTCATACAGTTCGTCATATATCTCAGCACTGATAGAGTTCGGTGGGAACTCATCAGGGTCTTCATCCTCCTCCTCAACTGCCTCAGCCTCAATCTCCTCAGAGTCCTCCTCTGAGTCAAATACTGGCGCATGCTCCTGACCAACAACAGTGATCAAAGGAGATGGCTCTCTACGAACCAACTGCTCCCAGACTGTATGAATGTCTCAAGGCTCCTCCTTAATAGCCACTCGGGGTACAACCTCCCTAGGCTGACTGGATCCTCCAACATCTGACATCCTAACAATCAAAATTTTAAGTCTTTAGTTATTACGTAATGCTAATCGATACTCGCGCGTACATAGAAATAAACACACAGCACATAAGGCAATTTATTAATTTTCTTAGAACTCGATAAAAGTTATCACCACTATATTATCGATCTCTTAAAAAGGCTACTACCCTAAGGTTTTCCCCCACCTAAGGTTCATAACCTACAGCTTTGATACCAACTTGTGACACCCCCAAATCCAAGTAATTCAATTTCCACAAGATTTGGTGTTCACTGTACAAATATCACATATCTATCTACCCTTAATAAAGCATCTCATGAAATAGATAAAAACATCCTCCCCTTATGGGGTTACAACATCTGAATAATAAATAAAACAATCCCAGGTCATACTAACCTTAAACGTCAGTGCGAAAAATATAAACAATTAAATAAGTCTTAACAACAAATATTCTTAAATAAATAACAAGCCTTCATCACTTGCTAGTTTTTCCCTTGCCTTTGCTAGTGGAAGGCTCAAAAGACCTTTCGTTCTTAGCTGCAATGTTATTATGCAAGAGTGAGCACGATTGCCCACAAGTATAACATTATAACAGTAATAATAACATGCGAGTAATCAAAGAGTTATGAATAAAAGAAAGCTAGGCTTTTGAATCAAGAATGAATAACAAGAATCAAAAGTACATCTGAGGGTCATAAGACCATGAACTATGTCCCAGGTTATCAAGTGTTTCTACTTTAAACCTTTAACAGTCATAAGACTATATGGACTTTACTTCTCGTACTTAGGGGGATCAGCCCTTAGTATCATAATGTTCACAATATCTCAACGCTAAAGCGTAAATAATCCCCTATAACAAGGTTGTTCATCTCAGTTTGACATCAGAGTCTGCACCAAAGGAAGTTTTGTTTGGATAAGCTCAATAACAGTTCTAGAATTTAGAACGTTCATCAACTATGAACTAGTCGAATCAAGAAGGGTTCGCTAGTCTTACAAGGTTCAACAACAATTGATAATCAAATTAAAATAATGAATCTCGAGGGTATACAATAAAATAAGGATTGTATACTGAAGTAATACTTTACAATGATTACAATATCTCATACGAAGTCTTAACTTGAATAAACAAGAATAAGAACTTTATTCATATAGAAACATAAGTATAGAACTTGCTCAATGAATAACTTTGAAGTAAGAAAGGTTGCTCAATAAAGGTTTGAGTTTAGAACACTTGCGTAACGTAAAAGTAAGGTTTAGAAACTTGCTCAACAATAGTAAACTAGGGATAAAACACTTGCTCAATAAAAGTAAAGTTTGAGTTTAGAACACTTGCCTCGTGTACAAGCTACAATTATAATTATAATTCACTTCCTCAACGTCCTACACATTTCATTACGTTTATAATATCGATTAGTTCCATTACCACTACGTTTGACTGTTGAACTTCTCACTTAAGTTCAACTTAACAACTTGGTTCACAAATCTTAACTTGTTGACTAACCATATAACATGAATCTATCGTAAAAGATGATTTTAAGGTTTATGTCATCTCTGTTTGTCATAATACCGAAGGAACGAAAGTAAAGTTGGTCGCATAGACTTAGATTACAAGGACGCGAGCCAGAGGAAGTAAAGTTATGTTTAAACTAATGCATAGGTCAAATATATGACTAATTGGTGTATGTGCTTTTTCCTTATGTGATATAGGGATTGTGGTAAACAGTTCAGTGTAAACTAAGTTATAGCTGTGTGTATGGCAATTTCCTAACTTCATTTATATTTCTAATGAATGTTAGTTTCTTAACTTTGTCAGATGTTGAACTTGAGAAGTTTTACCTATGTGCAAATGTTTGATATTTGTACAAGGTGGTAGAATGTATGAGGCCTTCTGCCAAGTTTTTAACACTTCGGTGTTTCTGTGAATTGAATTGTTCTATGATTGAACTATTCAATGTTCAGAAGTTCTATTTATTCATGAACTGTTATTGTTAAGTCTGTGCTAATGATTCTAGCCAGACGGCATGTTAATGAAAGAGTAGAAGAATGAAAGGATTTCAAAGTGAATGGGAGTAATAAGAATAAGATTTATTCCTATTATTCAAGCTGCTTCATAACCATTGTTCGGTTGTTGAAGATTTTAAAAGAATATATGATTCTTGCTTAGTTGTTATTCAAATGCTATGACTTGCTGAGCAATTGAATGCTCACACTTGCTTTAAATAAAAATATTTTCAGCGAACGACAGTAATATATATTGAAGGATCCTGTGAGGATCAAGCTAATCGATGTCCTACTATGGTAAGGTGTTATGGTTGCAAGTACCATTAGCGTCACAAATTAAAGTGATATCCGTTATATGGATAGGTGTGAAGATCAAGCCGAGACTTGTAATTAGTTAGTTAAAACTGTTATGTATCTTTGGTGGCGGATGAAAGTCACTTGTAATGAAGTAAAGAACAATGTAATTATTATTATTCGTAATGAGCAAGTTTTTAAGGTAATAGAATATGGTAATTGAATAGATATGCCGTTATTCTTTATAATATAATGATATATGTATGGAACGAGAAGTACTCGTGATGTACCGAATCCGGGTGTGAAGATAGACCGGAATTCGAGCTGTCAAAGGTTGGTATTAGAGCTGATAGGTTATAAACCTAAGGTATGAGTACCTAAGGCTATAATTTGAGAGAAAAAGATAAGAAAATCAATGAGTTAAATGATTAAGGAAAAAGATCACCACGTGATCATATTAAATCATAATAACAGATTTTCTGTTAAACGATGGATGAATTATAGGTAAAGGCTATTATGAAATTGTACTATGAAGTGGTACGAGCAGAAGAACTCAGAAATGTTGTAGATGATAAGATATGAATTAAAGAAAATTAGTATTAAGTAAGAGAAGGTAAGAATGTTGTAAATTTTAATTGAGGACTCATGTGATAGCTGAGTTGTATGAACTCTTGTTATAGGCAAAGGTTTGTGCTTTGGTGTAATATCCACTTAGTCTATTACAGTGACAGTCATTGAAATAGTAATGTCGCCCTATCTGTGACACCCCCAAATTCGGGTACTTTAATTTTCACAGGATTTGGTGTTCACTGTACAAATATCACATATCTATGTACCCATAATAAAGCATCTCATGAAATAGATAAAAACATCCTCCCGTTATAGGGTTACAACATCTGAATAATAAATAAATCAATCCTAGGTCATACTAACCTTAAACGTCAGTGCGGAAAACATAAACAATTAAATATGTTTTAACAACAAACATTCTTAAATAAATAACAAGTCTTCATCACTTGTTAGCTTTTCCCTACCCTTTGCTAGTGGAAGGCTCGTCAGACCTTTCGTTCTTAACTGCAATGTTATTATGCAAGAGTGAGCACGATTGCCCACAAGTATAACATTATAACAGTAATAATAACATGCGAGTAATCAAAGAGTTCTAAATAAAAGAAAGCTCGGCTTTTGAATCAAGAATGAATAACAATAATCATAAGTACATCTGAGGGTCATAAGACCATGAACTATGTCACAGGTTATCAAGTGTTTCTACTTTAAACCTTTAACAGTCATTAGACTATATAGACTATACTTCTCGTACTTAGGGGGATCAACCCTTAGTACCATAATGTGCACAATATCTCAACGCTAAAGCGTAAATAATCCCCTATAACAGGATTGTTCATCTCAGTTTGACATCAGAGTCCGAACCAAAGGAAGTTTGGTTTGGATAAACTCAATAACCGTTCTAGAATTTAGAACGTTCCTCAACTATGGACTAGTTGAATCAATAAGGGTTTTCTAGCCTTACAAGGTTCAACAAAAATTGATAATTAAATTAAAATAATGAATCTCGAGGGTATACAATTGAATAAGGATTGTATACTGAAGTAATACTTTACGATGATTATAATATCTCATACGAAGTCTTAACTTGAATAAACAAGAATAAGAACTGTAGACACTCAAAATTTTGCTTCCCTGTTACTAACACTGTAGGAGGGCAAGACTATCTTTTCAAATTAACCCCGGTCTCAATACCGGGTTGTCAAATCAACCCCAGTCTTAATACCGGGTCATCAGATCAACACCGGTCTCAATACTGGGTTGTCAAATAAACCTTGGTCTCAATACCGGGTCGTCAAATCAACCCCAGTCTTAATACCGGGTCATCAGATCAACCTTTGTCCAAATATCGGGTCATTAACTCAACCTCGGTCTCAATACCTGGTCGTCAAATCAACCCCAATTTCAATATCGGGTCATCAAATCAACCCTGGTCTCAATACCGGGTCCTTAGGTCAGCCCCGGTCTCCACAAGGGAGGTACAGGTCAGCCCCGATCTTAACTCAGGAAGTACAGGTCAGCCCTGGTCTCAACTCAGGAAGTACAGGTCAGCCCCGGTCTCAACCCGGGAAGTATAGGTCAGCCCCGATCTCAACCTGGGAGGAACAGGTCAGCCCCGGTCTCAATTCGGGAGGTATAGGTCAGCCCCGGACTTAACCCGGGAAGTACAGGTCAGCCCCGATCTCCACCCGGGAGGTACAGGTCAACCCCGGTCTCAACCCGGGAGGTACAAGTCAGCCCCGGTCTGAACTCGGGAAGTACAGGTCAGCCCCGGTCAAAACCCGAGAAGTACAGGTCAACCCCGGTCTCAACCCAGGAGATATAGGTCAGCCCCGGTCCCAACCCAAAAAGTACAGGTCAGCCCCGGTCTCAACCCGGGAGGTACAAGTCAGCCCCGTCTCAACCCGGGAGGTACAAGCCAGCCTCGATCTCAACCCGTGAGGTACAGGTCAGCCCCGATCTCAACCAGGGAGGTACAGGTCAG
Source organism: Panax stipuleanatus (assembly GCA_020205555.1). Lineage (NCBI taxonomy): Eukaryota > Viridiplantae > Streptophyta > Magnoliopsida > Apiales > Araliaceae > Panax > Panax stipuleanatus. The sequence continues at coordinate 80,991,213 of CM035119.1, forward strand.
CCTAGGTCTTAACCCGGGAGGTACAGGTCAGCCCCGGTCTCAACCCGAGAGGTACAGATCAGCCCCGGTCTCAACCCAGGAGGTACAAATCAGCCCCGGTCTCAACCCGGGATGTAAAAGTCAGCTCTGGTCTCAACCCGAGAGGTACAAGTCCACCCCGATCTCAACCCAGGAGGTAAATATCAGCCCCAGTCTCAACCCGGGAAGTACAGGTCAACCCCGGTCTCAACCCGGGAGGTCAGGTTAACTTCAAAAATAATCCTGAAGCCTCACAACATCTCCAAAGGAAAACCTAGAATGACCAAGTCTGCCTCGGAGATAACCATGAGGACAAACAAGAATCAACTGGGATCCAAACCTTGGAAACTACCCTAAGAAGTCAGCCAAAGGCCATGCCAGCACTAAGGGCAACCCCAGGAGGGGCAAAATGGTCATTTTACTAACTTAAAGCCGATTCGATCAAACTCAAGCCGAATTGATGCCACTAAGGTCAGAACGAACCATAACAATGATCCCAAGTGGAAACAGCACAAGACAACTCAACGGATAAACTGCGAGGAATCAAAGACCCGGTTATGAACCTGTCTTTTTGGACTTGTAAAAGGTTTTCTCCCATGTTATTTTGATGCGCTCGACGAGGGCTTTCCAAAAAGGTATATCACGCCTCAAACAGATGCTCCAATCAAAAGTTAGAAAGTTTCGAATCGGACCTCACATTACACAGAGTGCACGTACTTCGAGACGACAGGACCCACAACGGGACCCCTGCCATGTGGAGCTACAGGTAGACCCGCGGCAGCCGCGGGTTGAGCCGCTTCTCTCGGGTTTATATATATGAGGTGATCCCCAGCTCATTTCATAATTTGAAAATGCTATGAACCCCTTCCCGTTTGGTTTTCCACCCATTTTCTTGTCTTCCAAACCCAAATTTTTTCACTCTAACACGTAGATATACCCACATACTACCACATATCAAAAATTGAGCGGTAGAATAGGACGTTTAAAGCCTACGATTTGGCAAAAAGCCCATTTAACAGTCCATTATGAGTATTTTTACGATCAGCAAGTTCATATTACTTCATTGCACTTTTATACACATGCATATCAAGTTTTATTTTCTAAATATGCCCGGAACTCAATTCCGTGGCCGTTTTTGTTAACTTTTGGTACATTTTAGTACCTAAACGCAGTTTTTTGACATTTTTACAACTTGGATCGACGATCCGTCACTTCTAACAGCTTTTATATACTAATATCTTCGTTCTGAGCAACTTTGCGGACTAGGTTATCTTCCCAGTCTAGGTTTAGCTTTTTTCTTTATATATTTAACTATATGTATACTCACATTTCACTTCTTTCAAGCCCGGATGTCAAATCTGCGATAGTTTATTGCTTTTATATATATATACATATGCACCCTTCACTGGACTGGGTTATCTTCCCAGTCCCGATTTGATTATTTTTTGTCTATATTTAAATTTCAGTTCGGTCTGGATCATTTCGTGGCCTTTTATTGATTTTATATATATATATATATATATATATATATATATATATATATGGGCCTAGGATAGAATGTCCATTGCCCTTTCACAGCTTATATATATATTTCAATTTTGTCGAGCCTGGTTAATTCTGTGGCTCTTTTACAGCTTTTATATATATATGGGCCCAGGATAGAATGTACATTGCCCTTTTACAGCTTATATATATATATATATATATATATATATATATATATATATATATCAATTCTGTCGAGCCTGGTTAATCCTGTTGCTCTTTTACAGCTTTTATATATATATATATATTTCAATATTAGTCCGGGCAAAGGATAGAATTTTTGTCGTCCTTTACCGTTTATATATATATTTCCATTCTGTCAAACCTGGATCACTTCGTGGCTTTTTACAGCTTTTATAAATAAATAAATAAATATATATATATATATATATATATATATTTACATTCCAGTCCGGGCATCGGAGTGAAAACCCATCGCCTTTTACAGTTTTCATATATATATATATATATATATATATTTCATTACTCTTTTTATTAAATTGTTGCCTTAAATATTCATTTGATATGAATCGGCACTGACATTTCTGCGGACGAACTAGATTTCTTTAAATCTCGCCAACTCTAGCTTTCAAATGGTTCAAAATAGGTCCAGACAGAATCGGAAAGCTAAAATGGTTGAGATTTATTTAAATCTAGCATTTTTCTAGTTTCAGTTATAAAAGCTACCTCACGGCTATTAGATCGCTATCTAGTGGGGGCGAGATGCTTCGGCCATGTGCGAGCTAGGATTTATTGATGAATCCACGGTTCTGGCGATATTTGGATATATTTCTGTACAACTTTGAGCTGTGTAGGTTTATTGGCTTCCCTCTGTGAGCCTAGGAATCATGAGATTCATGATCCAATTGATCATAATCTGATTCCCACGATGGGCAAACTCCACTTTACAAATGTACCCTGCCAGTTTTTCTGTAAAAATGTACCTACAAAAGACCTTAAAATGGTTTCCCGGATTTAAGGTCTCAACATAGTGAAAATATAGTTTATCGTGTCAGAGTCACTCCGATGGCTGTCATGCCCATGAGAAGACCGACACTTGTATATATTTTGTGGTCGAGGATGCTTCGCAGCCCAACAATCACCATTCAAATTGAGCCAAAAGGCTTAAAAGATAAAACTGGAGTATTGATATGCTTCAATTTCTATGTTAGTGTAAGGGTTTGAAAACCTGCTTTCAAAACGTCATTTCAATAATCTTATCGAAAAAAGAATCTTTTGCAAATCAAATCAAACACTTTTGCAAATCAAATCAAAGACTTTTTGCAAATCAAATCAAACCCTTCGTATATAGGTTCAACGATGAATAAACATACTTCCAATCAAAGCATAGGCCCAATTTCTTCCAGCATTCACACACACATTGCAGATTTAAAAGAGAAATATTGAAAAAATGCGGTACCGTGTTTACACGGGAGTTGTGGGGTGCCTAACACCTTCCACACACTTAACCAAGGCCCCGAACTCAAAACTTCGGTTTCAAAGATCAAGTTTCGACAGTGTCCAGCAATTTGGCCTCTTATCAAACAAAACTCGATTGAGTTAGTACAACCATTTCAAATCTACCAACTAGCGACTCTATAAAACATTCAAATCGTCGACATGATACATGTTGGCCTTTTCCTAAAAAACCCTTCGAAACTTCTTTTTTCACAAATAAAAAGAGTAAGGGTAGACATAAATTAGGAAGAGAGAAAGATCCGAGTTTGACCCGACCAGCGAATTTTTTCCGACATCGACAGGTGGCGACTCTGCTGGGGACAGTAGAGGGCTTAGGCCGCGTTCAAATCTTTTCAAACATTTCCCTTTTTAAAATCTATGTATGTCTGAATTCTGCATCTTTACATTGAATGAATGCGTGAATGCTGCGTCTTTACATTGAATGAATGTGAATGAATGCTTTATTACTTTTTTAGTGCTTCGCACCAATATTAGTGCTTCGCATCCATGTCATCATATGCATAACGGTGAGGAACGATGTATATGAATGTATGTTGTGTGATTCCTCCACCAGGAGGCAAACCCGTCGGTGATAAGTAATGTCTTCGAGGACGACTAAGTCTTCGGGGCTCAAGAAAAAGCACCACCCAGATTCGCTCCAGTTGAAAGATCGGATTAATTTTCCCTCTAGTAGATTGCGATGATCTGGGGACCTTCATGCCTAAAAAGCCGCGAGAGTAGACTAAGATAGGTCAGCCTCCGATTAACCAATTTCGATGGGAAGCTTCTTCCTGCCTTCCTCTTTCAAATTAATGTCAAGTTTTTAATTCCAAATGTAAAGGAGCACAATGTAAATATCATAATAAAACTTTATATTCCTTGTTATATACATCTTGTCATGTCATCCTGTCATCAAAACAACTGACCTCTATTTTGCAGATAAGATTAAAAAACCACAAAAACTGTGACACCCCCAAATCCGGGTACTTTAATTCCACGGGATTTGGTGCTCACTATCTAAATAAAACATAACTACTGCCCATAATCTGGAATGAAAAATAAATTACAACCTTAAATAAATAATAAAATCTTTCTTATCAAAAGGATTACAACCTTGATCAAACTATCCCAGGGTTTGCTAACCTTAACGTCAGTAGATAAGTGCGGAAAATAAAATATAACACAATAAAATTCTATTACACATCATAGTCAAAACATAACAAGTCTTCACTTGTTCATCTTGCTTATTTCATTACTTGTTGACGGTGCGTCAACGCTTTCGACTTTAGCTGCAATAGTTATTAATTGCAAGAGTGAGCAAACCAAAGCTCACTTGGAATAACAATCAATAATAGTGATAACATAAACTGAATAATTCAAATGATTTGGAATAACATTTCTTTCATCAATAATAAAGAATTGAATAATAATTCTTCATCAACATTTAGAATTCGAATATAGAAATCATCTGAGGGTCATAAGACCTTGAACTATGTCCTAGGTTATAAACATTTATATTTAAAACCTTTAACAGTCTTTTAGACTATATGGACTCTTAACTCGTACTTAGGGGGATCCAGCCCTTCGTACCATGTATTGTGTACAAACATCTTAACGCTTTCGTATGGTATCCCCTACTAAATAGGGTTGTTCATCTCAGTATTTGATAACAAATCTGCACCAAAGTAAGTTTGGTTTGGATAAGCTTAAAAGGAAATTTGGAGTTCAACTATCATCAACTAAGGAGTAGTTGAATCACTTACAATAAATAATAATTCGACAATAAAGAATTATGAATTAACTTATGCTTTAGAATTAAACTTAAAAAATTTGAAAGATAGATAGACATTGCTTGAACAATTAAGTCAAGGTTGCATTAACTCAATAATGAACTTTGATAAGTTATTTATTCAATATATAATTTATAGAGAATACAATAACTTGCATATGAATAACAAATTCGAAATATAAAACTTACTCAAGTAAAGTTTGAGTTTAGGAAACTTGCCTCTAGCGCAAGCTACAAGTTTTACTCACGTTCCTTAATTAATCCTACATATACGTTATTAACAAAAATAATATAAATTAGTTATGATATAACTAATTCACATAGCTAATTAACCCATCTAGGTTAACTCAATCCTCTTTAATTATTAGGTTTAATAATTAATTATCACATCACATAATCACATAATTAATCAAACTTAAATTATGCACTCATATTAATTAAACAAATTATATATTAAATCATAGATTTACTTTAATTATAATTTGATATTATATTTTAATAATATAATTCATTACTGTCCATTTAATATTTTAATTTTATTAACATGCTTTATATTTTATTACTTTATTAATCTCACAAAGTTTGCATTTTAAAAATAACTTTCTGCACAATCTGTAGGACCAGCGCGGCCGCGCTTCAATAAGCCTTGGGAGCGGCGCTGCCGCGCCACTGCCCAGACTTTTCTGATAGTGTCGCTAATCGTGTAGAAAAAATGTTAATTTGGCTTATTTCTCCACACCAAATTCCGATTTCAGCACACATAAATCACATAAACTTTTATAAAAACATCAGTTTATGTTTCTAATCATATGCTAACACATATAATATCAGAACACTAAATTTAAAACACTAAATTTTATAAATATTTAAGAAAAAACATTTTTCAGTGTTCTTGATGAAATTGAACACTGTGAGTTTGTTTTTAAACCAATTCACATAATTCCAAGCATATTGAATTCGTTTCTAAGCATGTTATCATAATCTATAATCAATTTATACAATATAATAAAATCAATCATGAATTTTGATTTTAAAGAACCAATTATTTTTAAAAGAAGTTCGCTGTAACTTTTGATGAACATGATTTCACCATTTTCATTATGTTTACATGAATTAAACTATCTAATTATGCATATAAATTATATATAAGCATATATATATAAACATAACATATATAAATCATAACCACATAATTTTCATGAAAAATATTCTTTTACAGAGAAGTTCTACAATCATGAAGAACATAGAAACATAATTTAAAAATTAAGAATTGAGATTATACCCTTTGTTAATAGGTTGGAAGAAGAAGATGATGATGATGATGATGATTATCTCTAAGCTTTCTCTTTCCTCTCTCTTTCTTCTTCTTCTCTCTTCTTCTCTCTAACTCTCTATATATTTTCTTTCTCTGTTCTTCTATTTTCACTTAACGTAATATACAATATATCATAAATGACATATAGATATATTATACATATAATTATATAATATACATAACTGTCAATTATTAATTCCTCTACTTAATACATATATCAGTTATATATTTTTTAAAAATCAAAATGCCATAAGGCTTTGTTTGGCAAAATCCACTATTTTTAAAACTAGCTTTTTTAATAGTTAATGTCATGTTTGGTAAAAACTCTTTAAAATAGGTGTAAGGGTCTTGTTTGGTAAAATTTATTTAAAACAGTTGTAAGCGCCTTGTTTGGTAAAACTAATTTTAAAACCCTTTTAATTTACTTAATAAATCCATTAACACATACTTTCAATATTACACTTTAATTAATTAAATTCTAACATTCTAATTTAATTAAATTAAAGCTATCATCAATTAATCAAATAAAATTTGCCACATAACAATTATAATTACTCGCTAATCATAATCTCATGTAACCATTACCACATAATATTCATTTAATTAACATATTGCACTTAATTAAATTACTCCACAACAATTACATAAATTATTTATTTAACTTAATAAATAAATTAATTAAAAATATTTATTTAATTCAATAAATATTAAAATTCATATATAAAATTCTCATTCGTTACAATTTTCCCTCCTTAAAAGGATTTTGTCCCCATAATCACTACTAAAAAAAAAATTCTCATCCGTTACATTCTTCCCCCCTTAAAAAGATTCTGTCCCCAGAATCGATATACAAGGGATTACACAAATAATTAAGCAAATAATTGGGGATAAGTTTTCTTCACTACATCTTTGAGTTCCCACGTAGCTTCTTAAGCACTATGGTTCCTCCAGATTTCCTTAACAGAAGGTATCACTTTATTTCTAAGTATTTGTTCTTTTCTATGAACTATCTGAACATGAACCTCTTCATATGTTAAGTCTTTATCGAATTGTAAAGGCTCGTACTCTATCACGTGTTTGTAATCGTGTTTGTACAGTCACAACACAGAAATATGAAAAATGTTGTGTATATTATCTAGCTTCAGAGGTAACGCGACCTCGTAAGCAACTTCACCAACCTTTCGTAGTATCTCAAAAGGTCCAATGAATCGGGGACTCAGCTTCCCCTTCTTGCCAAATCAAATCTTCCCCTTCTAGGGAGATACCTTCAGAAAAACGAAGCTTCCTGCTATAAATTCTCGATTCTGTCAATGTTGATCGGCATACTTTTTCTGTCTGTCTTGAGCAGCAACCAATCTCAGTCTGATCAGCTTCACGATTTCAACGTTTTGTTGCACCAATTCTAGTCCCAACAATTAACGTTCACTGACCACATCCCAGCATAATGGAGTCCTGCATTTCCTGCCGTACAATGCTTCGTAAGGCGACATGCCAATACTTGCATGGTAACTGTTGTTGTAGGCGAACTCCACCAATGGTAAATGATCATCCCAACTTCCTTTTAAGTCTATGACGCAAGCTCTTAGGATATCTTCTAAAGTCTGAATCGTTCTCTCGCTTTAGCCATCAGTCTGAGGATGGTACACTTATTCATTCGCAATTGCGTTCCCAAGCACTCTTGTATTCGCTTCCAAAAATTCGACGTGAAACACGGATCTCTGTCGAACACAATTGACACTAGAACACCGTGTCTAGAAATAATCTCCTTCACGTACAGCTTCGCTAACTGATCCAAGTTGAATTTAATCTTGATCTGTAGGAAATGTGCCAACTTTGTCAGTCGATCCACTATAACCCATATCGCATCTAAATCCTTTTGAGTCGCTGGAAGACCAACCACGAAATCCATCATGATGTGCTCCCACTTCCATTCTGGAATCTCTAGCAGTTACAATAATCCACTTGGTCTCTAGTGTTCTTCTTTGACTTTCTAGCACGTCAGACATCTCGCAACGCATTCAGCCACGTCTCTCTTCATATTTGGCCACCAAAAATGCTGTTTGAGATCTTGGTACATCTTCGTACTCCCAGGGTGAATCGAATATCTCGAACTATGAGCCTCACCCAAAATTTCCTCTTTGACATCTGGTACTAGTGGTACCCAGATCCTTCCTTCGAATCGTAATAGTCCATCATTATCGATCTTGAACTTTATTTCTTCACCATCGGCTATCCTCTTTCGAATCTTCTCGCACTCCTCGTCGTGTAGTTGGGCTTCTTTACCTTGTCTACCAGAGTAGAACCAGTAGCTACTTGGAATAGCTTCTCATCCGATTCCTTTGAATACTTGACTTCCAGCTCTAACTTAGCCATATCTTCTATTAACTAGTCCTGATCAGTTAATATATATAACTGCTCCCGACCCTTCCTGCTTAAAGCGTCGGCAAACGTTAACTTTACCCGAATAGTAAAGAATCTCGCAGTCGTAGTCCTTGATAAGTTCCAACCATCTCCTTTGGCGCATGTTCAAATCTTTCTGTGTAAAGATATATTTCAGGCTCTTATGATCTGTTTATATCTCACACTTTTCTGCGTAAAGGTAGTGTTTCCAAATCTTTAGAGCAAACACTACTGCCGCCAATTCCAAGTCATGGTGATACCCTTTCTCATAATGCTTCAGCTGACGTGATGCATAGGCAATAACTTTGCCTCTTTGCATCAGCACACAGCCTAATCCCTTATGTGAGGCATCACTGTATACCACAAAATTTCCTGTACTATCTAGCAATGACAACACAGGGGCAGTACTTAGCCTCTTCTTTAGTTCTTGAAAACTTTCCTCACACTTTTTTGTCAAAACAAACTTAACTATTTTATGAGTCAAATTCATCAACGGAGTTGCGATTTTAGAAAAGTCTTGGATAAATCTTCGGTAATAACCTACCAATCCCAAGAAACTCCTCACTTCAGACGGTGTCTTCGGCTGATCCCAATTCATCACAACTTCAACCTTTGATGGATCTACCGAAATCTCATCTTAGTCAATCACATGGCCAAGAAATTGCACACGTTCTAACCAGAATTCGCACTTCAAGAATTTCGCATATAGCTTCTCCCGTCTCAGCGATTCTAATGTTAGCCTTAAATGCTCAGTGTGTCCCTCCTCAGTTTTGGAATAAACCAAAATGTCATCTATGAATACCACTATGAATTTATCTAGAAATGGCTTAAACACCCTATTCATTAAGTCAATAAATGCTGCTGGTGCATTCGTTAGACCAAATGACATCACCAATAACTTGTAATGTCCATACCGAGTTCTAAAAGTCGTCTTCGGTATATCTTCTATTCTTACCTTCAACTGATGATATCCACTTCTCAAATCTATTTTTGAGAAGTACCTAGCACCCTTCAGTTGATCGAACAAGTCATCAATCCTAGGTAAAGGATACCTATTCTTGATCGTAACTTTGTTCAACTCCTTATAATCAATGCATAGCCTCATTGATCGATCCTTCTTCATTACGAACAATACTGGCGCTCTCCACAGTGAAATGCTCGGCTGAATATACTTCTTGTTCAGTAATTCTTGCAGTTGAACCATCAGTTCCTTCATTTCGATCAGAGCTAATTTGTACGGAGCTTTCGAAATCGGAGCAGTTCCCGGTGCTAAGTCGATCACGAACTCTATCTCTCTATATGGCAGAAGTCCATGCAAATCGTTCAGAAATACGTCCACAAACTCCCTAACCACTGATATCTCTTTTATCTTCAGGCTCTCCTTACGAGGGTCTACTATGTAGGCTAAGTATCCTACACAGCCTTGCTTCAACAACTTCTTGGCTTGCATAATCGTCAGACAACTCTCTTGTCTAGGAGATTTGCTACCATAAAATATTACCTTCGACGGAGTCGTAAGGGTCACAAACTTCTTCTGGCAATCGATTACCACCCCATGGTTAAACAACCAATCCATACCAAGTATAACACTGAATTCCCCAAGTCTTATCGGAATCAAATATACCCTCAATTTCTGACCCTTAATGTCCAATCTACAGTTCTTATAAACAAACCTAATAGAAATAACCTCCCTATTCGCAATCTCTATGTTCAAGGGGTAAACTAATTCCTCTTTAGGTAAGTCTAAGGTCTTAGCAAATTCATCAGATATGAATGAAAAAGTAGCACCCGAATCAAATAATACATATACAGTAATACTATTGAACTGAATAATACTTGACACCACATCTTTTGACTGCACAACATCCTGCACCGTCATGTTAAACGTTCTGGCAGTGGGTCGAACTGCCTGCAGTGGTCCATCGATAGTCAAAGTACAGCCGCTGCCATTTCCTATGTTTCCTGTTGACCCTCCTGCTGGCTTCTTTGGGCAACTTTGAGCCATGTGATCCCTAGATCCACATGTGTAGCAAGTTCCCTTTTTCGGGTTTTGGCAATTCGGCCCAATGTGGCATTCCTGACCACAGTTGAAGCATACTCGCTTCCCCCTCAGGCACACTCTAGTGTGATTCTTACCGCATGTAGCACATGCTTCAATCTTTTTCTTCTGCTGGCTTCCCTGTTGACTACCCGTAGATGTGTTATCATTCCACTTCCTTTTCTGGTTGATAGCCCCGCTACCACCAGCCTTGTTTTCTGTCTCGTTCTTCTTCTTCTTTTGATCTTGGTTGTATTTGGTCACCGCGTCTCTTCCACCTTCAGCGAGGATGGCCTTTTCCAGCATAGCTGCAAATATCTTCAGTTGGAACATGGAGATTTTGCTGTAGAGCCAGGGCGTCAGTCCCTGCTCAAACCTTCTCGCATTCCTTTCGTCAGTACTGACCTGGTATGATGCGAACCTGGCCAGCTCGTTGAATTTTGTGCCGTATTCCAGCATCGGCATCCCTCCCTGTTTCAGCTCCAGAAATTGAACCTCCATCTGGTTCAATAAAATTATATCTTTGGTAAAAGTACTTTGGCGTAACCACAATGTCGAGGAGGCAACGTGGGAGTTAGAAGATAGGATGATGAGGGATTATCCCCATTTATTTGTGTAACCTTGTAGCAATTCCGGGACGGAATTTTTATAAGGGGGGGAGGATGTAATACCCGAGGATTTTCGAATATTAATAAATGAATATATTAATGAAAATGAATATTTATTTAAATATAAATGATTTTGTGTTATGAAAAGGATTAACTCAATTATATTAAATTGAATAATTATAATAATTGAAAAATTTATGGAGTTTGCGATAAACTCGTTGATAGTCTTGTGTGGCACAGTGATGTGATATAAGAATGATTATATTAATTAACGAATGAATTATTAAGCGAACAATTAATCTATATTAATTGTTAATTGTAGAATATTAATTGATTGTTAATTGTTATTATAGAATATTAATTAATTGTTATAGAATATTAATGATGATTAGTTAATAGTATGTGATTATTATTATTGCAAGAGACATGATAATAATAAGCAAAGTGTTTATAAATATAATAAGATTAACATTCATTTAATGTGATACTTAATCATATAAGTGTTAATCAATTATTGTGAAAATTATAATTTCATTGATTAATGAGAAATGGATTAATTATTATTATTATTAATTAATTAATGAGATAAGAAAATTATTAACTTCTAGGTGTAAGCATGCGAATTTAAAAGTATAACGTATAGTAGCTAACTATATATTATATGAAGTATAAATTGCAATGCGACTCTATTATATATAAACTATATAGTAAAGTTTAATGAATTGTGAGAACTATATGATAATGCCAATGTGACAATGAGAGTGAGTATACAATAAAATAATGTATCATGGATATATTGTAAACAATTGTTGATTAATACAATTTAATAATAAAGGAGACAGTATAGTGTGATAATATCTGAAAAGACTATATTGATAAGATAAAATGTACATGGATTATATATGTACAAATTAAATGTACTACATGGAAATATTATTGGTATTGGCATATTAATTCTACCTAAGTATACATATAATGCTTAAGTGTATATAATATATAGTAGGCATATATGTTATAATGTAGGTATTGTATATAATATATGGTAGGCTTATTTAATTTAAACATCTCATTGTATCACAATTGCTAGAATACTGATATATAGCCTAAGTATGTATGTGTGTTGCAAATGCTAAGATGTTAGATCTTGTCCCACAATGAAGCTCATTTCCCTCACACGTGAAAAGGCTAAAGCCTATACTTCCTCAACTTCAGTATTCCTTAGCTTCATAGCTCATGATGAGCAAGGGAGTGGGAAAAATGATGGATTTCAACAACTCTTACCAACCCCCTCTTATCTAGCATGCAATTCAAACTTACGTTAGTTTAATTTCTTGTACATATGCACGGTCTGGGTTTTTATTTAGCTATATATATGGCCCTTTCTCTTCATATTTTCATTGCTGAGAATTGCTTGAGTTTGAAATTGAGAGCATTTATATATGTGTTAGTAGTCTGAAGAGTAGATAATTCCTTAGCAGCAAGTTCTTAATTCATATTACAGAGGTATAATCCCTCTTCTTGTTCTTTATTTTAATTCTCTGTCAAATTTTATTCTCTGTCAAAATTTCATTCTTGACCATGATGAATTAAGATGGTAATTGAATCATGAGATGCTTGTCTAGTTGTTATATAAGCCAATGTATTTGTTAGTAGTCAATGTAGATGGTTTTTAACTGATTTCGTAGAGAGTTTCTATTTTTGGGTTTTGGAGCTGCCGAAAACTGGAACTGTCTGCCGCTGGCCGCCAGCCGGCGCAGCTGCGCCAGTTTTACACTGGGAACCTGCGCAGCTGCGCCAGCAGCTTGCTACAGTTTTGACTTTTGTTTAAAAATCTGCTAAGTGTAATGAATTACTATAAGCTTAGGCAAGTATGTAAGTATGGGTAATGTATATATATGAGTATATTGATCTAATTTGAGCATGTTTTACTATATTAGCATGTATGGTTACCAAAAGCATATAGTTGAAATAACTTTAGAACTTTAGAAGTGAACTTGATATTATGCGTGCCATGTTATATACTGACTTTGCAAGCATGATAGCATGACTTAGAAGTGCATGAAAGGCGTGTTGACTTAGGTATACGGGTTTCATAATATGACATGAACATATGGACCTAAATAGTGAATAGCACTAATAAAAATATAAGTTTTGATTGTGAACCTTAATGTGTTATTACAAGTTTCATATTCTGGAGTTTACGGATACATGAGATAATACTCTTAGACTCATTCATGTGTCATGCATGTATATATACCATGATTAGTTGCCGTGATTCAAAATTTGCGTAAACAAAACATGTTTTCAAACTAATGACAATGATAGTTGCATGTATATGATATAAATACTCATGAACATGCTTATTATAAGTATATGAACACCTTATGTGTTTACAAGGCGAGCATGCTAGATTTTGTAACATCATGACCTTGAATGATTTTAAATTATCGAAAATGTTAACTTAGAAACTATAGCACATATGTTTGGAATGAGGGAAGGTTATACAAACATAAAAGTATTCTTTAAAATGTATACATGCTATGTGATATCATATATTAATACTTGAAATCCGATTTCGACGGTTAACTTATAGAAATGCTATAACTTACTAAAATAAAATATATTTAGTATTGATTGTGGTCTTATGTAATATTAATAATATGAGAGTATGTTTACTATTTGTGATAGTCTCACATGATAGTAATAATGTATGAAGATGACTAACTTGAGAAGAGGAACGTTAATGATAAAAGACATTAAAAGTCGAGACTTGTGAAATTATATGATACTGTATAACTGTGTAACTAGGTCAAGACTTAGCTTATGTGTTAATCGTATATACGAGATGAGATATAATGTTAAACTATATGACTAATGGATATCATATATACGTAACTATATTACGATAGGAATTCGAAAGTGTTGATTTGCTTTTCGTGGATAAACTACGCTAAAGGCAAGTTCTCTAACTTACACTCTTTTAAAGTGCAAGTTTCCTTACTTACACTCATTTATAGTGCAAGTATCCTAGACCTTCGTATTTACTTTATTCAAGGAACGTTGTAAGCAAGTTTCTAACTCTACTCTTTATTGAACATTCAATTGGCTTATGCAATTATTATCGTACGAGTAAACTCTTGAGATTTAAATTCAGATATTATGAATCATATACTTCGTGAATAAGATAAAAGTCGAACTATATTCTTCGGACTTTAAATCTTGAAATTGAATTTATAGTTGTTGAGATCTATGTCATTTGATTTGGCTAGACTTATATTATTGAAAGGCGACCCAAACCGATTGATTGGTGCGGGATCTTGTATTTGACTAAGAAGAATAAAATATAACTGTCGGAGAATCGACGCGCGCACATTAGTATGATTGAGTGCTATGCATAACATAGGGTACTTTAGGCTGATCACCTGTTGTACTTGTTTTTGTTGGATTTTCAGTTTATTACTGTCAATTCTTGTGGAAGTTCATAGTCCTTAGTGACTGCTCAGTATTCAGTTATCTTGAAATCTTGAATTGATTTATTATTGAATCACGTTGATATTATTCTGTCCTTAGCGACTGTTATTGAAAACTGTTGATATTCTTGTTATCCTTGAACTATCAAACCTTGCTATACCCTTTCGAGAATTGAGAATTATATTACAAACCCTTATTGTATATTACTTGCTGAGCAATTTGTGCTCATTCTTGCTTTTTCTAAAAATATTTCAGTTAAGGCCGAGCAGTGCAAACCCACGAGTACCGACAAGGGCAAAGGTGTTGGGTTTGTACGAAATCGTGATGCAATCAAATTGCAAAAATTAGCGGAAGCATGGTATATCAGAGTTTAAAAAATTTCTACAAAACCGTTACCCGGATCATCCTTTATGCAAATTATTAATTTAAAACGATAAATAAGAAGTTATGAAATCATACCCTTGTAGAACGAAGCTTCCACAGGTACTAGTTCAACTCCTTGTTCTTCGTGATCTCCTTAAATTTCTGGGTTAGATTCCTTTATTTTGATCAACGTTAGCCACCCAAGTGTTTGGCCTCTAGAGGTGATCCACCAAGGAATGTGAATTATCAAGAAGGAGGGTGGTTGGCTTAGTTTTCTATTCTCTATAGAAAAGGAGTACTCTCCAACAATTGGAATTGCATCAACTGATATCTATTATAAGACTTCTCTTATATAGATATTGGTCAACCCTTCTAATCCTATTAGACATGGGATTTCTTTTAATTAATTAAACTCCTTTAATTAATTTAGGCTTCCCACCACATGGGAATAATTAATTAAATTCATTTAATTAATTTGTCTCCTAATCTTATTAGGAATAAATGAGAGTACTAAATATTAAATTAATTACTAAACTCCTTTAGAAATTAAGATAATAATAATTATAATAATATTAATAAGACTCCTCTTATTAATTTATATTTAATATTTCCAAAATATTAAATAATAAACATTAAGCTATTTAATTTATTCTATCACTATAGATTAAATTAATTATACTTAATGCATTATTACGATTATGCCATTACCTTCTTAAATAATTATTCTTCCTTTTATGGTGTGACCCTTTAGGTTCTCCATATTAAACCGGTTGTGAATAAATCAATTAAAACAATTTTAATCTTATTTAAATAAATAAATTAAACTAATAATCTATTTAAATAAATAATATTTATTCTACAATAGGGATAAGCCTCCCTAGCGATCAACGACTTTCCAGATAATATAGATTTCAACATTAATCAAAAAGAACCTGTGAGTAAATAGTTACCATACAATTCAATCCTTCCACCATACAATGTCCCAATTAAATATAAGACATGGATTTACTGTCAAGTCTTATTTTATTTAATTATATGTATTTCGATTAGAAAATGCACAACTCCAAATAATGCAAATTAGAAACTCCTTTCTAATTTCATTTCACCTTGGCCAAGGATTCCTGGGTTGTCATTTAACGAATCACATAGGACATATCTCCTCTTTTACTAGAGGTGGTAGATTCTTTATTGATCATTCATTATCTCCATATGTAACTCATTATACCCAAGCATACCCTATATATGCCTTAAAAGGTCTTAAGGAATAAGTCAAAGTATAATTTGTTACATACAAGATACTATGATGATCTCAAGTCCAAGGATTACTTGTACTACTATCACATTAGGAATTCCTATTGACAGGCGAGTAAATCTCCATTAGGTATTCCATAGCGAATCACGTTCAGTGAACTTATTCTCCAATAAGCACCTACATACTTGCTTTAGTGTCTCCACACAAATGATCATGAGATCAATCATCCTCATCCAATGAGCAAGCAACATATGTACCAATCTAACCGGATTTACTAATCCCCTTTTTAGTAATCCCACGATTGGGAACTATTTTAGTTTTAAAACTTTCTAAGAATTTAGATCTCATTAGCATGATCATCATCATGATTCTAAAAGCATTGCTTAAAACTATGGGTTATTTACATATTATAAAAATAGCAACATGTAGATAATTAAATGCCTTTAATAAATGAATATTTCATTAATAAATAAATAAGATTGTTTACAAAGTACGTGCTTTATCATCATACATGATTGGCTTGTATGCACACTACTATCAATCTCCCACTTGCACTAAAGCCAATCGCCATGGTATCTCATACCCATCTTCTCTAAGTGACGATCAAACTGCTGTTGTGTTAAAGCTTTAGTAAATGGATCTGCAATGTTGTCTTGAGAGTCTACACGCTCCAAGGTGACGTCTCCTCTTTCAATGATTTCCCTTATCAAATGAAATCGCCGCAACACGTGTTTAGATTTCTGATGAGACCTCGGTTCCTTAGCCTGTGCAACTGCTCCTGTGTTGTCACAGTAAACGGGAACTGCTTCTCCAATGCTAGGAACCACACCAAGTTCAGTTATGAACTTCTTCATCCAAACAGCTTCCTTTGCAGCTTCACTTGCAGCTATATACTCTGCCTCTGTCACTGAATCAGCAACTGTTTGCTGCTTGGAACTCTTCCAACTCACTGCGCCTCCGTTCAAGGTAAAAACATACCCCGAAACAGATTTACTGTCATCTTGGTCCGTTTGAAAACTTGAGTCTGTGAAGCCCTCGAGTTTTAATTCAGACCCACCGTAGACAAGAAAAATATCCTTAGTCCTTCTCAAGTATTTTAGGATATTCTTCACTGCCTTCCAGTGCTCTTCTCCTGGATTCGACTGGTATCTGCTCGTTACACTAAGTGAATGAGCAACATCCGGTCTAGTACATATCATACCGTACATGATAGATCCTATTGCAGAAGCATAAGGGATCTTACTCATACGGTCTCTCTCCTCAGGTGTCTTTGGGGCCTGTTTCTTGGAGAGATGTATTCCATGGCTCATCGGCATGAGACCTCTTTTGGAATCTTCCATGCTAAATCTCTTTAGCATTGCATCAATGTACGTTCCTTGGGATAAACCAAGCATCCTTTTAGATCTATCTCTATAGATCTTTATCCCCAAAATATAGGATGCTTCTCCCAAGTCCTTCATGGAGAAGTGTTTAGATAACCAGATTTTAATCGATTGTAGCATAGGAATGTCATTCCCTATCAGTAATATATCATCAACATATAATACAAGGAATGAAACTGCGCTCCCACTAACCTTCTTGTACACACATGGTTCATCGTCATTTTTGATAAAATCAAACTCTTTGATTGTCTCATCAAAACGAATGTTCCATCTACGAGAAGCTTGCTTCAATCCATAAATGGATCGTTGCAGCTTACAGACTTGATTTATTCCAACCTTTGAAACAAATCCCTCTGGCTGTGTCATATACACATCCTCCTCAAGTTTCCCATTGAGGAAGGCCGTTTTCACGTCCATCTGCCAGATCTCATAGTCGTTATAAGCTGCAATCGCAAGCAAAATCCGAATGGACTTGAGCATAGCTACTGGTGAAAAGGTTTCATCATAATCAACTCCTTGTCTTTGTTTGAAACCTTTTGCAACCAGTCGGGCCTTATAGGTCTCCACCTTGCCGTCCGCTTCAGTCTTTCTTTTAAAGACCCATTTACACCCAATAGGCTTAATGCCTTCAGGTGGTGAAACCAAAGTCCATACTTTGTTTTCATACATGGAGTCCATTTCGGATTTCATGGCTTCAAGCCATTTCCCTGAGTCTTTATTACTCATGGCCTATTCGTAATTCAATGGATCATCATCATTCATGATGTGTACCTCATCGTCATCCTCTATAACGAATCCATACCTCTCAGGTATCTTCGGTACTCTCCCAGATTTACGAACAGGGTGTGGTATAGTAGGTTCTTCTACTTGGTCAGGTACCTGACTTTGATCCGTGGTAATTTGTGGTTCTTGAACTTCTTCAAGATATATCTTACTCCCACTGACCCCTTCATGGATAAACTCCTTTTCCAAGAAGGCAGCATGTTTCGCAACAAACACCTTTTGATCAGTTAGATGATAGAAATAATACCCTACAGTTTCTTTAGGGTATCCCACAAATCTACACTTTTCGGATTTAGTCTGTAGCTTATCATGTTCAAACTTTTTGACATAAGCTGGACAACCCCAAGTCTTAACATGCTTAAGATTTGGTTTCCTCCCCTTCCACATCTCATATGGAGTCTTTGGGGCGGATTTGGTAGGTACCTTGTTAAGTAGGTATGCAGCCGTTTCTAGGGCATATCCCCAGAAGGAAATTGGAAGGTCGGTAAAACTCATCATGGATCGAACCATGTCTAACAGTGTTCGATTTCTCCTTTCAGATACTCCATTTAACTGTGGTGTACCTGGAGGAGTCCATTGTGAGATTATACCATTTTCTTTGAGACAATTTAGAAACTCACCGCTTAAGTATTCTCCACCTCGATCTGATCGAAGTATCTTTATACTCTTGCCCGTTTGTTTCTCTACTTCACTTCTGAA
Source organism: Panax stipuleanatus (assembly GCA_020205555.1). Lineage (NCBI taxonomy): Eukaryota > Viridiplantae > Streptophyta > Magnoliopsida > Apiales > Araliaceae > Panax > Panax stipuleanatus. The sequence continues at coordinate 81,010,334 of CM035119.1, forward strand.
CTCTTTGAACTTTTCAAATGATTCTGACTTGTATTTCATTAAATACACATATCCAAATCTTGAGTGATCATCAGTGAAAGTAATAAAATAAGAATACCCACCCCGTGCACTTGCTGTCATAGGCCCACAAACTTCTGTGTGAATCAATGCCAACAACTCTGTAACTCTTTCTCCTTTTCCACTAAAAGGAGATTTAGTCATTTTACCCATGAGACAAGATTCACAAGTTGGATATGATTCATAATCGGATAGCTCGAGGAGCCCATCTTTATGCAACTTGGATAATCTTGTTTCATTGATATGACCGAGTCTACAGTGCCACATGTAGGTATAATTAATATCATCTCTTTTTCTTTTCTTAGTTTGTTCAATTTGAAATATATTTTCTTGTAAGTCAAGTGTATAAAGTCCATTTCGTAAATTTCCAATACCATATAAAACATCGTCTTTATAAATAGAACAACTATTGTTCTTTATAACAACGTTAAATCCTTCCATATCCAATACAGAAATTGAAATAATGTTTTTAATAATATTCGGAACATAATAACAATTATTAAGATAAATGGACTTGCCCGAAGGCATTGCTAAATAATAAGTTCCTACAGCTAATGCAGCAACCTTTGCTCCATTCCCCACTCGTAGGATCACTTCATCATTGTTCAGCTTTCTACTTCTGACCAGTCCCTGCACAGTATTACATATGTGAGAACCACAGCCGGTATCCAATACCCAAGTAGAATTATGACTTTCAAAAAAATTAATTTCAATCATAAACAAACCTTGATTGGAAGTCAAAGCTTCTCCAAGCTTCTTCTCTGCTAGATACTTCTTGCAGTTCCTTTTCCAATGTCCCGGCTTGTTGCAATGAAAGCACATTCCTTTAGCTGGTTCAGGTTTCTTTTGTTCCTTTTCTTTCCCCTTTCCCTTAGCCTTCTTAGATTTCTTCTTTTCAGAAGATACCTTGGGTCTCTTCCTTTTATTGGAAGAATCCACCATCAAGACATGGTTCTTCTTGGATGGGAAGTAACCTTCTGCAGTTTTCAGCATGTTAAGCAGCTCAGGCAAGCTGACATCTAGCTTATTCATGTGAAAATTAACCACAAACTGCGAGAAGGTCTCAGGGAGTGACTGCAAGACCAAGTCTTGACTCAACTCCCCATCCATGACGAACCCAAGCTGTCCAAGGCGTTCAATCAAATTGATCACTTTCAGGACATGAGTCTCGACGGCAGTACCCTCGGTCATCCGAGATCGGAAGAGCTCCTTAGATATCTCATATCTAGCAGTCCTACTCTGTTCACCATACAACTCCTTGAGGTGAAGCAGCATAGCAGGAGCATCCATATTTACGTGCTGACGCTGAAGCTCGTTATTCATGGATGCGAGCATGATGCATTGAGCCACAGATGCATCATCTTGCCACTTATTGAAAGTGACAATCTCTTCCTCAAAGGCTGTTTCTGAAACAGATTCAGGGACAGTTGAATTTAGGACATAAGAAATCTTTTCAGCAGTGAGAACAATTCTCAGATTTCTTAGGCAGTCCTCATAATTCGGCCCGGTAAGCTTGTTTGCATCAAGTATGCTTCGTAGTGAGATTAGTGATTTAGACATTTTTAAAATTCTGCATGTGAAAGAAAACAACATTTTAGCAAACATTCATTTTATTAACTTTGCATACCAAAATAAATTTAGGTCTTTATTTTAAATTGGTATCTCCCACTATTTTCATCAAACTATATTACCCTCACTTATATAGTTCGGCAACATCTAATTAAAGATTTGCTAGTGAGAATAAGGATCTCATTTCAAATGTATATATCCTTGTGGATAGCACAACAAGCGATATACAAATAAATAGGTAGACAACTCTTGTCAATTACATCACCATGTAATTCCTTTTATTTTGCCTCTTAAATCATAATGGTCAAGTGTGTGCACATCCGAACTAAAATAATTTAAGTTAAGTCCAGCCTAGCACTTCCATAAATTCAAAAAAGAAAAATGTTCGTCCTTGTGGATAGCACAACAAGACTAGATCGTTCAATTTTCTTGATAAGCATCAAATGTGATTAATTAACATCTTAAATACTCAATACTCGCCTTGTGGATAGCACAACAAACTCATATTAAATATTTAATACTCTATTAATTAATCATGCTAGAAGGCGACGTTCGATATTCCAAATATCATTTGAACGCTTCAGACTTAATATTATTTCTTTGAGGGGTTTGTTATTATTTGTCTCATCTTGTTTAGCGCGCATGCACATATATATATAAAATACGCGTCATTTTATTAAACATGCGAAGCATGTTTGTATAAAATATAATATATAATATTTAGCATGCAATATAGAATACTATATTCTACCCGGATTGATTATGGACTTTTATTCTAGTTTGGTTCACTAGAGCCACCAAGTGAACCAAAAGGTCAAACCTAGGAGTGCAAGAATTTAAATTTAAACGTAACTATTACATTTAAACCCGGGCTCCATACAAACGGGTCTTCACGCGCTCCTTGCTCCTTAGTCTCCAATTTCTTCAAGATAATTCTAAATATTTCTATTACATTAAACTATTTAATTTAAATAGAAACCTTGATCAGCAGTCAAGGGGAAGTACATAGGAGGGAGATAGAATTTTACATCAAGAAAAAAAAATTAGAGAAGACGAGGTACGCAGACCCCATTTAATAAAACCCATTAATTCAAGCATTCAACTAAAATAAAATCCAATCACATTGGTCAAATAATCCATAATCAATCCCTATTTATTATCATACATATCACCATATATATCAATAAATAAATATCCATCTCATGAATTAAAACATTCCATATATATATGAGTATCATTTAATGGGCAATTTTAAATTGCATGAAATCCAATTTCAAGATTAAAATAAACTCTTTATTTTAATTATAAAATTATTTAGAAATATTATATATAAATATATAATATATCGTTTATATATATATTTATGATATATAATTCTTATTAGATCACTTTTTGAAAAACTTTCATTATTCACTTCCTGCAGAAGCAATTCGTGGTTACCCACGTTATATATATATATGATATTAGTTTTTTTAAAACCTGATGGGTCACCTTATTGCTTTCAAAAACTTTTGAATCACTTGATTCATATAATAACGTGATTCACCAGAAAAACATGTTTCGCGATTTTGAAATAACGCGACTTCAAAAAGAAAAAGATGCTTTCCGTTTTTTTTTTCTTTCTCAAAAAAAAATTAATTTTATACAATAAAATTATGCCCAATAAATTATTTTAAATACATACCCATACATATATGGAATAAAAATAAATTAATAATTGCATAAAGGTTTGGCTCTGATACCACTGTTGGGTTTGTACGAAATCGTGATGCAATCAAATTGCAAAAATTAGCGGAAGCATGGTATATCAGAGTTTAAAAAATTTCTACAAAACCGTTACCCGGATCATCCTTTATGCAAATTATTAATTTAAAACGATAAATAAGAAGTTATGAAATCATACCCTTGTAGAACGAAGCTTCCACAGGTACTAGTTCAACTCCTTGTTCTTCGTGATCTCCTTGAATTTCCGGGTTAGATTCCTTTATTTTGATCAACGTTAGCCACCCAAGTGTTTGGCCTCTAGAGGTGATCCACCAAGGAATGTGAATTATCAAGAAGGAGGGTGGTTGGCTTAGTTTTCTATTCTCTATAGAAAAGGAGTACTCTCCAACAATTGGAATTGCATCAACTGATATCTATTATAAGACTTCTCTTATATAGATATTGGTCAACCCTTCTAATCCTATTAGACATGGGATTTCTTTTAATTAATTAAACTCCTTTAATTAATTTAGGCTTCCCACCACATGGGAATAATTAATTAAATTCATTTAATTAATTTGTCTCCTAATCTTATTAGGAATAAATGAGAGTACTAAATATTAAATTAATTACTAAACTCCTTTAGAAATTAAGATAATAATAATTATAATAATATTAATAAGACTCCTCTTATTAATTTATATTTAATATTTCCAAAATATTAAATAATAAACATTAAGCTATTTAATTTATTCTATCACTATAGATTAAATTAATTATACTTAATGCATTATTACGATTATGCCATTACCTTCTTAAATAATTATTCTTCCTTTTATGGTGTGACCCTTTAGGTTCTCCATATTAAACCGGTTGTGAATAAATCAATTAAAACAATTTTAATCTTATTTAAATAAATAAATTAAACTAATAATCTATTTAAATAAATAATATTTATTCTACAATAGGGATAAGCCTCCCTAGCGATCAATGACTTTCCAGATAATATAGATTTCAACATTAATCAAAAAGAACCTGTGAGTAAATAGTTACCATACAATTCAATCCTTCCACCATACAATGTCCCAATTAAATATAAGACATGGATTTACTGTCAAGTCTTATTTTATTTAATTATATGTATTTCGATTAGAAAATGCACAACTCCAAATAATGCAAATTAGAAACTCCTTTCTAATTTCATTTCACCTTGGCCAAGGATTCCTGGGTTGTCATTTAACGAATCACATAGGACATATCTCCTCTTTTACTAGAGGTGGTAGATTCTTTATTGATCATTCATTATCTCCATATGTAACTCATTATACCCAAGCATACCCTATATATGCCTTAAAAGGTCTTAAGGAATAAGTCAAAGTATAATTTGTTACATACAAGATACTATGATGATCTCAAGTCCAAGGATTACTTGTACTACTATCACATTAGGAATTCCTATTGACAGGCGAGTAAATCTCCATTAGGTATTCCATAGCGAATCACGTTCAGTGAACTTATTCTCCAATAAGCACCTACATACTTGCTTTAGTGTCTCCACACAAATGATCATGAGATCAATCATCCTCATCCAATGAGCAAGCAACATATGTACCAATCTAACCGGATTTACTAATCCCCTTTTTAGTAATCCCACGATTGGGAACTATTTTAGTTTTAAAACTTTCTAAGAATTTAGATCTCATTAGCATGATCATCATCATGATTCTAAAAGCATTGCTTAAAACTATGGGTTATTTACATATTATAAAAACAGCAACATGTAGATAATTAAATGCCTTTAATAAATGAATATTTCATTAATAAATAAATAAGATTGTTTACAAAGTACGTGCTTTATCATCATACATGATTGGCTTGTATGCACACTACTATCAATAGGAAAGGCTACTGAGTAGCTTTATTTATGTAGGACCTTATGATTGTAATAAAGAACTTATGATATTATGTACTAGTTAAGGTTATTATTGCTTAAGATATGTCTAAGCTATATAATCACTGTTTAAGTTACGAGACCTTGGGACGTGAATAAATTATATTATTTAAATATAATATATTCGGTATTAGTTGTGTATTATTCCGTTGTGCGATGCGACATTTAGTCGTATTATATTTGTGATGTATTACCATGAGCACGTGACGAACCGAATTCGAGCGACCCCGTGACGGTCCTGGAATTTGGGGGCGTCACACCAGCTACGGTGATCAATGGAGATAGCTCTCTCTGAACCAACTGCTCCCAGACAACCTGGATGTCTCGGGGCTGCTCGTTCCTAGGCATCTGGGGTAACTCCTCCCAAGCCTTACTGGACTCTCCAACATTCGTCATCCTGACAACAAAATTTTAAAGTTTAATTATTACGTGTCATCGATCGATACTCTTCGAACACTTAAACGTAAACACATAGCACATAAGGTAGTTTATTATCTTTAACTATCATCACTATCTTTTCGATCTCCTATAAGGCTACTACCTAAGGTTTCCCCCACCTAAGGTTCATAACCTAAAGCTTTGATACCAACCTGTGACACCCCCAAATTCGGGTACTTCAATTCCACAGGATTTGGTGCTCAATATCTAAATAAAACATAACTACTGCCCATAATAAGGAATGCAAAATAAATTAAAACCTTAAATAAATAATAAAATCTCCCTTATCAAAAGGATTACAACCTTGATCAAACTATCCCAGGGTTTGCAAACCTTAACGTCAAAAGATAAGTGCGGAAAATAAAATATAACACAATAAAATTCTATTACAAATCATAATTAAAACATAGCAAGTCTTCACTTGTTCATCTTGCTTTTTCCTTTACTTGTTGACGTTGCGTCAACGCTTTTGACTTTAGCTGCAATGGTTATTAATTGCAAGAGTGAGCAAACAAAAGCTCACTTGGAATAACAATCAATAATAGTGATGGCATAAACAGAATACTTCAAATGATTTGGAATAACATTTCTTTCATCAATAATAAAGAATTGAATAATAATTCTTCATCAACATTTAGAATTCGAATATAGAAATCATCTGAGGGTCATAAGACCTTGAACTATGTCCTAGGTTATAAACATTTCTATTTAAAACCTTTAACAGTCTTTTAGACTATATGGACTCTAAACTCGTACTTAGGGGGATCAGCCCTTCGTACCATGTATTGTGCACAAACATCTTAACGCTTTTGCATAGTATCCCCTATTAAATAGGGTTGTTCATCTCAATATTTGATAACAAGTCTGCACCAAAAAAAGTTTGGTTTGGATAAGCTTAAAAGAAAATTTGGAGTTCAACTTCATCAACTAAGGAGTAGTTGAATCACTTACAATAAATAATAATTCGACAATAAAGAATTATGAATTAACTTATGCTTTAGAATTAAACTTAAAGCGTTTGAAAGATAGATAGACCTTGCTTGAACAATTAAGTCAAGGTTGCATTAACTCAATAATGAACTTTGATAAGTTATTTATTCAATATATAAATTATAGAGAATACAATAACTTGCATATGAATAACAAATTAGAAATATGAAACTTACTCAAGTAAAGTTTGAGTTTAGGAAACTTGCCTCGAGCGTAAGCTACAAGTTATACTCACGTTCCTTAATTAATCCTACATATACGTTATTAACAGAAATAATATAAATTAGTTATCATATAACTAATTCACATAACTAATTAACCCATCTAGGTTAACTCATTCCTCTTTAATTATTAGATTTAATAATTAATTATCACATAACATAATTACATAATTAATCAAACTTAAATTATGCACTCATATTAATTAAACAAATTATAGATTAAATCATACATTTACTTTAATTATAATTAATCAAATTATAATTACATATTATATTTTAATAATTTAATTCATTACTGTCCATTTAACATTTTAATTTTATTAACATGTTTTATATTTTATTACTTCATTAATCTCACAAAGTTTGCATTTTAAAAATAACTTTCTGCACAATCTGCAGAACCAGTACGACAGCGCTCCAATAAGCCTTGGCGACATGACCGCGCCATTACCCAGACTGTTCTGATAGTGTCGCAAACTGTGCAGAGAAAAAGCTAATTTGACTTATTTCTCCACACCAAATTCCGATTTTAGCACACATAAATCACATAAAACTTTTATAAAAACATCAGTTTATGTTTCTAATTATATGCTAACACATATAACGTCAAAACACATAATTTAAAACACTAAATTTTGTAAATTTTGAAGAAAAGACATTTTTCAGTGTTCTTGATGAAATTGAACACTGTGAGTTTGTTTTTAAATCAATTCACATAATTTCAAGCATATTGAATTCATTTTTAATCATGTTATCATAATCTATAATCAATTTATACAATATAATACAATCAATCATGAATTTTGATTTTAAAGAACCAATTATTTTCAAAACAAGTTCGCTGTAACTTTTGATGAACATGATTTTACAATGTTCATCATGTTTACATGAATTAAACTATCTAATTATGCATACAAATAATATATAAGCGTATATATATACACATAACATATATAAATCATAACCACATAATTTTCATGAAAAATATTCTTTTACAGAGAAGTTCTACAATCATGAAGAACATAGAAACATAATTTAAAAATTAAGAATTGAGATTATACCCTTTGTTAATAGGTTAGAAGAAGAAAATGATGATGATGATTATCTCTAAGCTTTCTCTTTCCTCTCTCTTTCTTCTTTTTCTCTCTTAATCTCTCTAACTCTCAGTATATTTTCTTTCTCTGTTTTTCTATTTTAACTTAACGTAATATACAATATATTATAACTGATATATAGATATATTATACATATAATTAGATAATATATATAACTGTCAATTATTAATTCATCTACTTAATACATATATCAGTTACATATTTTTTAAAAATCAAAAAGCCATAAGGCTTTGTTTGGCAAAACCCATTATTTTTAAAACTAGCTTTTTTAATAGTTAAGACCATGTTTGATAAAAACTCTTTAAAATAGGTGTAAGGGCCTTGTTTGGTAAAATTTATTTAAAACAGTTTTAAGGGTCTTGTTTGGTAAAACTAATTTAAAAACCCTTTTAATTTACGTAATAAATCCATTAACACATACTTTCAATGTTACACTTTAATTAATTAAATTCTAACATTCTAATTTAATTAAATTAAAGCTAACATCAATTAATCAAATAAAATTTGACACATAACAATTATAATTACTTGCTAATCATAATCTTATGTAACCATTATCACATAATAATCATTTAATTAACATATTGCACTTAATTAAATTACTCCACAACAATTACATAAATTATTTATTTAACTCAATAAATAAATCAATTAAAAATATTTATTTAATTCAATAAATATTAAAATTTATATGTAAAATTCTCATTCGTTACAAAAACACATCATGGCTTGCATCCTATCCATACCTTCTTCAAAAAATTGACACGCCTACGTTTTGTTGTAGGTGAAAAATTGGTCCTGTTACTAGATCTAAGTCTAAGAAAGCACTAAGTCCATCCACGGATATGACTTCCAGTGCTCAGCCAGAATCCACCCCTGTATCTAGGGAATAGTTTAAAGGACTGAAGAACCAGATAGCCGAATTAGCCAGTTTCATGAGAGAACAAAGTAAAGCTCTTAAAGGGAAGCAAGCACAGGGTCAAGAGATCGAAAAGACAGATACTCAGATTCATGGACCACAAAACCAGGATACAATCATCAAAACCACTGAAATCACCACCCTCAACAAAGAACAGGAAGCTGGTGACATTCTAAAGAAAGTATAGCAGATGGAAGAAACCATTCGGTCTATCAAAGGGACTGGCAGTGTCAATTATTCTGACTTACGCATTTTCCTTGGGGCTCGTTACCTTGAAAAATTTCAAGCTCCTGATTTTGAGAAATACAATGGATTTGGAGACCATTACACTCATTTGAAAGTATTCATTGGAGAACTCGGATCCTATGCAGAGGACGAGAAACTCCGAATGCAGTTATTCCAGAAGAGTCTGACCGGAAAGGCTAGAGCTTGGTACGCCTGTCTAGACAATTCCAAAATTCACAGTTGGGAAGAGTTAGCCCATGCCTTCCTAAGTCAATACAATTTCCAGTCTCAGCTGGCTCCAGACAGATACCAGATTACCAAAATCAAGAAACAAAGTAATGAGTCATTCAGAGAATATGATCAACGATGGAGACGGGTTGCAGCACAAGTCACCTCATCCATGACTGAGTCTGAGATAGTTATGACCATCATCGATATTAAAGACGCTCCATATTACGAGAGGGTCCTAGCAGGCATAGGAAAACCATTCTCTGAGATGATCAAGCACGGAGAGATCACTAGTAGAAAAAAGTAAATAAACAACGTTTAAAAAGCGTTGTAATAGGTCCCCCAAAAATATCGTGGTTAGCAGTGTCATCTATTAGACACAAATAGATAACGTTTAAAAAACGTTGTCTTTTGATACATTAGACAACGTTTTTTCAAAAAAGCGTTGTCTATTTGTTAACTAGACAACGCTTTTTAGACACAAATAGACAACGTTTAAAAAACGTTGTCTTTTGACACATTAGACAACGTTTTTTTAAAAAAGCATTGTCTATTTATCAAATAGACAACGTTTTTAGACACAAATAGATAACATTTAAAAAATGTTGTCTTTTTACACATTAGACAACGCTTTTTCAAAGAAACGTTGTCTATTGGACACATTAGACAACGCTTTTTTTTAAAAACGTTGTCTATTTGACACATTGGATAATATTTTTTCTAAAAGCGTTGTCTATTGTACACACTAGACAACATTTTTTTTATAAAAAACGTTGTCTATTTGACACATTAGACAATGTTTTTTCTAAAAGCGTTGTCTATTTAAAAAACACAATCCACAATATTTAAAGCCAAAATGTAAGCATTCTATGTTTCAAAATACCATACATCCCAATAATACCATGCATTTACAGTTTCAAATTCACTTTTTCAATATAATTTACTAGTACGTACATTGAATTACGAATTTGACTACATCCACAAAATATACCAAACTATCCATAAAATTAAGATATGGTGCACTATCTAATCATGTGCAAAACAACCTTCTCCAAAAATACAAGTATAACCCTGTACATCCACCATTAACTCGAGGCTCTACAACCTTTCGTTCTTCCTTATTGATCACGAACTGCTAATAGATGAGCAGATCAACCTGCACAAGGGAAAAATGAAACATACATTGAAGTTCATTTATTACACCTCTACGCATAAGACATCATTGTAAGGTTCACCAAATGAAGACAACATAATATTAACTTGGAGACATATTTTTATCTCTAGGTTTTGGTCCTCCAAAAGAAACCAAGAGAACAAGAAAAGGGATGAGGCACCTCCATCAAGCCGGCCAACAAATGGAAAGAAAGCAAGTGCTGTGTAGCTTAAAGTCAATTTCCCTCCATCTCAAAGATTCCTTGATTATAAGCACCACAAAATATTCTACTTCACCTTTATGATGAACATAATGTTCAAGACCGACAGTAAGAAGGAAAGGGAGCAAGGGAAAATTGATCTCAAACATATACATCTAAGATTTTATGAGGAAGAAGGTGTGCCTGAGCTAGTTTAAGGATAGATTTCAGGGTCCATGACAAGGACGTATTATGGCTCAAGTACAATGTAGCATACTTCCGAAAAACTGCCACTTCCAAGAGCAAAGAGATAAAAAGAACAAAAAAAGCTCAATCGCATACTTAGCTAACCCAAGATCAACAATATAAATTGAAACATGTTAGTGTAAATGGAAGCAAAAAGAAGGAGCTTTATTACCCTGACAGTGCAGTCACATAGTAAGCAAGACCACCAACCGGGACTGATTGCCCTGAATATTCAGATTCTTGCCATTTTCCCAACAGGTTTACTAAGAAATTTCCAATGTACTTCCTGTACAGCAACTATAGATAAACAAATGGTGACAGCACCGTTAAGATCAAGTCTGATTAGAGCAGGATCATCGATAGAGATAAGGGGGAGGTGGGGCGTAAAAATAGAGTCAATAGACAGCAGAAAAATATCATCTGATAAACCTTCTCATCAGCAATCATGATGGCATGCTTTTGCTCGTCCACTGCCTCATCTGAGAATCTGACAACTGAAGATTCGGGCATAATAGCGCCAGAATCTAACTCCATTCTTATAATTTTCTACTTTACATTTAATAACAATGCCTTTGTCTCCATTACTTGTACAAGCATCAAAATACTTTTTGTTAAGTAGACGAATAAATAAATAAGTGGAGGAAATTCAGTTTCTAAATATTTCTCTAGCACGTGTACAAGAAAACTAAAGGAAAAGCCTAACAAACATTACTTTTCTACAAGCTATATGTGAAGTTATGGTAATGTAAGAGGGTAAGAAGTCAAGTAATTGATAAACCAGCAGTTCAGATCATCTCAAGCAGCTCAGCTGATTTCTGTACTAGAGTATCCCTCAGCTGATAATCACAGTACGCAAGCAAGAGGGGCAACATGAAAGCAGAGAAAGGGGGGAATATATACTAATAAAGCACCTACTGAACTGCCTGCCTAACCGAAGATATTAACATAATATAATTATAAATGGTACAGAATAAAGTAATAGAAAATGATTTTCTTGCAATGGATTTACATAAAGACACATTTTGATCAAACGAGCTGTGATTTGGGTGCAATAGATATGGCCATGTGACCATGCCTTACTCAAGCCATCGTAGTGATCAGCATGGAAGTGACTAAGGAAATAAGCAGAGCAACCTTCAATATAACCATCAGTAGTTATTAAAGATCAAATGATATGCTATTTACAACTGAATAATGAAATTCATGTATGTTATTGGGTTTGCAAAAGTGAACATCAGTAGTTAGGCAAATACCTCATCCTCATCTTGTGTTTCAACTTCAATATCGGATGATGGAACATCAGCAGCTGCTATCGAAGTACTTTGGGTCTGATGGAAAATGATATTCTGTATTTAACTGCAACATTGAACAAAGCATGCCTCTTTAGACCATAATTGAACATCTCCGATTAAAATTCTGCATAAAGCTCAGGTCTATGGCATTTAGTACCAGAACAGGTATATAGCATGGAATTGAGTCTGTACTTAGAGCAGCTATGGGTGAAAATGACCAGATAATATATTCACACCAGTAGGTTGTCAAAAATTAAGTATGGAGTATGTATTAATACAAGGCTGGTAATGGGTCGACAATTATTGTGTGTTGAGAGTGAGAGTACAACTTCCCTTGCCATAATAAACTGATAAAGATGAGACTTAAAGCATCAGGAGTTTGTACATGTAATTATATCCAATGAAATGTTGCAATAGATAGGATACTAGCATTACCCATTATGATGTGCAGTAAGTTTTTCAAGCCCTCCCTAGTCTTCTGATGACCACACTGAAGCCAGAAGGCACTGCAGTCCAGCTTAGTTATTTGTCCCCGCCACTTCTCCCACGCCTAGTCAACAAAGTGCATCCAAATATATTGCAAGACAATGAAGGGGCTAAGGTATTAGGATGAGTAAATAATTCCAGAAGATCCAGTATTACCTTGATAAAATCAGGCTTGCTTTCATAGGATTCACCTAATTTTCCTGCTGCTAAATGGGGACGCATGCGTGGCATTTTAGAAATAAGAACAGCAACTGCTTCTACCAATCCATTCTCTGTCTGTTGCCAAACACATGAGATAATATATGTATCTTAATCAGATGCCAGACACGAGATAATATATTTATCTTAGTTTTATCAAAATAATTATCCTATTGTTCAAACATCTTACAAACATCAATTAATGCACACACAAAATCAAAGAAATAACACAGATCTGAATCAGTAAATCAAACGAATGTTCTCCACAAGTGTTTCCATCAAGTATAGTAGCATACTAGTTGACTCGTGAGCTTTAAATGAATGTTGTTCACAAGTGTCTCCATCTAATCGCCCCGACAACATATCTAATAACTTATTGGAACACTGCATAATCTTCATAATTTTTCTTATCAGTTTCTTAGTTTGTGTCAAATCTCAATGTATCATTGAAATTGGGAAAGAGGGAATAACATGTAACGTATCCATGACGTATCCTTATAATTATATGGTCAAGATTAATGGAAAACCACCCAAAATGCAGCAAAAAAATCTGAAACCAACTCAAGGGACACAACACTAGTGAGAACCCAGAATTTCACAAAATTTAAATTTTTCGAATAATATTTTTTTTATTTAATATTGATATTGATTATCAATATTGTGCTGAGTATCTGTGATACGAGTTTAGCAAAGTGGTCAAACTGTGTATTGACTGAGAAATATGAGTACAATTTTGTTTAACAAAGAATAGAAGCTCTAATCCTAGTTACGAATAGGGATTCGGTAGAAAATACAGTTATAATAATTGTATTGATGAATATGTGAGTGTTTATAACTTATTAAGTCAATTAGGGCTATTAAGTTAATACACTAGGGGAATATGTTATGACATATGTGAAATATGTATGTGATTGAATACATGTGTATTATGTAAGGTGTAAAAAAAAAATTTGTATATACAGAGAATTAAGAATAAAGTTATATGACCTAATATATAAATTAGGTATAATAATTAAATAACCTAAGGATTATAGCATGGGAGAATATTAATATTAAAAATATTAACTAACTCTAAGGGATTTATTTTATTATCTCAATTTATTAATTTTGTAACCTAATTAAGGCAAGCCTAATTGGGTTATGCAAGTTAATTAATATTATTGATATATGTGAATGTGTATATATTAATAATAATGAATAATAGTCCAAGCGATAATTTATTCAATGGACTAATGTGGGTAAGTGAGTTAAACAAGCTCAATAAGCTAATTATGTATGGAAGCCCAAGTTATTTTAATTAGTAGCCAAAAGAAAGAATATTGCAAGCCCAAAATATGAATGGAATGAAAGAAATGGCCCAAATGTTTTAATTTGGAGCCTAAGACTTTAACCCAATAGAAGAGGGGCATGTTGGGCATTAGTTAAACTAATTATTGAGCCCAACAAGGCCTTATGGCAGGCCCACTAAGAGGAGATAAGAAGGAAGCATGTGAATTAAAGATATGGGTAGATTTGGAAGGATATTTGGGAGATATGGAAAGATATTGTAAGATTTGAGAAGATATAGATTGGATATGCAAGATACGATAGATAGATATTATGTATCTATCTATTTTTAATTACTAGCAAACAAAACCTTCTCATCTCATCTCATTTCATTTCATTTCTTTAAGTTATCTAAGCAAAGATAGAGAGAGAAAATCAAAACCAAGAAAGAGAAAGAGTAAGAGATGGGGAGAAAAGGTTAGATATACATTATATCTATACACCTTTTTCTAATAAACAAATCTAGGTATATCATTTGTTTTATTTCATTTCATTTTCTCTTTCATTATATTTCCTCCTTAGCATACAAAGCAAGCAAGATATAGTGAGAGAGAGAGTGATATTTCGGCCATTATAGAAGAAAGAGAGGGAGAGTTTTTGATAGTTTATTAAGTTCCTAATCTAGGTTTAGGAAGAAGAAGAGAAAGAATCAAGCAAAGGTATAAAAGATTCCTACTTTTGTAGTTTATTTTACTTTTGTCATGATTTGAGTTTTGATTTTTGTAAAAATATGATCTTAAGGTTTAAAACCTTAGATCCATATGTTTAAAAGTGTTTCATGTATAGATTGAACCCTTTTGTGGATCAAAAGTTAGATTTAAAGCGTGAAATATAAGTTATGTTTTTCAAAAGATAGAAAATCAAATTTTTCTTAGCTTTGGTTGTGTTTAATCTTGTATTTGTTGATTATTTGATGATATAGATCATGGATCATGGTATATCCATGAGTATATAAGTTATTTTAAGTTTTATGATGAGCTATGTTGGTTTTATTTGAAAATATAAAAGTTTTCTTAAAAATCACCAAAAGTTGAAAAACAGTTTTTTGGGAAAACGAAGTATGAATGGAAACGACCATATCTCTCATTATACTTTGAATTTTTGAGTGTGGTCAAATTCTAGAGTTAGATATATGAGTCTTCTAATAGACCCAGGTGGAATCACAGAAAAATATGTTGTAGATTTTTGTTTGGACTGATTTTAGTAACGGAAGAAAAATCTAAAAAAGTCTAAATAGTAGGCTGTCGGGAAATTTTAAGGGCAATTTCGTCCACATAAATATTGTAATAAATTCTGGCCTTTTGGGACATGAAAATATATGGAATGAAGTACCTTGTGTCCAAAAATGAGCTCATTCCGACTTAGATTGAGCAAGTTATGGCCATTTCAATTTTTGGGATTTCTCGACGAAAAATACTATAACCGGAGTTGTATAACTCCGATGGCTATGAAATTTAAACTGGAGACTCACGTTAACATGTGTAAGATCCCGCTAAGAGTTGGAAATTTATGGAGTTAAGAGTGAGGTAGTTATTTTCTTAAGGAATTAACTAGAAATGGATTTTTGGAAAATACTTAAGTTGAAAAATTCCAGAAAAATTCTTTTTGTGTATGGAATATATGTATATATGATTGGCCAAAAGATAAAAAAATAATAAGCTGATTTTGTATTTTTGTGAATAGTATATTTCAACTTCCTGAAATGAACATTTCAGGTTACTGAAATGAGAAACTGAAATGTCAAAAGAGATGTCAGTTTTGTTTTAGCTTGCTGAAATGGAAATTGAAATGATATATGACTTATCTAAAATAATATTGAAGCTTTGAGATCGAGTTAATTAACAATAAATGTGTTAATTATCGGATAGGGTGACCAGGACACCAAATTGAGACCGAAGTCCAACCAGACCGAAATTGTTAGACTTGATAAGTGTTTATACAGGTTATAAACACTGATGTGACTACGTGATGATGTGTCTAGGAGATATATTAACTGTAAATTTTTTAGTGCTATGTGTTGTGATTTGTTGTGCTAATTGTGACACCGATATTATTAATTATAGGTCTTTCAAACGCAGATTGAATATATTGTGTAGCAGTAATCAACGAAGAAGACAAGTTTTCTTAACTCAATCTCGAGTTATTACTTTTCAAATATAGTGGTGGTTAATTATTACTGATTATACCACGTCTGAGAATTATTGTTGATTATTCGCAGTTAGTGCATGTTTATTAATTCAAATTGAATATTGATTTTGAGAATATGCTTGGGGAATAACTGTTGTTGATTTTTCACATCCGTAAAAGTTATTGTTGATTGCAAATAGTACAGTTAATTTCTGTCTATTATTGAATCGTGTTGAGATATGTCGTAGCTAATTATTTTGGCTAGACAAACATTTGTTGAAACTTAATAGGTTCGAGAAGAGAACTCAATTATTATTGACAGGTCAATGCCAATTATTTTGGCTAGATCGAGAAAGCGATTAGATATTGAAATCATTGTATTTCGTTGTTGTGATTCGAATTCTGGTTATAAGACTGAGAAGAACAACCTTTTATATAAAGGGAACCTTGTGGTCAGATATATGACCGTTGCGCTTGTAAGTATTATGCATAATATAGGGTATAATAAAGCTGATCACTTTACATACTTGCAGAGGGGTATAATTTAATCTTTATGATTATCTGATACACCTGGGTACTTCAAAGTAAAACCTTTGATAGTTACTTGAGAAGTTCTATATTCTGTAGGGTCGCTCAGCATAAAATCTGGATAATATTTCACTTTGTTATTGCGTAGAATTGATTCTTGTTATTCAATTGAGAAATTTCGAAAGTGTTTTACTCTTTCACTATCGAATTATTGTTTTGCCTAAAATGCGAGAAAGTCTTGTTATTGATTAACGATTTGTTCAGCTATTTCAAAGTCCTTTGAACTTTGGTGATATTCTATCGAATCGATAGTCTTATATTATTGATTCTTATACTTTATTGTATAATTTAACTTGTGGAGCAAATTTGTTGCTCACCCTTGCTTAAATACAATATTTCAGCTAGGAACGAAGTAGCCGGAGGGGCAGAGAAAGACAAAGGCAAAGGTATATTGCTGGAGTAGCTATATTAAACATATTTATTATGATATTTTTTATAACCCTTTTTGTATATCTAAGGGTGTGTTTGTTATGTTAAGGTTAGAAAACCTGGGACAATGTATTATAAATATCAGTTAATGATATGTATATTTCTATTCATAAATAAATGGGTAGTTAGATGATATTCAAATGTTGGATCGTGAGCACCAAACTCGGGGGTTAGGTAACCCGGATTTGGGGGCGTCACAAGTTGGTATCAGAGCTATAGGTTATAAACCCTAAGTAGGGGGGAAAACCCTAGGATTATAACCATAAGCAAGATAGAGAAAACTCATTTAGAGTACTAAGTGAGGGATTGCCGAAGTACATCAATAGAAAGATGTGTGGACACATAGTGAGTAAGAAATTCGTACTGGTAAAGTATTAATCAAGTTGTTTAAACTGATTGTAGGATGTTAGGAGAAGATTAAATAAGTACAGAAGTGTTGGCAGCTGTTGCACCAATGCCAGTAGCCGAGGTGCCAGCACAGAGTGAGTCAGTTGAGGAAGTTGGAAAAGACGAACCCATGGTGAATCTGGGGAGTGATCATGATGAGTATCCCGAAATGTATCTGAATGAAGATGAGGAGGCAGAGTCCAAAGAAGTTAAGGTGGAGACCAGGATTAAGACCAAAGTGGAAGAAAAAGGTTAAGTATCTGCAGAAGTTCAAGAACTCCGGAGTAAAGTATTTCTCTTGGAGGAGTTGTGGAAGACGGAGCGAGCATTACGCGAGATGACCGAAGAACGAAATGAACTGAAGACACAAGTAGAAAGAATGAAGGCTGAAGGTGGTGGATTATCTGAGGGTGTAGTCAAGCAGAAGAAGAGAAGAAATAAGCGAAAAAGGGACAACGACAGTGATAATAACTCAGGGAACTCAAACCCGAAAAAGAAGAAAGTATGTGGCAAGGTGGAAAGACTCACTTGGGAGAATGTATGATGTGGAAGAACATGTGTTTCAATTGTAAACAGGAAGGACATATTTCTCCAAATTGTCCTAAGCCGAATATGAGAAAATGTTTTTCATGTGGAGGAATGGGTCACGGATTTAACAAGTGTCCCAGTAAGAAGGCATGAGAAGGGAGTAGACTGTAGACAGCTTAAGTATAAGCAGTAGTACCTTTTGGTAACAAGGTGTAATATAAAGATTGTAATATCGAGAACAATGAGTGAGCATATGTAATATATCTGTTTGTATGAATGTAATCTTTATTTCCAATATGAATATTAAGATGATTTTGGAGAATTGCAACTTTTTGTGTAAGGTTGTGTTGTTAATCCCGATATTTATCAAAAAGGAATAGTGACTGATTATAACAGTAGGTGTTAAGTACTAAAAGTATTATGTGCTATTTGAATAAATATGCGATTATATGAGAAATTTGTGTTAAATTCTTATGTTACTAATAAGAATTTGTGTAGAGAAAAAGGATTAATGTAAAATTTTCATTTAAATCAGATAATGCCGCCTAGGCGACATAATCGAAATCAAAGAGAAGAGCAATTAGTGAATAATGAAGGAGGTCAAGCAGACCTGATGCAGAATTTTGTGGATATGTTAGCCCAAGCTATGCAACATAGGGCGCCAGCAGCAAGAGCAAGAGCAAGAGAACAGCCAGCTAATAGATTGGCAAACTTTAAAGATTTTAAAGCAGTAGGACCGCCAGAATTCAAGGGAACTACGGATCCTATTGAAGCCCAAACTTGGGTAAAGGAGATAGAGAAAGCATTTATTATTGCGAGAGTGGCAGAAGAGCAAAAGACAGCTTTTTCCACCTATTTGATGAAGGGAGAAGCCAATTATTGGTGGGAAACCAATCAGGATAGAGCTGGGACAGCTGTAGTGACTTGGACAAAGTTTAAAGAGTTGTTCTTTGAGAACTATTTTTCGCCGAGTATGCAAGCCAGGATGGAAGTCAAGTTTTTAGAACTGAAGCAAGAAAATATGTCGGTATCAGAATATGCTGCTAAGTTTAATGAGTTAGCGAGATTTGCACCTCATCAGGTGGACACTGAGGCAATAAAGGCGAGAAGATTTGAGAATGGATTGAAGCCAGGGATATATAACAAGGTAGCTGTATTGCATATTAATACGTTTGCGGCTTTGTTGGAGAAAGCGATAATTGCTGAAGGGGGAAGCGAAGCTGCATCCCGATATCATCAGGATAAGAAGAAGAAAACAAATGAAGGAGGTAGTAGTGGTGGTAGTAATCCGTGCAAGCGGAAATGGAGTGAGAATACCCAATCGGGTAATAAGTCAGAAGAGAATAGGAAGGGAGGTGAGCCTTATGCTACTTGTGGGAAGAATCATCCAGGAATTTTTCTAAAGAGGAAGGGAGTCTGTTATAACTGTGATCAAGAGGGACACATGTCGCCCAATTGTCCCAGTCCGAAGAAAATACAAGGTTGTTTTGCGTGTGGATTGACAGATCATCTGGTTCGAAAATTGTCCGAAGAAGAATGTGGAGAAGGGAAGTACCAACAAATGACCCGGTGGCGGAACCCTGATAATTAGAGGACCTACCCAGCCAGGAAGACCAACGGCCCGTACATTCAACATGATGGTGCAAGATGCAGTAGCTGCCCAGGAGGTGGTGACAGGTAACAATTTAGTTGAGTAAATAAATTACGCGTGAAATATTGGGTGGATATAGCTGTGAATTATTTTCTTTTACATATTCAAGTCACAAGTTAGTATATGAGACACAAATGAATATTGTGTTGATAAGAGTAAATTGATGATACAACTTTAAAAGATTGTAGAGAATAAGAAAGCGGTGATTCCGAGGACGGAATCCTTATAAGGAGGGGAGAATGTGAGAACCCAGAATTTCACAAAATTCAAATTTTTTAAATAATATTTTTTTTATTTAATATTGATATTGATTATCAATATTGTGCTGAGTATCTGTGATACGAGTTTAGCAAAGTGGTCAAACTGTGTATTGACTGAGAAATATGAGTACAATTTTGTTTAACAGAGAATAGAAGCTCTAACCCTAGTTACGAATAGGGATTCGGTAGAAAATACAGTTATAATAATTGTATTGATGAATATGTGAGTGTTTATAACTTATTAAGTCAATTAGGGCTATTAAGTTAATACACTAGGGGAATATGTTATGACATATGTGAATTATGTATGTGATTGAATACATGTGTATTATGTAAGGTGTATACAAATTATTTTGTATATACAGAGAATTAAGAATAAAGTTATGTGACCTAATATATAAATTAGGTATAATAATTAAATAACCTAAGGGTTATGGCATGGGAGAATATTAATATTAAAAATATTAACCAACTCTAAGGGATTTATTTTATTATCTCAATTTATTAATTTTGTAACCTAATTAAGGCAAACCTAATTGGGTTATGCAAGTTAAATAATATTATTGATATATGTGAATATGTATATATTAATAATAATGAATAATAATCCAAGAGATAATTTATTTAATGGACTAATGTGGGTAAGTGAGTTAAACAAGCTCAATAAGTTAATTATGTATGGAAGCCCAAGTTATTTTAATTAGTAGCCAAAAGAAAGTATATTGCAAGCCCAAAATATGAAAGGAATGAAAGAAATGGCCCAAATATTTTAATTTGGAGCCCAAGACTTTAACCCAATAGAAGAGGGGCATATTGGGCATTAGTTAAACTAATTATTGAGCCCAACAAGGCCTCATGGCCGGCCCACTAGGAGGAGATAAGAAGGAAGCATGTGAATTAAAGATATGGATAGATTTGGAAGGATATTTGGGAGATATGGAAAGATATTGTAAGATTTGAGAAGATATGGATAGGAGATATGGAAAGATATTGTAAGATTTGAGAAGATATGGATAGGATATGGAAAGATATTATAAGATTTGAGAAGATATGGATTGGATATGCAAGATATGATAGATAGATATTATGTATCTAACTATTTTTAATTGCTAGCCAAAAAACCTTCTCATCTCTTCTCATTTCATTTCATTTCTTTAAGTTATCTAAGCAAATATAGAGAGAGAAAATCAAAACCAAGAAAGAGAAAGAGTAATAGATGGGGAGAAAAGGTTAGATATACATTATATCTATACACCTTTTTCTAATAAACAAATCTAAGTATATCATTTGTTTTATTTCATTTCATTTTCTCTTTCATTATATTTCCTCCTTAGCATGCAAAGCAAGCAAGATATAGTGAGAGAGAGAGTGATATTTCGGCCATTATAAAAGAAAGAGAGGGAGAGTTTTTGATAGTTTATTAAGTTCCTAATCTAGGATTAGGAAGAAGAAGAGAAAGAATCAAGCAAAGGTATAAATGATTCCAAAAAAATTCTTTTTGTGTATGGAATATATGTATATATGATTGGCCAAAAGATAGAAAAATAATAAGCTGATTTTGTAATTTCGTGAATAGTGTATTTCAGCTTCCTGAAATGAACATTTCAGGTTACTGAAATGAGAAACTGAAAGGTCAGAAGAGATGTCAGTTTTGTTTTAGTTTGCTGAAATGCAAATTGAAATGATATATGACTTATCTAAAATAATATTGAAGCTTTGAGATCGAGTTAATTAACAATAAATGTGTTAATTATCGGATAGGGTGACCAGGACACCAAATTGAGACCGAAGTCCAACCAGAACGAAATTGTTAGACTTGATAAGTGTTTATACAGGTTATAAACACTGATGTGACTACGTGATGATGTGTCTAGGAGATATATTAACTGTAAATTTTTTAGTGCTATGTGTTGTGATTTGTTGTGCTAATTGTGACACCGATATTATTAATTATATGTCTTTCAAACGCAGATTGAATATATTGTGTAGCAGTAATCAACGAAGAAGACAAGTTTTCTTAACTCAATCTCGAGTTATTACTTTTCAAATATAGTGGTGGTTAATTATTACTGATTATACCACGTCTGAGAATTATTGTTGATTATTCGCAGTTAGTGCATGTTTATTAATTCAAATTGAATTATTGATTTTGAGAATATGCTTGGGGAATAACTGTTATTGGTTATTCACATCCGTAGAAGTTATTATTGATTGCAAATAGTACAGTTAATTTCTGTCTATTATTGAATCGTGTTAAGATATGTCGTAGCTAATTGTTTTGGCTAGACAAATATTTGTTGAAACTTGATAGGTTCGAGAAGAAAACTCAATTATTATTGACAGGTCAATGCCAATTATTCCGGCTAGATCGAGAAAGCGATAAGATATTGAAATCATTGTATTTCGTTGTTGTGATTTGAATTCTGGTTATAAAACTGAGAAGAACAACCTTTTATATAAAGGGAACCTTGTGGTCGGATATACGACCGTTGCGCGCGTGTAAGTATTATGCATAATATAGGGTATAATGAAGCTGATCACTTTATATACTTGCAGAGGGGTATAATTTAATCTTTATGGTTATCTGATACACCTGGGTACTTCAAAGTAAAACTTTTGATAGTTACTCGAGAAGTTCAAGATCCTGTAGGGTCGCTCAGCATAAAATCTAGATAATATTACACTTTGTTATTGCGTAGAATTGATTCTTGTTATTCAATTGAGAAATGTCGAAAGCGTTTTACTCTTTCACTATCGAATTATTGTTTTACCTAAAATGCGAGAAAGTCTTGTTATTGATTAACGATTTGTTCAGCTATTTCAAAGTCCTTTGACTTTGGTGATATTCTATCGAATCGATAGTCTTATATTATTGATTCTTATACTTCATTGTATAATTTAACTTGCGGAGCAAATTTGTTGCTCACCCTTATTTAAATACAATATTTCAGCTAGGAACGAAGTAGCCGGAGGGGGAGAGAAAGACAAAGGCAAAGGTGTTGTAACGATTGAGATTTAATATTTGATTTTAAATATTTATTGAGTTAAATAAATATTTTATGTGAATTATTTATTGAATTAAATAAATAAATTATGTGATTTATGGAGTGATTTAATTAAGTGTTATATATTAATTAAATAAATGTTTAATATTTATCTAGTTGATGTATATTAATTTTATAATATAGTTCTGATTTAATTGAGATAATTAAATTAGATGAATTATGTGATGAAGTGTTACATAAATTATAATTAGCAAGTAATTATAATTATGTGACAATTTTATGTGATTAATTGATGTTAAATTTTAATTGATTAAATTAGTTGATTAATATTTAATTGATTAAAATATGACATTAAAGTATATGTTAAAATAATTTGTTAAAATAAAAGAAAAAGAATTTTTAAAATAATTTATACCAAACAAGGCCCTTGCTTTTGTTTTAAAGGACTGTTGCCAAATAGGGCCCTTACATTAGCTAACCCTAAATTACCTAAACTATGGTTGGATTTAATAAAACTAGTTTCAAATTTTCTTGTAGCCAAACAAGCCAAGTTGACTTTTGAATTTTGTAACTTACCTAATTAATAAGAGTTAGTATATATAATTATTATTAGGAGTTACATGTTTTATGTAATATATGCATTATATGTATATTGTATATACTACAACTACGTTAGTTTTACAAACTAAGAAAAACAAAGAAAGAAAGGAGTAGAGGAAAAAGAAGAACATAGATGAAGGGAAGAAGAAGAGAAAGAAAAGGGAAAAAGACTTTGAAAGAATTCTCGCTAAACCATCATCTTCTTCTCCTAAGCCTAATCAACGGGTATAACTTCTAAATTTAATTTTAATAATGTGTTTTATGTTGTGGAACTTCTCTATAAAAACGTTTTTCATGAAAGTTAGTAATTTTGTTGAACATATGTTGGAATTTTGTTGATATACTGTTTATAAATTTAATTAGATGCTATAAAAGATTTTTTAGAAATTAAAGTATTGTAAAATACAAATTTCTAATGGAGAATTTGTGTTCTTATGGGTTTATGTGTTTTGGTTGAATTTTAGAACGAAAATTGAGGATTTATCATGTGTTAAAATTCAAATTGGGAGTTGTTCATGATACTAGCTTCAATAACGAATATAATACATAAATTATGAATTTAATTGGTTGTGAATTGGATTTATGGTTAATTATTTTGTGAAAAGTATGAGTTTTTGTGAAAATAGCAAAATTTGGTTTTAAAACCTTTGATTTTGATTATTTATATGATTTTTGTGATTTGAATTATGTTGTACATGTGTATGGTTGCACATGTATGCTTTACACTGTCTGAGTAGTTTGGAATTGCCAATTGTTGGTATATTGGGGAAGAACAGTGAAGCAAGGAAACAGTCTGCACTGTTTCTGTCCGCGTGCTGGCGCAGCTGTGCATGCAGCAAGGGTAGAAGCAGCGCATGCGCCGGCTGAGTTTCCCAGATCGTGCACTAGCGCAACTGCGCCGGTGTCAAGGCTAAAGGTGGCGCAGCTGCCCCGGACCCTGATCAGAGACAGAAAACTTTAATTAATTGTACAATTTTTAAAACCCAAATTGTATAGGTTAATGATAATGGTTATGTGTTAAACATGAACCAAGATTTGCAATAAGATATTGTTAATAGGTATTTGACGATTTCAAAGTTTAAAAGAAAGAAGGTTGTGAAAACCTTAAATTAGTATTTGATTTATTAAACTAAATGGTTAGCTTAAGTTGTAATTTATTTAGTTATAATTTAGTTAACATGATGTGTAACTGTAATTTGAAATAATTATAGTAAAGGTTTAATGTAAATTATAATTGTTAAAATATAATGAATTAAGTTGATTGATTTAATCAAAGTAAATGTTTAAATTTAAATTATAATTGGTTTAATTATAATTTAATGCATGATGTAGTTTGATTAATTATAAATTATAATTTGTTTAATTATAATTTGATTAATTAGAGTAATGGTTTAAAGTAAACTATAAATAGTGCAATTATAAATTGTTTAATTATAATGTGATTAAAGTGGATGTTTAAATTATAATTTAATATGAATATATAATTATTAATTGATTAATCATATGATATATAATATGATTATGAGAAAATGTAATGTGAGTATGTGATGTAAATTATTATGTGATAATAATTATTAATTTATTGGTTAATGAGAAATGAGTTAACATAAGTTGGTTAACTAACGATGAGAATTAGCTATGTGATAATTAAATGATATTGTTAATTATACATATGATTTGACAGCGAGTGTCAAACGAGTAAATAGAAGAGAATTAGAAAGTATAAAGTAGTATTTACTTAGACGTTTGATAAGCGTTGCTAGGTGACTAATAATTGATGCGTATGATAATACGTTATATAGGATCATGAAGCAGATTATATTAAGCTATTTTTCGGTATTTGGTAATCTACGAACCAGGCAAGTCTTTCGGTTCCTATTTTCTATGTGAACTTGATGATATTATGAACTGTTTTAAATTATTTTGCAAAGAACATGCTATGTTATATATGTTGCAAGCATAAAATGTGAAAGTTAATTTATGACTACATTGATTGATTAAAGAATGTTGATTGAGTAAGGAACTCAATCTTTATATTTGCTATGTGAATTGAAACATGTATGCCATGTTGCTTTAATTATTATGAGATATATGTTGAGCATGTTATTATGTGCTATGTGATGCATGAAAACTGTTAGAACTTGCTGAGCTGTCGAGCTCACTCTTGCAAATAATAAATTTTGCAGGTCAAGACTTCAAGGTAAGGATATGTGCTATGTGAATTATAGAGATCCATATTCACGAAGATTACTTATATTTTTATGAGAAATGTATCTAATGTTTTGAATGTAACATGTTGGATTATAAGTGGAGTTATCTAATGTGTATGGATAATAAATTGTAATGTAAGACTTTGTATAGTCCTTTCGTTGTAGCGATTCATGTTATAGAATTGAATCCAACATTTGTAATGTAAAGGTTGCGATTTAGGGCAGTAAAGAAAGATTTATAAAAGTTTTAATTATTCCGCATTTTTAGTGATTTTTTTTAATATCGAATAATGAGGTAATGAGAGATTAAAGTTGTATTGTTAACGATCGAGAAGGGGAATATTATTGTATGAATTTTGGGGTCGTTACAGTTGGTATCAAAGCTGATAGGTTATACACCTTAGGTAAGAATACCTTAGGCTATGACCTTAGAGAATGAGAAGTTAAGTTACGTATAACGAAAATGTGATTCCTTTTACATACGTAGAAGTATAGGATGAGTTAAGTCCTAGAAATGTTATAAGAAGAAAGTAAGAATAACGAGGAATAAAACTCGAATAAAATATTTAACTTTATGAATGAAATTAGAAATTCTTAAAAGAAGAGTTAATAAATAAACAAGAAGATTCAAAGAAGAATCTTAAAGAGATATGACGATGATAATCAGGAGTTACCTAACTCCAATAATAAAGATGACGAATAACGATGAATAGACGAAGTCTATAAGATTAAATCATAATGAGGTCATGATATAACATGATAAAAGGTAGAGATAAGAAGTTTTAAAACAAAACGATAATGGGATAAGGAAGAATCATAAGGGAGATGATTATAGAATAAGATCACGACGTGATCTTTTGAAGTTGAAAGACAGATGGTCTATAATGATTGAATAGTTATAGTTTGATGCTATAACGAGAATGTACTATGATATAGTACAAGATTAAATCACGAGGAGTTATAAATGATGAGATACAGAAGTCTGTATCGAGTATAGAGCGAGAGGTTAAGAAGAAGATAGAGTTAAGTGGGATTTCAACTGAGGACTCATGTGGTGGCTGAGTTGTACAAATCTTTATATGGGCAGGGTTTTGTGCTTACACTTGGTTTATCATATTGATAATCATTGGAAGGTTGGTGTCGTGTTATCGATATATATGGTGAGAAGGTGATTCTTGTCCCATGTTTATATTTGATAGTTAGAGTCAATAGAGATTAGATTAGATGACATTAAGATTACATTAAATGATCTGAAGGTTAGGCGAGTTCTTAAAACTCATACTTATGGTAAGATTGTGACTCATAATTGTATGTATGTTTTGAACCCCTAAGCATATGGACAGTCTCTGATCAGTTCTTTGACTACGTATTGCTAGGAAAAGTTCTTAAACTCATATTATTGTGGCAAGTTCCTGAACTTCCAAAGTGTGGTAAATTCGATGAACTATACTGGGTATAGAAAGGTTATGGAATAGAAAGCATTGATGTTGTTAAGATAGATAGAATGATTAAGTAATGATGGAGTAAAGATTTAATTGATGGAGAAAGTTTTATATTCTAAA
The DNA here is from genome assembly GCA_020205555.1 of Panax stipuleanatus. Taxonomy (NCBI): domain Eukaryota; kingdom Viridiplantae; phylum Streptophyta; class Magnoliopsida; order Apiales; family Araliaceae; genus Panax; species Panax stipuleanatus. The sequence continues at coordinate 81,037,998 of CM035119.1, forward strand.
TCTCCTAGCTTTGCTAGATTTTTGAAATTTATTGACTTCGCGCTGATGTTGCACTTCTGTTTTCTTGAAAAACATTGGATCAAATAATGAAACCAATGATTTTTTTAAAAAAATCGTGCTATTATTCACATGTTTACGCTAATTGCTTCAGCTAGACAAAAATGATTTTACATTCTTCAAAATATATTTTCTATACATCATTTGATATGATGTACAAACAATAATTGAGGAGTTATCAATGCAGTTAAACCTAGTGTTGGATGTGATCGTATGATCGTCAGCCCACTATGGATGATGTAGTATGACGACGTCATGTAATGACGAAATCCTCAACGTATCAGTACTACGAAACGGTATCAGGATATTATGAAAAGATTTATTATTTTTTAATTCCTTAAACTATAAAAAGAAAGATTTATTTACTTTTAGTTCCCTTATGTAGGGATTTCGGCACATAAATACAGTGAAAATTAAAAATTTTCCGAAACCCTAAAACAGGATCCATGCGAAAAATATATTAATTCAGATGTTTAGATTTGTTTTACCGATTATTCAAGCCTGAACGGAGACGATGGAGATTCTAGAACTGCTTCGAATCCTCAACGCAATCCAACGGAACTGCGCCTCTATGGTATCCACACGAACGTCCCGCGAATCGTCACACGATCTGCAGCAAGGAAAGCTACGGTACTAGCCGCCAAGGATCTGGACTTTTGAAATTTTTCTCTCTAGTCTCTCTCTAAGAGCGGCTAGGGTTTTTGATATCGATAATCCCCTAAACGGCTGATATATCATATATATATATAGCAGTTAAAAGAATTAACCAAAATCTAATCCAATTAGAAAAATAAAATCCGAATTTATATATATATATATTATATTTTAATTAAGTCTTACTTAATTAATAAACATATATATTAAAATTATCCTATTAATTTAAATTCGTAATTTAAATGCTATCAATCATATTGATATATTTAAATCCATACAATTTAAATTAATTCCCTTTTTAATTATGTTCTAAGTGTGTGACCCTATAGGTTATTATTATGTTGGCAATAATTTTAAAATTATATTATAAAATTATAAACAGTGAGCGGCATCTAGTAATGCATCACTGCTACCCAAATAATAATAAGATCGGTGATTCGATACAACCTTTTCGCGACCAATGTTTCAATGTAATTTAATCCTTTTAACCTTGATATCCTAGATTAAACTCGAGGCATGGAATGTGTCATCCTTTTCATAATTTAATCTGAGTTTTCTTGATCGATGAGTAGACTATATGAAACAAATCACTATTTGAGCATGACCATGCATTTCATAGTCCTACTCAATCAAGAGACCTATGGATATCACCCCTAATATATAGGAGGGTTAAATTCCATCTAGATCACTCATATTCCTCACACGATTCATGATGTACCCAATAATCACCTTTATCGTCCACCATATTAAAGGTGACCTTTGATGATATCAAAGTACATAAATTCTCGTGCAGTAATATAGTGATTTCAGGTCGGAGAATCATTACATGATTGTCACTATGAGAATTGCTTATGACACTTTGCATAATGCTTCACGTAGAATTCTCATGGTGGGTCTTTCCAGTACATTGTTCTCTAACATGTACCTATGCATTGACTCAATATCTCATATATTTATGACCAATGAGATTTGGCCATCAGTCAATCCACATACTAGTCTCAATGTATCATTGTTGTCCCATTAACAATGACACTCGACTAGGGACATTTAAGAGTAATGATACTAATTGTAATTATATGATCTCATGTTCAAGTCACATACTTGAAGCCATATAATTTGTATCACTATTGTAAGGACTTTTATTATGTTAACATTTATATAACGTAGTAAATAAAACCATAATAAAATAATTCATTTATTCAATCAAATATAATATCAAAAATGTTTAAGCAATTACATCAAAGAATTAGCCTCTAGGGCATAAACTCTAACACCTTAAACGAAAAAAAATATATTTATTTTTGAGTTGGTTAAAAATATATATACATATATATATATTTCGATTGATGTCCTAATTATTTTTAGAAGTCTATGCTACTTGATTCAGCTAGACAAATATTGAAAGATGTTTAAGAAATTCGAGCGTTTTTGGTCAAACTATGCCAAACAAAATTATTTTGGTGCGGATTCAGATGTTAAAAAGTTGAGGTGAACAACCATATAAAAGAGGGACATGTTATCGGAGACTATAGTTTCGAATGTAACGCATATAGTCATTACAATGTACTATATTTGGGCCCGACGTAGGAGTACGATAGACTGGCCACCTAGAGTACCGATGCGGTTTTATAGTGTGAAGTACCGCGGGTGAAGCACTAATAAATCTAAAAATAAGTTCAAGGTATTGCGACCACTCAGAATGATTTGGAATCTTTTAAATTCTTGAGTTATTTATATCGTTTTCCAATTATTGAGCAATTGTGAAAGATTCTTATTATTCTGAAGGAGAATGTAGTAAGAAAGATATTCTTTAGAAAGAAGTAGTTGTAGAACGTATTTATCCAATGAATAGAGATTAACGTAAAATCTATTTTGATAGACTTAAATTTCGAGGACGAAATTCTTAGAAGAAGGGGTGAATGTGATAACCCGAATAATTATAGATGGTGAATTATGTAGTATATGAATTCTACGAGTAGAATATATAGTAATGATCCTTAAAAAGGAAATGAATGAGTTATAGAAGATATATAATATTTGAATTTGATTGTGTTTAATTGTAGGTTTTATAATAAATCTAAACCTTGTTGAAGAGGTGAATTGAGTAAGATATATGTATTATATATATGTAACTTTTGTTGAGTAATTTTTATTTATGAGATAATGTGTTGAAGTTATTCAATAATAAAGTTGTGAAAGAGATTTTTTTGTGAAAATCGAGTAAGGGAGGTGTCGCTGATTCCGAGGACGGAATCCTTATAAGGAGGGAAGGATGTGATATCTCGGATTTTTAAGAATTTATAAATGAGAAATTAAAAAATAAAATTCTTATTTATGAGATGTTTTGAGTAATGTAATAGACGAGAAAGTTTTGTGTGATTCTGAGGACATAATCCTTTTAAGGAAGGAAGATTGTAACGATTGAGATTTAATATTTGATTTTAAATATTTATTGAGTTAAATAAATATTTTATGTGAATTATTTATTGAGTTAAATAAATAAATTATGTGATTTATGGAGTGATTTAATTAAGTGTTATATATTAATTAAATGAATGTTTAATATTTATCTAGTTGATGTATATTAATTTTATAATATAGTTCTGATTTAATTGAGATAATTGAATTAGATGAATTATGTGATGAAGTGTTACATGAATTATAATTAGCAAGTAATTATAATTATGTGACAATTTTATGTGATTAATTGATGTTAGATTTTAATTGATTAAATTAGTTTATTAATATTTAATTGATTAAAATATGACATTAAAGTATATGTTAAAATGATTTGTTAAAATAAAAGGAAATTTTTTTTAAAAATAATTTATACCAAACAAGGCCCTTGTTTTTGTTTTAAAGGACTGTTGCCAAACAGGGCCCGTACACTAGCTAACCTTAAATTACCTAAACTATGGTTGGATTTAATAAAAACAAGTTTCAAATTTTCTTGTAGTCAAACAAGCCAAGTTGGCTTTTGAATTTTGTAACTTACCTAATTAATAAGAGTTATTATATATAATTATTATTAGGAGTTACATGTTTTATGTAATATATGCATTATATGTATATTGTATATACTACAACTACGTTAGTTTTACAAACTAAGAAAAACAAAGAAAGAAAAGAGTAGAGGAAAAAGAAGAACAGAGATGAAGGGAAGAAGAAGAGAAAGAAAGGGGAAAATGACATTGAAAGAATTCTCGCTAAACCATTATCTTCTTCTCCTAAGCCTAATCAACGGGTATAACTTCTAAATTTAGTTTTAATAATGTGTATACTTCGATAAAACGGGTATACTTCGATAAAACTTATTTCATCTCTCTCCTCAAGAGCCTCTCGGGTGGAGCGAGCCTCGTCTCTCTCAACCAATGCTGCATCCCGAGTGACCTGAGCCTCATCCCTAGCAGCGAGGGCTGTGTCTCTGCCAGAAAGGGCTGTCAACATCATTGCCCTAGCCTGATCTCTCTCGAAGGTCATTCGAGCTAGTGAATCAGCAATAGTTGGATCTGTGCTGGATGGAATGATCGGGGGGTCACTAACTAAAGCCGTTTTCAAACTAGTGAACAAATCATCCTCCATGGGAGAATTAAGATCCTCCGTAGGCTCCTCCTGATCTGAATCTATGATCGGGGCTAACTGGAGAATCAGAGCTGCTGCTATATCAGACTCTAACCACGCCGAATACTCTGGAGAGCGATCCGGATGGCTAGTAGAGAAATCAGCCCTCTCCTTATGAGTCCAACACTCATAGATCCTGATAAGCTTAGTTGACGATAGAGATGAAGTTGATATCCACTAATCAACGGCCCCCTCAAACTGGTGTAGGCTCTGGAACTGATCAAACTGACCCATAACTGCCAACGGATGGTATGTGGTCACCCCTCTCAATCCCGCTAGGGTTAGATAGTTCATGCCGACTGCATGAGTGATGAAGCTATAAGGGGAGACAAGTCCTGAGCATGGAAAAATCAAAAAAAGATGCTCAATATCTGACAAAAAGACCGACCATATCCCTGCATTCGAACACTCTAATGGCTGAAAGGAGTAGGACAAGGCTATCTCATGGGTAAAGCACTACGCATGGTGTCTAAAGGTGCCAATCTAACGCAAATGGGTCATGAGCCATACATATAGCAGGACGGAGCTACCTCTAAAAAACCCCTCTGGATGGGTGCTGCAATAGGTAGCTGACCTCAAGGTCTCGGCCAATATCATCGGCAGAGTAGTACTACCATGTCTAAGGGCAATGACTACATCCATCAAACTAATATCCAAATGGTCCAAGTATAGTGGCATGTATATGTAGGCCATGACACACATCAACAAAACGTCTACCCGGGCCAACTGCCACTTCTCTGTCGAAATTAAAAAATCCCCGGCTTGTCGCTTATAGCTATCTAGCCTGCCAAAGTGATCGATCAGAAAGTCGAAAGAGATCACATGTCCTGAAATGATCTCATCAGTGACTACTCTATGTCGCAGACCTGACGTACGCATGAATGGTCTCCTCATGTCGCTAGTAGCTGTGCAAGCGCAAGGCAGGTCCAGTGCTAAACCTGTAAGCTGCTCATACTTCTCCAAGGTCAGTGTTAACTCATTCCGCCCAAAGCGAAAAACCTGCCGCTCAGGTATCCAACAAGATAGAATGACATCTATAAATCTGTATGGAACCTGGAAATCTATAAGGGCCAAGGAATGCCCCAACATTCGATCTACTGTCCTTCTGGCTGGGAAGGGAAGGCTATCATACCACGACCTCAGTGAGGATGCTACCAAGGATGGTGGGGAATGCTCGATGCGGCTAACCGTCGATGACGACATCTGTATCACCGTATCACAAGACCATTCAGGGGTCAAATATGAACTCATCTGTCTAAGTGCATATCCATGACATAATATATGCATAATAACAATGATAAAACATGACGCAATAGATAGGAAATATCATGCATATCTAGAATAAACTATCTACTGCAAGCATCATCTCTGTCTAATCATACAATCCAAAATAAAAAGTACAGGGATATGGGGCATAGCCGCCCAACTACTAACAGAGGCCTATCAAAGTAGGGCACAACCACCCAATAGCTAAACAAGGGCCTATCTAAAGATATAGCGAGGAAAGCTATCAAAAGAGATCCAGAATATCTGTATCCAAGCTATCTACCTTCTCCAGCTCCTCCTGAGACACAAAATCTCTGCTAGTGGGAATGTCTGGTCGATATAAAGGAGGATCAGCACCGACAAAACTGCTGGAAAATGGACCTGTGGAAGGGCCCACTCTAGAGCCAGAAGGATCAAAAGAAGCTACCTCTAATGGATCTCGGCCTAGGTGCCTGATAAACAAATGTGCCCTCTCCAACTGCTGGGTCAATCCAGTTATATGATCTAGATGAGTTGGATCCCGCAAACAAGCTATCTAGTCTGTCATCATCACAGACACCGACACCATATCTTCCATGAACTGGACAGCACGAGTTTGAGCCCCAATAGTGCGAGGACTCCACCAACTATGAAACGCCTTCTGGCTGTATGGACCCTCTGACAGGGTAAAGCCATCTACGCCCTTCATAGTAATGTCTGTGAGTGGCTGAGCTAGTGGCCAATGATGCCAAGAAGAAGGAACAAAGGGAATATGGATCTCCCATGTGGTACTCCTAATAGCACGCTCTCCTAAATAGAGCTCCTAACCTCCCTCTGTCAAAAATGGGACTCTGCGGGTGGATAGTACAAACTCCCAGCCAGTGGGAAAACTGTCCTCAAACCCAACTATCAAAAAGTCTAAGGTGTACGGAACCCATGAGATCGATCTGGTCGCCAATAGCTCAAGCTGCAGGCAGGAGTGGGTGAATCCCTCAGCTATAGGGACCTCCGTCAAAGTAGAGTGGTGCCAGCGCCGTCCCCGAGGATATGTCTCCAGGACTAAAGTACTGGCGGGACGTAGGCAAGGAAGCCTCTCATATGCCCAAAACTGGCCAAGCAAATATCAAAAGTCCCTTAGTGATCAAGACTGACAAATATAAATGAGGCAATCAAAAAGGTACAATAATGATGTACTCACCAGCAGGAATGGGTAAAAGCCTAACCAAGCCTCCGTCACACCCTCCGAGTGCATGCGCATCCCTCGGAGGAAATAGGCAAAGGTATAGGTTCCCCAAGCGAAATTATTGAGGCGCTCCACGTACCGAGTGGCACTGACCAGGGCAAAGGACACCGTCAAAGAGTTGTCTGCAAGAAAACAACCTCTGATGATCACTAAAAATAGTCGCCATAAGATGCAATCTCTAACCCTCTGATCATCAGACAGAGGTGGAGTCAAAGCCCAACTCTGGGCATATACGCTCAAGGGACCAGAACAGTCTGTTCGACCCTAGATGGTCATCGCAAGAACTCCCAAGAGGGACCGAACGGCAATAGGTGAAATGTCAGCCATAACAGGAACTAGCTCACCTGCAAACTCTATCCCTGTGATGAACCTCCAATCCATAGGCATCATCATCACCTCGTAATCCAGCAAATGGAGAGACTGAGTCTGGTAGAACTAGCGTTCAGATAAAGCCCTCAAATAACCCCAGGGGCAACGGCGGGGAGGGATAGAAAAGAACTCCTAAAACCCCCAGGTATCTATAATGGCCCTGTAATTGAATGCAGAGTGTGGTACAGAGAGTGCACATTAAACCAGTTCCCTCTGGGAAGCGTAAAGTTGGGAACCTGCATTAAAAGGACAACTCATATCAAACTTGTGCCTTGAAATGGCGAAGGAAATGAAGAAAGAGAATCCAGAAGTGAAACTTCAATCACTTCATTGGAATGAAGGAATCTAGATGGATGACGCATCAAATCTCCCAGCAGCTCCTGAAGTGGCACCACAATGCTTGGGAACTCCGCACGTGGAGCCTGAGCTGGAGCGGGATCAACAAATGGAGCCTCTTCATCATCTACATCGATCGGCAGATCCACTCGGACAGGACGAATCAATGACTCAGCCAATCTATGAGGAGGCCGAACTGGTCGTAGCTCAGGAACATTGGAGATTCTCCTCTGCCTAACTCCTGGGATGACCCAGCTAGCACTTTCGGGTCTATTTGGATCCATAACCTGGACAAAGTCTCCAAATCACCTCAGAAAGGGTGAGGTAAGCCTAAAACCAGTGGCTTATTAATTTAAATCAGTATTTTATATGTTTCTAAGTCCTAAAACATGTATGGGTCAACCAAAATCCTCAGTAGAGTTAAAATTGCATGTTTATTAAATGATTAGGCTTTTAAATTTTTTTTGCTAGAGACTTCTTTGTAAAAATGGACTGTCCGCATGCACACATGCATGTCTAGGTGGCCATTCAGTAGCACACCTACCCAAAAATAGAAACAGTTCATATTTATAAAAAAAACCAAAAGTAAACTTCACATGGTAGCTAAATTACCATGGATATCTTTTTGTTGAAAATCCAGGTTCACTAGGCCTCAAAAAGGATGAGTAAACTGATCAAAAAGGGCGTCAATTGACTGTCTCAAAATTTAAATTTTCTTACATCAAAACGTGCATCACAATAAAATATGCATACTTATGAAGTCAGAAAATTTCTATCAAGTCATATAAGCATGCATTTTTCATACCTTGCGTTCAAAAGCACCCTACGTGGTTTACACACTTCTAACGGTCAAAACTTAAAAAGAAAGGATGTAAATGTTACCTGAGATGTGCAGAACATTTGTGAGTTGACGAAATCTGAAAAAAGCTGTCCGAACTCCGTAGATCTGAAAAAGAAAATCGGATTTCTATTAAACTCAAAACTAAAAATAAACTTGTGAGGCTGCTGCTGGCAATTATAAATCTGCAAGAAGGAGCGAACCCACTTGCGGCTGCCGTACCCCTACCTGCGGCTCCTAGGGTGGGCCCCACTCCCTTCAGCGCTGTCGAGTTTGGGTGGAAATGGAGTTTACAAGAGCTGAAAAGTCAAATCCGGGAAAAAGCTGCTACGCATTTGAGCGGTTTGTCCTAAAATCCTGCGTTTAAGTAGCGAATTCCTAACATAGGTTGAAACTTCATGAAAGCCATTAGTTGTCATCCCGATGCAATATCCGATGACCTATAATGAAAACTGCTGAAAAACTGTTGAAAACTACTGCTATCAGGGCGTCGGGAAGGTCCGACAATATAAATGACCGATTATAACTGTATCAGGGCATCCAGGTTGATCTGAGGGTGTGATTTATCAGAAAGAGCACCACCACATCGAGATTGATCAGATTTGACACTATCAGCCATTGGCACAACCCCAACGAAGCATAAAAAATGAACCGGTGACACTCAACAGTTGAAGGCTACTTCAGCGAAGGTCAGATAGCCTGACACTATCAGCCATTGGCACAACCCCAGCGAAGCATCAGAAATGAACTGGTGACACTCAGCCGTTGAAGACTACTTCAGCGAAGGTCAGATTACCTGACACTATCAGCCGCTGGCACAACCCCAGCAAAGCATCAGAAACAAACTGCTGACACTCAGCTGTTGAAGGCTACGTCAACGAAGGTCAGATTGCCTGACACTATCAGCTGTTGGCATAACCCCAACGAAGCATCAGAAACAAACCACTGACACTCAGCCGTTGAAGGTTACTGTGATGCCCCCAAATGTGGGTCGCTTCTATTACCTTGGATCTAGTGCAGTCACGATACTATTAGTTAAATATTTACATCTTTTATTCATAACTTAAAGAATATAACTTCGCTTTATTACAATTTAGAATATAAATTCTTTCATTATCAGGATCTCATATAATGACTCCAAACTTTTACAAGTTACAATCTTGGTCATTTACCATTCCTGTCTGATATCATGTTCGATATTATAAAAATGCGGAATAACTTAAACTTTTTCAATCTTCTTTGAATAAAATCTTTTATTGATTTCATAACTTGTATCAATTACATATCCTTGAATCAAACTATATTATGATTCACTTTATTCGAATTACTGTATAAACGTTTACATCTCAACTTGGTATCCTCTATGTATTAACTAATACATCTTTACAATACGACCAGTATTAAACGTCGTAAACAACTATCAATTACAACTCTTAGAACCTAAACATGGTTCAAGCAATAATCTAAATAGTACTCTTCGTTGCGATACTATTTAACTTTATCAATCAAGAAACACGTAGTCTTTACTGTGAGTCCTTAACCTGTAAAAGTGGTTATTTGAAAGAGTGAGCTCGACAGCTCAGCAATTCTAACAGTTTTCATACATCACATAGCATATAACATCATACTTAGTTCATGCATTTATAATTAATTTATATTTACTAAGCATGCTACTTCTCACATAACAAGCATATCATCAAAGATCAACTTTCAATCTCATACATATCTCATATACAGTTCATATATAAGTTCACATCATCACAGCATAATATAATTCAACTAACAGTTATTAAATTCATATATCAAATAGGAACTGAAAGACTTGCCTGATTCGTAGTTTAACAACTACGACTTAACTGCTTAAAGATATCTGCACTTCGTGTATTCCTACACAATCATACAATTATGGATTCATACTTATCAATTACATGCACTCATACATTCTCAACATAATAACAATTGATACATTGTTGTCTAACTTGGTTCTTAGAACCTTCGTTTTACTCTCTGATCGTATTCTTAGAATAACTATGTACGTATAGGTATACCTTAACCATACATACCTACTACCATTCCTTCATATACATATATCACACACTTAACTAAATGTATTCGACATATATTTAAAACTCATAGATACATGATCTATATTGCTCTTACGTTTCTCAAACTTTATCGAAATTATAATTCTCGGGTTTTATATAACCATTACATTCAAACTTTCTAAGTTTCACCTTTCAAAATCCTTGTCATACTTAAACTAGTCATGCAAGGCTACTATGTTCATCATGTATATATGTTTATAAGGTTACTAACTCAAGTTTGAAACCTAGCATGCACATTCTATGTCTACTTTAAGGTTATATGTTTTTCATGCCGGACATTCTTATACTTTAAGCAAAACAAGTTCATGCTTCAAGAGTCCGTTACTACAGTCATATTACGACATAATGAGACTAAACAATAGTAAGTAGGCATGCTCGTGCGTATACCACACATCTATACTTTAACCACATAGTTTATACTTGCAATTTCCTTTTCATAAACATGTGTGCATAGGTGAATTCCACGCTTAACCAAGTGATACTAATGTCAATATGTCTAGAGGCATTATGAATCCTAATATACATGCTTGCATGATTATAACGTAATTCACATGGAAATTGATGATATTATCTTTCAAACTCTAATTTTCATTGAAAATTACACTAAGTCAACTTAGTATATGCAAGGCATCTCGAAATCATAACTCACATGAATTTGAAACACATATCTAAGCCACATATACATACTTAAAAGTCAGAACATAAAAGACATAAGTATTGGTCAAGGTTCACTTCAAAGTTCTTAAATTTTTCTTTGAAAATCACTTGAATTTATCAATCATGTAGGATAGGGTGTGCTTAACACTTCAAACTTAGTTCTCATGTCAATATAGACCGTACTATCATGTTTATAAAATCAGAATACCTACATGATGTGTTCATGACAGTTTACTTTAGCAAATTCTAAGTTCATTTATAAACTATAAGGCTTTTCATCAATAGTGTACACTATCATGATTATACATGCTTCTATCATGTCATTGTACTAATATCTACAAGTTAATCATGTTCACAAGCTTGTTCTAAGTGATGCCACATGCTAGCACATAACAGGATTGTAACAGAAAATGAAAACCAGAAACTGGTCCTGGTCAGTACAAAACTAGCACAGCTGCGTAGGTGTGCGGCCAGAGATAGTAATTGTTCTGCTTCGGCATAAACCTTAGCTCAACTTACAAATTTCATACGAATTCCTTTCTAGACATGCTACATTATAGAGCTAACATGCATAGCAACTTATATAAGACTCAACAAGCATTTATCAAACAAATTATCAATCAATACAAGCTTAATTCAAGAATAAAGGATTTATAAATTTTTCAGAAAATGAAGAACATGAATGGGGATTACCTCTGCTAAACAATTGAGTTACAATATAATTTCTTGGTTTCTTTCACAATAACAGTACACTCACTCTCTATAAATTCCTTAGCAAATACAACTCTCAGCAAATGCAATGAGGAAGGTGAGGGTCTTATTTATAGAAGAATGGATACACAGATATTGCAATAATCCTCCAAATCAATCCCATGGGTTGAGCAAATGTCTAATGGTTCATGTAGATTAGGTAGAAGGTTGGTGAATCCCATCATTATCTCCACTCCCCCATAATCATAATCTACATTTGCTGAAATTGAGAAGAGATATAGACGTGTGGGAGAGAAAGACTCTCAAACAATCACAGCAACTTGCTTTCCACATACTAATGTTATATATGTATACATATAGTATATACTTAGGCTATATGTATTCATTCCATATATATTTAAGTCACAATGTCATTTATAATGAGAAAATAATAATATAAGTAGGGTACATACATTTAATCCATGTACATTTTATTAACACCGAATATAAAGTAATTGAGTATTATTATTACTCATTATCACAACGGTTATAATTTTAATTAATAACTTATTGAAACCATTTATCAAATAACAATTGTTTATTTGATATTTTTATATATTACTAGGATATACATTAATGTTTACCCACACACTTATTGTCACATGAGCATTATTATGTGTAACTCACATAATGCACTTAATCTTACTATATGGTCTATATATATATATATATATATATATATATATTAATACGTCACATTGCATTATATACAATATAGATAACCACCATATATTAAAGGTTTAATTATGCATGCATAAACAATTAATCGAATAAATATAATCTTATTATATTTATTAATCCTTTGCTCATTAATATATTATTTATTCACAATAATAGTTAATCGACATATTATCAATTAACTACTCGTTAATCGTTTATCCTTTGTAATCACAATTAATCCTTTCACTATATTCAAGCAAATTGAATATTTAATTATTAGTCATCCTATCAATTCTTTTGATATAAAAATCTTAGGGCTAGTTCACTAATTTAATTAAACCGTTAGTGACTCCCTATAAATCTAATCCTAGCAATTATTCGCATATGCACTAATTCACATAACATGTATACTTGCACATAGCAATAATTCTCATAATAATATTAATTAACTCTGTTAATTCTTCATTCATTAAAGTATTTAATGAACGTCTAATTCACCGCTTTGCCACACTAGGCATATCTCACAAGCTCAATCTTATGCTTATTATCACTTCCACCACATTTAATATTCTTTTAATATAAGGTTTGTGTGACACATGCATTTTAATGCTAAGCTACCTCATTTAATTATATACTTAATAATATGTATAACCTTTATGCTTACAAAATAAATAAGATTTACTCTATTAATTATTTTAAATAATAATATATACGATAAAATAATAACTTAAGTTATTTAATATATTAAAATAACTTAGTTTTCTTTCATTAATTAACTCTCTTGAACATACATTAGAAATTATATATTTTACCATAACATGGCATAAAAATATTTTTATCATGTTTTCTCCCACTATAGGCATTAATTATAATAAAACAATTTATTCATTTTCTCAAGATATTATTTTAATATAATATTCACGTCTCACTAAAGTAATTGCATGTACGACACATGTACACGTATTATATATAGAAAATAATAAGTTTATTTTCAATGATGATAAATTATTCCCATCAATTTATTACATATAGCAAATATGTTTTAATATATTTACCATGTTAATTAATCATACATTTTACCTCATACAAAAACATATAAGATAATATTATTATTTTAAAATAACATCCTCCCTTTTATTAAAATAATTCAATATTAGAATTTATTTTAATATCCTTTATTAGAAATATATAATATTTATTTCTCTTTCCTTTCTATAAATTGTGCCTAACATAATTTCTTTAATCTATACATTTAATCATTTCTCAAATATTAATTGACTCTCTAATCAATATTTATTTAAAGGTATATTGATTTAACAATGTATTTTATTAACGTCGTTCGCACATTCATATAATACCATGCCAAATAATATATATAAATGCACTTACTATAATCACATATTCCACACATGTATTAACTCACTATTTATTTAAGTGATTCTTAAACCCCTTACTATATCACCAAAATTAATTAAGGCTTTAATATTCAAATTATATTATTCCATAATATAACTTCCAATTTAAATTAACCAATATTTATACTTATTAGTTAATTCCCTTAACTAATTCATGCTTTACTATCTCAATTTATCCATGGATATCTTAAGCACTAATAATAACCTATATTACAAACATACTAGTTATTAATATACATACCTCGTCTCACATATATATTCTTATTTGAACCCATCTTATGCTTTAAGAATTTTATTTATTAAATTCTTATTTAAATAATTCTTAGAAATTCAGGTTCTCATAGCTACTTTAGCGAAGGTCAGATTGCCTGACATTATTAGCCGTTGGAAAACCCCAGCGAAGCATCAGAAACGAACCGGTGACACTCAGCCGTTGAAGGCTACTTCGCGAAGGTCAGATTTCCTGACACTATCAGTCGTTGGCACAACCCCAGTGAAGCATCAGATGTGATGCCCCAAATTCTCTATATTCCTTGTAGCAGATTTAGTGCTCATGTAAATATTCCATAAGATAATAATTTCTATCAATCCAAGATTCACAGTATTCCACAACGAACAGTAGTTCTCGTCAGAATATTTACTGTGTTGGGACACCCTCACTTAGATGAATAGGTTTATAATCTTACGGATATTTCTTTCATATCAATAATTCTCATCTATCTAACATTCGTAGTATTAATGTCAGGGTAGTTCTTGGAATCTGAGGGGTGCGACCAACCTTAGTGCATCAGAGAACCACAATATCTTTTAATACTCCCAATTCAAATGAATGGTTCATATAGATACTGTACTTCTTCCTATGTTCTAGAAAGGTAACCACTAAGCAATTGTTAAAGATGATAATACATTATATATTCTTAAATTGGCTTACAATAAATCCCAACTTACTATTACATCAGAGTAGAGTTCCCAAGAATATAAACAAATTTACATTGACTGAGTTTTTCCATCCACATTATTGAACTCCGGAACTTTTGACAGGTCAGCTAAAACTGCAAAGAAAAATAATAATTGCAAGGATGAGCCACAGAAAGCTCAGCCAGTTTTAAACAAGTTGTATATTATACTCACACTGAATCTGAATTGAAAGAACATTTAGTTCAGAGTATTTTTCACATATATATATATATATATATATATATATATATATTGAGGTTTGAGCTGCCAAACCCCACATATTACGAGTTTTTGTCAGTCATATAGACTTAGCAACCCGGGTTAATTTGGCCAACCACACCAGCTAGGAGTATGCATATCATCCTATACAACCACCCGGTCAGTGTCCAACTGTCAGTCATTAATAACCACCCGGTCAATGTAAAACTGACGGTCATTGATAACCACCCGGTCAATGTAAAACTATCGGTCATTGATAACCACCCGGTCAATGTAGAACTTCCGGTCAATGATAGTATCAGTACATATATTTGTACCAAACAATATTGTTTTCACCACAGTCTATGCTTTGATATCAAATCAAAATAATTTACTCAAGTAACAGTTCATATGTCTTGGTTATGCTTCAACAATAAGTCATAACCTTTTTCAAATCACAGATATCATGAATAATGATTATAACAATTTCATATATCAATTTATCGGACTTACATTTAATATTAAAATTAAATAAAATTAGAAAAACATGCCTTTTATCACGATCAGCTACTTAAGTTATTTGAAAGTATACTTGTAACCTATATATGTTATAACAGTCATTAGAAATGATAACAATTAATTTCTAATTAAACTATTATTGTCTCAGTTGATTTTGGAGTCCGTTCGGTATTTTATAGCTTTATTGAATAGCTATCGAATTAGTTTTTCGATAAAATTTATTTAAAAGTTTTAATATCCTATTTAGATATTTTAGTTATTATTTATAAAAAATTTCAAATGCTCAGAATAATTTTTAAATGATTTAATATCATTTAAAATGATTTTTAAGTTATTAATATTATTTTTAAATATTTAATAACCATTTAAAATGATTTTTAAATCATCAATATTATTTTTAAATAATTTAATTTATTTAATAATAATTTTTAAATCATTATTAACATTTTTAAATAATTTTTTATTATTTAAAATGAATTTTAAATCATTAATATTATTTTTAAGTAATTTATTATTAATTACTTTAATTATTATTAATATTTAAATAACTTAAATATTAATAAAAAAATTATGTCAAAATATTAGAAATTAGTTATTATAATTAAAAATGATTTTTCAATTTTTTTATTAATTATTTAATATTTATATATATTTATTTTAATTAATAAAATTAATTTCCAAAAATCGCCTGTCACTAAAGACCTTTAGCAACAGAAGTGTCGCTATAGGTGTTCTTCATCACCTCAAGAACACGATGGTCAACTGCTAGGGGCTCCGTTTGACTCGATTTTTCTAGCAATCAATTTGGTTTCTGAGCAATCGAATTCAATGAAGTTGTAGTACTAGTGTAGTAGTACACATCTTGTTGGGTTTGTACGAAATCGTGACGCAATCAAATTGCAAAAATTAGCGGAAGCATGGTATATCAGAGTTTAAAAAAATTTCTACAAAACCATTAACCGGATCATCCTTTATGCAAATTATTAATTTAAAACGATAAATAAGAAGTTATGGAATCATACCCTTGTAGAACGAAGCTTCCACAGGTACTAGTTGAACTCCTTATTCTTCGTGATCTCCTTGAATTTCTGGGTTAGATTCCTTCCTTTGATCAACGTTAGCCACCCAAGTGTTTGGCCTCTAGAGGTGATCCACCAAGGAAGATGAATTATCAAGAAGGAGGGTGTTTGGCTAAACCTTAGTTTTCTATCTTCTATAGAAAAGAAGTACTCTCCAATAATTGTAATTGCATCAACTGATATCTATTATAAGACTCCTCTTATATAGATATTGGTCAACCCTTCTAATCCTATTAGACATGAGATTTCTTTTAATTAATTAAACTCCTTTAATTAATTTTGGCTTCCCACCACATGGGGAATAATTAATTAAATTCATTTAATTAATTTGTCTCCTAATCTTATTAGAAATAAATGAGAGTACTAATATTAAATTAATTACTAAACTCCTTTAGAAATTAAAATAATAATAATTGTAATAATATTAATAAGACTCCTCTTATTAATTTATATTTAATATTTTCAAAATATTAAATAATAAACATTAAGCTATTTAATTTATTCTATCACTATAGATTAAATTAATTACACTTAATGCATTATTACGATTATGCCATTACCTTCTTAAATAATTACTCTTCCTTTTATGGTGTGACCCTTTAGGTTCTCTATATTAAACTGGTTGTGAATAAATCAATTAGAACAATTCTAATCTTATTTAAATAAATAAATTAAACTAATAATCTATTTAAATAAATAATATTTATTCTACAATAGGGATAAGCCTCCCTAGCGATCAACGATTTTCAAGATAATATAGATTTCAACATTAATCATAAAAGAACTTGTGAGTAAATAGTTACCATACAATTCAATCCTTCCACCATACAATGTCCCAATTAAATATAAGACATGAATTTACTGTCAAGTCTTATTTTATTTAATTAAATATATTTCGATTAGAAAATGCACAACTTCGATTAATGCAAATTAGAAACCTCTTTCTAATTTCATTCCACCTTGGCCAAGGATTCCTGGGTTGTCATTTAACGAATCACATAGGACATATCTCCTCTTTTACTTGAGGTGGTAGATTCTTTATTGATCATTCATTATCTCCATATGTAACTCATTATACCCAAGCATAACCTATATATGCCTTAAAAGGTCTTAATGAATAAGTCAAAGTATAATTTGTTACATACAAGATACTATGATGATCTCAAGTCCAAGGATCACTTGTATTACTTTCATATTAGGAATTCCTATTGACAGGCGAGTAAAACTCCATTAGGTATTCCATAGCGAGTCACGTTCAGTGAACTTATTCTCCAATAAGCACCTACATACTTGCTTTAGTGTCTCCGCACAAATGATCATGAGATCAATCATCCTCATCCAATGAGCAAGCAACATATGTACCAATCTATCCGGATTTACTAATCCCCTTTTTAGTAATCCCACGATTGGGAACTATTTTAGTTTTAAAGCTTTCTAAGAATTTAGATCTCATTAGCATGATCAACATCATGATTTTAAAAGCATTGCTTAAAACTATGGGTTATTTACATATTATAAAAACAGCACCATGTAGATAATTAAATGCCTTTAATAAATGAATATTTTATTAATAAATAAATAAGATTGTTTACAAAGTATGTGCTTTATCATCATACATGATTGGCTTGTATGCACACTACTATCAATCTCCCACTTGCACTAAAGCCAATCGCCATGGTATCTCATACCCATCTTCTCTAAGTGACGATCAAACTGCTGTTGTGTTAAAGCTTCAGTAAATGGATCTGCAATGTTGTCTTGAGAGTCTACACGCTCCAAGGTGACGTCTCCTCTTTCAATGATCTGCCTGATCAAGTGAAATCGCCGTAACACGTGTTTAGATTTCTGATGAGACCTCGGTTCCTAAGCCTGTGCAACTGCTCCTGTGTTGTCACAGTAAACGGGAACTGCTTCTCCAATGCTAGGAACCACACCAAGTTCAGTTATGAACTTCTTCATCCAAACCGCTTCCTTTGCAGCTTCACTTGCAGCTATATACTCTGCCTCTGTCACTGAATCAGCAACTGTTTACTGCTTGGAACTCTTCCAACTCACTGCGCCTCCATTCAAGGTAAAAACATACCCCGAAATAGATTTACTATCATCTTGGTCCGTTTGAAAACTTGAGTCTGTGAAGCCCTCGAGTTTTAATTCAGACCCACCGTAGACAAGAAAAATATCCTTAGTCCTTCTCAAGTATTTTAGGATATTCTTAACTGCCTTCCAGTGCTCTTCTCCTGAATTCGACTAGTATCTGCTCGTTACACTAAGTGCATGAGCAACATTCGGTCTAGTACATATCATACCGTACATGATAGATCCTATTGCAGAAGCATAAGGGATCTTACTCATACGGTCTCTCTCCTCAGGTGTCTTTGCGGCCTGTTTCTTGGAGAGATGTATTCCATGGCTCATCGGCATGAGACCTCTTTTGGAATCTTCCATGCTAAATCTCTTTAGCATTGCATCAATGTACGTTCCTTGGGATAAACCAAGCATCCTTTTAGATCTATCTCTATAGATCTTTATCCCCAAAATATAGGATGCTTCTCCCAAGTCCTTCATGGAGAAGTGTTTAGATAACCAAATTTTAATCGATTGTAGCATAGGAATGTCATTCCCTATCAGTAATATATCATCAACATATAATACAAGGAATGAAATTGCGCTCCCACTAACCTTCTTGTACACACATGGTTCATCGTCATTTTTGATAAAATCAAACTCTTTGATTGTCTCATCAAAACGAATGTTCCATTTACGAGAAGCTTGATTCACTCCATAAATGGATCATTGCAGCTTACAGACTTGATTTGTTCCAACATTTGAAACAAATCCCTCTGGCTGTGTCATATACACATCCTCCTCAAGTTTTCCATTGAGAAAGGCCGTTTTCACGTCCATCTGCCAGATCTCATAGTCGTTATAAGCTGCAATCGCAAGCAAAATCCGAATGGACTTGAGCATAGCTACTGGTGAAAAGGCTTCATCATAGTCAACTCCTTGTCTTTGTTTGAAACCTTTTGCAACCAGTCGGGCCTTATAGGTCTCTACCTTACCGTCCGCTCCAGTCTTTCTTTTAAAGACCCATTTACACCCAATAGGCTTAATGCCTTCAGGTGGTGAAACCAAAGTCCATACTTTGTTTTCATACATGGAGTCCATTTCGAATTTCATGGCTTCAATCCATTTCCTTGAGTCTTTATTACTCATAGCCTGTTCGTAATTCAATGGATCATCATCATTCATGATGTGTACCTCATCGTCATCCTCTATAACGAATCCATACCTCTCAGGTATCTTCAGTACTCTTTCAGATTTACGAACAGGGTGTAGTATAGTAGGTTCTTCTACTTGGTCAGGTACCTGACTTTGATCCGTGATAATTTGTGGTTCTTGAACTTCTTCAAGATATATCTTACTCCCACTGACCCCTTCATGAATAAACTCCTTTTCCAAGAAGGCAGAATGTTTCGCAATAAACACATTTTGATCAGTTGGATGATAGAAATAATACCCTAAAGTTTCTTTAGGGTATCCCACAAATCTACACTTATCGGATTTAGTCTGTAGCTTATCAATTTCAAACTTTTTGACATAAGCTGGGCAACCCCAAGTCTTAACATTCTTAAGATTTGGTTTCCTCCCCTTCCACATCTCATATGGAGTCTTTGGGGCGGATTTGGTAAGTACCTTATTAAGTAGGTATGCAACCGTTTCTAGGGTATATCCCCAGAAAGAAATTGGAAGGTCGGTAAAACTCATCATGGATTGAACCATGTCCAACAATGTTCGATTTCTCCTTTCAGATACTCCATTTAACTGTGGTATACCTGGAGGAGTCCATTATGAGATTATACCATTTTCTTTGAGATAATTGAGAAACTCACCGCTTAAGTATTCTCCACCTCGATCTGATCGAAGTATCTTTATACTCTTACCCGTTTGTTTCTCTACTTCACTTTTGAACTCTTTGAACTTTTCAAATGATTCTGACTTGTATTTCATTAAATACACATATCCAAATCTTGAGTGATCATCAGTGAAAGTAATAAAATAAGAATATCCACCCCGTGCACTTGTTGTCATAAGTCCACAAACGTCTGTGTGAATCAATGCCAACAACTCTGTAACTCTTTCTCCTTTTCCACTAAAAGGAGATTTAGTCATTTTACCCATGAAACAAGATTCACAAGTTGGATATGATTCATAATCAGATAACTCAAGGAGCCCATCTTTATGCAACTTGGATAATCTTGTTTCATTGATATGACCGAGTCTACAGTGCCACATGTAAGTATAATTAATATCATCTCTTTTCTTTTTCTTAGTTTGTTCAATTTGAAAAATATTTTCTTGTAAGTCAAGTGTATAAAGTCCATTTCGCAAATTTTCAATACCATATAAAACATCGTCTTTATAAATAGAACAACTATTGTTCTTTATAACAACGTTAAATCCTTCCATATCCAATACAGAAATTGAAATAATATTTTTAATAATATTCGGAACATAATAACAATTATTAAGATAAATGGACTTGCCAAAAGACATTACTAAACAATAAGTCCCTACAGCTAATGCAGCAACCTTTGCTCCATTCCCCACTCGTAGGATGACCTCATCATTGCTCAGCTTTCTATTTCTGACCAGTCCTTTCACATTATTACATATGTGAGAACCACAGCCGGTATCCAATACCCAAGTAGAATTTTAACTTTCTGAAAAATTAATTTCAATCATGAACAAACCTTGATTGCAAGTCGAAGCTTCTCCAAGCTTCTTCTTCGCCAGAAACTTATTGCAGTTCCTCTTCCAATGACCCGGCTCGTTGCAATGGAAGCACATTCCTTTGCTAGCTGGATCAGATTTCTTTTGTTCCTTTATGTTCACTTTGTCCTTGGTCATCCGAGATCGGAAGAGCTCCTTAGATATCTCATATCTAGCAGTCCTACTTTGTTCACCATACAACTCTTTGAGGTGAATCAACATAGTAGGAGCATCCATGTTTTCGTGCTGACGCTGAAGCTCGTTATTCATGGATGCAAGCATGATGCATTGAGCCATAGATGCATCATCTTGCCACTTTACAATGGTGGCAATCTCATCCTCAGAGGCTGTTTCTGGAACAGTTCCAGGGACAGGTGAGTTTAGGACATAAGAAATCTTTTCAGCAGTGAGAACTATTCTCAGATTTCTTAGCCAGTCCGTATAATTCGGCCCGGTAAGCTTATTAGCATCAAGTATGCTTCGTAGTGAAAGTAGTGATTTTGACATTTTTAAAATTTTGCATGTGAAAAACAATATTTTAGCAAACATTCATTTTATTAATTTTGCATACCAAAATAAATTTAGGTCTTTATTTTAAATTGGTATCTCCCACTATTTTTATCAAACTATATTACCTTCACTTATATAGTTCGGCAACATCTAATTAAATATTTGCTAGTGAGAATAAGGATCCCATTTCAAATGTATATAACCTTGTGGATAGCACAACAAGCGATATACAAATAAATATGTAGACAACTCTTGTCAATTACATCATTATATAACTCCTTTTATTTTGCTTCTTAAATCATAATGGTCAAGTGTGTGCACATCCGAACTAAAATGATTTAAGTTAAGTCCAGCCTAGCACTTTTATAAATTCAAAAAAGAAAAATGTTCGTCCTTGTGGATAGCACAACAAGACTAGATCGTTCAATTTTCTTGATAAGCATCAAATGTGATTAATTAACATCTTAAATACGCAATACTCGCCTCGTGGATAGCACAACAAGCTCATATTAAATATTTAATACTCTATTAATTTATCATGCTAAAAGGCGACGTTCGATATTTCAAATATCATTTGAACGCTTCGGACTTAATATTATTTCTCTGAGGGGTTTGTTATTATTTGTCTCATCTTGTTTAGCGCGCATGCACATATATATATAAAATACGCGTTATTTTATTAAACATGCGAAGCATGTTTGCATAAAATATAATATATATAATATTTAGCATGCAATATAGAATACTATATTCTACCCGAATTGATTATGAACTTTTATTCTAGTTTGGTTCACTAGAGCCACCAAGTGAACCAAAAGGTCAAACCTAGGAGTGCAAGAATTTAAATTTAAATATAACTATTACATTTAAACCCGGGCTCCATACAAACGGGTCTTCACGCGCTCCTTGCTCCTTGGTCTCCAATTTTTTCAAGATAATTCTAACTATTTCTATTACATTAAACTATTTAATTTAAATAGAAACCTTGATCAGCAGTCAAGGGGAAGTACATAGGAGGGAGATAGAATTTTACATCAAGAAAAAAAATAGAGAAGACGAGGTACACAGACCCCATTTAAGAAAACCCATTCATTCAAGCATTCAACTAAAATAAAATCCAATCACATTGGTCAAATAGTCCATAATATATCCCCATTTATTATCATACATATCACCATATATATCAATAAATAAATATTCATCTGATGAATTAAAACATTCCTTATATATATGAGTATCATTTAATGGATAATTTTAAATTGCATGAAATCCAATTTCAAGATTAAAATAAACTCTTTATTTTAATTATAAAATTATTTAGAATATAATATATAAATATATCATATTTATTTTTTAAAAAGAAGTCACCTTCTTTTATTAAAAGAGTCCTGTAGGTTTATTAAAAGAGTCCTTTCTTGATGGGTCACCTTCTTTTTGTAGTAAGAAAGAGACAACACCTTTTCTTTGCAGAATTCAAGATTAGCACCAAAAAAAAAAAATTGTGATTCGTCCCAAAAAAAAAACGTCATTTTTTTTTTCTTAAAAAAAATAATTTCATACAATAAAATTATGCCCAATAAATTATTTTAAATACATACCCATATGTATATGAAATCAAAAATAAATTAATAATTGCATAAAGGTTTGGCTCTGATGCCACTGTTGGGTTTGTACGAAATCGTGACACAATCAAATTGCAAAAATTAGCGGAAGCATGGTATATCATAGTTTAACAAAATTTCTACAAAATCATTACCCGGATCATCCTTTATGTAAATTATTAATTTAAAACGATAAATAAGAAGTTATGGAATCATACCCTTGTAAAACGAAGCTTCCACAGGTACTAGTTCAACTCCTTGTTCTTCGTGATCTCCTTGAATTTTCGGGTTAGATTCCTTCCTTTGATCAACGTTAGCCACCCAAGTGTTTGGCCTCTAGAGGTGATCCACCAAGGAAGATGAATTATTAAGAAAGAGGGTGTTTGGCTAAACCTTAGTTTTCTATCTTCTATAGAAAAGGAGTACTCTCCAATAATTGGAATTGCATCAACTGATATCTATTATAAGACTCATCTTATATAGATATTGGTCAACCCTTCTAATCCTATTAGACATGGGATTTCTTTTAATTAATTAAACTCCTTTAATTAATTTAGGCTTCCCACCACATGGGGAATAATTAATTAAATTCATTTAATTAATTTGTCTCCTAATCTTATTAGAAATAAATGAGAGTACTAATATTAAATTAATTACTAAACTCCTTTAGAAATTAAAATAATAATAATTGTAATAATATTAATAAGACTCCTCTTATTAATTTATATTTAATATTTTCAAAATATTAAATAATAAACATTAAGCTATTTAATTTATTCTATCACTATAGATTAAATTAATTACACTTAATGCATTATTACGATTATGCCATTACCTTCTTAAATAATTACTCTTCCTTTTATGGTGTGACCCTTTAGGTTCTCTATATTAAACTGGTTGTGAATAAATCAATTAGAACAATTCTAATCTTATTTAAATAAATAAATTAAACTAATAATCTCTTTAAATAAATAATATTTATTCTACAATAGGGATAAGCCTCCCTAGCGATCAACGATTTTCAAGATAATATAGATTTCAACATTAATCATAAAAGAACTTGTGAGTAAATAGTTACCATACAATTCAATCCTTCCACCATACAATGTCCCAATTAAATATAAGACATGAATTTACTGTCAAGTCTTATTTTATTTAATTATATGTATTTCGATTAGAAAATGCACAACTCCGATTAATGCAAATTAGAAACCTCTTTCTAATTTCATTCCACCTTGGCCAAGGATTCATGGGTTGTCATTTAACGAATCACATAGGACATATCTCATCTTTTACTAGAGGTGATAGATTCTTTATTGATCATTCATTATCTCCATATGTAACTCATTATACCCAAGCATACCCTATATATGCCTTAAAAGGTCTTAAGGAATAAGTCAAAGTATAATTTGTTACATACAAGATACTATGATGATCTCAAGTCCAAGGATCACTTGTACTACTTTCACATTAGGAATTCCTATTGATAGGCGAGTAAAACTCCATTAGGTATTCCATAGCGAGTCATGCTCAGTGAACTTATTCTCTAATAGGCACCTACATACTTGCTTTAGCGTCTCCGCATAAATGATCATGAGATCAATCATCCTCAACCAATGAGCAACCAACATATGTACCAATCTATCCGGATTTACTAATCCCCTTTTTAGTAATCCCACGATTGAGAACCATTTTAGTTTTAAAGCTTTCTAAGAATTTAGATCTCATTAGCATGATCAACATCATGATTCTAAAAGCATTGCTTAAAACTATGGGTTATTTACATATTATAAAAACAGCACCATGTAGATAATTAAATGTCTTTAATAAATGAATATTTTATTAATAAATAAATAAGATTGTTTACAAAGTATGTGCTTTATCATCGTACATGATTGACTTGTATGCACACTACTATCGCATCTATGGTCACTTCACTACTTAAAAACATCTCTACAAGTTCACATGGCCGGTCAAACTAGCACCCCCACGCTGTTCTTCAATTCTGGGCTGCCCAGAATTGAATGGTCAACGCCGGTCAACGACCTTTGTGGTCTTATATTTTGTCGGCCGGTTAATGTTTGGGTGTTCTAGTCGTCGGGATCTATAGACTAACTACCAGGCTGCAAGATGGTAGCACTTATAGAGTCTATACATCAAAAGGAAGCAAGATCTAGGCCTCTAAATAACTTGTAAGAACGCTGCTTTAGGTTTCTAGGTTGCCCAGAAACGCAGGCTAGACGGTCACCGCTGTTTGACCCTTAATATCGTTCAACCTGTAACTTGTTAATGCTTTAGAGTGATCTGTTGGTGTAGTGTACATGCCCAGGTATAATCTGGAAACAACTTAACCTCGTCATAGTTTGTCAGTTGCAAGATCAGAGCCAGTCAAATGGCTTGTCAGTCATGTTCCTCGGTTTTCAAGTTTACCCAAAAAACGGTAAGTCATGGTCGGTCAACGACCTTTGACTGCTCATAACTTTGAGCCGGTTGATTCTATGGATTTGATTTCACTTCCAGGTTACTAACCTCATGTCATACTACAACTATGATACATTAACATGATCAAATAATTAACAGTGTAAGATCTATGAGCCCTGACATTCGGCTGTCAGACCATATTTTATATTTTGGCAGTTTTGCTTAAATATTCATTTTTGTGCATTTAGATGTTATAGATTCATGTTTAAGCAGCCCAGATCACTTATTAACATCCTTATTAACATACTTAAACAATAAAAAAAATTATAATTTCAGATTTAAGAATCTAAGGCTAGGGTTAGGTTTTACCCTTTTTGAGCACTTTGTGATTCCACCCTTTCTGATTCTGACTTTGGCTAGCTAAGAGTTGTTTGTGGAACAGTATATGATATATTCTTAGTGTATATTTCGTGGACTACAAGAACCAACACTTAGCTTTACTTAGAAATTTAAAGCGAGAGCTAAATGGACTTTAATCCATTATTTTGATAAGTATGCTTGATACAATGAATCCATTCCATGATATGTGTCAATAAAAGGCTGGTGGGATTATTTTATTACACATGGGAAATCTTTTGTTTGATTGAGTAAGATATTTGGTTTTATCTCTTTCAAAAAGATAAGATTAAGGGTATTTTAGTCATTTCCCATATACTAAGGGTAGTTTGGTAATTTCCTAGTTAACTCTAAGAATATTTTAGTCATTTCATATTCTCTTTAGAAAATTTAAAAATAATAATGAACAATTAGGTTTTGTTAGTTTAGAATTAGGGTTTATAATTAAAATTAGGGTTTTCTAATTACGTTTATGGTTTACAAATTACTAATTAGGGTTTCCTAGCAATCTCTTTCAATTGACTCTTTAATTTGTCATATATAAAGTTAATGTACCTATATTCACTATCCTTTATCACATTGTCAACGTACTAAGTTATAATTTCTAACTATTATAACAATTAGGGTTAGGGTTTTCTTATTTAGATGAAACCTTCAATTAGGGTTTACCTATAGAATTTCCATATATGTTAACATAATTATATCATATGTGATTATATATATTCATATATAATAATAAAGTAATATCCACTTTACATAAGCTATAAAATATACTAATATTTATATATAAAAAAAAACTTAATAAAATTCCTGTTCAAAATTTTGGAATATTACAATCACCCCCTCTTATAAGAATTTCGTCCCGAAATTAAAAATACGAATTATGAAAACCATATAGGAAATCTTCTCGCATTTCACCATACAGCTCCCATGTAGCTCTTTATATATCATGATTTTTCTAAATCACTTAATCCGATGATATAACTTTATTTCTCAGCACTCATTCCTTCCGACTAACTACTTTGTATCAGAATTTTTATATAATATAAATCTTTCTCTATCGGTACAAGTTCATAGCTTATAACGTGTTTATAATCAGATTTATATCTACGTAGTACAACATATTCAAGGAACTATAACTATATTTTAATTTAGAAGGTAATACTTCCTCATCATTCATTCTTTTTAATAGCTAACATGGTAACTATGGTATGCAACTTCTGAAACGACTTCCATTTTCTTTGAAGTCTGAATCATAAGTCCTTCATATATTCTTTAAGGTCTGAACGGTTCTCTTACTTTATTCATCTGCTTATGGGTGGTATACTGTACTTACCCTTCACTAAGTCCCTAAATCTATTTAATAACTCATCTCTTAGAATTTGAAATAAACCGTATATCTTGAATCTAATACTATAGAAACAAAACTACATACCTCCCGAAAGTGGTGATAGTTATCTATTTCAATAAGCTCCTAATTTCTGTTATATAGTTTCAAAAGTTCCTTAAGAGCTGGTTTCACCGTTTCTGCAACAATACCTAAATCCCTTATTGCACTAAAGGCCTTCGCAACCCTTGGATCTTGCGTCCTTTCCATGAATTTGAATTTTTCCTATTAATGTTGATTCCTTGCTATGTAATACTTTCTTTGTATTTTAGTGTCCTATATTCAATATTCATTTTATAGATTATCTTGTTTTATACTTTGATCACTCTTTAACCATCTCCTGTATTTCTTTGACTATGTTTAATAAAGTTGGACTATCATCCCTAGATAGAGTTAGTTGAAACTCTTATCTAAATCTCAAATTTATTAAAATCTTTTCCCAATACCTCGTTGTTTTATTATACTTCTAACTTTTCTTGATTCTTTCAACTTTTAAATCGTCTATAATGATATTGCTTATTAATGAAAGAGTATAAGATTTTTCATTAATATTTTTTCCATCACTTCACCTCGACAAAAGACTCTTCTAGCTTTTCTAAGAAATTTCTCTGTTTAGATAACTGTTATACCCTAGAGTTGTTTTTAGTGAACAGTCCCTATTGTATACTACTTTTGTATTTTAAATTTTTTCATTTATTTATTTCTAATTGCAGTCAATCATTAACTTATAATCAACCGATTTATCCCTAAATTACATTAAACTCTCTTAACTGAAACTTTATATCATTTAATTATTACTAAAATTTGATATGGTCTTTAAGAACAACTATTTCTTTATGAATTTTTTTTATATATATATTGATGTTTTCACATAATATTTTTCTATATTTTTAGTAAAACCACTAGATTTGAATGAATAATTCGTACTAGAGTCAAACATTTTATGAATATTTAAAATATCGATTTGGGATAATACCTGTTACTACTTCTTGTGCAACATCATCTCTCATCATCATGTTAAAGATTCTAACTCTTCCAGACGACTCTGACCAATATCTCCAGCTACTGCTGGTTTAAAGTTTTGGTTTCCCCCTTTATTTTGATTTCTGGGTTTTGGACAAAATTTAGCCAATGTCCCTTCACCCCACAGTTGAAACATGTGATTCCATGCTTATTACTATTCCCCTTTTGTGGACACCGGTTTGAGTAATGTCCATCTCTCCCACACGTAAAACACTTAGTCGCCCTAAAATAACATACCCCTCCGTGCTTTTTCCCACAAATACGACAACTTTCATTCCTCTGACTAGTTTTATTATTTCCTCCCTTGTTAACTTTGTTGCTAAAATTATCGCCCCCTTTTCCAGAATTATTAGGAAAAATGGCCTTCCCCTTCCTTTTGTTAATCCTCTTCTTTTGACATTCCCTTACGGCTTCATTCTCTGGTTTATCAGTCTTTTTAAACTCAAGTGGTCCGGTTAACTTAAAGTCTAAGGTAATCCTTAGAGTATTGGGTTCGATTGGTAATAGTTTCTCTGGCTTCCCCTGTAATGCTCCTAGCAACATGTTTATCAACTGTTGAGTTAGGTTTGCCTCTATTCGTTCTGCATTTATTTCTGCTTGTGATCTCCCATGTGCTACCATTTACCTAACAATAATGAATAACTAAGTATAAATACAAGTACAACAAATAACTCGGTTAAACGAATAGAGTTTGTACGTCACATACTTGACTAGTGTTTATATGTATTATCACTAGTTTTTCTGAAAAACTCATTGGGAAAACATATAAATTCATAAGGTATAGTTTACCTCTTAGCTGCTGCTATTTATCTTATATATCCCTTTGTTACAGTTAGAAAGTTAGGATCTACTATCATATTTTCCTTTATTTATACCAAAGTTTGGAATTTACACATTACACACAGAGGTGTATTCATGTATATACATATACATATAGATTCATTCCTAAGGTATTATCCTATCTTTCTTACCATTATTAATCTACAAATACTCAACCTTCATCTTTCATCGTTCTACTTCTTTACCTTGTCTTTTCAGTATAGTAATACCTTCCGCTTTTACTACATACATCTATATGCATCTTTCCACTGTCCTTTATTTAATTTCCAGACCTCCTATTTCACTGTTATTCCATATTTTCTTTCTCCTCCATATTCTGAGTTTTTACATTGTCACTCAACTCCCATCTTCTAAACATGTCATGCTCTTCTTTTTCTTCTTTTTCTGTTATTCCCCCTTCTAGCCTTATATAAGCCCAAATGGAATTTGAACCTCCCTCTTCACTTAGCTCCAAGTCCGGTACTCTTCATGAGCACTCTCTAAGTCTACCTTAGGTTTGTCTTTTACAGCTTCAGATACTATTCTATAAGCACCTTCCATTGGCACTTCTCGTATCCTACCCTATGGATCATTCCTATCAGCCCAACTGATTCTGGTTCAGATCCCAACCCAAACAAAATGACCAGTTCCTCACTCACTTATGTGAATATCCTTAAATTCTTAGTTTTCGATTAACTATATTAACTTGACTAGCACCTAATATACATTGTATACACAAAGCAACAATAGTTTTCTTTAAGTTAGTTTTTATCTTATTTTACGATGAATTTCCTCAATTCATATCCTATAAACTCTTTTTGAGTTTATGTTTTCACTAACTTTTCTACCACTGCTATTCCTCTAAGGTTATAGCCTAAGGTAACTTTACCTAAGGTTTATAACGTATAGGTCTGATACCAAATTGTGACGCCCCAAATTCTTTACATTTCCTGTAGCAGATTTGGTGCTCACGTAAATATTCCATAAGATAATAATTCCTATCAATCCAAGATTCACAGTATTCCACAACGAACAGTAGTTCTTGTCAAAATATTTACTATGTTGGGACACCCTCAATTGGATGAATAAGTTTATAATCTCAGGATATTTCTTTTATATCAATAATTTCCATCTATCTGACATTCGTCGTATTAATGTTAGTTTAGTTCTTGGAATCTGAGGGGTGCGACCAACCTCAGTGCATCAGAGAACCACAATATCTTCTAATACTCCCAATTCAGATGAATGGTTCATATAGATACTGTACTTCTTCCTATATTCTAGAAAGGTAACCACTAAGCAATTGTTAAAGATGATAATACATTATATATTCTTAAATTTGCTTACAATAAATTCCAACTTACTATTACATCAGAGTAGAGTTCCCAATGATATAAACAAATTTACATTGACTGAGTTTTTCCATCCACATTATTGAACTCCAGAACTTTTGACAAGTTAGCTAAAACTGCAAAAGGAAAAGAATAATTGCAAGGATGAGCCACAGAAAGCTCAGCTAGTTTTAAACAAGTTGTATATTATACTCACATTGAATCTGAATTAAAGGAATATTTAGTTCAGATTATTTTTCACATATATATACTGAGGTTTAATCTGCCAAACCCCACATATTACGAGTTTTTATCAGTCATATAGACTTAGCAACCCGGGTTGATTTGGCCAACCACACCAGCTAGAAGTATGCATATCATCCTATACAATAACCCGGTCAGTATCCAACTGCCGGTCATTAATAATCACCCGGTCAATGTAAAACTGTCGGTCATTGATAATCACCCGGTCAATGTAAAACTGTCGGTCATTGATAACCACCCGGTCAATGTAAAACTGTCGGTCATTGATAGTATCAGTATATATATTTGTACCAAATAATATTAGTTTCACCACAGTCTATGCTTTGATATCAAATAAAAATAATTTACGAAAGCAAAAGTTCATATGTCTTGGTTATGCTTGAACAATAAGTCATAACCTTTTTCAAATCAAAGATATCATGAATAATGATTATAACAATTTCATATATCAATTTACAATACTTACATTTAATATTGAAATTAAATGAAATTAGAAAAACTTGCCTTTTATCACGATCGGTTACTTAAGTTATTTGAAAGTATACTTGTAACCTATATATGTTATAATAGTCATTAGAAATGATAACAATTAATTTCTAAATAAACTATTAGTGTCTCGGTTGATTTTGGAGTCCGTTCGGTATTTTATAGCTTTGTTGAATAGCTATCGAATTAGTTTTTTGATAAATTTTATTTAAAAGTTTTAATATCCTATTTAGATATTTTAGTTATCATTTATAAAAATTTTCAAATGCTCAGAATAATTTTTAAATGATTTAATATCATTTAAAATGATTTTTAAGTTATTAATATTATTTTTAAATATTTAATAACCATTTAAAATGATTTTTAAATCATCAATATTATTTTTAAATAATTTATTTTATTTAATAATGATTTTTAAATCATTCTTATCACTTTTAAATAATTTATTACTATTTAAAATGATTTTTAAATCATTAATATTATTTTTAAGTAATTTATTATTAATTACTTTAATTATTATTAATATTTAAATAAATTAAATATTAATAAAAAATTTATGTCAAAATATTAGAAATTATTTATTATAATTCAAAATGATTCTTTAGATTTTGTTTATTAATTATTTAATATTTATTTTAATTAATAAATTTAATTTTCAAAAATCGCCTGTCGCTAAAGATCTTTAGCAACAGAAGTGTCGCTATAGGTGTTCTTCATCACCTCAAGAACACGATGGTCAACGGCTAGGGGCTCCGTTTGACTCAATTTCTGAGCAATCTAATTCAATGAAGTTGTAGTACTAGTGTAGTATTACACATCTATGGTCACTTCACTACTTAAAAACATCTCTACAAGTTCAGGCCGGTCAAACTAGCACCCCAACGTTGTTCTTCAATTATGGGCTGCCCAGAATTGAATGGTCAACGCCGGTCAATGACCTTTATGGTCTTATATCTTGCCGGCCGGTTAATGTTTGGGTGTTCTAGTCGTCGTGATCTATAGACTAACTACCAGGCTGCAAGAGGGTAGCTCTTATAGGGTCTATACATCAAAAGGAAGCAAGATCTAGGCCTCTAAATAACTTGTAAGAATGCTGCTTTAGGTTTCTGGGTTGCCCAGAAGCGCAGGCTGGACGGTCAACGCTGTTTGACCCTTAATATTGTTCAACCTGTAACTTGTTAATGCTTTAGAGTGCTCTGTTGGTGTAGTGTACATGTCCAGGTATAATCTGGACACAACTTAACCTCGTTATAGTTTGTCAGTTGCAAGATCAGAACCGGTCAAATGGCTTGCCATCATGTTCCTCGATTTTCTAGGTTACCCAGAAAACGGTGAGTCATGGTCAGTCAACGACCTTTGACTGCTCATAACTCTCAGCCGGTTGATTCTATGGACTTCATTTCACTTCTAGGTTACTAACCTCATGTCACACTACAACTATGATACATTAACATGATCAAATAATTAACTATGTAAGATCTATGAGCCCTGACATAAGGCTGTCAGGCTATATTTTATACTTTGGCAGTTTTGCTTAAATCTTCATTTTCGTGCATTTAGATGTTATAGATTCATGTTTTAGCAACCCAGATCACTTATTAACATCTTTATTAACATACTTAAATATTAAAAACAACATTATAATTTCAAATTTAAGAATCTAAGGCTAGGGTTAGGTTTTACCCTTTTTGAGCACTTTGTGATTCCTCCCTTTCTGATTATGACTTCGGCTTGCTAAGAGTTGTTTGTGGAACAGTATATGCTATATTCTTAGTGTATATTTCATGGACCAGAAGAACCAACACTTAGCTTTACTTAGAAATTTAAAGCGAGGGATAATGAACTTTAATCCATTATTTTGATAAGTATGCTTGATACAATGAATCCATTCCATGATATGTGTCAATAAAAGGCTGGTGGGATTATTTTACTATACATGGGAAATCTTTTGCTTGATTGAGTGAGAGATTTGGTTTTATCTCTTTCAAAAAGATAAGATTAATGGTATTTTAGTCATTTCCCATATACTAAGAGTAGTTTGGTAATTTCCTACTTAACTCTAAGAATATTTTAGTCATTTCATATTCTCTTTAGAAAATTTAAAAATAATAATGAACAATTAGGTTTTGTTAGTTTAGAATTAGGGTTTATAATTGAAATTAGAGTTTTCTAATTACGTTTATGGTTTCCAAATTACTAATTAGGGTTTCCTAGCAATCTCTTTCAATTCACTCTTTAATTTGTCATATATAAAGTTAATGTACCTATATTCACTATCCTTTATCACATTCTCAACGTATTAGGTTATAATTTCTAACTATTATAACAATTAGGGTTAGGGTTTTCTTATTTAGATGAAACATTCAATTAGGGTTTACATATAGAATTTCCATATATGTTAACATAATTATATCATATGTGATTATATATATTCATATATAATAATAAAGTAACATCCACTTTACATAAGCTATAAAACATACTAATATTTATATTAAAAAAATCTTACTAATATTCAAAATTTTGGAATATTATAATCACCCCCTCATATAAGAATTTCGTCCCGAAATTAAAATTACGAATTATGAAAACCATATAGAAAATCTTCTCGCATTTCACCCCACAGCTCCCATGTAGCTCTTTCTATATCATGATTTTTCTAAATCACTTAATCTGATGATATAACTTTATTTCTCAGCACGCATTCCTTCTGACCAACTACTTTGTATCGAAATTTCTATATAATATAAATCTTTCTCTATCGGTACAGGTTCATAACTTATAACGTGTTTATAATCAGATTTATATCTACGTAGTACAACATATGCAAGAAACTATGACTATATTTTAATTTAGAAGGTAATACTTCCTCATCATTCATTCTTTTTAATAACTAACATGGTAACTATGGTATACAACTTCTAAAACGACTTCCATTTTCTTTGAAGTCTGAATCATAAGTCCTTAATATATTCTTTAAGGTCTGAACGGTTCTCTTACTTTATTCATCTGCTTATAGGTGGTATACTGTACTTACCCTTCACTAAGTCCCTAAATCTATTTAATAACTCATCTCCTAGAGTTTGAAATAAATCGTATATCTCGAATCTAACACTATAGAAACCAAGCTACCTACCTCCCGAAAGTGGTGATAGTTATCTACTTCAATAAGCTAACAATTTCTGTTATATAGTTTCCAAATTTCCTTAAGAGCTGGTTTCACCGTTTTTGCAACAATACCTAGATCCCTTATTGCACTAAAGGCCTTCGCAACCCTTGGATCTAGCACCCTTTTCATGAATTTCAATTTTTCCTATTAATGTTGATTCCTTGCTATGTAATACTTTCTTTGTATTTTAGTGTCCTATATTCAATATTCATTTTATAGATTATCTTGTTTTATACTTTGATCACTCTTTAACCATCTCCTGTATTTCTTTGACTATGATTAATATGGTTAGACTATCATCCCTAGATAGAGTTAGTTGAAACTCTTATCTAAATCTCAAATTTATTAAAATCTTTTATCAGTACCTCGTTGTTTTATTATTACTTCTAAATTTTCTTGATTCTTTCAACTTTTAAAACGTCTATAATGATATTGCTTATTAATGAAAGAGTATAAGATTTTTCAGTTAATATTTTGTCTATCCCTTCACCTCGACAAAAGACTCTTCTAGCTTTTCTAAGAAATTTCTCTATTTAGATAACTGTTATACCCTAGAGTTGTTTTTAGTGAACACTCCCTATTGTATACTACTTTTGAATTTTAAATTTTTGTATTTATTTATTTCTAATTGCAGTCAATCATTAACTTATGATCAACCGATTTATCCCTAAATTACATTAAACTCTCTTAACTGAAACTTTATATCATTTAATTATTACTAAAATTTGATATGGTCTTTAACAACTATTTCTTTAAGAAATTTTATAGAAATATATATATAGTGATGTTTTCACAAAATTGTTTTTTTTATTTTTAGTAAAACCACTAGATGTGAATGAATAATTCGTACTAGAGTCAAACATTTTATGAATATTTAAAATATCAATTTGGGATAATATCTGTTACTACGTCTTGTGCAACATCATCTCTCATCGTGTTAAAGATTCTAACTCTTCCGGACGACTCTGACCTATTTCTCCGGCTACTGCTGGTTTAAAGTTTTGGTTTCCCCCTTTATTTTGATTTCTAGGTTTTAGACAAAATTTAGCCATATGTCCCTTCACCCCACAGTTGAAACATGTGATTCCATGCTTATTACTATTCCCCTTTTGTGGACACCAGTTTGAGTAATGTCCATCTCTCCCACACGTAAAACACTTAGTCGCCCTAAAATAACATACCCCTCCGTGCTTTTTCCCACAAATACGACAACTTTCATTCCTCTAACTAGTTTTATTATTTCCTCCCTTGTTAACTTTGTTGCTAAAATTATCGCCCCCTTTTCCAGAATTATTAGGAAAAATGGCCTTCCCCTTCCTTTTGTTAATCCTCTTCTTTTGACATTCCCTTACGGCTTCATTCTCTGGTTTATCAGTCTTTTTAAACTCAGGTTGTCCGGTTAACTTAAATTCTAAGGTAATCCTTAGAGTATTGGGTTCGATTGGTAATAGTTTCTCTGGCTTCCCCTGTAATGCTCCTAGCAACATGTTTATCAACTGTTGAGTTAGGTTTGCCTCTATTCGTTCTGCATTTATTTCTGCTTGTGATCTCCCATGTGCTACCATTTACCTAACAATAATGAATAACTAAGTATAAATACAAGTACAACAAATAACTCGGTTAAACGAATAGAGTTTGTACACATACTTGACTAGTGTTTATATGTATTATCACTAGTTTTTCTGAAAAACTCATTGGGAAAACATATAAATTCATAAGGTATAGTTTACCTCTTAGCTGCTGCTATTTATCTTATATATCCCTTTGTTACAGTTAGAAAGTTAGGATCTACTATCATATTTTCCTTTATTTATACCAAAGTTTGGAATTTACACATTACACACAGAGGTGTATTCATGTATATACATATACATATAGATTCATTCCTAAGGTATTATCCTATCTTTCTTACCATTATTAATCTACTAATACTCAACCTTCATCTTTCATCGTTCTACTTCTTTACCTTGTCTTTTCAGTATAGTAATACCTTCCGCTTTTACTACATACATCTGTATGCATCTTTCCACTGTCCTTTATTTAATTTCCAGACCTCATATTTCACTGTTATTCCATATTTTCTTTCTCCTCTATATTCTGAGTTTTTACATTGTCACTCAACTCCCATCTTCTAAACATGTCATGCTCTTCTTTTTCTTCTTTTTCTGTTATTCCCCCTTCTAGCCTTATATAAGCCCAAATGGAATTTGAATCTCCCTCTTCACTTAGCTCCAAGTCCGGTACTCCTCATGAGCACTCTCTAAGTCTACCTTAGGTTTGTCTTTTATAGCTTCAGATACTATTCTATAAGCACCTTCCATTGGCACTTCTCGTATCCTACCCTATGGATCATTCCTATCAGCCCAACTGATTCTGGTTCAGATCCCAACCCAAACAAAATGACCAGTTCCTCACTCACTTATGTGAATATCCTTAAATTCTTAGTTTTCGATTAACTATATTAACTTGACTAGCACCTAATATACATTGTATACACAAAGCAACAATAGTTTTCTTTAAGTTAGTTTTTATCTTATTTTACGATGAATTTCCTCAATTCATATCCTATAAACTCTTTTTGAGTTTATGTTTTCACTAACTTTTCTACCACTGCTATTCCTCTAAGGTTATAGCCTAAGGTAACTCTACCTAAGGTTTATAACCTATGACTCTGATACCAAATTGTGACGCCCCAAATTCTCTACATTCCCTGCAGCAGATTTAGTGCTCACGTAAATATTCTATAAGATAATAATTCCTATCAATCCAAGATTCACAGTATTCCATAACGAACAGTAGTTTTCGTCAGAACATTTACTGTGTTGGAACACCCTCACTTGGATGAATAGGTTTATAATCTCACTGATATTTTTTTCATATCAATAATTCCCATCTATCTAACATTCGTAGTATTAATGTCAAGGTAGTTCTTAGAATCTGAGGGGTGCGACCAACCTCAGTGCATTAGAGAACCACAATATCTTTTAAAACCTCCAATTCAGATGAATGGTTCATATAGATACTGTACTTCTTTCTAAGTTCTATAAAGGTAACCACTAAGCAATTGTTAAAGATGATAATACATTATATATTCTTAAATTGGCTTACAATAAATCCCAACTTACTATTACATCAGAGTAGAGTTCCCAAGGATATAAACAAATTTACATTGACTGAGTTTTTCCATCCACATTATTGAACTCCAGAACTTTTGACAGGTCAGCTAAAGCTGCAAAGGAAAAGAAAATTGCAAGGATGAGCCATAGAAAGCTCAACCAATTTTAACCAAGTTGTATATTATACTCACACTGAATCTGAATTGAAGGAACATTTAGTTCAGAGTATTTTCCACATATATATACTGAGGTTTGATCTGCCAAACCCCACATATTACGAGTTTCTGTCAATCATATAGACTTAGCAACCCGGGTTGATTTGGCCAACTACACCAGCTAGGAGTATGCATATCATCCTATACAAGTCCAACTGTCGGTCATTGATAACCACCCGGTCAATGTAAAACTGTCGATCATTGATAACCACCCAGTCAATGTAAAACTTTCGGTCATTGATAGTATCAGTATATATATTTGTACCAAACAATATTGGTTTCACCACAGTTTATGCTTTGATATCAAATCAAAATAATTTACGCAAGTAACAGTTCATATGTCTTGGTTATGCTTGAACAATAAGTCATAACCTTTTTCAAATCACAGATATCACGAATAATGATTATAACAATTTCATATATCAATTTACAAGACTTACATTTAATATTGAAATTAAATGGTATTAGAAAAACTTGCCTTTTATCACGATCGGCTACTTAAGTTATTTGAAAGTATACTTGTAACCTATATATGTTATAACAGTCATTAGAAATGATACCAATTAATTTCTAATTAAACTATTAGTGCCTAGGGTTGATTTTGGAGTCCGTTCGGTATTTTATAGCTTTATTGAATAGCTATCGAATTAGTTTTTCAATAAACTTTATTTAAAAGTTTTAATATCCTATTTAGATATTTTATTTATTATTTATAAAAAAATTCAAATGCTCAGAATAATTTTTAGATGATTTAATATCATTTAAAATGATTTTTAAGTTATTAATATTATTTTTAAATATTTAATAACTATTTAAAATGATTTTTAAATCATCAATAATATTTTTAAATAATTTATTTTATTTAATAAT
This sequence comes from Panax stipuleanatus, assembly GCA_020205555.1. Taxonomy (NCBI): domain Eukaryota; kingdom Viridiplantae; phylum Streptophyta; class Magnoliopsida; order Apiales; family Araliaceae; genus Panax; species Panax stipuleanatus. The sequence goes on from CM035119.1 coordinate 81,077,079, forward strand.
GATTTTTAAATCATTATTATTACTTTTAAATAATTTATTATTATTTAAAATGATTTTAAATCATTAATATTATTTTTAAGTAATTTATTATTGATTACTTTAATTATTATTAATATTTAAATAAATTAAATATTAATAAAAATTTTATGTTAAAATATTAGAAATTATTTATTATAATTAAAAATGATTTTTTAGATTTTTTTTATTAATTATTTAATATTTATTTTAATTAATAAAATTAATTTTCAAAAATCGCCTATCGCTAAAGACCTTTAGCAACAGAAGTGTCGCTATAGGTGTTCTTCATCACCTCAAGAACACGATGGTCAACGGCTAGGGGCTCCATTTGACTCGATTTTTCTGGAATCAATTTGGTTTCTAAGCAATCTAATTCAATGAAGTTGTAGTACTAGTGTAGTAGTACACACCTATGGTCACTTCACTACTTAAAAACATCTCTACAAGTTCACATGGCCGGTCAAACTAGCACCTCAACGCTGTTCTTCAATTCTGGGCTGCCCAGAATTGAATGGTCAACGACCTTTATGGTCTTATATCTTGCCGGCCGGTTAATGTTTGGGTGTTCTAGTCGTCGGGATCTATAGACTAACTACCAAGCTGCACGAGGGTAGCATTTATAGAGTCGATACATCAAAAGGAAGCAAGATCTAGGCCTCTAAATAACTTGTCAGAACGCTGCTTTAGGTTTCTGGGTTGCCCATAAACGCAGGCTGGACGGTCAACGCTGTTTGACCCTTAATATCGTTCAACCTGTAACTTGTTAATGCTTTAGAGTGCTCTATTGGTGTAGTGTACATGTCCAGGTATAATTTGGAAACAACTTAACCTCGTCATAGTTTGTCAGTTGCAAGATCAGAGCCGGTCAAATGGCTTGCCAGTCATGTTCCTCGATTTTCTAGGTTACCCAGAAAACGGCAAGTCATGGTCGGTCAACGACCTTTGACTGCTCATAACTCTCAGCCTGTTGATTCTATGGACTTGATTTCACTTCCAGGTTACTAACCTCATGTCATACTACAACTATGATACATTAACATGATCAAATAATTAACAGTGTAAGATCTATGGTCCCTGACATTAGGCTGTCAGGCCATATTTTATACTTTGGCAGTTTTGCTTAAATCATCATTTTCGTGCATTTAGATGTTATAGATTCATGTTTTAGCAACCCAGATGACTTATTAACATCCTTATTAACATACTTAAACAATAAAAACAACATTATAATTTCAGATTTAAGAATCTAAAGTTAGGGTTAGGTTTTACCCTTTTTGAGCACTTTGTGATTCCTCCCTTTCTGATTCTGACTTCCGCTTGCTAAGAGTTATTTGTGGAACAGTATATGATATATTCTTAGTGTATGTTTCGTGGACCAGAAGAACCAACACTTAGCTTTACTTATAAATTTAAAGCGAGGGATAATGAACTTTAATCCATTATTTTGATAAGTATGCTTGATACAATGAATCCATTCTATGATATGTGTCAATAAAAGGCTGGTGGGATTATTTTATTACACATGGGAAATCTTTGGCTTGATTGAGTGAGAGATTTGGTTTTATCTCTTTCAAAAAGATAAGATTAAGGGTATTTTAGTCATTTCCCATATACTAAGGGTAGTTTGGTAATTTCATACTTAACTCTAAGAATATTTTAGTCATTTCATATTCTCTTTAGAAAATTTAAAAACAATAATGAACAATTAGATTTTGTTAGTTTAGAATTAGGGTTTATAATTGAAATTAGGGTTTTCTAATTACGTTTATGGTTTCCAAATTACTAATTAGGGTTTCCTAGCAATCTCTTTCAATTCACACTTTAATTTTTCAATATAAAGTTAATGTACGTATATTCACTATCCTTTATCACATTCTCAACGTATTAAGTTATAATTTCTAACTATTATAACAATTAGGGTTAGGATTTTCTTATTTAGATGAAACCTTCAATTAGGGTTTACCTATAGAATTTCGGTATATGTTAACATAATTATATCATATGTGATTATATATATTCATATATAGTAATAAAGTAATATCCACTTTACATAAGCTATAAAACATACTAATATTTATAAAAAAAAATTCTTACTAATATTCCTGTTCGAAATTTTGGAATATTACATCAGAAACGAACTGGTGACACTCAGCCGTTTAAGGCTACTTCAGCGAAAGTCAGATTGCATGACACTATCATTCGTTTGTACAACCCTAGTGAAGCATCGGAAACGAAACGGTGACACTCAGGCGTTGAAGGCTACTTCAGCGAAGGTCAGATTGCCTGACATCTCAGCCGCTGGCGACAACCCCAACGAAACGTCTGAAACGAACCGGTGACGTTCAGCCGTTGGAGGCTACTTCAGTGGAGGTCAGATTGCCTGACACCTCAGCCGCTGGCGATAACTTCAGCGAAGCATCGGGAATGAGCCGGTGGCGGAAATAGTGCATTAATTTATCCCCACAGAGGATATATGATGAAATCTATTATACAAATCCTTAGAGGGAGCATTGAGAAGGTCCGATGATCTAAACCAGTATCAGCTATCATCAGGGTAGGCCTCGGGAGTCTCCAATGAAGGAACTCAGCAAAAGAGGAACATCCCCAGCAGAGGAAAAGTCAGAAAACTGATTTGGAGACGCGAGACGTAGGTGACCACCCTAACGTTAGTCTCAGGAATGCCCCACGACATCAGCCAAGAGAATTTCTTCCTCAATCGGCTATCATGGATAACGTCATCCCCAACATAGAATGGCATAAACAGACACTGATAGCCTGACACCAAGGGTTATCACGGATAGCGTTATCCCCAGCAGAAACTAATGTAATCAACCCGTGATAACCCTACTCCCTCGGAGGTATCTAACATTCATAACATATCATGTCATGCATTCCCTTACCTTTGCATTTATATTTCTAGTGTCTAGAAATCTTTATCCTATTCATTCCACTACATTGCATGAATATGATAAAGAGGGGCATATGTAAACACTCAAAATTTTCTTCAGTCCTGTTGTAGACATTCAAAATTTTGCATTCCTGTTACTAACCCTGCAGGAGGGCAAAACCATCAACTTAGCCCCGGTTTCAATACCGGGATGTCAACTCAGCCCCGGTCTCAATACCGGTATGTCAACTCAGCCCCGGTCTGAATACAAGGATGCCAGTTCAACCCCGGTCTCAATACCGGGATATGAGTTCAACCCCGGTCACAACCCATAAGGTACAGGTCAACCTCGATCACAACCCGAGAGGTACAGGTAAGCCCCGGTCATAACTCGGGAGGTACAGGTCAGCCCCGGTCACAACTCGGGAGGTACAGGTCTGCCCCAGTCACAACCAGGGAGGTACAAGTCAGCCCCGGTCACAACCCAAGAAGTACAGGTCAGCCCCGGTCACAACTCGGGAGGTACAGGTCAGCCCCTAGTCATAACCCGAGAGGTACAGGTCAGCCCTGGTCACAACCTGGGAGGTATAGGTCAGCCCCGATCATAACCCAGGAGGTACAGGTCAACCCTGATCACAACCCAAGAGGTACAGGTCAGCTTCGATCACAAATCGGGAGGTATAGGTCAGCCCCGATCACAACCCAGGAGGTACACATCAGCCCCAGTCGCAACCCGGGAGGTACAGGTAAGCCCCGGTCACAACCCGAGAGGTACAGGTCAGCCCTGGTCATAACCCAAGAGGTACAGGTCAGCCCCGGTCACAACCTGGGAGGTACAGGTCAGCCCCAGTCATAACCCGAGAGGTACAGGTCAGCCCCGATCACAACCCGAGACGTACAGGTCAGCCCCGGTCACAACCCGTGAGGTACAGGTCAACCTCGATCATAACTCGGGAGGTACAGGTCAACCCCAGTCTCAACCCGAGAGGTACAGGCCAACTCCGGTCACAACCCAGAAGGTCAGGTCAAGTCCCGGTCTCAACCTAGGAGGCCAAATCGACTTCGAAGACAACCCCGAAGCATCACATCCTCTCCAGAGATAACCCTAGAGAAATTAAGTCAGCCTAAGAGACGACCCCGAGGACAAACAGAATCGGCTGGGATCCAAACCTCGGAGACAACCCCGGGAAAATAGTCGAAGACCATACTAGTACAAGAGACAACCCCTGGAGGGGCAAAACAGTTATTTTGCCAACTTGAATACTATTCGGTCTCAATAAAGCTGAATTGATGCCATCAAGGTCAGAAAGAACGATAAGGTTGATCCCGAGTGAAAGCAGCACAAGTCAGCACAACAGATAAACTGCAGGGAAACAAAGACCCGGTTATGAACCCATCTTCTTGGACTCGGAAAACATTTAGTCCCATGTCATTATGATGCTCTCAGGGAGGTCTTTTCGGAAAGGTATAGAACACCTCAAACGGACGCTCCGATCAAAAGTTAGAAAGTTTCAAATCTGACCTTATGTTGCTCGGAGTGCACGTACTTTGAGGTGACAGGACCCACCACTGGGGCCTGTAACGTGGCACCGCGGGTAGACCTGTGGTTGCCGCGAATAGACCCACTTCCATCGGGTCTATAAATATAAGTGCACCCCCAAGCCAAAATTAATTGAGAAACGCTCTGAACCTCTGCCTATTTCATTTCTTAGCCCGATTTCCTGTACTCCAAACCCAGATTTTATTACTCTAACACGTAGATATACTCATATACTACCACATATCAAAAATTGAGCAGTAGAAACAGACGTTTGAAGCCTACGATTTGGCAAAAAGCCTGTGTAGCAGTCTATTGTGAGTATTTTTACGATTAGAAAGTTATTACTACTTCATTTCGCAGTTATACACTTGGACGTTAAGTTTCGTTTTTTGATTATATCCGAAACTCAATTCCGTGGCCATTTTTGCTTATGTTTTAGTACATTTTAGTACATTTACGCGTTTTTTGGCATTTTAACAGCCCGAATCGTCGATATGCGTCTTTTAATAGCTTATATATATACGCATATATTGACTTCGCCGGACTGGGTTATCTTTCCAGACCCGGTTTGGTTTTTTTTTGGTATATATTTAATTAGATATATACTAACTTTTCAATTCTGTTAAGCCCGGATGTCAAATCCATTGCAGTTTACTGCTTTTATATATATAATTATATATATATATATATATATATATATATATATATATATATATATATAATTTTTTTTGATTTATTTGGGCCTGGATTTCTATTTCGTGGCCTTTTTATTGCTTTAATATATATACTAACTGTATATATTAACATTTACTTTCCAGTTTGGCCTGGATCATTTTGTGGCCTTTTTATAGTTTTTATAAATATATATATATATATATATATATATTCATTTCTGTCCGGGCATAAGATTGCAAATCCGTCGTCCTTTACAGCTTTTATATATATTTCCATTCAGTAAAACCTGGATCATTCTGTGGCTTTTATTGTTTTTATCTATATATTTACATTATGTCAAGCTTGGATCATTCCGTAGCTCATTTACAGCTTATATATATATATACATATATATATTTACATTCCGTCAAGCCTGGATTACTCCGTGGCCTTTCACAGCTTTTATATATATATATATTTTAATTCTGTCCAGCCTGGATTACTCCGTGGCTTTTTACAGCTTTTATAAATATATATATATATATATATATATATATATATATATATATATATATATATTCATTCCAGTCCGAGCATAGGATTTGAAATATGTCGCCCTTTATTTCTTTTATATATATATATATATATATATATATATATTTCAATTCTGTCAAGCTTGGATTATTCTGTGGCTTTTTACAGCTTTTATATATATATATATATATATATATATATATATATATATATTTACATTTCAGTTTGGGCATCGGAGTGAAAACTCATCGCCCTTTACAGCTTTCGTATATATATATATAACTATATATATATATATATATATATATATATTCTTTATGCATTATGATTAAATTTTTCTGTTGTAAATATTCATTTGATATGAATCGGCGCTGACATCTACTTGGGCGAACTAGATTTCTTTAAATCTCGCCAATTCTATCTTTCAAACGGTTCAAAATAGGTTCAGACAGAAACGAAAAGCTAGAATGGCTGAGATTTACTTATATCTAGCAGTTTTTCTAGTTTTACTCATTCGGAAAGCAACCTCGCGACCCTTAGATCGCTATCTAGTGGGAATGAAATGCTTTGGCTATGCGCAGGCCAGGATTTGACTGATGAATCCTTGGTCTTGGCGACGTCTGGATGTAAATATCCATTTTCTGTGCATATTTGAGTTGTGCAGGTTTTCTTGGCTTCCTCATATGAGCCTAGGAATCGTGGAATTCATGATCAAACTGATTAGAATCTGATTTCCACGATGGATAAACTCCACTTTACAAATGTACCCTGCCAGTTTTTCTGTAAAAATGTACATCCGAAAGACCTTAAAACGGTTATCCGGGTTTAAGATCTCAACATAGTGAGATAATAGTTTGTCGTGCTAGAGTTGCTCCGATGGATGTCATGCCCATGAGAAAACCGGGATTTGTATATATTTTGTGGTCGAGGATGCTTTGTAGCTCGACAATCACCATTTAAATTGAGACGAAAGGCTGAAAAGATAAAATGGAAGTATCAATAGGCTTCTATTCCTATGAGAGCGTAAGGGTTTGAAAATCGACTTTTAAAACATCATTTTAAATATATTGTCTAGGAAAGGACTTTTGCAAATCAAATCAAACCCTTCGTATATAGGTTCAATGAAGCAAAGCACTACTTCCAATCAACCAACGTAGGCCCAATTTCTTCCAGCATTCACATATACATTGCAAATAAAAAAGGGAAATATTGAAAAGATGCGGTACCGTGTTTTCACGAGAGTTGTGGGGTGCCTAACACCTTCCCCACACTTAACCAAGCCCCCGAACTTAGAACTTTGGTTTCAAAGATTCAGTTTCGACAGTGTCAATTAATTGGACCTACTTTCAAACAAAACTCGGTTGAGTTGGTATAACCATTTCAAATCTACCAACTGGCGACTCTGTGAAGCTTTCAAATCGTCGACATAATACATGTTGGCCTTTTCCTAAAAAACCTGCACCTTTTTTCATAAAAAGATAAAATAAGGGTAGAAATAAGACTTAGGAAAAGAGAGAAAGATCTGAGTTCCGACTCAACCCGCACATTTTTCCACCGACGTCGACAGGTGGCGACTCTGCTTGGGACAGTAGAGGGCTTAGGCCACGTTCAAATTTTTTTAAACATTTCCCATTTATATCTGCGTGTGTGTGAATGTTGCGTCTTTATATTGAATGGATGTGAATGTATGCTTTATTGCTTTATATTAGTGCTTCGCACAATGTCATCATTTCATACGATGAGACACGATGTATGTGAATGTATGTTGTGTGATTCCTCCACCAGGAGGCAAACCCGTCGGTGTTTGAGTAATGGACTCAAAGGCGACTAAGTCTGCGAGGCTCATGAAACGCACCACTCAGATCAGCTCCAATTGAAAGATCGAATTAATTTTCTCTCTAGTAGATTGCGATGATCTGGGGACCTTCATGCCTAAAAGCCGCGAGAGTAGCCTAAGATAGTTCAGCCTCTGATTAACCAAATTTGAAGGTAAGCTTCTTCATGCCTTCCTCTTTCAATTCAATGTCAAGTTTACAATTCCAATGTAAATATCATAATGTACATTCCATGTCTTATAAATCATGTCATACTATCCTATCATTAAAATAAATAACCTTTGTTTTGCAGAATAAGATTAAAAAAACCTCGTAAATAAACACATTGTATGGCATGCATCCGACCAACACCTACATCAGGAAATTAACACACCTATGTTTGTTGTAGATAAAAATTGGTCCTGTCACTAGATCAAAATCTAAGAAAACACTAGGGAAGAGTTTGAAGGATTAAAGAACCAGATAGCCAAATTGGCTATTTTCTTGAGAGAACAAAGTAAAGCTCTTAAAAGGAAACAAGCACAGGGTCATACAGAACCAGGTACACCCGGTGGCAGTCAAGAGACTGAAAAGAAAGACCCTCAGATTCCTGAACTACAGAACCAGGATCCTACCAACAAAACTCCTAAAATCACCACCTTCAACAAAGAACATGAAGCTGGTGATATTCTGAAGAAAGTCCAATAGATGGAAGAAACCATCCGGTCCATTAAAGGGACTGGGGCATTTGGGAGTGTCAATTATTCAAACTTATGTATATTCCCCGGGGCACATTACCCTAAAAAATTTTAAGTTCCTGATTTTGAGAAATACGATGGATTGGGAGACCCCTACACTCATTTAAAGGTATTCATTGGAGAGGTTGGATCCTATGTAGAGGATAAGAAGCTCAAAATGCAGTTATTCCAAAAACGTTTGACTGAGAGGCTAGAGTCTGGTATGCTCGTCTGGATAACTCCAAGATTCACAGTTGGGAAGAGTTGGCACATGCCTTCCTTAATCAGTAAAGCTTTCAATCTCAAATGGCTCCAAACAGATACCGGGTTACTAAAATCAAAAAGCAAAACACTGAGTCATTCAGAGAATACGCTCAACGATAGAGATGGGTAGCAGTACAAATTACCCCGCCTATGACTGAGTCTGAGATAGTCAAGACCTTCATCGACATTCAAGAAGCTCCGTACTACGAAAGGGTCCTAGCAGGCATAAAAAAACCATTCTCGGAGATGATCATACACAGAGAAATAGCTGAAATGGGGCTGAAATCTAAAAAGATAAAAGATCTTACCGCCTTGGAAGCCGTTGCCGAGCATATCCAATCTGGGAGTTACGGGAGTAATCTCCGAAGGGTACAGAAGAAGAAAGATGAAAAAGTATCCTTAGTATTACAAGGACAGAATTAGAGGAGCGAGTCGAGCAGCATGCCCATTCAAAGGAGGAACTATTCCCCTTTTCAAGCTCTAGACCAACCTTCGAATCCTCCATTTCAAACAACTATGGAGGCCAGACGTAGGAGAATGTTCACTGTAATGACCGTGAATTTTAAACTTCATTAGTAATTAAATATGTGATTTAATTTTAATGACTTAGCTTTGTGAGTTTATTTAAACTTTATGTGGTTATGTGGTTATGTGAGATAGAGCCTATGCAAATAAATGCTAGGAATATTAAAGGGAATCACTAATGGTTTATTTAAATTAGTGGACTAGCCCTAAGACCTTTATATCAGAGAATTGAAGGAATTGTTATTAATTAAATATTCAATTTGCTTGAATATAGTGTAAGGATTAATTGTGATTACAAAAGATAATCGATTAACGAATAATTAATTGATAGTATGTCGATTAACTATTATTGTGAATAAATAATATATTATTGACCAAAGGATTAATAAATATAATGAGATTATATTTACTTGATTAATTAAATTATGCAAGCATGCGATCTATTAAACCTTTAATATATGGTAGTTAACTATATATTATGTATAGTACAAGGTGACACATTAAAATGTCTATATATTATATATATAGACTATATAGTAAGATTAATTGCATTAATAGAGTTACATAATAATATTGTTTATGTGACATGAAGTGTGTGGGTAAACATTCAGGTATACCCTATTAACATGTAGTAACATCAATAATCAATTGTTATTTAATAAATGATTTCAATAAGTTATTAATTAAAAATTATAACAGTTATGATAATGAGTAATAATAATATCCAATTTCTTTATATTCGGTATTAAAGAAATGTACATGGAATATATTTTAATATATATGTACCCCTACTTGATACTTTATAATTGGAAATTTCATTTGTAATTCATTTATAACCTAAGTTAAATGAAATGAAATGTGTATATATATTATATAACCAAAGTATATATAATATATGTAGAATGTGTATATAAACCAAGTGTTGTATTACATTTTACAAGTACTGAGATTATTTCCTTGTCCCAAATTGAGTGCCGACCTTCATTTCATTCTTCACGTGTATACCCACATGGCTACACTACTCTATATCTTCCTCAATTTCAACAAAGCTAGCTAATGATTTCAAGAGGTGTGGAATTCATGATGAATTCACCAACTATTCACCTACCATTCCTTGACCATTATATAATCTTGTATTCCTTTGGTTTGATTTGGGAGGTAATTATATTATCTGTGTAAACATTTGCCTATAAATATCACCTCTTCTCCTCTCATTTCCTTTTGCTGAGAATTCTGTGAAGCAAGGCTAGTGAGAGTATAGCATTATAGTGAGCAATTTTATTGAGAGAGTGAGAGATAGTAGCAAGTTCATTTTTCCATTGCAGAGGTATATCATTTCCCATTCTTGTTCTTCAAATTCTATAAAATGCTAAGTTCTTGATTCTTTGATTAAGCATGAATTGTATGATAAGTTGATTGGGAAATGCTTATTAGTTTCTATTTTAGCTTACAAGTATATTAGAACTGTATTACATTGTGGCTGGAATGAATTTCGTAAGTAAATTTTGAGATGGGATTACAGTACTGCCGATGCAGCCTGTTAATGTCTCTGGCCGCGTACTTGCGCAACTGCGCCAGGACCAGTTTCTAATTTTTGATTTCTGTTAAGCTGCTGTCATGAACTAACATATGGTACCTTATTTGGCAAGTATGTGGTCATAGTTAATATGTATATATATGTATGTAGACGTAGTGTGAGCATGTATAACGATGTTAGTACACACGATTGATGAAAAACTTGTGGTTTTGAAATGAAACTTATAGTCTCGAATATGAACTTTGACATGTACGTAACATATGTGTATTCTAATTTTGGGAGCTTGATCGTATGGTCTATATTGACATGAGAACTAAGTCTAAAGTGTTGACCTCACTAGCATACTTGATTGAAAGTTAAAATGATTTCAAAGATAAGAAACTTAAGAACTTTGAAGTAAACTTGACCAAGACTTATGTCTTGTAATTTCTAACCGTTTGAACATAGTTATGTGGTTTAGCTAAATGTTCAAAGGCAAGTGAGTTATGATTTCAAGACACTTTGTTTATACTAAATGACCTTTGTGGACTTGGTGTACTTTTCAATGAAAACTTAGAATATGAACGGTAATAACATCAAACATTATGTGAGTTATGTTATGATCATGAAAGCATGAGTATTAAGATTTCATTATGCCTATAGACATGTTGACATGAGCATCATACATGGATTTCACATATGCATGCATATTCATAAAAAATGAATTTCTAAAGCATAGACTATGTGATTAAAGTATACATGAGTAGTATACGCACGAGCATGCAGAATAAGTACTGTATAGTCTCGATATGTGGTATTATAACTTTAATAGTTGACCCTTGAGACATGAACTTGATTTGCTTAAAGTGTAAGAATGACCGGCATTGAACTTTATAACCTTGAGTTATGGACAGAATCTTACAATAAGTGTATCATAAACTGTATTGCATGCTTAAATTGAAGTGCTATATGTTCAAGCCTATATTGATGCATAGAGACTAACCATTCTAAAGTTATTAATCTAAGACATGATTAAATGTTTATAAACTCAGTCATAGTAAATTGACTTACGTGAATCATGGGATAGACCTATGTGATGATTAGATTCTTGTAAGTGTATACTCATATTAGTTTACACAAACTAATTGAAAGACCGACTTGTTAATGTTAGGTTGTTTCAACGCGGCTTAATTAAAGCTAGAATTAATTGTAGCTGAGCAAACAGGCAAGTATCCTATCCTATGCATTTACTTTATGCAAGGAATCTATGGTTTGAATGCAAGTTCTCTGACTTACACTCTTTATTTGTGCAAGTCTTCTGAAACTCATTCTTTATTGTGCAAGTTTCTTATCCTTCTCATATTGTATTGTGCAGGTTATTATTGTGTTGCAAATTATTTTATTTAAGCTTGAATCTTATTTCCAAGCATGCTATTAGGTGGTTTAATTACTTTACAATTATTCCACATCGATCTTATTGATATTCGCATATGGTGCACTTGAGTTCGTACAGTTTTGGACTTGTACCATATTTAAAGTTCTATAATTCTTGAACTGCGTCAGATAGAGTCTGAACCCTTGTTCGGTCAGACAATTGTATGAAATTTTATAAAAGCTATCCAGACCAATTAATGGTATGGATTCTTAGACTGAAGAGAACACCCCTTATATATAGGGGAGTACCCCAGGTATCTAATATAAGATACAAACAACAGAGTTGAATGTTATGCATATACATGGCGTACGCGAGGCTGATCCCCTCAAGTACATATTCTGTGGCCAGTAACCAAAGGGTCAATCAGCTATTGATTCCGTTGGAGTTTTATAGTTCAAAGTCTACTTGACTATCAGTTATTCTAAAAGCAATTATTATTCTTGCTTCCGATATTCATATTGTTAAATTCATTGTCAGATATATTCCTTTCATCATGATATATCCGTTATTGTTATATTTAAACTTGCTAAGCAAACTTGTTGCTCATTCTTGCTATATCATGATTTCTATTGCAGTTAAACCCGAGACTTCCGGGAAGGACAAGGGTAAAGGAAAGATGTAGGAATAGTTTGCAAGAAGCAGACTTTATCTTTATGTTTAATTAAATTACCGTTTTGTAATATGAACCCTAATGATTATTCTAGGGCATGTTTGTATGTTGTATTAAGGTTATCGAATCTTGGGACTAGTAACACCTTTTGAATGAACGACATACGTTTATTATATTTCGCATTTAGTTATTGTATGTTGTTTAGAGGTGGATATTTGTATTGTATCGTGACGACAGAATCGGGGTTAGAGAACCCGAATTTGGGGGTGTCACATTCACCCCGTTAGGGGATTCACTCGAGAATGTGCTGAAACTGTTGACAGTACAGAAGAAGATTGTTCAACTCCTTCCACCAACCAATATTGGGGGAAGGAATTTCGACCCAAGTAAAAAGTGTGCCTACCATTCCGGATCTCCGGGCCATGATACATAAGACTATTGGGCTCTCAAGCACAAAATCCAGGACTTGATAGACAATGGAGAGATTGTGGTGACCAACTTTGGATTACTCTCCTGAGTTGTCTTGATAATAAAGCAACTTCGTTGTTATCTAGACTCAGGAGTTCTTCATTTAACTCCTCATCATCGCTTTCTTGATCAACTCGTAGATCTTTGAAAGTGATCCCTTTCTTTTTGAGATCTGTGTCTGATCCTGGTTTTCGACTAGCATGTCGACTTCATGGGCACGAAGATTTCCAATAAGGCTATCAAAAGGATATGCAGTTAGAACTTGCATTTGTTGGGTTTGTACGAAATCATGGCGCAATCAAATTGCAAAAATTAGCAAAAGCATGGAATATCACAGTCTAAAATTTTTTACAAAACCATTACTCGGATCATCCTTTATGCATATTATTAATTTAAAACGATAAATAAGAAGTTATGGAATCATACCCTTGTAGAACGAAACTTCCACAGGTACGAGTTCAACTCCTTATTTTTCGTGATCTCCTTATTTTTCGTGATCTCCTTAAATTTCCCGGTTAGATTTCTTTCTTTGATCAACGTTAGCCACCCAAGTGTTTGGCCTCTAGAGGTGATCCACCAAGGAAAAGGAATTATCAAGAAGGAGGGTGGTTGGCTAAACCCTAGTTTTCTATCCTCTATAGAAAAGGAGTACTCTCCAACAATTGGAATTGCATCAACTGATATCTATTATAAGACTCCTCTTATATAGATATTGGTCAACCCTTCTAATCCTATTAGACATGGGGTTTCATTTAATTAATTTAACTCCTTTAATTAATTTAGGCTTCCGACCACATTGGGATAAATTTATTAAATTCATTTAATTAATTTACCTCCTAATCTTATTAGTAATAAATGAGAGTATTAATATTAAATTAATTCCTAAACTCCTTTAGAAATTAAAATAATAATAATTATAATAATATTAATAAGACTCCTCTTATTAATTGATATTTAATATTTCTAAAATATTAAATAATAAATATTAAGCTATTTAATTTATTCTATCACCATAGATTAAATTAATTATACTTAACTTATTATTACGATTATTCCATTAACTTCTTTAATAAATATTCTTTATTTTATGGTGTGACCCTTTAGGTTCTCCATATTAAACCGGTTGCGAATAAATCAATTAGAACAATTCTAATCTTATTTAAATAAATAAATTAAACTAATAATCTATTTAAATAAATAATATTTATTCTACAATAGGGATAAGTCTCCCTAGCGATCAACTACTTTCCAAATAATATAGATTTCAACATTAATTATAAAAGAACCTGCGAGTAAATAGTTACCGTACAATTCAATCCTTCCACCATACAATGTCCCAATTAAATATAAGATATAGAATTACTGTCAAGTCTTATTTTATTTAATCATATGTACTTCGATTGGAAAATGCATAACTCCAAATAATGCAAATTAGAAACTCCTTTATAATTTCATTCTACCTTGGCCAAGGACTACTGGGTTGTCATTTAACGAATCACATATGACATGTCTCTTCTTTTACTAGAAGTGGTAGATTCTTTATTGATCATTCATTATCTCCATATGTAACTCATTATACCCAAGCATACCCTTTGATATATCCTAAGGGTTTTAAAGGAATAAGTCAATGTATAATTCATTACATACAAGATACTATGATGATCTCAAGTCCAATGATCACTTGTACTACTATCACATTAGGAATTCCTATTGACAGGCAAGTAAAACTCCATTAGGTATTCCATAGCGAGTCACGTTCAGTGAACTTACTGTCTAATAAGCACCTACATACTTGCTTTAGTGTCTCCACACAAATGATTATGAGATCAATCATCCTCATCCAATTAGCAAGCAATATATGTACCAATCTATCTGGATTTACTAATTCCCTATTTAGTAATCCATCAATTGGGAACTATTTTAGTTTTAAGCTTTCAAAGAATTTAGATCTCATTATCATGATCAACATCATGATTTTAAAAGCATTGCTTAAAACTACGGGTTATTTACTTATTATAAAAATAGCATCATGTAGATAATTAAATATCTTTAATAAGTGAATACTTTTATTAATAAATAAATAAGATCGTCTCCAAAGTATATGCTTTATCATCATACATGATTGGCTTATATGCATACTACTTTCAATCTCCCACTTGCACTAAAGCCAATCGTCATGGTATCTCATACCCATCTTCTTTAAGTGACAATCAAACTGCTGTTGTGTTAAAGCTTTAGTAAATGGATCTACAATGTTGTCTTGAGAGTCTACACGCTCTAAGGTGACGTCTCCTCTTTCAATGATTTCTTTAATCAAACTGCCGTAACACATGTTTAGATTCAAGATGAGACATAGGAATTATTCCTAGTTCTGTAATGAACTTTTCATCCGAAATATCAACTTGCAGCTTCACTTACAGTTATATACTTTGTCTTTGTCACTAGACCATCAACCTTTTGTTGTTTGAAACCTTTCCAATTCATCGCACCACCTTTCAAGGTAACGGCTTGCCCTAAAGTGGATTTGTTGTCGTCTTGGTCAGTCTGAAAACTTGAGTCTGTTTAGTCCTCTAGTTTAATTCAAAATCATCATATGTCATGATGATATCCTTAGTGTCAGTTAAGTACTTTAGGATGTTTATCACTGTCCTACAGTTATCTTCTCCAAAATCTGATTGATCAACATCATGTCTCGTATATTTCATTGCATACATGATAGTAACTCATGCGATCTCTCTTTTATTGAGGACAATTATAGAGAGATACACTCCATGACTCATCATCATGAGGCACCTTTTGGAGTTTGTCATGCTAAACGCCTTTAACATCTAATGAATATACGTTCTTTGGGTTAAGCCGAACATCCTTTTAAATCTATCTATACAGATTTATATCCCCAATATAGGATGTTCTACCCAAATCATTCATGGAGGAATGTTTAGACAACTTTATTTTGATCAATTGTAGTATAGGAATGTCATTCCCTATCAGTAATATATCATCAACATATAATACAAGGAATGAAACATCGCTCCCACTAACCTTCTTGTACATACATGCTTCATCCTCATTTTTGATAAAATCAAACTCTTTGATTGTTTCATCAAAATGAATGTTTCATCTACGAGAAGCTTGCTTCAATCCATAAAAGGATTGTTGTAGCTCATATACATGAATTGCTTCAACTATTGAAACAAATCCATCTGGCTGTATCATACATACATTCTCCTCAAATAATTTATATTTGAGGAAGGGCGTCTCCACGTCCATTTTACCAGATCTAGTAATAATAAGCTGCAATCGTAAGTAAAATCCAAATGGTCTTGTGCATTACTTCAAAAATCTATTTTAGATTTTATGGTCATCTACCATTTCTTTGACTCTTAACTACTCATAACCTGTTCGTAATTCAATGGATAATTATCATTCATGATGTGTACCTCATCGTTAACCTCTATGACGAATCTATACCTTTCAGGTATCTTCGTTACTCTTCCAGATTTACGAATAGGGTGTTGTACAGTAGGTGTTCTACTTGGATAGGTTCATCCAATTGATCTGTAGTATTTTGTGGTTCTTGAATTTCTTCAAGATCTATTTTTCCTCCCACTAACCCCTTCAAGGATAAACTCCTTTTTCAAGAAGGCAGCGTGTTTCGCAACAAACACCTTTTGCTCAGTAGGATTATAGAAATAGTATCCCAAATTTTCTTTAGGATATCCCATAAACGTGCACTTATCAGATCTTGTCCCAAGCTTATCATTTTGAAACCTTTTCACATAAGATGGACATCCTCAAATATTAACATACTTAAGACCAGGTTTCCTCTCTGTCCACATCTCATATAGAGTTTTGGGGATGGATTTCGAGGGGACCTTATTTAGTAGATATGTAGCCGTTTCTAGGGCATGACCCCACAATGATACTAGAAGAATGGTAAAACTCATCATGAAATGAACCATGTCCAACAATGTTTGATTTCTCCTTTCAGATACTTCATTCAACTGTAGTGTACCTGGTGGAGTCCATTGTGAGATTATATCATTTTCTTTGAGACAAGTGAGAAACTCACCGCTTAAGTATTCACCATCTCGATCTGATTAAAGAATCTTAATACGCTTGCCCGTTTGTTTCTCTACTTCACTTCTGAGCTCTTTGAACTTTTCAAATGATTAAGATTAATATTTCATTAAATACACATATCCAAATCTTGAGTGATCATCAATGAAATTAATAAAATAAGAATACCCTCCCCATGCATTCGTTGTCATATGTCCACAAACGTCTGTGTGAACCAACGCTAACAACTCTGTAACTCTTTCTCCTTTTCCATTAAAAGGAGATTTAGTCATTTTACCCATGAGACAAGATTCACAAGTTGGATATGATTAATAATCAGATAGCTCTAAGAGCCCATCCTTATGCAACTTAGATAATCTTGTTTCATTGATATGACCTAGTCTACAGTGCCACATATAGGTATAATTAACATCATCTCTTTTTCTTTTCTCAGTTTGTTCAAATTGAAATATATTTTCATGCAAGTCAAGTATATAAAGTCCATTTCGCAAATTACCAACACCATATAAAACATTGTTATTATAAATATAACAACTGTTGTTCTTTAATATAATGTCAAATCCATCCATATCTAATACGGCAACAGAAATAATGTTTCTAATTATATTCGGAAAAATAACAATTATTTAAAGGACATGCCCGTAGACAGTGCTAAACAATAAGTTCCTACAGCTAATGCAACAACCTTTGCTCTATTTCCCACTCGTAGGACAACCTCATCCTTGTTCGGCTTTCTACTTCTGACCAGTCCCTGCACATTATTACATATGTGAGAATCACAACTGGTATCCAATACCCAAGTAGAATTTTGACTTTCTGAAAAATTAATTTCAATCATGAACAAACCTTGATTGGAAGTCGAAGCTTCTCCAAGCTCTTTCTCTGCCAGAAACTTCTTGCAGTTCCTCTTCCAATGACCCGACTCGTTGCAATGGAAGCACATTCTTTGCTTGCTGGATTAGGATTCTTTTGATCCTTCACTTTTGCCTTGCCATTAGCCTTCTTAGATTTCTTCTTTTCAGAAGATACCTTGGGCCTCTTCGTACTCTTGGAAGAATCATCCACCATTAAGACATGGTTCTTCTTGGATGGGAAGTGACCTTCTAAAATTTTCAACATGTTAAGTAATTTAGACAATATGACATCTAACTTATTCTTATGGAAATTTACGACAAACTGCGAGAAGGTTGTATACACACGAAATTTCGTTCTCCTGTTACTAACACTGTAGGAGTGCAAAGTCGTCTTTTTAACTCAACCCCGGTCCTGATACCGAGCCTCCGTTCCAAACCCGGCCACCCATGCCGGTCCTTCAACTCAAATCCAATCCTCAATATCGGTCATCAAGTTAAATTCGATCATCGATATCGGACCGTTAATTCAGCTCCGATAGTTAATCGGACCGTCAATCTAGCTCCGATAGTCAATCGGACCGTTGATCCAGCTCTGATAGTCAATCGAACCTTCAATCCAGCTCTGATAGTCAATCGGGCCGTCAATCCAGCTCTGATAGTCAATCAGACCGTCAGATCATCCCCGATCTCAATATCGCGACATCAGCTCAAACCCGATCACTAATATCAGGACAACCACAGCACCGATCAACCATATTAGGATGCCGACTCAACCCCGACAGCAACCCGGGAGGTACAAATCAGCCCCAGCAGCAACCTGGGAAGTACAGATCAGCCCCGACATCAGCCCGAGAAGTCAGGTCAACTTCAGACATAAACCTGAAGCATCACAACAATTCTAAAAGAAAACTTGGAATGGCCACGTCAGCCACAAAGGCAACACTGGGGATAAACAGACTCGATTGGGATCCAAGTCTTGGAAACAGCTTCCGAAAGTCAACTAGAGGCCATGCCGGCACCAAGGGCAACCCCAGGAGGGGCAAAATGGTCATTTTACCAACTCTCAATCGAATCACTGAACATCAAGCCGAATTGATGCCACCAATGTCAGAAAGAACCACAACGGTGATCCCGGGTGAAAACAGCATCGGACGGCTCGATGGACAAACTATGGGGAAAGGAAGACCCGGTCATGAACCCACCTTTAGGGACATAAAAAGGGTTATAACCAATGTCATTGTGACACTCTCAGCGAGGGCTTTTTGAAAAGCTATAGCACGCCCCAAACGGACGCTTCGATCAAAAGTTATGAAGTTTCGAACCTGATATCGCGTCACCCGACATGCACGCACTTCAAGACGACAAAGCTAGGCATGTGGACCCCACCTTAGGGAGCCGCACCTCTACCTATGGCAGCAATAGGTAGAGCTAAGGATCCCTGGCCTTTAAATAAACGTGCACCCCCCTTCAATTTAAACTTTTAAAACGCAGCGAAGCTCTGCCCGTCGGATTTTTCGACTTTTACACCTCTTCCAAACCCAAATATTTTCACTCCAACACGCAGATATAACCATATACTACCACATATTAGAAAATAACCTGTAGATTTGGAAGTATAGAGCCTATGATTTGGCAAAAAGCTCGTATTGCAGTCCATTGTAAGTATTTTTACGATCAGAAAGTCAATACTACTACTTTGCACTGTTTTCCACTTGCACACGAAGTTTCATCTTCTAAATATGCCTAGAACTTAATTTCGTGGCCGTTTTCATCAAAATTTGGTACATTTCTATACCTAAACTAATTTTTTGGCATTTCTACAACTCGAATTGACGATCCGTCAGTTCCAACAGCTTCAATGCACTAGTACACACATTTTTGGCAACTCCGCCGAATTGGGTTGTCTTCCCAGTCCGAATTTGGCCCTTTTTTGTATATATTTAACTGCAAATGGACTAACATTTCAATTCTGTCAAGCTCGGGTGTTAAATCCGTGTTAGTTTATCGCTTTTATATATATATATACGCATATATAAGCGAATTTCACCATCACTGGTACTCATATTAGTCCTGGTTGACTACATTTCTGTCAATATATATATGTATATATTTTCAGTCCGACCTGGATTACTTTGTGGCCATGTTACTGCTTTTATACACTTCGCCATACTGGGTGCTCTCCTAAGTCACTAGTTGCCTATTTTTCTGTCAATTTCAATTCTAGTACGGGCACAGGCGTGAAAACTCATCGCCCTTATAACTATATATATATATATATATATATATATATATACATTTCTTTTCTGTCACAGCCTGAATTATTTCGTGGCTCTATACAGCTTTTATAAATATATATTTTTCAATTCCAGTCCGGGCTTACAAGTGAAAACCTATCGCCCTTTTTACAGTTTTGTATATATATATATATAACTATATATATATATATTGCTTTACTCAATTTATTCAACTATTTCATTTAACATTCATCTGCATATGAATCTGCACTGGCATATCTGCGGGCGGACTAGATTTATCCAAATCTCACCAATTATTGCTTTCAACGGTTCAAATAGGTCCCGATAGAACCTGGAAGATATGATGGCTGAGATTTCTTTAAATCTAGTTATTTTTATAGTTTCAGCTTTAAAAGAAAACTCGCGTCCCTTAGATCGCTATCTAGTGGGAACGAGACGCTTTGGCCATTCGCAGCCAGGATTTATTGATGAATCCTTGGTTCCATTGCGACGTGATGATGTATATATGTCCATTTCTATGCAAATTTGAACTGTGCAGGTTTATTGGCTACTCATATGTGAGCCTAGGAATCGTGAGATTCATGATCAAATCGATCGGGATCTAATTCCCACGATGGACAAACTCCAGTTTACAGATGTACCCTGCTAGTTTTTTTGTAAAATGTACATATACGGACCTTAAAACGGTTATCCGGATTTAAGGTCTCAATTTAATGAAAAATGTCAATTATCGTGTCAGCGTCCCTCCGATGGTTTTCATACCCATGAGGAGACCAACACTTGTCTATTTCTGTGGTCGAGGATACTTTGCAGCCCGGCAAATCACCATTCACATGTAGCCTAAAGGCTATAAAGATGAAAAAAATTGAAAGTAGCGATACGCTTCAATTCCTAGGTCAGCGTAAGGGTTTGATAAACAGCTTTCAAAACAACACTGTCAATTCAATTTTAAAGATTTTGCAAATCAAATTAAATGCTTTTGAAAATCAAATCAAAAACTGATTTTCAAATCAAATCAAACACTTCGTATATAGGCTCAACGAAGTCTGTCAAAGCTTTCAAATCAATCAAATCAATAGGCCCAATTTTCAAACAGCATTCACTCACGTATTCACAGTTTTAAGGGAAATATTAAAAAGATGCGGTACCATGTTTACACGGGAGTCGTGGGGTGCTCAACACCTTCCCCACACTTAACCAAGCCCCCGAACTCAAAACTCTGATTTCAAAGATCAAGTTTCTACAGTGTCCAGCAATTGGGCCTCTTTTCAAATAAAACTCGGTTGAGTTGGTACAACCATTTTCCAATCTACCAACTGGCGACTCTAAACGTTCAAATCGTCGACATAAAAACATGTTGGTCTCTTTCCTAAAAAATCCTTCAAAACCTTTTTCCTAAATAAAAAGAGTGGGGGTAGAGAGAACTTAGGAAGATCGATTTGAGGAAACTCGGGTTACGAACCGACCCACGGGGTTCTTAAATTTTCCAACGTCGACAGGTGGCGACTCTGCTGGGGACAATAGAGGGCTTAGGACGCTTTATAATCCTTTCAAACATTTCCCTTTCAAAACTATTAAATGCGTGAAATTCTGCGTCTCTACAGTCAATTAATGAGTGAATGATGTGTCTTACATTGAATGAATGTGAATGAATGCTTTCCTGCTTTTTAGTGCTTCACACCCATATTTAGTACTTCGTACCCATGTCATCATATGCACAACAGTGAGGCACGATGTATGTGAATGTATATTGTGTGTTCCTCTCACAAGGAGGATAACCCGATCGGTGTTAAGTAATGACTATGGGGACGATTAAGTCTTTGGGGGTGCCTCATGAAAATACAACACTCAGATTCGCTCCAGTTGAACGATCGGATTAACTTCCCTTCTAGTAGATTGCGATGATCTGGGAGCCTTCATGCCGAAACAAAAGTCGCGAGAGTAAACCTAGGATAGGTCAGCCTCTGATTAACCAAAATCGACAGGAAGCTTCTTCATACCTTCCTCTTTCAATTCCATGTCAAGTCTCCAATTACTGAGGAGCACAATGTAAATATTAATAATGAAAGATTTACTTTCCCTGTCAGATAAATACCATGTCATCCTGCAATCAAAACGACTAACCTCTGTTTTGCAAGATAAACTCTAAAAAACACATCATGCATCTAATCCTTGCCTACCTTAGAAAATTGAGACGCCTACGCTTTGTTGTAGGTAAAAAGTGGTCTCACTACTAGATCATAATCTGAAAAGGCACCAAGCCTATCCACCGACATGGCTGAAAGTAGCCAATGCGAGTCGGGTTTCGCATCTCAATAATAGCTTGAGGGACTTAAGAATCAAATAGCAGAGTTGGCTATCCTTCTAAGAGAACAAAGCAAAAACACTCAGGGCCAGCCAACACTCAATCAAATAGATACCTCCTCACAGGGTGGTAATCAAAGTGCTGACAAAAATGGGGAAATGCAGATCCCTGAATCGCGATACAGTAAAAGAACCAACAAAACCCCTGAAATCAAAAATCTCAGAGAAGATCAGGAAACTGACGATATCCGAAGGAAAGTCCAACAAATGGAAGAAACCATCCGAACAATCAAAGGGACTGGAAACCTTGGAAGTGTCACATATTTAGATCTATGCATATTCCCAAGGGCTAGATATCCTGACAAATTCCAAGTCCCAGAGTTTGAAAAGTACAATGGGGCAGGCGATCCCTATACACATTTGAAAGTATACATTGGCGAGCTAGGGTCTTATGTTGAAGATGAAAGCCTCCGAATGCAGCTTTTCCAAAAGAGTCTCACTGGAGAGGCTAGGACTTGGTATGCCCGACTTGACAATGCCAAAATCCACAGTTGGGAAGAGCTAGCTCATGCCTTCCTAACTCAATACAGCTTCCAGTCTCAGATGGCTCCTGGTCGATATCAATTGACCAAAGTCAAAAACCAGAGCAACGAGTCTTTCCATGAATATGCCCAAAGATGGAGACGTCTGGCAGCAGAAGTCAGCCCGCCTTTGATAGAAGCTGAAATGGTGATGACTTTCACAGACATCCAAGAGGCACCTTACTATGAGAGGATTCTGGCCGGAATAGGAAAGCCATTCTTAGAGATGATCAAACATGGCGAAATGACAGAGAAGGGCCTGAAAGCAGGCAAGATCAAAGATCTCACAGCCTTGAAAGTTGTCGCCGATCATATATAATCTGGTAGTTATACGAGTGATCCCATAAGGTTACCCAAGGAGGGCGATGAAGATGTATCCCTCGTTGCACAAGGGCAGTCTAGGAGACCTAACCGTACTCCACCCATTTGGAAGAGGGAAAGCAATCAGCAGTCACAACAGACTGTATTCAACAATTACTAGGAGAGAAAGAGAAAATTCGAAAGAACACAAAATCGGGTGTTCACTCCACTATGCGATTCCCTTGAAAACATGTTGGTGATGTTAGTAGATCACAAGAAAATTACCGAACTGGCTCCACCTCTGGATCCAAAAAGCAAAATATATAATCCTAGCCAGAGATGTTCTTACCATTCAGGATCTCCAGGACACGATACACAAGATTGTTGGTCCTTGAAGCATAAAATCCAAAACTTGATCGAAAACGGTGATATTGTGGTCCAACAACATAACCATCCCAATGACCACCCCAACCTTCTGATGCCGCATGATACAGAGGAAGTAAATATGATCGGGTCAAGAAGCGATGAAATGCATCCAATGTTGGGTTTGTACGAAATCATGACGCAATCAAATTGCAAAAATTAGCGGAAGCATGGTATATCAGAGTTTAAAATTTTTTACAAAACCATTATCCGGATCATCCTTTATGCAAATTATTAATTTAAAACGATAAATAAGAAGTTATGGAATCATACCCTTGTAGAACGAAGCTTCCACAGGTATGAGTTCAACTCCTTGTTCTTCGTGATCTCCTTGAATTTCTGGGTTAGATTCCTTCCTTTGATCAACGTTAGCCACCCAAGTGTTTGGCCTCTAGAGGTGATCCACCAAGGAAGAGGAATTATCAAGAAGGAGGGTGGTTGGCTTAGTTTTCTATCCTCTATAGAAAAGGAGTACTCTTCAACAATTGGAATTGCATCAAGTAATATCTATTATAAGACTCCTCTTATATAGACATTGGTCAACCCTTCTAATCCTATTAGATATGGGATTTCTTTTAATTAATTAAACTCCTTTAATTAATTTAGGCTTCCCACCACATGGGGAATAATTAATTAAATTCATTTAATTAATTTGTCTCCTAATCTTATTAGGAATAAATGGGAGTACTAATATTAAATTAATTACTAAACTCCTTTAGAAATTAAAATAATAATAATTGTAATAATATTAATAAGACTCCCCTTATTAATTTATATTTAATATTTTTAAAATATTAAATAATAAACATTAAGCTATTTAATTTATTCTATCACTATAGATTAAATTAATTACACTTAATGCATTACTACGATTATGACATTACCTTCTTAAATAATTATTCTTCCTTTTATGGTGTGACCCTTTAGGTTCTCTATATTAAACCGGTTGTGAATAAATCAATTATAACAATTCTAATCTTATTTAAATAAATAAATTAAACTAATAATCTATTTAAATAAATAACATTTATTCTACAATAGAGATAAGCCTCCCTAGCGATCAACGACTTTCCAGATAATATAGATTTCAACATTAATCATAAAAGAACTTGTGAGTAAATAGTTACCATACAATTCAATTCTTCCACCATACAATGTCCCAATTAAATATAAGACATGGATTTACTGTCAAGTCTTATTTTATTTAATTATATGTATTTCGATTAGAAAATGCACAACTCCAAATAATGCAAATTAAAACTCCTTTCTAATTTCATTTCACTTTGGCCAAGGATTCCTGGGTTGTCATTTAACGAATCACATAGGACATATCTCCTCTTTTACTAAAGGTGGTAGATTCTTTATTAATCATTCATTATCTCCATATGTAACTCATTATACCCAAGCATACCCTTTTATATACCCTAAAGGGCTTTAAGGAATAAGTCAAAGTATAATTCATTACATACAAGATACTATGATAATCTCAAGTCCAAGGATCACTTGTACTACTATCACATTAGGAATTCCTATTGGCAGGCGAGTAAAACTCAATTAGGTATTCCATAGCGAGTCACGTTCAGTGAACTTATTCTCCAATAAGCACCTACATACTTGCTTTAGTGTCTCCACACAAATGATTATGAGATCAATCATTCTCATCCAATGAGCAAGCAACGTATGTACTAATCTATCCGGATTTACTAATTCCCTTTTTTAGTAATCCCATTATTAGGAACTATTTTAATTTTTAAGATTTCTAAGAATTTAGATCTCATTAGCATGATCAACATCATGATTCTAAAAGCATTGCTTAAAACTATTGGTTATTTACATATTATAAAAACAGCACCATGTAGATAATTAAATGCCTTTAATAAATGAATATTTTATTAATAAATAAATAAGATTGTTTACAAAGTATGTGCTTTATCATCATACATGATTGGCTTGTATGCACACTACTATCATCCAAATCGTAAATACATACGAAGGATAGAGGAATACCCCCAAAGGAATATAACAAATGTCCTCAAGTTGGAAAATACAGAGGAGGGTATGACAATAATGCAAAAATTAGATATGATCCAACACCAAGTAACTCTGCTGGCTAATCTGGTAGTACGCGAACATCAGGATACGAGGCAGGTTTTCACTCAACTATCAGAAAATCAATAAAAAGAGAAGGTTCTTCATAATGTAAGCCTATCTCCCTCCAAGATCCACCTACTAAATGAAGAGGATCAAAGAATGTTGAAATGAACGAGAAAGATAGAATGATAAAACTACCAGAAGATCTCAACAAAGGAAAAATCGTCTAGAGAAATGCAAATTCCCAAATAAAAAACATCAATCAACATTCCAAACACTGGCAAACTCTCGAAATCCTACGGCACCGAAAGTCAGGGAGAGTAGGCAAAGAAGGGTATTCACACCTTTGGGGGACTCGTTAGAAAATGTATTAGCCATGTTGACTTCGCAAAAAAAGATCATTGAGCTCACTCCATCTATGGATCCCAAAGGTAGGCAATATGATCTCAACAAGATATGTGCTTATCATTCCAGAGCACCAGGACATGCGACCGAGGAATGTTGGGCTCTAAAACATAAAATCCAGGATCTCATTGAAAATGGAGAACTGAAGAAAGAATTCCCCATAACCAGAAAAGGCGAGAGGGGGATAAAGAGCTCAAGATGTCCACTCGAAGAGGGCAGTTCAAAGGATGTGACGGCTATGAGCACCAATCCTGGCAGAACACAAGAGTGACTGAGGAGATAAAAGAATCTCCCAATGAAGTTCAACCACCATCATCAAATATCTTGTTGCCCAAAGCAAACAACTGCATGCCTAACCTTATCCTTCTAGAAGATGAGGAGGATATATTGATTCTTTGTCATATGGAAAAAGCACAAAAGGAAAGTTCCTTGCGAGAGATACCACATCAGTGTGAGGGGGATTTCATACTCAAATATTCTCAAGGCTATGAGAAAGGTGAAGGAGCAGACGAAGAAAAAGGTGGCGAAGTTCTCAAAGAAGCCAACCCCTCGAGGAATCTGGAGTTCATACCTTTCTGCGATGAGTCCAGTTTAAGCCTCCTTAAGGGATATGCTGATTCAGAAGGCGATCAATTTATGGCAGGGATTGAAGATATTCAGAGTCAAGAGGGAACTTCTATCACAAGCCTCGAAGGCGACATAACCACTGACGACTGGACTATCAGGCCTCAGCTAGTCAGGAGGACGTAGATCCAGAGGAAAGTTGCGAGTTCCAGGAGTTGTTGGAACGCTATCACTTTCTTAAGCCTTATGCCTTTTTTTCCATGCATGTAAATGATAAAAAAAAATTCAAAAAGAAAAAAAATAAAAAATCGAGCCTTTCAAACAACTGTGAACTACGAATGACCTGATCTCCATCAGCCCGGGAGTATGTAAGCAACCATCTAGGTGCGGTCAAACCAAAAAAATATTCAAAAACCCTCGAAACCAAATAAAAATTCAAAAACATATTAAACCAGACTCAAAATCCAAGATAAACTCCTTTCAAACCTCTCTAACCAAACAACCAGGAACTACGAATGACCTGATCTCCCTCAACCCGGGAGTATGTAGGCAGCCATCTACGGCGCGGTTTGACCTTCAAGAAAAAGCAAAAAATAAAGACCAGTTCCAAGACACCAAAGACAAATAAAATCCAAATTCTATTAAACCACCTAGTCAACAGGCCCTACTGAGGAAAATCAAAGTTGGACTCTGAACCCGTGGATAAGCGGGATAACAGTGCTAACATGGCAACTCTATGAAGATAGAGGAGCAGCTGCAAGCTCCTAACCCTTGGTCTTCATATGAGCCAGAACATCAATACCATCTTCACACTAGTGCCTTGTCCCTCTCATTAAAGGCAGCCTCCCGAGTAGCTCGAGCCTCGCCTCTATCAATAGAATCCATTACCTATTAACCATAGGAATCATGCGATTAAAGACTTTTGTGATCTTGGCATCTTATCAGCCTTATAGGTCAAATACAACCAAGAAATCCTCCCAGATGACAAGCAAGACTGGGGCAAGTTCAAAGTCAACGACAACCCGATATTGGGACAATTACAACAAGACTGGACCAATTTTGGAAATTGCACAATTCAATACTGGGGCATTTATCAACCATCCAATCAACATGCACCAGTCGGCACCATCAACATGGTCCATCATCATCCAAGCTTCCATCATTGGTGATCCGGTATGACCAATCGACCTTTGCCAATCATAATTTTCTTAGAATACTGCGATCTGCTGATAAGTTATGACTCTTTCATCTCTTTGTGAGCTTTCAAATTCCATGCATTAGCGATAATACACATAAGTCCTGCATTAAGGTCTCAGAAAAAGAGATTTTTGCTTAACTTGTTATGAATTGGATTAATTCTGATAAGCGTCCGTGGAGCAAGAATCATGAAAGCGATTAGAGAATTAAGACTATTCAACCTTTTGATTAGGCACGACTTCCTAGTTTAAAGCACTTTTTAGAGCAAACTTGACCTCATATGCATGTCTGCACTTTGCGATTGACCTGACTCTTAGTTATGGGGTATAAAACTATGATGACAGGGATGACAACTAGTAGCCAGCCTAATATCTTGAATGGTGGTCTGGGTTACTCGAGTTATTAAGCCTGAGGGGTGTCTTTACACCTGGTGCCCTAAAGCCATCTGGTTTGGGAGCCACCGACCTAACGCTCGTTACATGGGTAACTCAGTGCCTAAGAAAATGAGCATTACAAGAAGTCAAAACTTGAGCAGATCCAAATTGTGGCCTAGGTTACTCGAGTAATTAAGCCCGAGGGGTGTCTCTACACCTGGTGCCCTAAAGCCGTCTGGTGTGGAAATCACCGACCCAACACTCGCTACACGGGTAATTTAGAACCTAAGAAAATAAATCTTGTACAAGCTTAGGTAAAGATCAAAAGAGTAGACCGCCTAACTTATCTCGAAGTGTGGCCTTTGTTACTTGAGCCAGTAAACCCTAAGGGGTGTCTCAACACCTAGTGCCCTAAAGTCGTTAGGTTTGGGAGTCATTGGTCCAAAACTCGTTACATGGGTAACATTGAAAAG
This sequence comes from Panax stipuleanatus, assembly GCA_020205555.1. NCBI lineage: Eukaryota > Viridiplantae > Streptophyta > Magnoliopsida > Apiales > Araliaceae > Panax > Panax stipuleanatus. The sequence goes on from CM035119.1 coordinate 81,105,982, forward strand.
CCTAAGAAAAAGAGACAAAGTTAAGCGGGAAAAGCAGAAAGTTTTGCAAGATAAAAATGAGGTCATCTAGAAATCATAGAAGAGAAACCCCTGCTAAGGGTTGCGTCACACATAGTGCACATGTCATATGATCTTAATCTTGTGAAGAGCAGTGTCTAGAGCGAAGATGAGGTGTCTCTAATGAAGGGAGATAAGTCTTTTGAATCTAATCCTACCCATGAAAAATGACCATGGACGCTTAAAAATTTTCTTACGATTTCATAACTTGTCAAGCAAAAATTTGGTTTTCCTTAGGAAAAATTCATTTTTATACTCCCTTTCAAAATCTTTAGCGATAAGATGAGAGCTCGGTGATTACAAGCATTCAATTTCATAAACTTTAACTTCAAATGCCTCATTCACAAGATCATACTAATCCCAATGGCCCGAGCCATCAAGCTGTCAGCACATATTGTTGTTTATCTAACTGTGCAAGATATTGCTCACCGTGGACATGGTCAATAAAGCGAGTTTTTTTTCTATGAACCCCAGTAACAACTTGCGAAAGGGCTGGGGCATTTCTCTATTCCAAGAAATGAAAAGGATCTACGGCGAGACTAAGTTCCTCATCAAAAGAAGAGGGAGAGTTCTTGAAAGAAATCTAGGCGACATCAGCTGTCCCTCTACAAGAAGGGAAAAATCCACAACCGAGTCCTTAACTCGAGAAGAACAGATGCCCGATGACAAAAAGATCTAGTGAAGGAAATCTGCATCATCAAACATGTCAAACTGCGCCAAGTCCTCACAAGTCGAGGCCTCTACACTGAAGTTCAAATCTAGGCAATGAAAGAACGGGCTACATCCTCCAGGACGTCAGCATCACCTAGGTCATCAGCCATGCCAGAGCTAAACCAGCAAGATCGCAAGTAAAGAGCTGACCCGTTTTCACACTCAATGACCGTTGGCACAATCCCAGCAAAGCATCGGGGAATGATCTAAGGACAAAGATAGTATATCAAATTAGATCCCTAATATCAGTCCTTTAAGCCAAATCTGATCCCCAATATCGGTCCTTTAAGCCAAATCTGATCCCCAATATCGGTCCTTTAAGCTAAATCTGATCCCCAATATCGGTTCGTTAAACCAAATTTGATTTCCAATATCGGTCATTTAACCCAAATTTGATCCCCAATATCGGTCCTTTAAGCCAAATCCTATCCCCAATATCGGTCCTTTAACCCAAATCCGGTCTCTAATTTCGGTAAATCAAATCATATCAACCCAGATCTCCAATCGGGCCATCAGACCAACTCCTATCCATCCCCACAGAGGACAGATGATGGAATCTGTTATACAAACCTTTAGAAGTGGCATTGAGAAGGATCCAATGCTGTAGGCCATGGAATGCTACTTCAACAAAGATATCGGGATACCTCCTAATAAAGCCATTAGTGTTTGGACCACCAGAGGGACCAACATCAAATCCAGATCCAGAAAATAGCAGCCCCTACGAGATCCTCACCAAAAATGGCACATGAAAGGGGAACATCCAAATCTGCTCCTCGAATGATAAAAGGAGCTATACGAGAGTTAGAGCTGCTAAGCATATCAAAATCCATTTCTAAAAAGAAACTCCAAATCACCTCAGAAAAGGGTGAGGTATGGTTCTGCATTAATTCAATTAAGCATATGCATCAACCTAGGATAAATTAAGATCATCTTATTATGTTTGGTCTGCACATGTGCAACAAGCACTACATCAATGCACATCTCCATCAAAACATTAGGCATACATACCCCATAGAGTCAAAAATGTATACACATTTAACACACAAACTCGATGAAAAAGTTTGCTACCGTTCGAGTAGGCATCGGGAGCACCCAATGAGGTAACTCGACAAAAGAGATATATCCCCATCAGTGGAGCCTTCAGAAATATACAACGGCATCAGCCAAAAGAAAATTGCATCGGATAGTATCGACAGATTGGGGAAACCATTGGTCTTAAAACCAAGATAACAACAAAGGTCTATCACCGACGACGTCATCCCCAATAAAAATATGAGAAACATTTCAGTTTATCTTCATCAAACAGAGCATCGGCTGCACCGATAGAAATCAAACCGTTTAAGTCAACACCAACATAGACATCAGCAGCACTGATGAAAGTCAACCATTGAGATCAGCCCCAACACAGGCACCGGTAAAGGTAATGCGATGCGATGCGATGCGATGGGATTTGCGATGTGATATGCGATTTGCAAAAATATGTTAACATTCATTGCATTATGATTTGCATCATTAATATCTTGTCATATTTCAAGTGTCTACCAATTTTTATCCTAATCATTCCATTGCATTACATAAACATGATAAAGAGGGGCATCTGTAGACACTCGAAATTTTGTTCTCCTGTTACTAACACTGTAGGAGTGCAAAGCCTTCTTTTCAACTCAACCCCGGTCCTAATACCGAGCCTCCAATCCAAACTCGGCCACCCATGCCAGTTCTTCAAATCAAATTCGATCCTCAGTATCGATAATCCAGTTAAATCTGATCACCGATATTAGTAATCTAGCCAGCTCTGATGGTCAATCGGACCGTCAATTCAGCTCCGATAGTCAATTGGACAGTCAATCCAGCTCCGATAGTTAATCGAATAGTCGATCCAGCTCTGATAGTTAATCGAACCATCAATCTAGCTCTGATAGTTATTCGGACCGTTAATCCAGCTCTGATAGTCAATCAGACTGTCAGATCATCCCCGATCTCAATATCGGGATATCAGCTCAAACCCGGTCACTAATATCGGGACAACCACAGCACCGATAATCCATATTGAGATGCCAACTCAGCCCCGGCAGCAACCCGGGAGGTAAAAATCAGCCCCGACGGCAACCCGGGAAGTACAGAACAGCCCTAGCATTAGCCCGAGAAGTCAGGTCGACTTCAGACATAAACCTGAAGCATCATAATAATTCCAAAAGAAAACTTGGAATGGCCACATCAGCCACAGAGGCAACACTGAGGATAAACAGACTCGATTGGGATCCAAGTTTTGGAAACAGCTTTCGGAAGTCAACTAGAGGCCATGCCGACACCAAGGGCAACCCCGGGAGGGGCAAAATGGTCATTTTACCAACTCTCAACCGATTCAGTGAACATCAAGCTAAATTGATGCCACCAAGGTCAGAAAGAACCACAACGGTGATCCCGGGTGAAAAAAGCATCGGACGGCTCGATGGATAAACTATGGGGAAACAAAGACCCGGTCATGAACCCACCTTTCAGGACTTAAAAAGGGTTAAAACCAATTTCATTGAGACACTCTCAGCGAGGGCTTTCTATAAAGCTGTAGCACGCCCCAAACGGAAGCTCTGATCAAAAGTTATGAAGTTTTGAACCTGACATCTCATCGCCCGGCATGCATGCACTTCGAGACGACGAAGCCGGGCATGTGGGCCCCACCTTAGGGAGATGTACCTCTACCTGCGGTAGCCACAGGTAGAGCTAAGGCTCCCTGGCCTATAAATAAACGTGCACCCCCCCTTCATTTTCAAGTTTTGAAACGCAGCGAAGCTCTGCCCGTCTGATTTTCTGACTTTTACACCTCTTCCAAACCCAAATATTTTAACTCAAAAACATAGATATACCCATATACTACCACATATCAGAAAATAATTGGTAGATGTGGACGTATAGAGCCTACGATTTGGCAAAAAGCTCGTATTGCAATCCATTGTAAGTTTTTTTATGATCAGAAAGTCAATACTACCACTTTGGACTATTTTCCACTTGCACACAAAGTTTCATCTTCTAAATATTCCTGGAACTTAGTTTTGTGGCCTTTTTCATCAAAATTTTATACATTTCAGTACCTAAACTAATTGTTTGGCATTTCTACAACTCGGATTGACGATCCGTCAGTTCCAACAGCTTCAATGCACTAGCATACACATTTTTGGCAACTCCGTCGGACTGGGTTGTCTTCCCAGTCCGGATTTGGCCCTTTTTGTATATATTTAACTGTAAATGGACTAACATTTCAATTCTGTCAAGCCCGGGTGTTAAATCCATGGTAGTTTATCGCTTGTATATATATCTACGCATATATAAGTGAATTTCACCATCTCTGGTACTTATATCAGTCCTGGTTGACTACATTTCTGTCAATATATATATATATATATATATATATATATATATATTTATATATTTTCAGTCCGGCCTGGATTACTTCTTGGCCATTTTACTGCTTTTGCACACTTCGCCATATGGGGTGCTCTCCCAAGTCACTGGTTGCCTACTTTTCTGTCAATTTCAATTCTAGTACGGGCACAGGCGTGAAAACCCATCGTCCTTATTACTGTTTCTATATATATATATATATATATATATATATCATTTCTGTCACAACCTGGATTATTTCGTGGCTATTTATAGTTTTTATAAATATATATTTCAATTCTAGTCCAGGCTTGCGAGTGAAAACCCATCGCCCTTTTTACAGTTTTGTATATATATAACTATATATATATATATATATATTGCTTTACTCAATTTATTTAACTGCTGCATTTAACCTTCATTTGCATATGAATCTGCACTGGCATATCTGCGGGTGGACTAGATTTATCCAAATCTCACCAATTATTGCTTTCAACGGTTCAAACAGGTCCCGATAGAACCTGGAAGCTATGATGGCTGAGATACCTTTAAATTAAGTTATTTTTATAGTTTCAGCTTTAAAAGCAAACTCACATCCCTTATATTGCTCTCTAGTGGGAACGAGACGCTTTGGCCATTCGCAGTCAGGATTTATTGATGAATCCTTGGTTCTATTGCGACGTGATGATGTATATATGTCCATTTCTGTGCAAATTTGAACTATGCAGGGTTATTGGCTACTCATATGTGAGCCTAGGAATCGTGGGATTCACGATCAAATCGATCGGGATCTGATTCCCACGATGGACAAACTCCAGTTTACAGATGTACCTTGCCAATTTTTATGTAAAATGTACATATACGAACCTTAAAACAGCTATCTGGATTTAAGGTTTCAATATAATGAAAAATGTCAATTATCGTGTCAGCGACCCTCCGATGGTTTTCATACCCATGATTAGACCGACACTTGTCTATTTCTGTGGTCGAGGATGCTTCGCAGCCTGGCAAATCACCATTCACATATAGCCTTAAGGCTATAAAGATAAAAAAAATTGAAAGTAGCGATACGCTTCAATTCCTATGTCAGCGTAGGGGTTTGATAAACAGCTTTCAAAATAACACTGTCAATTTAATTTTAAAGATTTTGCAAATCAAATTAAATGCTTTTGCAAATCAAATCAAAGATTAATTTTCAAATCAAATCAAACCCTTCATATATAGGCTCAACGAAGTCTGTCAAAGCTTTCAAATCAATCAAACCAATAGGCCTAATTTTCAAACAGCATTCACTCACGTATTCACAGTTTGAAGGGAAATATTGAAAAGATGCGGTACCGTGTTTACACGGGAGTCGTGGGGTGCCTAACACCTTCCCCACACTTAACCAAGCCCCCGAACTCAAAACTCTGATTTCAAAGATCAAGTTTCGACAGTGTCCAGCAATTGGGCCTTTTTTCAAATCAAACTCGGTTGAGTTGGTACAACCACTTTCCAAGCTACCAACTGGCGACTCTAAACGTTTAAATTGTTGACATAAAAACATGTTGGTCTCTTTCCTAAAAAACTCTTCAAAACCTTTTTCCTAAATAAAAAGAGTGGGGGTAGAGAGAACTTAGGAAGATCGATTTGAGGAAACTCGGGTTACAAACTGACCCGCGGGGTTCTTAAATTTTCCAACGCCGACAAAGGTCTCAGGGAGTGACTGCAAGACTAAGTCTTGACTCAACTCCCCGTCCATGGCGAACCCAAGTTGTCCAAGGCGTTCAATCAGATTGATCACCCTTAGGACATGAGTCTAAATGGCAGTGCCATCGGACATCCAAGATCGGAAGAGCTCCTTAGATATCTCATATCTAGCAGTCCTACTTTGTTCACCATACAACTCCTTGAGGTGAAGCAACATAGTAGGAGAATCCATGTTTTCATGCCGACGCTGAAGCTCGTTATTCATGGTTGGGAGCATGATGCATTGAGCCATAGATGCATCATCTTGCCACTTTGTTATGGTGGCAATCTCTTCCTTAGAGATTGATTCTAGAGCAGTTCCAGGGACATGTGAATTTAGAACATAAGAAATCTTTTCAGCATTGAGAACTATTCTCAGATTCCTTAACCAGTCCGTGTAATTCGGGCCGGTTAGTTTGTTAGCATCAAGTATGATACGAAGTGAAATTAGTGATTTCGACATGTTTAAATTTCTGTATGTGAAAAGATAATATTTTAGCAAACATTCATTTAATCAATTTTATATACCAAAATAAATTAGGTCTTATGTTAAATTTGTATCTCCCATTATTTTCTTCAAACTATATTACCCTCACTTATATAGTTCGACAACATCTAATTAAAAATTTGCTAGTAAGATTAAGGATCCCATTTTAGATGTATATAGCCTTGTGTGTGCACAATAAATGATATATAAATAAATAGGTAGACAACTCTTATCAATCACATCAACATGTGACTATGTATTTTGCCTCTTAAATCATAATGGTCAAGTGTGTGCACATCCAAACTAAAATGATTTAAGTTAAGTCCAACCTAACACTCCATATATTCGAAAAAGAAAAATATTGTCCTTGTGTGTGCGCAATAAAATAATATTGTTCAATTAACTTTATAAGCATCAAATGTGATAATATTATTATCTTAAATACCCAATGTGACACCTCCAAATCCGGGTATTTTGTTTCCACAAGATTTGGTGTTCACTTTCTAAATAAATCATACATCTACCCAATAATAAAGAATTGCAAAGTAAATTACAACCTTCATAAATACTTAAATAGAATCTTCCTTGACAAAGGATTACAACTTGTCCCAAATAAACTTTTAGGGTTATCTAAACCTTAACATCAACCAAAATAAATTAATACGAAAATAAAACATCATCAACTAAGTCTTATTACAATTGAAGACAACAAGCCTTCACTTGCTCATCTTTCCTTTCCCTTTACTTGTTGACGGTATGTCAACATTCTCGGCTTTAACTACAAGGGGTATAAAATATGTAAGAGTGAGCAAACAAAAGCTCACTTGAAATACAATAGTGATATTACATAACTAAATAACTTCTAAAGGTTTGAATGACTTTACTTTTATCAAAATAAAGAATTGAATAATAATTCTTTCATCATTTTCAAAGTTCGAATATAGAATTTATCTAAGGGTCATACGACCTTGAAATATGTCCTAGGTTATAAATATTTTTATTTAAAACCTTTAACAGTCATTGAGACTATGGACCTTTAACTCGTACTTAGGGGGATCAGCCCTTCGTACCATGTATTGTGCACAACCATCTTAACGCTTTCGCATAAATTTCTCCTCATAAATAGGGTTGTTCATTCTCAGTATTTGAATACAAGTCCGCACCAAAGAAAGTTTGGTTTGGATAGATAAAGGAACTTTGGAGTTTCAACTATCATCAACTAACGAGAAGTTGAATAGACTCACAATGCTGTAACAGCTCGATAATATAAGAATTATGAATCAAATGTAAGATACAACAATAGATTTCATGATAAATAGGCATGCTTTAGAAATAACTTAAAGCATTCGATAGATCACGTTGATCTTGCTTGAACAACTACGTCAAGATCACATTACTTAAATAATCCTTCAATACTTATGCTTTACGAATAATTGAATATAGTATAACTTGTATAATACATAACAAGTTAAGAAACGGAAATGAACTTTCATGATATATTGACCAAGGGTTAGAGAACTTGCACAATGAAAAGATACAATGATAAAGCTTGCATAGCGTACACGAATGGTTTAGAAAGCTTGCACAAAATAAATAACAAGTTTTAAAATAGAAACTTGCTTAACGTAAAAGAATAAGGATTAGAAAACTTGCTCAAGTAAAAGATAAGGAGTAGAGAACTTGCTCAAGTAAAAGATAAGGAGTAGAGAACTTGTCTCAAGCGCAAGCTATACTTTAATAATTACAATCACTTCCACAATTACCCTACACATTATATTACATTTAAAACGTCTATTAGTACCCAACTACAACGTTTAAACCATCGAACTTCTTACTCAAGTCCAACCTAGCAACATGGTTACGACATACGTCGATACTAATACGCATACGTGAGGCTAAACTCACAATCAAGCACCTCATACACGTATAGCACTTTTACTATTATATTGCACCTTTCGGTAATAATATCCAAGCACACATATCATATAACAACATAAGACTTCAATCTATCTTAAACACATCAAAATCATGTTATCTCATTACCTATTACACTTATCAAGTTATAAAAATAAGTTAGCTAAACAAACGCGATATGAAAACTCAACAAAGCAAAACAAGATTTCCTGGACAGCAAGGTAACCCGCTGGGGCTGGTCCCCCAAGGCTAAAAGCTCCGCTGGGCCGAGGCCCACTACTGGTGGGTTCCCCCAGCTTGCGAATGGCAGAGAAATAAGCCAATTTGGCTTATTTCTTCAGACCGAATCCGATTTTTTTCTCAACATGATGAACATGAAACTTGATAACAACAAAATTTTGGACTCTTTAACATGATTATAACATATAAAATCCTTACAACACATAATCAAAACAAAGTTTTCATGATTTTTGAAGAAAACTATAATATCAAGCGTTCTTGACAAAAATTACTATTAAGAATTCGTTTTTCAATCAATTCATGTAATTCCAATTGCAATAACTCTAATTTTTTACATATTAACATATCTCATGATCAATTTAAATAATAACACATCATCAACCACCAATTTGATAGTTCAAAGGCTGTTCTTTCAAAATTAGTTCACAGTAAATTACTATGAACATGATTTCTTCATGTTCATCTTAATTACGTGGATTGAATCGCTAAGACAACTATATAACTCATACATAAACATGCTATAACACATATTACACATAAATTTCATGTTTACATCAATCTTTCATTCTAACTCAACCAAAAATATGAAAATTCATAAGAGCACAAATTCTCCATTAAAACTTGTTTTTACAACCAATTGAATTTCTGAAAATCCTTTCATGGCATACAATTACTATGAAGAACATATGAATACCATATATATACATATACAATTCATGATTATACAATTTCCATAAAAACCTAATTTGACATAGAACAAAATACAAATAGCTTATGAATTGATTCTACAATTATAAGGGTTAAGATGATACCCTTTGCTATGAGTGTGGAAGAAGATGATGAGTTCGATTTCTAGCAATCCTTCTTCTATTTTCTCTTCTTCTCTAACTTTTTCTCTGAGTTCTTCTTCTCTGCTCTCTCTCTTTTCTTCTTTGTTTTAGTTTAGGCTTAGAAACTTAGCGTAAACTATATAACGTACTGATATATAATACGTATATTAACTAATACTTATTATATTACTTAATGTATTATTTAATTAGCAGTTACAAGATTTCAAAAGCCACTAGGGCTTGTTTTGCAAAAGAAGGCTATTCTTAAAAATAGATTTTAGTACTAAGGCATTGTTCGGTTAGAATAGGTTTAAAACAATGCAACGGCCCTGTTTGGCAAAAGTCTTTTTAAAACAAAAGTAAGGGCCTTGTTTGGTTAAAACAAATTTAAAAACTCTTTTCTTTATTTTAATAAATCCTTTTAACACATACTTTAATGTTACACTTTAATTAATTAAATCTTTAACATTCCTATTTAATTAATTAAAATCCAACACCAATTAATCACATAAGAATTGTCACATAATTATAATTACTCGCTAATTATAATTCATGTAACACTCATCACATAACTCATCTAATTTAATTATCTCAATTAAATTAGAATTATACTATAAAATTAATATACATCAATTAAATTAAATATTAAATATTCATTTAATTAATATATAACTCTTAATTAAATCATTTCACAATCTCATAATTTATTTATTCAACTTAGTAAATAAATCACATAAAATATTTATGTACTCAATAAATATTTAAAATTTAATATATAAAATCTCAATTGTTATAATCTTTCCTCCTTAAAAGGATTCTGTCCCCCAGAATCACAACATAAAAAAATCTCATCGGTTACATTCTTCCTCCCTTAAAAGGATTCTGTCCCCAGAATCGATATGTAAGGGGTCACACAACAATTAGGCAAATAATTGAGGATACGATTTCATCATAACATCTTCGAGTTCCCACGTAGCTTCTTCAGCACTGTGGTTCCTCCAAATTACCTTAACGGAAGGTATCACTTTATTCCTAAGTACTTGTTTTTTCCTATCAACTATTTGAACAAGAACCTCTTCATAAGTTAAGTCTTTATCAAACTGTAAAGGCTCGTATTCTATTATATGCTTATAATCCTGTTTGTAAGGTCGTAACACAGAAATATGGAATACATTGTGTATATTCTCTAGCTTCGGAGGTAACGCCACCTCGGAAGCTACTTCACCCACTTTACGCAGTACCTCGAACGGTCCAATAAATCAGGGACTCAGCTTCCCCTTTTTGCCAAATCTAATCTTCCCCTTCCAGGGAGATACCTTTAGGAAAATGAAGCTTCCTGGTAAGAATTCTCAATTTTATCGATGTTGATCGGCATATTTCTTTTGTCTGTCTTAAGCAGCAACCAATCTTGTTCTGATCATCTTCACGATCTCAGCAGTTTGTTGTACCAATTTCGGTCCCAATAGCTAATGTTCACCGACTTCATCCCAGCACAAGGGAGTTCTGCACTTTCTGTCGTATAACGCTTCGTAAGGCGGCATGCCAATACTCGCGTGGTAACTATTGTTGTAGGCGAACTCCACCAACGGTAGATGATCATCCCAGCTTCCCTTAAAATCCATCACGCAAGCTCTGAGCATATCCTCTAGCGTCTGAATCGTTCTCTCGCTCTGGCCATCGGTCTGAGGATGGTACGTTGTACTCATTCGCAAATGCTTTCCCAGAAACTCTTGCAAATGCTTCTAGAAATTCGACGTAAAACGCGGATCTCTGTCGGACACAATCGACACTCGAACACCGTGTCGAGAAATAATTTTCTTAACGTACAGCTTCGCCAATTGTTCTAAGTTGTACTTAATCCTAATTGGTAAAAATTGGGCTGACTTTGTCAGTCCATCCACTATCACCCATATTGCGTCAAATCCCTTCTGAGTCGCTGGAAGACCAACCACGGAATCCATCGTGATGTGCTCTCACTTCCATTCTGGAATTTCTAACGGTTGTAGCAATCCACTAGGTCTCTGGTGTTCTGCCTTGACTTTCTGGCAAGTTAGACATTTCGCAATGCATTCAGCAACGTCCCTCTTCATATTCAGCCACCAAAAATGATGTTTGATATCCTGGTACATCTTCGTACTCCCAGGGTGAATCAAATATTTTGAACTATGAGCTTCGCTCAACATCTCCCCCTTAACTTCTGGTACTGGCGGTACCCAAATTCTCCCTTCAAATCATAACAGTCCCTCGTTATCGATCTTGAACTTGAACTCTTCGCCATCGATTATCCTTTTTTGAATCTTTTCGCACACTTCGTCGTGAAGTTGTGCTTCTTTCACTTTGTCTACCAGAGTAGAACCAGTAGTTACTTGAAACAACTTCTCATCCGATTCCTTCAGATACTTCACTTCCAGTTCCAATCTAGCCATCTATTCTATCAACTAATCCTGATCAGTTAACATGTTCAGCTTGTCCTGACCATTTTTGCTCAAAGAGTCGGTGACGACATTAGCTTTACCCAGATGGTAAAGTACCTCGCAGTCGTAGTCCTTGATCAGTTCAAACCATCTCCTTTGGCGCATGTTCAAATCCTTCTAGGTAAAGATATACTTCAAACTCTTATAATCTGTATATATCTCACACTTTTCTCCATATAAGTAGTGTCTCCAAATCTTCAGAGAAAACACTACTGCCGCCAATTCTAAGTCGTGGGTCGGATACCCCTTGTCATAACCCTTTAGATGACGTGATGCATAGGCAATGACCTTACCATTCTGCATTAGCACGCATCCTAAACCCTTATGTGACGCATCACTGTATACTATGAAATTTCCTGTAATATCCGGCAATGATAATACAGGCGCAGTACTCAACCTCTTCTTCAATTCCTGAAAACTTTCCTCACACTTTTTCGTCCAAACAAACTTAACTATCTTACGAGTCAAATTCGTTAACGGAGTCACGATCTTGGAAAAGTCTTGGATAAATCTCTGATAATAACCTGCCAATCCCAAGAAACTCCTCACTTTCGATGGCGTTTCCGGCTGATCCCAATTCATTACCGCTTCAACCTTCGACGGATCTACTGAAATACCATCCTTGTCGATCACGTGGCCTAGAAATTGTACACGTTCTAACCAGAATTCGCACTTTGAGAATTTCATGTAAAGCTTCTCTCGTCTCAGCGATTATAAGGTCAGCCTCAAATGTTCGGTGTATTCTTCCTCAGTCTTGGAATAAACCAGGATGTTATCTATGAACACCACTACGAACTTATCTAGGAATGGCTTAAACACCCTATTTATTAGGTCCATAAATGCAGCTGGGGCATTCGTTAGGCCAAATGACATCACCAAGAACTCGTAATGACCATACCAAGTCCTAAAAGCTGTCTTCGGTATATCTTTTCTCCTCACCTTCAACTGATGATACCCGCTTCTCAAATCAATTTTTGAGAAGTATCTAGCACCCTTCAGTTTATCAAATAAGCCATCGATCCTAGGTAAAGGATACCTATTCTTGATCGTAACTTTGTTCAACTTTCTATAATCAATGCATAGTCGCATCGATCCATCTTTCTTCTTCACGAATAAAACTGGCGCTCCCCACGGCGAAACGCTCGGTTGAATATACTTCTTGTCCAACAATTCTTGAAGTTAAACCATCAGTTCCTTCAACTCGACTGGAGCCATTTGGTACAGACCTTTTGAAATTAGAGAAGTTTTCGGCGCTAAGTCGATCACGAACTCTATCTCCCTATCTGGTGGAAGTTCTGGTAGATCGTCCGAAAACACGTCCATAAACTCCCTAACCGCTGATATCTCTTCTAACATCGGGCTCTCCTTACGCGTATCTACTATGTAGGCTAGATATCCCACACAGCCTTGAGTCAAAAGTTTCTTGGCTTGCATAACCGTCAGATAACTCGCTTGTCTAGGCGATTTACTACCATAGAACGCTACCTTCAACGGAGTCGTAAGGTTTACCGACTTCTTCTGACAGTCAATTATCACCCCATGGTTGAACAACCAGTCCATACCCAGTATGACATCGAATTCCATAAGTTTTATCAGAATCAAATCTACCCTCAGCTCCTGACCCTTAATGTCCAATCTATAGTTCTTGTAAACAAACCTAACAGGAATAACCTCCCTATTTGCAATCTCTATATTTAAGGGGTAAACTAATTCCTCTCTAGGTAAGTTTAGGGCCTTAGCAAAATTATCAGATATGAATGAACAAGTAGCACCCGAATTAAATAATACATATGCATTTATACTATTGACCGGAATAATACCTGCCACCACATCTTTTGACTGCACAGCGTCCTGTACCGTCATTTTGAATGTGGGGGCAGTGGGTCGAACGGCTTGCAGTGACGACGGTCCAGCGATAGTCAGAGTGCTGCCGCTGTCATTTCCTCCATTCCCTGTTGACCATGTCGCTGATTTCTTCGGGTAGTTACAAGCCATGTGATCCTTGGATCCACATGTATAGTAAGCTCCCTTCTTCGGGTTTGGGCAATTCGACGCGATGTGGCCTTTCTGACCACAGTTGTAGCACACCCGTTTCCCTTTCATGCATACTCCAGTGAGTCTTCCCGCATGTAGCACATGCTTTGAGCTTCCTCTTCTGCTGGCCTCCCTGCTGACTCCTAGCAGAGGTGTTGTCGTTCCACTGTCTTTTCTGATGGATAGCCCCGCTACCACCAGCCTTGTTTTTCGTTTCATTCTTCTTCTTTTTGTCCTGATTGAATTTAGTCACGGCGTCGCTCCCTCCTTCAGCTAGAATGGCCTTTTCCAGCACAGCTGCAAACGTGTTTAGCTGGAACATGGAGACCTTGCTGTAGAGCCACAGTTTCAGTCCCCGCTCAAACTTCCTCGCCTTCCTAGCGTCCTGCTGACCTGGTATATAGCGAACCTGGCCAACTCGTTGAATTTCGCGGCGTATTCAGACACTGTCATCCCTCCCTGTTTCAGCTCTAGAAACTAGACCTCCATCTGGTCCTATGAACTAACTGGGAAGTAAATTTCAAAGAACATCTCTTTAAAACGCTCCCACAGTATCACTCATTCTCCTTCTCTGGTCTTGTTGGCTTGCCACCAGAAACTAGCATCCAACTTCAATATGAAAGTCGCGAATGCTGTCTTCTGGTCTTCGCTAACCCTAGCTACATCGAAGACCTTCTCCATCTCCATCACCCACGTCTGAGAATCTACAGGGTTTATCGATCCCTTGAATTCAGACGGTCCTACTGCCTTGAATTCCGTAAATGTAGTACCCTGCACTTGCGGCTGATTTGCAAGTGCCCCCGTCAGTAGGTTCACTAACTGCTGAACCGAATTGGGGTTTGTTCCATCATTATTGTTATTCATCGAACCCTCAGGGTTTTTACGTGTAGGTCTTCTTCTAGGATGTATTTTCTGTTAAGAAATATTACTATTAGCTCATCTACTAAATTCTTATGTATCCAAGTTCAACTTTAAACATTTAAATAACTCAGTTCGTATATGAACATATAGCACATCAATAAACTTTATTTATTCATTACTCGTAGTTTTAAAAATATAGAATAGATAGCATCTCTGCTATTTACATCATCTTTCCTGAACTAGAACAAGTTGCAGGATTACATTATTATCTCATCCCATTCTTATCTCAAATTATGGAATTTACATTTATTTAATACAAAATGCAACATATAAATAAAAGCTCTACTGCCTATGCATGTTAAGGCGTCGCACAGCCTCTCTTCGTTCTTCCTCTATCACCCGAAACGCCATTCTTTGGTCCACCACATACAATGGTAAACCTTGGAACTGAGCTGGGTAATAGAAAATACGGTCCTGGGCCCTATCTATGGACATACGGAATGCGTATTCTGTTTCCCTTAGCTTGGCCCTCTTGGCTTCAGCCTCGTCTTCAGCTCGATCAGCTGGTTGAGTAGCCCTCAAGCTTTTCTCCTCAGCTCTGGCATGCTTCATCGACTCCTCTTGGATGTCTTGCTTTAACTTCGCTATCTCGGCTCGTGCCTCGTCCCTATCATTTTCTACGTGGACTAGCTTCCACTGCGTTTCTCCTAGCTCACTATCCATCTATTCGATAGTCTCGTCCCGCTGCTGGATAGTTTCTTCGAGCTCTTCGACTCGACCATGTAGCTCCATGTTACTGTCGTAGACTACCTCGTACATCTCAGCACTAGTAGAGTGAGGTAGGAATTCCTCTTTGGGATCCTCTTCCTCCTCTGACTCATCCTCGTCCTCTTCCTCTGGAATAGGTGTCAGCTCACGCTCCCGACCAGCTACGGCGATCACTGGAGATGGCTCTCTCCTAACCAGCTGCTCCCAGACAACATGGCTGTCTCGGGGCTCCTCCTCTCTAGGAACCTGAGGTAAATCCTCTCTAGCCTTACTAGGTTCTCTAATGTTCGTCATCTTGACAAAATAATTTTAAAGTTTATTATTACGTGATATCGAGTCGTCACTCTTCGGATACATAAACGTAAACACATAGCACATAAGGTAGTTTATTATCTTTACCTATCACCACTATCTTTTCGATCTTCCTATAAGGCTACTACCTAAGGTTTTCCCCCCACCTAATGTTCATAACCTATAGCTTTGATACCAACCTGTGACACCCCCAAATTCGGGTACTTCGTTTCCACAAGATTTGGTGTTCACTTTCTAAATAAATCATACATCTACCCAATAATAAAAAATTGCAAAGTAAATTACAACCTTCATAAATACTTAAATAGAATCTTCCTTGACAAAGTATTACAACTTGTCCCAAATAAAATCCCAGGGTTATCTAAACCTTAACATCAATCAAAATAAATAAATGCAGAAATAAAACATCATCAACTAAGTCTTAGTACAATTGAAGACAACAAGCCTTCACTTGCTCATCTTTCCTTTCCCTTTACTTGTTGACGGTATGTCAACATTCTCGGCTTTAACTGCAAGGGGTATAAAATACGCAAGAGTGAGCAAACAAAAACTCACTTGAAATACAATAGTGATATGACATAACTGAATAACTTTGAAATGTTTGAATGACTTTATTTTTATCAAAATAAAGAATTGAATAATAATTCTTTCATCATTTCCAAAGTTTGAATATAGAATTTATCTGAGGGTCATACGACCTTGAACTATGTCCTAGGTTATAAATATTTCTACTTTAAAACCTTTAACAGTCATTGAGACTATGGACCTTTAACTCGTACTTAGGGGGATCAGCCCTTCGTACCATGTATTGTGCACAACCATCTTAACGCTTTCGCATAAATGTCCCCTCATAAATAGGGTTGTTCATTCCCAGTATTTGAATACAAGTCCGCACCAAAGAAAGTTTGGTTTGGATAGACAAAGGAACTTTGGAGTTTCAACTATCATCAACTAAGTAGAAGTTGAATCGACTCACAATGATTTAACAGTTCGATAACAGAAGAATTATGAATCAAATGTAAGATATAACAATATATTTCATGATAACTAGGCATGCTTTGGAAATAACTTAAAGCATTCGATAGATCACGTAGATCTTGCTTGAACAACTAAGTCAAGATCACATTACTTAAATAATCCTTCAATACTTATGCTTTACGAATAATTGAATACAATATAACTTGTACAATACATAACAAGTTAAGAAACGGAAATAAACTTTCCTGATATATTGAGCAAGGGTTAGAGAACTTGTACAATGAAAAGATACAATGATAAAGCTTGCATAGCGTACAAGAATGGTTTAGAAAGCTTGCACAAAATAAATAACAAGTTTAGAAATAGAAACTTGCTTAACGTAAAAGAATAAGGATTAGAAAACTTGCTCAAGTAAAAGATAAGGAGTTGAGAACTTGCTCAAGTAAAAGATAAGGAGTAGAGAACTTGCCTCAAGCGCAAGCTACACTTTAATAATTACAATCACTTCAACAATTACCCTACACATTACATTACGTTTATAACATCTATTAGTACAGTTGTGTTGTTTACGTGTTAACAAAAATGGGCACAAAACACGTGCAAGTGTACACGGTCGACAAGTAATAATTCGATAAGTCGATATCGTTCCCACGGAGAAAGGAGTCAGCCTTACACTATCATGCAACAGTCCTATGGTTATCTTTGTCTGCTCAAACGGTTGTCACAGTGTTCATTAATTAACTATACTAAATTTAAACTAGACTTAACTAATTAATATGCAAGAGGTTCAAATTAGATGAATATGGGATCCTAATTTCATCTATTATGTCATCTAGGTTAACAATACCTCATGTCAAGTATGAATAATCACATAGAAATGCTAGCCAGGACCACGAATGTGAGACAAGGCTATTTTTTAATACACCAAGTCCATATCATATAATATCCACAATTAAGATAGAAATCACATGAACATCGATAAAGCCTAAACCACTATATTTCTATGCAATTTACAAGCTAAACCAATTTAAGTACAAGCCCCCATTAGACTACATATGGCAATATGGTATATTTCTATCCGGATAGCGAATCACAAAACTAATCCAATGCAAGTTTCACAAACATATGCTAGCATGGAAAAATCTAAGTTTACACTTCATTTTTCAAGTCCATATAAACTATTAGAGTAGATGTTGATCAGGCATCTAAACATACACAGCAACCATGCTAGGCAAACCCTACATTTTCATCCATACATATCAAAGAGGCATAAACCCTAGATTTAACAAATAGAATCCCATAATGGAAGTTAGTTCAGCACTAAACTTCCCACCATTATTGATTTAAACCAAGCATTTAAACATCTATGAAAGGGAGGAAGAGTAAAGAGAATGGAAATGCAAAGCTTGATGGTTCCCCTTCCAATAGAAGCCTTTTATGCTCAAATCCAGATCACAAGTTCAACTAAAGAGAACCCTACACAATAAATCTACTTGAGCTAGAAGAGAAGAGGAGATAAGCTCTCAATCCCTCCTTAGCTTCTAACCCTAGAAAATGTAATACCAGCTGGAAGTAAAATTATGTCTGATAATAATACTAAGTGATATTCATCCCTTATAACATAAAGCCTTAAGTATAATACAACCAGCCGAGAAAACCAATTAAAAGTCAAACACTTTGGACCGGCACGGCAGCGTGGTCTAAAGCCTTCAACATGGCGTGGGCGCGCGGGGGCTCAGATTGAGTCTCTGGTTTGCTAGGCAGCGCGGGCGCTCGTAGCCCCTTTGCTTCCTTGGCGCGGCCGCGCGTGACCAATTCTACAGCTAGTGCACTTTCTGGCTTTTGGATTGCACAATCCTCATTCTTTTGCTGCTGCTTCTTGTTCCTTCACGATGCTACTATGAGGCCATTATCATGTGCCCCTTTTCTCATGCCAAGCCTTCTTGCTTTCTCTTGTTCACTCCATCAACATGTCATTCCATCTGCCTTGTTGCTAGGCTCATGCCATATGCTCATTTTCATGCCATTCCATGCCCTTTTCCAATCCCACCATGCTTGTTGCTAGCTTCCCATATAGCCTTTATCCTGCTCCTTGCCAGATCAAGCCAAACCATGCTATTATTGTGCCATTTCATGCCAAATGAGTTTCCTATCTATAAACTGCAAAACAAAGCTAAAATACATTAAAAGACACTAAAGTGCTCGAGTTTAAGCCATAATCAAAGTAAGTTGGCATTCAATAAGTAGGTATAAAACCTACTTATCAAATACCCCTAAACTTGAACTATTGCTTGCCCTCAAGCAAAAAAAACACAAATGCAACTACATGATATGCAACTAACTACATGAAAATGAATCCCACTGTCTCAGCCATAATATGAATTCCAATCAGATGCGCCTCAGAGAGATAACAAGAACACTGAACAATGAATTGGCTCAAGCAATAGTTATATAGATAGACAATCTGTAAATCACAACCTGTTACTAAGATACCGTGTCTGTGTGTGCAATGTCATAAACAAGCTTGAATGAGGCGAAGATTCCACATGCTATACTTCTAAGGAAGGAAATTTGAGGCTTTAAGTCAAGAATTTTTCATTAAGACCAAACAATGACCAAACCAACAAATAGATACAAGTTGAAGTGCAGCAAGGGCTTATTATGCTTTTATTCTCACACGGGGGCGATATTCGCACTTTTCCCGCGGTTACACCTGACTGTGCAATGCTAGGCCCTCTTAGACTTTTCAATGATACCCATTTAACGAGATCTCGACCAATGACTCCCAAACCATAAAGGCCTTAGGGCGCTGGGTGTAGAGACAATCCCCTAGGGCGTACTTGCTCGAGTATCAATGGCCACAAGACTTCTCTAGCCAAGGCGTTTATTATATTTTTTTTCTTTTTCACAGTTTATTTTCTTTTATTTTTTCTTTTTCTTTTTCTTTTTATCAGCATGCATACCCAAGGCTTTCCCTCAAAATTGTATTCTAGTGTTGGTAAGGTCATTATTGCTTTTATTACACAATTCTAGCAATTAAAAACAAAATTTTTCCCCTTAGAAGACAAGCATATACTACTCTAGCCAACAATCAAGTAAAGACAAACTGTGCTATCCGGTGACATCCAAGCAACAGGTATAGATTACATCATGTATAAACATATAACTAAGCTTAAGCAACTGTGCCGCCCCCAAATTCAGACCGTCACTGATCTCGAATTTGGTTCATCACGTACTAATTCTAATAACAACTAAAATCTCAAACAATAGAATAACAGAATAATTTACATTGATATAACATAAATATTCTCGTCCCAAGTCTCGAAACTATTACTAATACACTTCATAACTTAAACCAAACATTTCTTAATACATAACATTTAAATAAGTCTTAATACAACATAACGAAAACATCCTAATATAGAAAAAGCACAGCTACTCCATAGCCTTGCCTTCGCTTTTGTCCTGTCCTGGGGTTCCACCTTGCCCTGCCCTAACTGAAATGTTTATGGGAAGCAAGAGTGAGCAACAAATTTGCTCAGCAAGTAATATGCCAATAAATGTGAATAGGAATATATGCAGTTCTAAATCTCAATGGTGAAACGATAATTAATCACTTAGGATTTCACATAAGAATGTTGTGAACAAAATAAATAGCAATGACTTCCAAATCTATTCCGTGAAGTTGAATAAGGACCACTACGGGTCGAGAAGTTATTACAGGCTTCGAAAGTTTCAACAATTTCAAGTGAATGAATAGACATCCCTGAGTGTCGCTGTGGACCAAAGATTAATAAAAGAATCCAAAGAATTAAAAGTTTCAAGTTAATAAATACTGGATACTGAGTGGTTGCTAAGAGCCACGAACTTCTACTAGAATAATCAAAAATATTTCAGGTAACCCAAACAAGTACAATTAGGGGATCAGCCTATCGTACATAGTGTTATGCATAACCTACCACACCACTGTCGGCACCCCGACTATATAGTTCCCCTTTTTACAAGGGTTGTTCAACTCAGTTAATTTCTAAGAGTCCGCACCAAGGCAATTGGTGTGGATCGTTTTTCAATTCATGATATTGGTCTAGCCGAATTAAATGGCGTAGACAACTTCAACAAAGTATATCAGAACAATTTATGAGTTCAATACTCGCAACAATAATTCGAAGAATATAATCGTGATTTAAATCAAACTATGAAACATAAGTTTGTAAGGCAAGAATTATTCTAGCACCTATTTACTCGTACGACCAAAGTTAGTACAAGCTCGAATATGTGTTCAATAAGGAGTATGAATCAAATACTTGCTCAATAAAAGAGTAGTTAGATACTTGCAATTAATATACAAGAACGGTTTCAAGGAACTTGCACGATGAAAGAGTATAAGTTATGGAACTTGCTTACGACGTTCCTCGAATAAGTAACCACAAGGATAGGATACTTGCAACACAATAAAAGTAGGGTTCAGATACTTGCATTATAAATGAGTGTAAGTCAGGAAACTTGCACTTTAAAAGAGTGTAAGTTAGAGAACTTGCCTTATGCGTAGTTTATCCTCGTTAAATAAATCGACACTTTCGAATCCCTATCGTAATATATATATTTATATGTATAGGATATTCATTAGTCATATAGTATAACATCATATCTTATCTTGGATATGCAATCAACACATAAGCTAAGT
Organism: Panax stipuleanatus; assembly: GCA_020205555.1. Classification (NCBI taxonomy): domain Eukaryota; kingdom Viridiplantae; phylum Streptophyta; class Magnoliopsida; order Apiales; family Araliaceae; genus Panax; species Panax stipuleanatus. Next base: position 81,127,438 of record CM035119.1, read on the forward strand.
CTTAGCCTAGCTACACAGTTATATAGTATCATATTTAATTCACAAGTCTCAACTAATATTCTTTTATCCTTAACGTTCCTTGTTTTGAGTTTAAAACACATTCTCATATCATATAAGATCGCAACAACTAGCAACATACTCTCATATTTATTAATATCACCTAAAACCACAATCAATACTAAATACATTTTATTTTAGCAAGTTATGGCATTTCTATAAGTTAACCATAAAAATCAGATTCAAGTGTCAACATATGATATCACATAGCATGTATTCAATTTAAAGGATACTTTCATGCTCGTTCAACCCTTTCACGTTCAATTTACATGATATAGGTTCTAAGTTAATACCCTTAATAACTTAAGTCCATTAAAGGTTATAAAGTCACAAAGTCTAACATGCTCGCCTTTTAAACACATAAGGTAATCATATAACTTATATTAAGCATACTCATGAATATTCACATCGCATACATGTAACTATCATTGTTATTAGTTCGAAAACATGCTTCATTTATGCTTAACTTGATATCATGGCATCTAGCATGGTATATATACATGTATGATACATGAGTGGATCTACGAGTATTATCTCATATGTCCGTAAACTCCAGAATACGAAACTTGCAATAACATGTTAAGGTTCTCAATCAAAACTTATATTTTTATTAGTAAGGCTTACTAACATGTTTGTGTTACATCATGAAATCCGTATACATAAGTCAATAGGTCCGATATGCATTTCAAGGTTATATAAACATGCCCGATAAATCAGAATGTATATATGGTCTTTTCATGTCAATATCAACCTTCAAAACTTGCATTTTTGTTAGAAATGTTTGCTAGTGAGGTCTAACATGCTCTTGTCATACTATGAACCATATATACATAAGTTATTATGTCTTTCATGCGTCTTTACCTCATACTAATATGCCTCAAAAATCAGAATATCAATGTGTTACACACATGTCAAAAGTTTGTTTGTAAAACTTACATTTTCGTTACTAATGAGGTTTGCATGTTCATATTTCGTTATGAAACTTATCTACGCAAGTGAACATACAAATCATGTGTTTCTAGGTCATACAAACATGTATCAAAATCAGAATATAATCATGCTTCATATATGTTGACGTTCGTCCATTAAACTTTAAGTTTACTTCAACACTATATGTCGTTTCATAATTCTTGCATGCAATCATAGCCAAATCATGTTTATGTTATCTCTATATACTCATATAAGTAGGTCAAACCCATTAGCATGCTTGTCCTAATTTGTAATACCCGAGAATTTCCATATATTATTAAATAAATATATTAATGGAAATGAGAATTTATTTGAATATAAATGATTTTGTGTTATGAGATGAATTAATTCAATTATATATAATTGAATAATTATAATAATTGAGAAATTGGTGGAGTTTGTGATAAACTCGTTGATTGCCTTGTGTGGCACAGTGGCGTAATATAAGAAGGATTATATTAATTTAAGCGAACAATTAATCTATATTAATTGTTAATCGAAGAATATTAATTAACTGTTATAAAATACTAATGAGGATCGATTAACAATATGTGATTATTATTATTGCAAGAAACTTAATAATAATGAGCAACGTGTTTATAAATACAATAAGATTTATATCAAAGTGATAATTAATCATATAAGGGTTAATTAAATTGTTATGGAGGTTAACAATTATATTGATGGATGTAGGATATGTGTATATTATTAATTAATATTCAAATTATAAGATGAGAAATTATATGTGCAAGCATGCGAATTAAATGTATAGTAACTATATGTTATGATATGTGTAAGTGACAAATGATGTGTGGATATACATTAAAATAATGTATCATGGATCTATTATAAATAATTGTTGAGTAATACAATTTAATAATATATGATATAATGTAATGTGGTAGTATCCGATGGTATTATATCAGTAAGATAAACGTACCTGGATTATATGTGTGTAAATTACACTTATTACATTATGTGAAGTACATTGTGATTTAAATTATAACCTAAGAGTACATATATATATAACATATGTATATGGTGTGTGTATACAAGTGTAGTATTTGCAAATGCTGAGGAGTTAAATCAATTGTCTCATTTTAAGTGTCCCATTTGCTCTTCACGTGCTTGACATACAACTAAGGCCTATTCCTTCTTCTTCTCCCCAAACTCAGCAACTAGCATTTCATAGCTCATGATTGTGGAGGGAGTGGGATTCATGATGAATCCAACCACTAATTACCTACCATTTGATAACCTTCATGCATTCCTATAATCCGTTAGTTTGATATGGGATACAATTGCTTTGTCTGTATAATGGGAGTTCTATAAATATAGCCTCATCTCCTTCACATTTCTTTTGCTGAGCATTTTGGCTAAGTGAGACTAGAGAGCATATATATATATATCAGTGTTATTGAGATAGCAGCAAGCTTAAATCATTTACAGAGGTATAAATCCTCTTCGTATCTTCATTGTCATTTTCTGTCAAAATTTCTATTCGTGAATTCTTGATTTCAGTTGGAAGTTATGGTTTTGTGAATTGAGAATAATAATTAGTTGTTTAAAGGACTTATATATGTGATTAGAATTACTATATATGCTTCATTGCTCTTCAATTTCATTTTTGGTGTTTCCATTTCTGAGATTTCTGTAAAAACATCAAATATCGTGAAATTAGTTGGTGTTCATGAAATTGGGAATTGATAATTGCTATTGACTATTATATAAGCATATATGTACGTGTTAGTAAGTTAAACAAGTCTAATAGCATTTGGGTATGTTGAAATCGATGAAATGGGAGGTTTTTGGTCGGATTTCGCTGCAGTCTGAACTGCAGAAAACTGCCTCGACGCCGCAGCGCCGCAGCCCGCGCCGCAGCGCCACTCGCGCCGCAGCCCGCGCCGCAGCGCCGCACGCAGCGCCACTCGCGCCGCAGCGCCAGTAGTGAGCTGCTGTGCCGCGCCGCAGCGCCAGCCTCTGTGTTCAGTTTTTCTGCATTCTGCAACAAAACTGTTATGAACTAATTGTTTGATTTTTGTTTAAACAAGCATGAAAGCATGATTAATACTTATATATAAACCTAATGAGGCAATGTGAGCATGTTTTAGTATATTAGCATGCATGGTTAACCAAACGACATATAGTTTGAAAACGGACTTAAAGTTTCATGAACGACGTTAACATATATGAAGCATGTTAATATTCTGACTTTCGAGACATGTTAGTATGACCTAGAAACACATGAAATGCATACTAACTTATGTATATAGGTTCCGTGATATAATATGGACATGTGAACCCAACTAGTGCACCTTTCTAACAAAAATACAAGTTTTGAAGGTTGATATTGACATGTAAAGACCATGTATACATTCTGACTTTTCGAGCATGTTTATAGGGCCTTGAAATACATGAAAAGCATGTTAACTTGTGTATATGGGTTTCATAAGGAAGCATGAACATGATAGACCTTATTAATGAACTATACTAACAAAGTATAAGCTTTGAACGTGAACGTTGGTATGTTATGACGAGAATTAGAATTTGACATTTATGAACACATGTGATAGTACTCTTAGACTCATTCATGTGTCATGCATGTATATATACCATGATTAGTTGCCATGATTAAAGTTTAGCATGAACAAAGCATGTTTTCAAGATAATAACAATGCTAGCTACATATATGCAATACGAGTACTCATGAGCATGACTAATACAAGTTATATGAATATCTTATGTGTTTAAAAGCGACCATGTTAGACCATATGAGTTCGTGTCCTTGAATGGCTTTAAGTATTAACTTAAGAACCTATACCATGTACGATTGGATTTGGAAAAGTTATACAAGCATGTAAAGTATCCTTTAAATATGAATACATGCTACGTGATATTATATGATGTTACTTGAACCCGATTTTGACGGTTAACTTAAGGAGATGCCGTAACTTGCTAAAATGAAATATATTTAGTATTGATTGTGGTCTTATGAGATATTAATAATATGCAAGCATGTTTGCTAATTGTTGAGATCTTATATAATATGAGAATGCGTTTAAACTCTAAAGAAGGAACGTTAAGGATAGAAATTATATTCTATATAACTGTGTAGCTAGGTAAAACTTAGCTTATGTGTTGATCGTATATTCAAAGAGAAAATGTGAAGTTAAATTATATGACTAATGAATATCATATATATACGTAACTGTATTACGATAGGAATTCGAAAGTGTTGATTTGCTTTTCGTGGATAAACTACGCTAAAGGCAAGTTCTCTTACTTACACTCTTTTAAAGTGCAAGTATCCTAACCGACGCATTTACTTTATGCAAGGAAATCTATGATTGTGAAGGTTTCCTAACTTATACTCTTTTACTATGCAAGTATCCTATCTTGTGTATTGCGAACTAGTTTCCTATTTAATCGGTTGAATCGAATTAGCATACTTGAACTCTTATTTCATTAAAGCTATTATTCATGTTGAACTTAGTATTGTTCTTGAATATTGTGAAAGTGTCTATGCCATTTGATTCGGCTAGACTTATATTATTGAAAAGCGACCCAAACTAATTGATTGGTGCGGGATCTTGTATTTGACTGAGAAGAACAACCTTCTTTGAAGGGAATATATAATTGTCGGAGAACCGACGTGCACACTTGAGTATGGTTGATTGTTATGCATAACAAGGGTACTTTAGGCTGATCACCTGTTGTACCTGTTTTTGTTGGATTTTCAGTTTATTACTGTCAATTCTAGTAGAAGTTCATAGTCCGTAGTGACTACTCAGTATTCAATTATTTGAAATCTTGAATTGACTTATTATTGAATCATATTGATATTATCCTGTCCTTAGCGACTGATATTGAGAACTATTGATATTCTTGTTATTCTTGAACTATCAAATCTTGTTATACCCTTTCGAGAATTGAGAATCTTATTACTCACCCTTATTGTATATTACTTGCTGGGCAATTTGTGCTCATTCTTGCTTTCCTTAAAACATTTCAGTTAAGGCAGAGCATGGTGAACCTTCGGGCGTTGATAAGGGCAAGGGCAAAGCTACCAACTAGCTTATGTCTGTTATGATTTAAATATATTCATATTGTATGAAGATGATGTAGTAAGACTGGATTTGATTATGTTTAAGCTTAAGTTAGATTATGTAATAAGTCGTTAACTGATATTATTAGGTAATCTATTAAGTACTGTAGGTTGCGAGACTTGGGGGAATAATTATAATAAATCATTGTAAATTATTCTAAAATAGATTTTCCGCTGTGATCGTATGATATTTAATTATTATTATTGTGATGTATTACCATGAGCACGTGATGAACCGAATTCGAGAGACCAAGTGGCGGTCCTGGAATTTGGGGGCGTCACAGGTTGGTATCAGAGCTGTAGTTATAAACCTTAGGAACGAGTGTCCTTAGACTATAACTTAGGCGAACTTAGAAGTTAGGAAGGAGATAAAACTCATGTAGAGTTTTCCTTGAGAGACTTAGTCTGTTATGAAATGTAACTTCATTCTATACAATGAACTTATATTTTGTTTAACATTCTAATGGAGATGCTATTTCTTGTCTTGTGTTTGTGAGTGTAGGATGACAGACACAGGGGTACCTAGTAGAGTTGTAGAGGAGGAGCCCAGGGATATACACGTAGTATACGAGGCACCTCTAGAGGCTACACCAGTGCAGGCAGTTGCACCATCCGAGTTTGATGACGAGGATGAGATCGAGATTGAGATAGAGACTGATCCAGAGGAGGAGCCGATGGAGGATGAGCCAGTAGAGGACTCTGATGAGGCTACTATAGAGGAACAGATGTTAGGCGAGTACGAGGAGCGTATTCTAGAGTTAGACTGTAGAGTTCAGGAGCTGGAGGCAGAGGCCCACGAGAGAGAGTCTGAGTTCCAGAAGCTGAGGGACGAGGACCACCAGAGGAAGCTGGCTATGCAAGAGTTAGAGGTGGAGATTGCCTACCGTAGGGAGGCAGGGATCCAGATGGGGACTCTATTTCACAGGTCAGTGGCTAGGAATGTAGATTTGGCAGAGAAGCTAGAAGAGGTTGAGCAGAGGGAGCTGAGTGAGAAGACTGAGAAAGAGGCACTCCGTACTCAGCTAGAGTTGGAGGTGATGGATAGGTTACACTTCGAGGAGAAGTGGGAAGCGTCTAATGAGAGAGCCGACGACCTTGAGGACGAGGTCAGGTGCAAGAAGAGAAAGATGAACAAGATGGGGTATGTGTTCCGTTCAGCTTTTGAAAGGGTGATTGATGGTGTGTACCACTACCCGGCAGAACAGGGACAGACTCTACATACCTTGAGCCGAGAGCTGGTTGCGTATATAGCACAGTTGGAGTACAAGAGCGCAGTGGAGCGCGGGATGATGGGATGAGATTTCCTTAGTCAGTCTAGTGGTAGTACTAGTTGTGTCTTTATGTATTGTATATACTATGTTGTAATCCCGATCTTTTGTGTAAGATGTGGGATGATGATGTAAACCCCGAGTTAGCTTTTGTTAGAGGGGTAGTATGGTAGTAGGTTGGTATATTCCCCGTCTTTTGTGATATTAGGGGATATATGTGATAACATTTATAGCAGTATGCTGGGGAAATCATGTAATGAAATGAAATGGCATATGAATATAAATGGAGTTGATTTTAGAAACGTGTTATAAATTTATTCTTTTAGTATTAAAAGAAATACTTAAGTAATATACTTGAATAATAATAAAATGAAAACTTGTGATACAGATAATGCCGCCCAGACGTAGATTGACAGCACCCGAAGAATCTGTTAACAATGAGAGAGAACAAGTAGACCCGATCCAGAAACTGGTAGACTTGTTAGGAGAAGCCTTAAGGGGAAGGAACAATGAACCCGTTCGCCCGAACCCTCAAACTGTGCCAGTAACAACCTTTAAAGACTTTAAGAGTGTAGGACCCCCGGAGTTCGAGGGAACTACCGACCCAATCATCGCACAAACGTGGATCAAAGAGATCGAAAAAGCTTTCACTATAGCTAGCGTAGGCGAAGATCAGAAGACGGTGTTTGCCACGTACATGATGAGGGGAGAAGCGAACTACTGGTGGGAGGCTAATCAACAAAGAGCTGGAGAAGGGATAATAGCTTGGGATAAGTTTAAGACACTGTTCTTCGAAAATTACTTTCCAAAAAGTATGAAGAATAGGATGGAGGTGAAATTCCTAGAGTTAAAACAAGGTGAGATGACGGTGGCGCAATACGCGGCTAGGTTTAACGAACTAGCGCGATTTGCAGAGCACCAAGTTGGTGATGAAGAGAGGAAGGCTAGACGCTTTGAACAAGGGTTGAAGCCATGGCTGTTCAATAAGGTATCAGTTCTTCAAATTGATTCCTTTGCAACATTACTGGAGAAGGCAATCATTGCGGAAGGCGGCAGTGAGGCCTTAAGTCAGTATAACAAAGAAAAGAAAGGAAAGAATACTGGAGGAGAGAATCGTACGGGAGGAAGTAGTAGCGGAGGAAGCAACTTGGGAAAGAGAAAGTGGGAGAATAATAACAACAACAAAAACAACAATAATCAATCAGGGAATTTTCGTGGAGGTTTCAAGAAGAGGGCTGAAGGATGCCCGAAGTGTGGGAAGAATCACCAGGGCGAGTGCTGGAAGGGACGTGGCACTTGCTACAACTGCGGACAGGAAGGGCACATCTCGCCTAACTGTTTGAAACCGAAGAAGATACAAGGATGCTTTGCTTGTGGCTCGACGGAGCACCGAATTAAGGACTGCCCAAAGAAGGGAAGTGGCGGGGGTAGTAATCAGCAAGGAGGCAACAAGCTGATGATCGATGGACCGGCACAATCCAACCGCCCAACCGCCAGAACTTTTAACATGACCGTCCAAGACGCAGTGGCTGCGAAGGATGTGGTGTCAGGTATAATCCCAATCAATGATATAAATGCTTATGTATTATTTGATTCGGGTGCCACCTGTTCTTTTGTATCTGAAGAATTTGCTAGTAGACTTAGTAAACCTCGAGAACTATTAGAAAATCCTTTGATCATAGAAGTTGCTAATAAGGAAGTGATCCCTGTAGAATACGTTTATCGAAATTGTCGCGCAAATATTAGTAAACATGAACTAAGCGTAGACTTGATTCCTATTAGACTGGGAGAATTTGACGTAATACTGGGAATGGATTGGTTGTATAACCATGCTGCGATAATTGACTGTCAGAACAAATGTGTGAACCTTCAGACTCCGAGTAAGTCTAAGGTAGTGTTTTATGGTAGCTCATCGCTTAAGCAATCGTGTTGCGTTACGATGATGCAGGCCAAGAAATTGTTAAGGAAAGGATGTGGAGGATATTTAGCTTACATCGTTGATACTCGGAAGAAGGGAGTAGAAATTAAGGATATATACGTAGTTAATGAATTCCAAAATGTGTTTCCGGACGATCTGCCTGGTCTTCCGCCAGACAGAGAAATCGAATTCGTAATAGACTTAGCACCGGGAACGGCACCGATTTCGAAAGCTCCATATCGTATGGCGCCAGTAGAAATGAAGGAATTAATGATGCAATTGCAAGAATTATTGGATAAGGGTTACATTCGACCGAGTGTTTCTCCTTGGGGAGCACCAGTTCTATTCGTTAAGAAGAAGGACGGATCGATGAGGCTCTGTATCGATTATCGAGAATTGAATAGAGTAACGATCAAGAACCGATATCCGTTACCGAGGATAGACGACTTATTTGATCAACTGAAGGGAGCAAAGTGTTTCTCAAAGATCGACCTACGAACAGGATATCATCAACTGAAGGTACGGGATGAGGACATACCAAAGACTGCGTTTCGAACCCGTTATGGACACTACGAGTTTTTGGTAATGTCATTCGGATTGACTAATGCTCCGGCAGCATTTATGGACTTGATGAACCGAGTTTTCAAGCCATACTTGGATAAATTTGTAGTGGTTTTTATCGACGACATTTTGATCTACTCAAAGACAGAGGAAGAACACGCCGAACATCTGAAGATTGTTTTGGAGGCGCTAAGGAAGGAGAAGATGTATGCAAAATTTTCTAAGTGCGAATTTTGGATGGAGAAGGTTCAATTCTTAGGCCACGTGGTGGATAAGAATGGAATCTCTGTAGACCCTGCGAAGGTTGAAGCAGTAAGTAATTGGGAACAACCGAGAACACCGACGGAGGTGAGAAGCTTTCTAGGGTTAGCTGGGTACTATCGAAGATTCATCCAAGATTTTTCTAAGATAGCAACCCCGCTGACCAATTTGACTAGAAAGACGGTGAAATTTGTATGGACCGACAAATGCGAAGAAAGTCTTCAAGAACTGAAAAGGAGATTGAGCGAAGCACCTGTATTATCATTACCAGATGATGCGGGAAATTTTGTGGTGTATAGTGATGCATCGCACAAGGGGCTTGGCTGTGTGCTCATGCAACATGGCAAGGTCATTGCATATGCATCACGACAATTAAAGGATTACGAAAAACGATACCCTACTCACGACTTAGAGTTAGCGGCAGTAGTTTTTGCGTTAAAGATATGGAGGCATTATCTATACGGAGAAAAATGTGAGATATACACGGACCACAAAAGTCTGAAATATATCTTCACACAGAAGGAGTTAAACATGCGACAGAGAAGGTGGTTAGAATTAATCAAAGACTATGACTGCGATATTCTTTATCACCCGGGAAAGGCAAATGTGGTTGCCGACGCTCTGAGCAGGAAAGGAAGGGAGAAGTTGTTTAATTTGACGACTCAGGAAGAGTTGATAAGAGAGATGGAGAAATTGGAGATAGAAGTAAAAGGACCAGAAAAGTCTGGTGAGAAGTTAATTGTAATGGAAGCTTGTCCGACGTTGTTGAATAGAGTAAAGGAAGCTCAGGAAAAGGATGAAGAGTGTGAGAAAATCCGAAAGAGGATCACAGAAAGTGAGGGAGAAAAATTTCGAATGGATAAAGACGGTATTTTGAGATTTGAAGGGAGAGTGTGGGTACCAGCGGTAACTGAGTTGAGGGAAGAGATTTTGCACGAGGCACACAATACGACATATTCCGTTCATCCGGGAGGCACAAAGATGTACCGAGATCTAAGGCAACATTTTTGGTGGCCTAATTTGAAACGGGAAGTCGCAGAGTGCGTCAGTAAATGCTTGACTTGCCAACGCGTTAAAGCAGAACATCAGCGGCCAAGTGGTTTACTACAACCATTAGAAATACCAGAGTGGAAATGGGAGCATATTACCATGGACTTCGTGGTAGGACTTCCAGTTACACAGAAAGGTTATGATGCTATTTGGGTTATCGTGGATCGACTAACGAAGACCGCACACTTTCTACCAATCAAGATCCGCTACAGTTTGAACCAATTAGCAAGCCTATATGTAAAAGAAATTATTTCACGACATGGAGTGCCGGTGTCAATTGTCTCTGATCGAGATCCGCGCTTCACGTCCAATTTTTGGAAGAGTTTGCAAGAAAGAATGGGAACGCAGTTGAGGTTGAGTACAGCTTATCATCCTCAAACAGACGGACAAAGTGAGCGAACAATACAAACGCTAGAAGACATGCTTAGGACTTGCGTGATGGATTTTAAGGGAAATTGGGACGACCACCTACCCTTAGTAGAATTCGCATATAATAATAGCTACCATGCGAGTATTGGCATGCCACCGTACGAAGCTCTTTACGGGAGAAAGTGCAGAACGCCGTTATGTTGGGACGAAGTCGGAGAACGACGAATACTCGGACCAGAGTTAGTTCAACAAACCGCAGACGTGGTGACAGTGATAAGAGCCAGACTTGTAGCAGCTCAAGATCGCCAGAAGAAATACGCAGATTTGCATCGGCAGGACCGAGACTTCAAAGTCGGCAGTTTCGTATTCTTAAAGGTATCTCCATGGAAGGGAAAAATCCGTTTCGGCAAGAAAGGAAAATTGAGTCCAAGATTCATAGGACCGTTCGAGATACTGAAGCGAGTGGGCGAAGTGGCATACAAAGTTGCGTTGCCACCCGAACTGGAGCATATCCACAACGTGTTCCACATTTCCGTGTTGCGACCGTACAAGGCCGACTACAAGCACGTGATTTCTTACGAGCCCATTCAAGTGGAGAAGAACTTGGCGTATGAAGAAATTCCTGTCCAAATATTAGATAGGAAAGAACAAACTTTGAGAAATAAAGTTATTTCATCTGTAAAAGTACTTTGGCGTAACCACGATGTCGAGGAGGCAACGTGGGAGTTAGAAGATAGGATGATGAGGGACTATCCCCATCTATTTGTGTAACCTTGTAGCAATTCCGGGACGGAATTTTTATAAGGGGGGGAGGATGTAATACCCGAGAATTTCCATATATTATTAAATAAATATATTAATGGAAATGAGAATTTATTTGAATATAAATGATTTTGTGTTATGAGATGAATTAATTCAATTATATATAATTGAATAATTATAATAATTGAGAAATTGGTGGAGTTTGTGATAAACTCGTTGATTGCCTTGTGTGGCACAGTGGCGTAATATAAGAAGGATTATATTAATTTAAGCGAACAATTAATCTATATTAATTGTTAATCGAAGAATATTAATTAACTGTTATAAAATACTAATGAGGATCGATTAACAATATGTGATTATTATTATTGCAAGAAACTTAATAATAATGAGCAACGTGTTTATAAATACAATAAGATTTATATCAAAGTGATAATTAATCATATAAGGGTTAATTAAATTGTTATGGAGGTTAACAATTATATTGATGGATGTAGGATATGTGTATATTATTAATTAATATTCAAATTATAAGATGAGAAATTATATGTGCAAGCATGCGAATTAAATGTATAGTAACTATATGTTATGATATGTGTAAGTGACAAATGATGTGTGGATATACATTAAAATAATGTATCATGGATCTATTATAAATAATTGTTGAGTAATACAATTTAATAATATATGATATAATGTAATGTGGTAGTATCCGATGGTATTATATCAGTAAGATAAACGTACCTGGATTATATGTGTGTAAATTACACTTATTACATTATGTGAAGTACATTGTGATTTAAATTATAACCTAAGAGTACATATATATATAACATATGTATATGGTGTGTGTATACAAGTGTAGTATTTGCAAATGCTGAGGAGTTAAATCAATTGTCTCATTTTAAGTGTCCCATTTGCTCTTCACGTGCTTGACATACAGCTAAGGCCTATTCCTTCTTCTTCTCCCCAAACTCAGCAACTAGCATTTCATAGCTCATGATTGTGGAGGGAGTGGGATTCATGATGAATCCAACCACTAATTACCTACCCTTTGATAACCTTCATGCATTCCTATAATCCGTTAGTTTGATATGGGATACAATTGCTTTGTCTGTATAATGGGAGTTCTATAAATATAGCCTCATCTCCTTCACATTTCTTTTGCTGAGCATTTTGGCTAAGTGAGACTAGAGAGCATATATATATATATATCAGTGTTATTGAGATAGCAGCAAGCTTAAATCATTTACAGAGGTATAAATCCTCTTCGTATCTTCATTGTCATTTTCTGTCAAAATTTCTATTCGTGAATTCTTGATTTCAGTTGGAAGTTATGGTTTTGTGAATTGAGAATAATAATTAGTTGTTTAAAGGACTTATATATGTGATTAGAATTACTATATATGCTTCATTGCTCTTCAATTTCATTTTTGGTGTTTCCATTTCTGAGATTTCTGTAAAAACATCAAATATCGTGAAATTAGTTGGTGTTCATGAAATTGGGAATTGATAATTGCTATTGACTATTATATAAGCATATATGTACGTGTTAGTAAGTTAAACAAGTCTAATAGCATTTGGGTATGTTGAAATCGATGAAATGGGAGGTTTTTGGTCGGATTTCGCTGCAGTCTGAACTGCAGAAAACTGCCTCGACGCCGCAGCGCCGCAGCCCGCGCCGCAGCGCCACTCGCGCCGCAGCCCGCGCCGCAGCGCCGCACGCAGCGCCACTCGCGCCGCAGCGCCAGTAGTGAGCTGCTGTGCCGCGCCGCAGCGCCAGCCTCTGTGTTCAGTTTTTCTGCATTCTACAACAAAACTGTTATGAACTAATTGTTTGATTTTTGTTTAAACAAGCATGAAAGCATGATTAATACTTATATATAAACCTAATGAGGCAATGTGAGCATGTTTTAGTATATTAGCATGCATGGTTAACCAAACGACATATAGTTTGAAAACGGACTTAAAGTTTCATGAACGACGTTAACATATATGAAGCATGTTAATATTCTGACTTTCGAGACATGTTAGTATGACCTAGAAACACATGAAATGCATACTAACTTATGTATATAGGTTCCGTGATATAATATGGACATGTGAACCCAACTAGTGCACCTTTCTAACAAAAATACAAGTTTTGAAGGTTGATATTGACATGTAAAGACCATGTATACATTCTGACTTTTCGAGCATGTTTATAGGGCCTTGAAATACATGAAAAGCATGTTAACTTGTGTATATGGGTTTCATAAGGAAGCATGAACATGATAGACCTTATTAATGAACTATACTAACAAAGTATAAGCTTTGAACGTGAACGTTGGTATGTTATGACGAGAATTAGAATTTGACATTTATGAACACATGTGATAGTACTCTTAGACTCATTCATGTGTCATGCATGTATATATACCATGATTAGTTGCCATGATTAAAGTTTAGCATGAACAAAGCATGTTTTCAAGATAATAACAATGCTAGCTACATATATGCAATACGAGTACTCATGAGCATGACTAATACAAGTTATATGAATATCTTATGTGTTTAAAAGCGACCATGTTAGACCATATGAGTTCGTGTCCTTGAATGGCTTTAAGTATTAACTTAAGAACCTATACCATGTACGATTGGATTTGGAAAAGTTATACAAGCATGTAAAGTATCCTTTAAATATGAATACATGCTACGTGATATTATATGATGTTACTTGAACCCGATTTTGACGGTTAACTTAAGGAGATGCCGTAACTTGCTAAAATGAAATATATTTAGTATTGATTGTGGTCTTATGAGATATTAATAATATGCAAGCATGTTTGCTAATTGTTGAGATCTTATATAATATGAGAATGCGTTTAAACTCTAAAGAAGGAACGTTAAGGATAGAAATTATATTCTATATAACTGTGTAGCTAGGTAAAACTTAGCTTATGTGTTGATCGTATATTCAAAGAGAAAATGTGAAGTTAAATTATATGACTAATGAATATCATATATATACGTAACTGTATTACGATAGGAATTCGAAAGTGTTGATTTGCTTTTCGTGGATAAACTACGCTAAAGGCAAGTTCTCTTACTTACACTCTTTTAAAGTGCAAGTATCCTAACCGACGCATTTACTTTATGCAAGGAAATCTATGATTGTGAAGGTTTCCTAACTTATACTCTTTTACTATGCAAGTATCCTATCTTGTGTATTGCGAACTAGTTTCCTATTTAATCGGTTGAATCGAATTAGCATACTTGAACTCTTATTTCATTAAAGCTATTATTCATGTTGAACTTAGTATTGTTCTTGAATATTGTGAAAGTGTCTATGCCATTTGATTCGGCTAGACTTATATTATTGAAAAGCGACCCAAACTAATTGATTGGTGCGGGATCTTGTATTTGACTGAGAAGAACAACCTTCTTTGAAGGGAATATATAATTGTCGGAGAACCGACGTGCACACTTGAGTATGGTTGATTGTTATGCATAACAAGGGTACTTTAGGCTGATCACCTGTTGTACCTGTTTTTGTTGGATTTTCAGTTTATTACTGTCAATTCTAGTAGAAGTTCATAGTCCGTAGTGACTACTCAGTATTCAATTATTTGAAATCTTGAATTGACTTATTATTGAATCATATTGATATTATCCTGTCCTTAGCGACTGATATTGAGAACTATTGATATTCTTGTTATTCTTGAACTATCAAATCTTGTTATACCCTTTCGAGAATTGAGAATCTTATTACTCACCCTTATTGTATATTACTTGCTGGGCAATTTGTGCTCATTCTTGCTTTCCTTAAAACATTTCAGTTAAGGCAGAGCATGGTGAACCTTCGGGCGTTGATAAGGGCAAGGGCAAAGCTACCAACTAGCTTATGTCTGTTATGATTTAAATATATTCATATTGTATGAAGATGATGTAGTAAGACTGGATTTGATTATGTTTAAGCTTAAGTTAGATTATGTAATAAGTCGTTAACTGATATTATTAGGTAATCTATTAAGTACTGTAGGTTACGAGACTTGGGGGAATAATTATAATAAATCATTGTAAATTATTCTAAAATAGATTTTCCGCTGTGATCGTATGATATTTAATTATTATTATTGTGATGTATTACCATGAGCACGTGATGAACCGAATTCGAGAGACCAAGTGGCGGTCCTGGAATTTGGGGGCGTCACATAATTCCTTTCAATATCTATCATTTAGCAGACATCAAGCAGGAATAAAATCTGCAAAAACTGGGATCAGGGGCCGGCGCAGCTGCGCAGCTCCCCAGTTCAAAACTGGCGCAGCTGCACATGGCCTTGGCCAACAACACGCAAGTCTGGTACTGGCGCAGCTACGCAGCACCCTAGTATAACCAGGGCGCAGCTGCTCCGTTGCCTGGACTGAGTTGATTGCTTCTGCTTCGGCAGAAGCTAAGATAAATCTCAATTCTTTCTACGAATTTGATTATAATCATGCCGCATTGTAGTTTAAACATACCACTAACTCAGATAATAGCTAACAAACATAATCCAATCAACTTATCACATTATTCAAGCTTAATTCAAGAATCAAAGTTTTAACAGAAAATAAGAATTGAAGAAATGAAATTGTAGTATACCTTTGTAATGAAAAGTATGTTCGCTGGAATCAAAGCTTCTTCCTCTGTAATTATCTAACAACTCACAATACACTCTCAATTCTTACTTAGAATTTCTCAGCAAATGAATTTGTGAAGGAGGAATGTTTCATTTATAGGAAAATCAAAACACAGTCCATGACTTTGTTCTCTAAATCAAACCAACGGGAATGTAGGATTGCATGAAGGATATGGGAGGGTTGGTAATTAGTTGTTAGAGCCCATCATGATTCCCACTCCCCCATTGATCATGAGCTAGAATTTGCTGAGTTTGAGGGAATAGGGAATAGGCTAGCTTGGAGTATATCACGTGAAGAGAATGTGACTGTTATTTTAGGACAAGCCAATTAGAAGCTCAGCAACTTGGCAACCATGCAATACAACATACTTAGTTTCATGATATACACACTTAGGTTATACTTTAGTTAGAGTCACAATGTAATCCTAATGAATTCACATAATGTAGTAAATGCAATTTGAACACATATAATCCATGTACATTTTATGTCACCGGTATAATTTACTCGGATATAATCACCTCATATTATCTCCTTTATTTAATTCTATTATTCCATTATATATATAATTAATCATCAATTATTATTTATATTCATGATACCTTATTTTAATGTCCACACACTCACATAGTCACATAGGCATTATCATGTAACTTAGTAAATCTTACTATATGGTTTCTATATAATATAGTCACACCGCACTTTAAACTTTATATATTATAGTTAATTTCTATACGCTATACATTTAATTCGCATGCTTGCACATAGAAGTAAATAATTTACTTATCTTATCAATTAATTAATAATATTAATTAATCCATTCCTCGTAATTATTAATAACACTTAATTCATAATAATAGGATTAATTATCACATTAACAAATATAAATCTCAGCATATTTATAAACAGGTGGTTTATTATTATTTCCTCGCTTGAAATAATAATAATTAACGTATTATTAATCGCTACTAATATTCCATAATAATTAGTTAATATTCAACAATAAAAATTAATTGTTCACTTATTAAGTCCTTCTTCAATTAATATCATCAGTAATATTCTTCATCACTATGCCACACAAGGCTTTCACGAGTTTATTATAAACTCCGCATTTTCTGCAATTGATATAATTACTTAATTTAATATAATTGAGTTAACTTACAAAATTATTTATATTCAAATAAATTCTCATTTCCATTAATATCTTTATTTATTCTTTAACAGGTTATTATTCTTAACAACATTATTTTAACTATAACATGTATTGCACTCAACAATAATCAAATATAACTCTTATTATACACATCAATTATTTACTTGCAAATGTTTTGTTACTCATAATAACATATTATAAATATTTACTTATTAATATACTATTACTAATTACGACGATTAATTAATAATGTAATATTAATTAATCCTTCACTTATTAATTCCTTCATCATTTAATTAATTAAATCACCACCCTTTCCCTTCTCATGCCACACAAGGCAGTCTACAAGTTCGTTGAATTCCTCCATATTTTCTTCTAAATTCAATTTAATATAATAGAATTACTTTTCTCATAACTCATTATAAACATTTATGTTTCAATAAGTATACATTTTGTTAAAAAAAAATTATTCATGAAATTCATGGTTCTTACAGCAACTAACAGAGTTCAATAATCTATCATAACTCAATGCCATCATCGGCCAAATCGGAATTCCACAGGCTAAACAAGAGGGATTATGCAATGCAATGAAATTAAACACATACTAAATAAACAAAAAGAAATAAAACCGAAAAAATTTTATGCAAAATTTTAAACTAACATAAACTAGAATGCTAACATAAATTAAAATGCAACTACTATATACAACCTAACATGCAATATGCAATTTAACTAAATGCAACTACTATGCAATTAAAACTAAATGCAAACATATAAAAATTAAAACTAAATGCAATAACAACAAACTACACCCAATACCCCCAAACTTAACATATTCAATGTCCACATTGAAGGTAAAGGGTTAGGAAACTCCCCTACTGATCGGCATGGCCACCCTCCTCGGGGGGTGTATTTGGCGGCGGGTATGGAAAATCGGATGCAAACACATGCCACTCCAACATTGTCTCCTGCTGTGCAAAGGCCTCAGCTAGGGCACGAGTCAGCCCATCAGCAAACACGACAAAACTCTCATGCAGCGCATCGATCTTCATCTCTATACGACAAATTTGGCGACTCTGTTGTATATCACCGACTGGAGGAGGGGCTGCTGCTTCATCTGGCTGCGGCTGCGGTGGTGGGACTGGCGGAGGAGCTGTCACAATGAAACCTTTCCCTCGCGGGTTTGCCGTGCCTCCAGCCCAATCATCATAATGTTTGATAGTGGCATGAGTAATGTCGCCACTCGGCATCTGAATCTGCTCATCGGGCCATTCGAGACCTGCTTCAGCACAGAGATGGGCAATAATAGATGCATACGGGATGGCGCCTGTGGTACTGCCCCTCATAAACCTCAGCATGTTTTGGTTGATCAAATAGCCGACGTCAATGTATTTGGCTGTGATGATCCCCCAAAATATGATGGCTCGCTCGACTGTAACCTCGTGCTGGTGCTGGATGGCATCAAATTGGCACAGAGGAATAAGTTCCATGCCTTGGCGTATCTGTTGAGACCGGAGGCAGGGAACGTGGTGTACTCATTAACATTATCTTTCTTTAGTTTCCACACCGTGCCTGGCGCACACAAGCCACTGATCAACTGGTCAAGGTCAGTATTCAACCTCTCCGCCTCGACCCAATTCACCTGCCCGACTGGCATTGATTTAAAATCTCACGAATTGCAGCCGGGCGGTAATCAATGGTTTGGCCCCGAACAAAGGACCTTGTTCTTTGCGTGATGCTTCCGTTGGCGTAAAATTCACAGACCAATGCCAATGGCACCGGCGGCGGAGTGGCACAAACACCTTGCCATCCCACTTCATGGATTATGGCACGTATATCTCCATCCTCCTTGGTTTGTTTCAAGCCCTGCTCCTTAACAACCGATTTAGTCGCTATCCGATAGTATGTAATTTGGGCCTCGATGCTAATAAATTTTGTCAAATCGATGGGGATGTCGTCGTCCTGAGCATCGCGGTCACTACGAGCGGGCGAAGCGAATGCAGAAGCGGCGGATCGTGAACGCTTAGGACCCATTGTTGATTTCAAAAAATTTATCGCTGCAAACCCTTAGTGATGAATTCTGACAAACCCCCAAACTTGAACTCGGAAGATCGTTGTAAAGGTTGAACGAACAATCCCAATTTTTCTTCTCTGAAATTGCAAAACGCAAACCCTATACTTGTTGGAACATGATGGCACGGAGATGGGGGCTAGGGTTTGGGTGGTGAAGAGATGGAGAGGCCGAGTCTGTTAATGGATTTAGGGCTTAATTTGAGAGAGATATAGGATGTATAGTGGAGGAGGCTGTAGGCTCTTATCTGGAAGAATTCATGTGTTGTGAGTTGTGAGGGAGGTCGGTTATATGAGATGGAGATATAAGGGATTGATCGGCCAACTTAACTTAAAAACTGCAGAAGGGCTCGGGCGCGATCGCACGAAGAAGAGCTGTGAAAGAGGCGCGGGCGCGCGAAGGCAAAACTGGGCTCTCTGATCTGGCAGTGGCGCGGGCGTGCCAGCTTTGGCCTATTGTGCCACGCGGGGTAAAAATCCTGCCAGGGAATTTTTTTTTTCTTTGATCATGCTTTTCTGCAGCAATTCTGAGAAGGCACAAGAAGCAATTTGAACACTTGACTTTCCTGCACATTTATCAATCAAAAATATTATAAAGCTTGATTCCATAACCAAAAAAAATAATTGCATAAGTAAGATGTATTTATTGTCAATTCCTTAGCAATGCTATGTATGAATCTTTTCTATGTGATTTCCCAAAAAAATTCCATATGCTTATATGCAATATGCAATCACGACAAATATATGTCCAAAGAGCTTCCAGCTCCAAAAATCTGTGCAACTATGCCTAATTGCAAAAATGTAGGCAATGTTCGTTTAAATCCCATGAATATATACAATGAGCTTCTAACTCCCAAAAATGCATGCTACATGCCTAATGTTCAAAAATGTAGGCGATGAGCATTCTAACACTACGATGTTCAAAAATAGCCAATCCTTTACCAAATGATTAGAATTAAATGGGGGAAGGAAAATGCAGAGATTAGAACCAGAATTAAACATGAAAGAGATATAGAGAAATGTTTTGCAAGAATTAAACTTGAGGGAGAGATAGAGATGATGGGGTGCCTCCCATCTAGTGCTTGTTTATAGTACACTAGCTCGACTTTCTCTGCTTTGAACAAGTTGTAGAAAGGATTGAGGCGACCTTCTGTGTGACGCCCCCCAGAATAGATCCATTCAACCCAACCCATTCTGAGTTGCCAAATACATGGTACAGAATTCAAATACAAACTTTATATCATACGGTCGTGCAAAATACGACCACACAACTGTGAGTGTCAATACAAATATGTAGAAAATATTAAGATTCAAACTAAGTCCTCATTACAATTATTATCACACTATTTATCAGAAATAGTGATGACTACTACTGCTCTAACTCGGACCATCACTCTGTCCCCCGACTAGTTCCCGCGACATTCTCATTTCCTGAAGAGGACAACAGATGAAAAGGGTGAGCTCAACTAGCTCAGTAAAGAATATTATGACTAAGATAATGGAAAATAAATTATCGTTAGTCTTCAACAAATCAGATAAAATATAATGGGCAACCAACTTTAGATCAATATTCGCAGCGGAAATAACAATTCATTATAAGAGTTAAGCAGAGAATCAAGTCTACTATCTTCTATGATTTAAAAGTCCATCATCAATATTTTATCCATGTAACATCAATCAATATACATCTCGAATCAAATATTCATCATTGCACTATAGGCCAAAGATATTCATTTGTATCATCAGTGGTCATATTCATCTCAACACCTGTCGTCTTTGCACTACAGGCCAAATATATTCATCAGGTAATCATTCATCTTTGCTCTACAGGCCAAAGATATTCATCAAGTAATCATTCATCTTTGCTCTACAGGCCAAAGATATTCAGTTACATCACCTTTTAGGACTGAGAATGATGAAAAACATTTAAAAAAAACGAATCCAGTGAGATAAAAGACAAAGACTAAGGATTCGTATTTTAGTATATCCAATTCAAAAATACCTCGTAATAATCAATTATGGAGCAAAATTCAAGAATAGAGCTCAAAACTTGGATACAATCAAAGATAGTAACCTTAACAAGCAATTTGGACAAATAGAAGAAAATTTAATTTTTCCGTGAATAGTGTCGTATACGTGAATAGTGCTGTATACGTGAATAGTAACTCTGACGGAAAAAGTAAGAATTTCAACATAAAATCCATGACAATATTTCTGTATAATGATATTGAAAAGAATAACATCATTTACGAAAGAAAATAACATCCCTTACCTCAAAAAGATAGTACCTCTGACTGGAATATCGGATATAATACTGAAGGAAACTTGCACTGAATACTAATACTCAAAGTATAGAAATACTCACAGAAATACGCTCGATATTATAGAGAGAGAAAACTTCTGATTCTAGTGTGATTTTCAATTCTAACCTAAGCACCCTATTTATAGGAAAAGCTTAGGATGCCAAAGGAGACTAAAATAATAAAATATTATTATTTTAAAAAAAAATTCCGTCGCCTGGCGGCTTCCCAAAATTCAGATTTTCAACAAAAGTGGGGCCCACCCATTAAATAATATTTATTTTCCGAAACTTCAATAATTCATAACAAATAGCCCCTTTGTCAGAAAAATACAAATTCTATGTCCTTCCATAGGAAATTTAATTCTCTATAACTTTGCAGAAGGAAGTTTTTCCAAATTCCAAACATAAATTATCCGGAATCCATAAACAGATGATTTCTCACACCAAAATATTGATAAAAACTCATCAGCGCCAATTCCTTCTTTAATATCCACAAAATAAATATTTCCTTATCATATAAATCAATAATTAATTATTCACAGATAATATTACAGAACTACAATCTTGACAACCAGGTCGTTCCCAGGAAAGAGGGGGCCTTCCGATTAGGACTTCTCCTTACTGGCCCGCAATTAAATAACCCCTCCTAGACAGAACTTCCTTAGACATTGTCAATAATGCTATCTAATAATATTATTCAAATAATATGAATTATTGAGTTGATAACGTGAAATACTGTGCAACGACAATTATTGAATCAATAATACCAAAATATCAACTGTAGCCATTATTGAATCAATCATATAAAATAGCAACGTAGCAATTATTGAGTCAATAAAATATCAATGTAACAATTATTGAGTCAATAATATAAAATATCAACGTAGCAATTATTGAGTCAATAATATAAAATATTGAACAGTAATTACTGTAACAATAATTGAATAAGTTCCTTCTCACGTAAGACTCAATAATCTGAAATACTGTGCAATACCGTGTGCTACTGTGCAACACCGCGTATCACTGTATTTTAACCACCGGGTATTTCAACAGTACTAACGGTAACAACTACGCCGTTATCCTGTAAAAAAGTTATTTCTGTCGCTTTCTATATCCGACAGTTATTCCGTTGTGGGGGCCCACAAATAACTGCGCCGTCGTACGAATATTCCCCGACAACAAAAATATTCCACGACCAAACGAATATTCCCCGACAACAAGAATATTTTATAACCACTTGCTCATTTTAAAAATATTTGCACATTTCACCCATAACCTTCATATTTATCAAATCAACACCTTACTATTTCGAAATAATATAAAGAAAATTAAATCTTTATTCATAAAAGTTGGGGTCTTACATTCTGTCTGTCAACCTCACCACCATAGTAATGCTTCAGCCGCTATCCATTAACCTTGAAGGGCTTATCTGGGTCCTAATCAAAAATTTCTATTGCACCGTGTGGATATACAGTCTTTACAGTGAAAGGTCCTGACCACCTTGACTTGAGCTTTCCTGGGAAGAGTCTAAGTCTGGAATTGAATAACAGCACTACCTGCCCTGGCTCGAATGTCCTTTCCATAATCTTGCGATCATGCCACCTTTTCACTTTTTCTTTGTACAATTTGGAATTTTTATAGGCCTGCAATCGAAATTCATCCAACTCATTGAGTTGGAGTAGGCGTTTCTCCCCTACAGCCTTTAGGTCAAAATTCAGCTTGTGGATTGCCCAATAGGCTTTATGTTTAAGCTCCATGGGAAGGTGACAAGCCTTTCCATACACAAGCTGAAATGGCGACATACCCAGCGGTGTTTTGTAGGCAGTCCTATAAGCCCATACCGCATTATCCAGCTTCAGCAACCAATCTCTCCTCGTGGGCTTCACAACCTTTTCCAGTATTCTTTTCACCTCACAATTTGACACTTCTGCTTGGCCATTGGTTTGGGGGTGATAACTTGTAGTTATTCGATGATTTACCCCATATTTAGCCAACAAAGCTGTAAACTGGCGATTGCAAAAGTGGGTACCTTCATCACTAATGATGGCCCTGGGAGTCCCAAACCACGTAAAAATGCTCTTTTGGACAAATCTCAAAACCACCTTAGCATCATTCGTCGGTAAAGCTGCCACTTCCACCCATTTAGACACGTAATCGACTGCCAGAAGGATGTACACGTTCCCACATGATGAAACAAAAGGCCCCATAAAGTCTATCCCCCAGACATCAAAGATCTCCACCTCGAGGATTGTATTCAAAGGGCATTTCATTTCTCTTTGATATATTTCCTACTCTCTGGCATCTATCACATCTTTGAACAAAGCAGTAAGCATCCTTGAAGATAATCGGCCAATAAAAACCTGCTTGCAAAACCATGGCCGCTGTCCTTTCACCTCCATAATGACCTCCATATACTGATGCGTGGCAATCCTACAGTATACTCTCCGTCTCGCTATATGGAATTCACCTTCTAATCATTTGATCAGCACACTGCTTGAACAAGTACGGTTCATCCCACATAAACCATTTCACATCGTGTAGAAACTTCTTCTTTTGATGCCTGGTCAAGTCAGAAGGGAAGATATTGCTTACTAGAAAGTTTGCATAATCTGCAAACCATGGCACTTCGCCTTTCACCACAAACAATTGCTCATCTGAGAAGGACTCATTGATCATAACTTTGTCATTTGCATCCCTTCTCGGATTCTCCAATCGCAATAAGTGGTCAGCCACTTAGTTCTCAGTCCCTTTTCTGTCCTTGATCTCTAAGTCAAATTCTTGTAACAGAAGTATCCACCTGATCAGACGGGGCTTGGCATCTTTCTTTGCTATCAAATATTAGATCGCTGCATGGTCGGTGTACACAATCATTCTAGTCCCAATCAAATAAGCACGAAACTTGTCGAATGCCTACACCACCGCCAAAAGCTCTTTTTCTGTAGTAGTGTAGTTCAACTGGGCATCAGTAAAGGTCTTGCTAGCATAATATATAACATGAAAAACCTTGTCCCTACGCTGGCCCAATACAGCTCCCACAGCAAAATTGCTTGCATCACACATCAGCTAAAAATGAAGGTTCCAATCCGGAGCCGTGATCACTGATGCCGTAGTTAACTTCTTTTTCAAGTGCTCGAATGCAGTCAGGCATTTCTCATCGAATTTAAACTGGACATCTTTTTCTAACAAACTGCAAAGTGGCTTTGTAATCTTCGAGAAGTCCTTTATAAACCGACGGTAGAAGCTTGCATGTCCCAAAAAACTATGAACACCTTTTATAGAAATAGGCGGAGGCAAGTTCTCAATAGTTTCCAATTTAGCTCTGTCCATCTCTAATCCTTTCTTCAAAACCTTATGTCCCAAAATGATACCTTCTTGTACCATAAAATGGCACTTTTCCCAATTCAGAATGAGATTCATTTCAACGCACCTTTTTAACACCATTACCAAATTCTCCAAACACAGGTCAAAGGAGTCTCCAAAAACCAAAAAATCATCCATGAAGACTTCAACATTATGCTCAACCATATCAGAGAAAATAGCCATCATATACCTCTGAAAGGTAGCCGGGGCATTGCACAACCCGAAAGACATCCTTCTAAATGTAAATGTACCATACAGACAAGTAAAGGTAGTCTTTTCTTGGTCTTATGGGGCTATCACTATTTGATTGTATCCTGAGTACCCATCTAGAAGGCAGTAGTATTCATGACCTGCCAACCTATCCAGCATTTGATCAATAAATGGGAGGGGAAAATGATCTTTCCTGGTAGCCTTATTTAGTCTGCGGTAGTCCATGCTGACTCTCCACCCCGTCACTGTCCTGGTAGGTATTAGTTCGTTGTTTTCGTTGGATACCACTGTCATACCCCCTTTTTTTGGCACGCACTGCACTGGGCTCACCCAAGAGCTGTCTGATATCGGATAGATAATCCCTACATCTAACCACTTTAATATCTCCTTCTTAATCACTTCCTTTATAATAGGATTCAGTCTTCGCTATTGCTCCACTAATGGCTTACTATCATCTTCCAGCAGGATTTTATGCATGCAGAATGCTGGGCTGATCCCCTTTATGTCTGCTATGGTCCACCTAATTGCCGATTTAAACTCTCTTAGTACTCGTACCAGTTTTCCTTCCTGGCAAGATGTTAGTGCAGCAGAAATAATAACAAGCAACTTTGAAAATTCACTTAAAAATGCATACCTAAAATGATCAGGAAGAGGTTTAAGTTCAAAATCTGGAGGCACCTCAAGAGAAGGCTTGAGTCGTACTGATGTCTCCCCAGAAAGTTTTAGTGGCTCGATAGGAATCTTAAACCTTCGCATCTGTGGTGCTGTGTCAAGAATTTGCACATATTCTACAACCACAGTATCTTCCATCTCTGAATCTCCCAATATATCACTCTCCAATGGCTCTATATCAACCAAATTTCTAACTTCTTCATTCAACACTATGTTTACCAAATCAATCCGAAAGCACCCTTCCTCGTCGGTGGGGAACTTCATAGCCTTAAAAATATTAAAAGTGACTTCTTAATCATGCACTTTCATTGTCAACTCTCCTTTCTGGACGTCTATAAGAGTTTGCCCCGTGGCTAAAAAAGGTCTCCCAAGGATGATTGGTATATTTCTATCCTCTTCGTAATCTAGAATGATGAAGTCAACTGGGAAGATAAGTTTATCAACTTTAACCAAAACATCTTCAATAATACCCTTTGGATAAGTGACTGATCTGTCAGCAAGCTGTAGCGATATATTTGTCGGCTTTGGCGCCGGCAATCCCAATTGATTGAATACTGAAAGAGGCATCAAATTTATGCTCGCCCCTAAGTCACACAAGCATTTGTTGAAAGACAACTTTCCAATGGAGTTAGGTATTGTGAAACTGCCTAGGTCCTTAAGCTTTGGAGGTAGCTTACGCTGTAATACTGCACTGCACTCTTCTGTCAAGGCCACTATCTCAAAGTCCTCTAATCGTTTCTTCCTTGATAGAATACCCTTCATGAACTTCGCGTAACTTGGCATTTGTTCTAATGCCTCTGCGAATGGTATATTTATCTGCAGTTTCTTGAACACCTCCAAAAACTTGGCAAAGTGTCTATCATCTCTGTGCTTTTACAATCTCTGTGGGTAAGGAACAGGAGGGTAAACAGGTGGTGGTTTTGTTATGGTTTTCTCAGACAACTCTTCATGATCCTTCTTGATTACCCTCTGCTCAGAACCCCCATTAGCTAAGCTCTTCTCTGAATCCACTGACAGCTCACACGGCCGTGCGAGCTCTTCTTCATTATTGGGCGCGGGCGCGCCAGCCTGAAATTCTGCTGTCTGCCTTCCTGACCTCAGTGTAATGGCTTAACATTGCTTTTTTCCTTCCCTCCTTGGATTGGCTTCAGTAGTGCTTGGAAAATTTCCTTGTGGTCTGTTATTGATTGAATTGGCCATTTGGCCCATCTGATTTTCCAAATTTTTGATTGCCATCACTTGACTCTTCATCATCAACTCAATAGCAGCAATATGCTTCAGCAATAATTCTTCCACATTAGGTTTTTTTTCTTGTTGAGGTGCAGGATCTGAGTGATATTGTTGTTGTTGTTGGTGTTGATGAAATCCTGGAGGGTGTGATTGTCTTGGGGCATACTGATGCTGGGACTATTGTGGTTGAGGCTTTGGGGGAGAAGGTTAATATTGGGAATGTTGTGCATTTTGGTATTGTTGTTGTGGTTGTGCAGATTGGTATTGATTTTGTGATGTTTGAGGTTGGGATAATTGAGCATTTTGGTAGGGTTGGGGTTGTTGAGCATTCTGCTTGTTGCTCCAACTGAGGTTCCGATAGTTGCGATTGTTGGGATGATAGGAGTTTGGGAATTAATTATGTGGCTTTTGGTAGTTGCTGACAAACTGTACCGACTCGGTAGTGATGGCACACTGCTCAGTCGGGTGTGCTCCGGCACACAACTCACATACGAATGCAACCTGTTGAACTCTATTTTCAGCCATAGAATCTATCTTCTTGTTCATTGCTGCCAATTGTGCTAACAATGATGTGATTGCATTAACATCCAATACTCCTGCCACCTTCGGTTGAACCATTCTTGCCGTTGGATTTTGATACTCATTAGCCGCCATTGTTTCAATAAGTTCATAAGCTGTTGAGAAGTCTTCGGTCCATAGAGCTCCTCCCGATGCGGCATCAATAATTGGCCTGGACTGCCTCCCTAATCCATTATAAAACGAGTTTATCACCATCCATTCAGGCATTCCATGGTGCAGGCACTTCCTTAACATTTCCTTGTAGCGTTTCCAAGCTTCATATAATGTTTCCCCTTGAAGCTGTGCAAACTGACTCAAAGCACTCCTCATAAAAGCAATCTTAGCCATAGGGAAGAATTTGGTTAAACATTTCTGAGCACAGTCTTCTCAAGTGGTAATTGATCCTGAGGGTAATGAGTGCAACCGACTTTTTGCCTTATCCCTTAAGGTGAAAGGGAATAATCTAAGTTTTACTGCCAAATCAGAAACGTTGTTGAACTTAAACGTGTCGCATATCTCTATGAAATTCAGGATATGCTCGTTGGGATCTTCGAAAGGAGTACCCCCAAACTAGAGATTATTCTGAATCATCTGCAGTGTCCCTGGATTTATCTCAAAAGTGTTTGCAGTGATTGTTGGCAGCACTATACTTGACTGCAGATCTGTGATTTTTGGCATAGAGTAGTCCTGTAAGGCTCTATTATTGGCCCTCTGCTCTTCTGCCATTTGATGAGGTTGTTCGGGTTCTACTTGTGGATTGGTGTTTCGAATATTTGCTCTCCAAGATTTCCCGTTTATGTGCTCTTGTCGAGGCACTAACTCAGGATTTGAGGCTCGTGTTGTCCGATTTATGTAACGACAATTAACGCGCAAGTATACGAGGTCAACAAGTAATATAAGATAAGTAGGATGTCGTACCCACGAGGACGAAGTCTTAAATGCAAATCAAATACTAATGTAAGTTCTTTACTGTCTTATCTAAACAATTGATTGGAGGTGGTATTTTAAATTATGCGATTACAACTAAAGGAAGCGGGAGAAATAGATGTAATAGGGAGACAAGCTAGGATTGCAATTCCCCTAACGCGTCGCCTAATCTCCTAACTCTCCACAATACAAACAAATCAAGGAATGGTCAGCCGAGAATAGAACTATGCATATGCTTCTGTCGAAGGCCAAATGCACATCTCTAGCAAGATGAATCACAATATATCTATCGATGAAAATAACTAGGCTAGGGTCATTTAGCTCAGTCTCAAGGCTACACAAGGCAAATAGAGATATGTCTATCCTATTAAGCAGTTTATGCACACATTCCTTTAGGCAAGGGCATAACAAGTGTTGTTGTATTTTAAAAGCTAGATAATAATGTCCAATAGTCAATATCCATTAATATCACTGCCAAAAACTCTGTCAAGCATTTAGTCAATAAGCAAGAAACACAACAACCCATTCCCAAAATGATTCATTAGTATAAATAGGAGAGAAAGTTAATTAGGCTAAACACTAGGTTACATTGCAATCCTAAAAAGGAATTAGTTCATAACCATGGTGCTAATACACATTTCTATCACATTCAACATTGATCAGTAATACACAAACAACCGAGAGATTTAGAATAAGAAAACTCCTGAGCTAAGGTTTTCTGTCTCCACGATCTTCTCTTCTCCGTGTAACTCCTGAGCTGTATATGATGCAATAACTATTCTCCCCTAAAACACAGCTTCTTTCTGTTCTAGAATCCCCAAAAATATTCTCTGTATTTTCTCTCTATCTCCGATATCCTTCCGTCGTTCTCTCGCTGCTCTTTTTCTTCTTTTTAGGTCATTAAATGCGAACCACTAGCTAGGCACCGGAGGTGACGCTGCGGCGCAGAGCCTATAACTGCTTAGCGGCGCTGCGGCGCCACTAACGCTGCAGCGCGAGAATAAGAAGGACCGGGCCGCTGCAGCGCCAGATGAATTTAGCCAGGACCATGAGTTGGCGCTGCGGCGTGGGCTTTAGAATAGGCTCTGGCGCTGCGGCGCCAGAATGTAGAAAATGATAACTTTGCCCCTACAAGCTGGAAATGACCAAAACAGCCCTGCATCATACAGGAAAAGCATAACAACAACAAAATATATACAAAAGCACAACAAATAACAGAAAACAAGCAGCGTCTTGAGCTTTAGAGAATCTGATTCGCGATATAAATACCATTTATCATATACCCCCAAACTTAAGCTTTTGCTTGCCCTCAAGCAAACAATCTAACATCCACACTTACATTATTGGAAGACGCGAAAGGAAACTACTGCTATATAATAATACTACGGCTTCAAAGCGTACAAAAAGAGCCTCTCCGAGAATAAAACAAACACAGACATGAAAAGGGGCTTAAAATTGAATTTGAAAGCATGAGACTGTACTTGATCCATTCTATGTGCGCAAAGACCAACCATCCTAACTAAACATAGCTCAAATAACTCGCACAGCTGATTGCTAAAAACAATATGCACACTACGCAACTTAAACATTCAACAAGCATTAAGGCTAGGATGCAAGCACAGGAAAAAAAAATCAAAAGGCTCTAGCATGAAGACAGTAAAATCTGATTCGGACAGTCCTTAATTACCTTAGGCTAAACAGAGCTACCCATAAATGAGCTTTTGATCAGTGACTCCCAAACCAGACGGCTTTAGGGCACTAGGCGTGGAACACCCCTATGAATCTAATAACTCGAGCAGCAAAGGCCACGTAATCAACATAAGCCAAATTAGACTTTACGAAATCTGAAGATTATTTGACGAGTGCATTTTATGCTCCATCTCAACATCGGTCCTGCGTTTATGGGCTAGTGCGTTTTACGCTCCATCTCGACCCACCGCAAGACTTTCGATAATCAATCTCCTTTTCAATTCATTTTATTTTTATTTTATTTTAATACAACATGCCAGAGTCCAAGATCCAAAACTGTAAAAGCACCCAAGCCCTTTATTACCTTGCAGAAATGAAAGATTATAAGAATGAACATACTTTCAAAGCAATCAATGAGCGAAGTAACATCGAAAAATAATTAGCTAAAACAGTTGATCGGTGCTTGCTAAGGACGGATCAAAAATAGTCTCGACTTTTCGATTCACAACCCCTAACACATACATGCCTGACACGACTCTAAGAGACAGCCATAACTACTTGGCGCCTGTCATTAGCCACGATCAAAAATTAACCCTCACCCAGCATATTTACAGTTACAGAACTAGGCGAAAGGGGGAATAAGGAGAAGCCATTACACATGGCATCAAGAAAACCAATTATCTGCACAAACCCCAAAATATGGCTAAAAACATAACAACCAAAATAAAGCACAAGCATATAAATATTATAAACCAAAACATTCATTAATAAACCTAATAAAACCAACACACCAATGCATCATAACATGCATCCCAAAAATAAACCGAAAACATTCACAAACATAGCATAAAAAAAAGAAAAAAAATAGATAGTCTGGGGCTAAACCGCCCAAAAGAAACATGACAGCAATTCATATATAATAAAACTTAAACAGGAAATCTCCCCCAAGCTTGAAATCTGCCAATGACCTCACTGGCCTTCACCCTCTGGAGCAATATCACCTCCGCCATCATCCTCGTCTTCAGCATCCGCATCCGCTGGCTCCTCCTCGCGATCCTCTCTTGAGGTTGGAAATGGAGGAGGATAAGGCGCAAAGACTGGAGGCTCTGGAAATTGAAAGGGCATGGACTCTGCGTCGTCTCCTCCCTGAGCATAATAGATACTGGAGACTGTATTTGCGAACTCCGCATGATAGTGATTGAATTGGCTCTGCCATTGAGCCACTGTATCAACCTTGCTGTGGAGAAAATTAAGACTGCTTAAAATCTCTGCCAAGGCCCCGGGTGGCATAGCCTCAGAAGATGGGGGCTCAGGCGCTTGAGCGGAGGTACCAGCTTCCGATGAGGGAGGCGGCAGAGGCCCCGATAAATATCCCTGACCCTTTGGGTGTGACGGAGGTCCCCCATCCCAAACTCCATAACGGGCTATAACGTGATGATCAATGACTGCCATAGGCGGCTGAGTGATGTCGTCTTTCTCCCATACCACACCCGTCCTTTTGCATAGGCGTGTGATCAGAGACCGGTGAGGGAGTCCGGAATTGACGTTGCTCCTAATGGCCTTTTTAATTGAATCCTGAATAAGAACCCCCACATCAACCTTCAGCCCCATGACAATTGCATAAAGCAGTAATGCCCTCTGTCTTGTTACATCGCTCAGGTGGCGTGTTGGCATAATATTTGCACAAATAAAGGAGTACCACGCCTTACCATAACGACTTAAGGCTTGATGGGGGAAAGAGGTCTTTTCACCATGGAATTCATTGGTTTTCCACACGGTACCAGGCTTGCAGAGCTTTGCTATAATCTCATCAGTATTGTAACTCCGCATCCCAGGCTCCAGATAATCCTTACCATCGTTGTTTGGAGTCCCATATACAGCATTGATGGTTCGAGTGTCAAATTTTATCAACTTACCCCGAACTGGCACCGAAGCAGGACCATCAGCATTAGCATTTGCATAGAATTCCTTTACCACTGAAATAACTGCAGATTCGGGCGGCTTGGTGAAGTGAATCCATTTCATAGTCACAATCATTGAATTCATATGGCCGTCCATCTTGTCATCTGGCCTTAGCCCTCTCTCAGGCACCAAACTCCTTTTTGAAAAATTTTGGGCATATCGCTTCCAGGCTTCCTCACTCAGAAATTTTACAGCATCCCAAAGAGGAGGGGCTCTGGAAGACAGAGGAGGACCTATACTAGTGCGAGGACGCTTTGAACCCATAGCCAACAAAACTCCAAGAACAACAAAAAGATAATTAACAAACGACCAACCAAACTCTGCTCTGAAGAAATCCTTTACCTCTGGTTGCTTATAAATACAATGAAGGAGAATAACTGCACGACGGTTGAAGGCCCCAAACGCTCAGAAGCCGAATGGGTGACGGTTGATTTGCCGTAATCGTTGGGAGTAAGGGAGATGTGTGAGAGAGAAACGAGGGACACTACAAACTGAACCCAAAAGCCTCAATTAAACTTAAAAACTCGGCACTGGCGCTGCAGCGTGGTGCATGGCGCTGCGGCGCGGGAAAGGTTAATCCTGGCGCTGCGGCGTCATTATCGGAGCTGCGGCGTGAAATCCTGGCGCTGCGGCGTGAGAAATTAGGAAGACCTCGACGCTGCAGCGCAATTCTCCAGTAGCTTCCAGCATATGCCGGCGCCGCGGCGTGAAAATTTGTAAAGGGGATGGCGCTGCGGCGTGGTTCTTGGAGCTGCGGCGCGAAACTCAGACTAGCTCTTAGCGCTGCAGCACGAGCACTGCATTCCTGCAGCCAACACCCAAAGTCTGAATCAATGCACATTTGAACTACTAGACATAACAATCATACTAACAATTATATTAACCATTAAACTACATCCTAACATACTAAATTAACATCTACACTAATTCTAAGCAAAACCAATTGCACTAATGATAACTAAGGAAAATAAGACTAAATAAAACCATAAGGAAATTTTTGATACTAAGATGGGGGTTGCCTCCCCATCAAGAGCTTGATTTAGAGTCGTCGGCTTGACTTTCGCCCCGCCTTACACCGGGTCTCCCAAGGTGATGGAGGTGTTTTGCCGGTCGACCTCGCCGCCCCAATAGTGTTTCAAACGTTGTCCATTAACTTTGAATGTTTTGTCTGAATGAGGGTCTTCGACCTCAATAGCCCCATGAGGATACACTTTAGCAATGGTGAACGACCCCGACCATCGGGACTTCAACTTCCCCGGGAATAATTTCAGCCGGGAGTTAAAAAGAAGCACCTTCTGGCCTTTTTCGAAGTTCCTTTCGACAATTTTCTTGTCATGCCACTGCTTTGTCTTTTCCTTATACAACTTAGCGTTTTCATACGCGTGCAGACGAAACTCGTCTGATTCATTGAGTTGTAATAGTCTTCGTTCACCTGCTGCATCCATATCGAAATTGAGCTTTTGGATAGCCCAATATGCATTGTGCTCTAGCTCCACAGGAAGATGACAAGCCTTGCCATAAACAAGCCTATACGGAGACATTCCGATAGGCGTTTTATAAGCGGTGCGGTATGCCCACAAGGCATCATCAAGCTTCTTTGACCAGTCCTTCCGATTAGGATTAACGATCTTCTCCAGGATACGCTTAACCTCTCGATTAGAGATCTCTGCTTGGCCACTTGTCTGCGGATGATAACCTGTGGCTATTTTATGGGTCACCCCATACTTAGCAAGAAGGGCTTCGAAATATTTGTTGCAAAAATGTGACCCTTCATCACTGATTATTGCCCGAGGAGTGCCGAAGTGAGTGAAAATATTTTTCCTTAAGAAATTAAGCACCACCTTAGCATCATTAGAAGGCAAGGCGACTGCTTCTACCCATTTGGAGACATAATCAACCGCGACCAGAATATAGAGATTGTTGAAGGACGACGGGAATGGCCCCATGAAGTCAATACCCCATACATCAAACAACTCTACTTCAAGGATATTCTGCAGAGGCAATTCGTGCCTTTTTGAAATGGTTCCTACCCTTTGGCATCTATCGCAGTGCAACACATATAGGTGTGCATCTTTGAACAGGGTAGGCCAGTAAAACCCAGATTGGAGTACTTTAGCCGCAGTTCTTTGGCCCCCAAAATGTCCTCCATAATTAGAGGAATGACAATGATGGAGCACACCTTCGATTTCCTCCTTTGGCAAACATCTTCGCAGAATCTGATCTGAACACTGTTTGAATAAAAAGGGCTCGTCCCAAAAGTATTGTTTTGCATCATTTAGGAATTTCTTCCTCTGCTGATAGCTGAAGATGGGAGGAAGCACTTGACAAGCGACGAAATTTGCAAAGTCCGCATACCACGGGGCTTTACTTTGGACGCCAAACAGTTGTTCATCCGGGAAGAAATCATTGATGTCTTTGATTGCGTCTCCCGAATGAGGAGGATTTTCCAACCTCGACAAGTGATCTGCTACCTGGTTTTCAGTCCCCTTCTTGTCGCGGATCTCTAGATCGAACTCCTGTAGAAGAAGGACCCACCTTATCAGCCTAGGCTTTGCATCTTTTTTTTCTATCAGATATTTAATGGCCGAATGGTCTGTGTACACGGTCACTTTTGTTCCAATGAGGTAGGAACGGAATTTGTCGAAAGCATAGACCACTGCCAGCAGTTCCTTCTCAGTTGTGGTGTAATTTAACTGAGCATCAGTTAATGTTTTGCTGGCATAATAGATCGTGTGGAACACTTTGTCCCTTCTCTGTCCCAACACTGCCCCATTGCAAAATCGCTGGCGTCACACATGAGCTCAAATGGGAAAGTCCAATCAGGAGCTACCACAATAGGAGTCGAAATGAGTTTTTCCTTCAATAATTCAAATGCTCTGAGGCAGGCTTCATCAAACTGAAAAGGCATATCCTTTTCCAATAGTGAACATAGTGGTTTTGTTATCCTTGAGAAGTCCTTGATAAACCGCCTATAGAAACCTGCATGCCCAAGAAAACTCCTAACCCCTTTCACTGATGTAGGCGGTGGTAGACTATTGATGACATCAATTTTAGCCTTGTCTACTTCAATACCACCATCTGATACTCTGTGGCCCAGAATAATGCCCTCTTTTACCATGAAGTGGCACTTCTCCCAATTCAATACAAGATTAGTTTCAACGCATCTTTGGAGAACGGCAGTCAAATTGACCAGACAGTTATCAAATGAACTCCCGAATACAGAAAAATCGTCCATGAAAACCTCGAGGGTCTTTTCGACCATGTCAGAGAAGATGGACATCATGCAACGTTGGAATGTTGCAGGAGTGTTACACAACCCAAAGGACATTTTCCGAAAGGCAAAGGTCCCATACGGACATGTGAACGTTATTTTCTCCTGATCTTCGGGAGCAATAGAAATTTGATTATAGCCAGAATAACCATCTAGCAAACAATAGAAGGCGTGCCCAGCAAGTCTATCGAGCATCTGATCAATAAATGGTAGAGGGAAGTGATCCTTACAGGTGTACTTGTTCAACTTTCTGTAGTCCATACATACCCTCCATCCAGTCATCGTTCTGGTTGGAATCAACTCGTTATTCTCATTGGCTACTACTGTCATACCGCCCTTTTTTGGCACGCATTGAATTGGACTGACCCAAGGACTGTCCGAGATAGGGTATATAATGCCCGCATCTAGCAGCTTAATGATTTCCTTCCGGACCACCTCTTTCATTATTGGATTCAATCGCCTCTGATGTTCAATGGTCGGCTTGGATCCTTCCTCCAGTAGGATTTTGTGCATACAAAGGGATGGACTGACCCCTTTAATGTCTGAAATTGACCACCCCAGTGCCGTTTTATACTGTTTGAGCACTAGCAGTAGCTTCTCTTCCTGGCCTTCATCTAAAGATGCAGATATTATAACAGGTAAAGTGGATGAATTTCCCAAGTATGCATACCTCAGATGATTGGGTAGGGGCTTTAACTCGAGGACAGGAGGTTCTACAACAGATGGTTGGGCCTTGGAAGTAGATGCTTCTGGATCATTCAGCGACTCAAACTGTCTTTGGAACTGTGTAGATCGTTGGGGTGCATCCAGCCAGTTAGCACATTCAACATGGGTGGCCTCTTCCTTAGTACTGGTACCTCTTAATGGATCTTCTAAAGGGTTTGTCATGCATGTTTCTGAGAATACTTCCCTGACTGCATCATCCATCTCTTTAATCTGGAAACAGTCTTCAGGGGTGTTCGGATATTTCATTGCCCTAAACACATTGAAAGTTACTTCCTGATCCTGTACTCTCATAGTTAGCTCCCCTTTCTGCACATCTATAAGGGTTCTCCCCGTTGCTAAGAATGGTCTTCCCAGTATTATCGGGACCTCCCTGTCTTCCTCAAAGTCCAGGACAATAAAGTCCGCTGGGAAGATTAACTTGTCCACCTTAACAAGCACATCCTCTACTATCCCCTTCGGGTACGTGAGAGATCTATCCGCCAATTGCAAAGTAACACTGGTGGGTTTGGCTTCATTCAGTCCAAGCTTTTTATATATTGACAGAGGCATCAAATTTATACTCGCCCCGAAATTACATAAGGCCTTTCCAATGAATTGGTCCCCGATAGTGCATGGAATCGTGAAACTTCCAGGATCTTTCAGTTTTGGCGGGAGCTTGTTCTGTAGAATAGCACTGCATTCCTCAGTCAGAGCCATTGTTTCATAATCTCCCATTTTCCTCTTTTTCGACAATATGTCTTTCATGAATTTAACATAGCTCGGCATTTGCTCCAACGCCTCTGCAAACGGGATATTTATGTGAAGCTACTTGAACACTTCTAAAAACTTGGAAAATTGCTTATCAAGCTTTTATTTCTGCATGCGCTGGGGGAATGGCAACTGTGGGATAGGAGGACTAGCTGTGTTCACTGTAGGGGTTGGTGATGAAAGGCTTTCTTGAGCATTTACCTCACCCCCAGACTTATCATCACTCTGCTCCACAATAGGTTCCTCTATAGTCACTTCTTCTTGCACTACAGGACTCTCTCCACCCTTCTCATTTATAGTTCTCCCACTTCGGAGTGTAACTGCTTTGCAGTGTTCCTTCCCATCCCGTTTCGGGTTGACATCAGTGTCACTCGGCAATGTGCCTTGCGGTCGACTATTCAAAGCAGAGGCCAACTGTCCCATTTGGACTTCAAGGTTCCGGATGGAAGCTTCTTGATTACTGCTCCTTGTCTCATTTTGGGCAATATATCGTGACAGGAGATCTTCCAAACTAGGTTTTCTTTCCTGTTGAGATGGTAGATAGTGGAACTGATTATGAGAACTCTGTGGTTGTTGGTTGTACTGATTTTGAGCTTGAAAACCGGGAGGGTTTGAGAAATTAGGCCTGGTGGTCGGAGGTTGTGCTTGATTGCTATTTGTGTTGCCCCAAGAAAAGTTTGGATGATTCCTCAAGCCCGGATGATAATGAGTAGGGAGACTTGCGTTTTGCTGCCGCCCATAGTTGGAAACAAATTGAACTGACTCGGGGCTTATGGCACACTGCTCAGTTGTGTGGCTCCCTTGACACAATTCACACAACAATGCGACACTCTGAACATTCTACACAGCTTGCACTCCCATGGTGTCAAGTCTTTTGGTTAGCGCTGCAACCTGAGCCGCTAATTGTGTGACTGGATCTACCTCATATATTCCTGCTGCTCTTCTAGGGGCCTGCCTATCATTTGGCCATTGATAATTATTGGCCGCCATTGTTTCCACCAATTCATACCCCGCTGTATGATGCTTAGACATGAACGCTCCTCCAGAAGCGGCATCAATACTCGATCGAGTAGCTCCGGATAACCCATTATAGAATGTCTGGATGGGAAGCCATTCTGGCAGTGGGCATTTTCTCAGAAGATCCTTGAATCGCTCCCATGAGTCGTACAAAGATTCTGACTCAAACTGATTAAAAGAGGTAATTTCGTGCCTGAGCCTGGCGGTTTTAGCTGGTGGGAAGAACTTTGCCACGAACTTTTGAGCCAAGTCATCCCATGTGGTTATGGAGCCTGATGGAAGTGAATGTAGCCAGCTCTTGGCTTTGTCCTTCAAAGTGAAGGGAAACAATCGGAGTCTGATGGCATTGTCAGACACTCCGTTGCACTTAAACGTATCGCAGATTTCCAAGAAGTTCATCAAGTGATCGTTGGGGTCATCATTTGGTAATCCGCCAAACTGAATATTGGAGCACATTTGGATGGTGTCCGGCTTGATCTCAAAATTGTTTGCTTGGATTGCGGGCCTAAGAATGCTCGCTTGCAAATCTGCGATGTGAGGCATAGCATGCTCCCTTAAAGATTTCTGAAGTTCCTCAGCCATTGTAACAGGAGTATGTATGTCCCGCGCTTTTTCTCTCTGCAGGCGTCTGTACGTTCTATCAACCTCGGGATCGAGAGGTATTATATTCTGACCCCTTCGAGGTGGCATACGCCGTTGAGATCACCTGAAAAGAAAATTAAACAGATAAAGTTAGTCTAAATTAAGATCGTAATGACTTAGCTTTAATATTGATAACAAATAATACTAAGTCCCCGGCAACGGCGCCAAAAACTTGTTGTCCGATTTATGTAAATACAATTAACGCGCAAGTATACGCGGTCAACAAGTAATATAAGATAAGTAGGATGTCGTACCCACGAGGACGAAGTCTTAAATGCAAATCAAATACTAATGTAAGTTCTTTACTGTCTTATCTAAACAATTGATTGGAGGTGGTATTTTAAACTATGCGATTACAACTAAAGGAAGCGGGAGAAATAGATGTAATAGGGAGACAAGCTAGGATTGCAATTCCCCTAACGCGTCGCCTAATCTCCTAACTCTCCACAATACAAACAAATCAAGGAATGGTCAGCCGAAAATAGAACTATGCATATGCTTCTGTCGAAGGCCAAATGCACATCTCTAGCTAGATGAATCACAATATATCTATCGATGAAAATAACTAGGCTAGGGTCATTTAGCTCAGTCTCAAGGCTACACAAGGCAAATAGAGATATGTCTATCCTATTAAGCAGTTTATGCACACATTCCTTTAGGCAAGGGCATAACAAGTGTTGTTGTATTTTAAAAGCTAGATAATAATGTCCAATAGTCAATATCCATTAATATCACTGCCAAAAACTCTGTCAAGCATTTAGTCAATACGCAAGAAACACAACAACCCATTCCCAAAATGATTCATTAGTATAAATAGGAGAGAAAGTTAATTAGGCTAAACACTAGGTTACATTGCAATCCTAAAAAGGAATTAGTTCATAACCATGGTGCTAATCCACATTTCTATCACATTCAACATTGATCAGTAATACACAAACAACCGAGATATTTAGAATAAGAAAACTCCTGAACTAAGGTTTTCTGTCTCCACGATCTTCTCTTCTCCGTGTAACTCCTGAGCTGTATATGATGCAATAACTATTCTCCCCTAAAACACAGCTTCTTTCTGTTCTAGAATCCCCAAAAATATTCTCTGTATTTTCTCTCTATCTCCGATATCCTTCCGTCGTTCTCTCGCTGCTCTTTTTCTTCTTTTTAGGTCATTAAATGCGAACCACTAGCTAGGCACCGGAGGTGACGCTGCGGCGCGGAGCCTATAACTGCTTGGCGGCGCTGCGGCGCCACTAACGCTGCAGCGCGAGAATAAGAAGGACCGGGCCGCTGCAGCGCCAGCTGAATTTAGCCAGGACCATGAGTTGGCGCTGCGGCGTGGGCTTTAGAATAGGCTCTGGCGCTGCGGCTCCAGAATGTAGAAAATGACAACTTTGCCCCTGCAAGCTGGAAATGACCAAAACAGCCCTGCATCATACAGGAAAAGCATAACAACAACAAAATATATACAAAAGCACAACAAATAACAGAAAACAAGCAGCGTCTTGAGCTTTAGAGAATCTGATTCGCGATATAAATACCACTTATCAGCTCGCGTGTGCATAAACTATCCACAAGTACCTGAAACACAAATAAAAATAAAGTTAGAAATGAGATAAGAATAGAATTGTTTAAGTCAACCAAATCTAACGAAAACTGATGTTAATAGTATTAAGCTAACACTGTATCCCCGGAAACGGCGCCAAAAACTTGTTGCGCTGTTTACGTGTTGACAAAAACGGGCACAAAACACGTGCAAGTGTACACGGTCGACAAGTAATAATTCGATAAGTCGAGATCGTTCCCACGGAGAAAGGAGTCAGACTTACACTATCATGCAACAGTCCTATGGTTATCTTTGTCTGCTCAAACGGTTGTCACAGTGTTCATTAATTAACTATATACTGAATTTAAACTAGACTTAACTAATTAATATGCAAGAGGTTCAAATTAGAGGAATATGGGATCCTAATTTCATCTATTGCGTCATCTAGGTTAACAACACCTCATGTTAAGTATGAATAATCACATAGAAATGCTAGCCGGGAGCACGAATGTGAGACAGGGCTATTTTTCAATACACCAAGTCCATATCATATAATATCCACAATTAAGATAGAAATCACATGAACATCGATAAAGCCAAAACCACTATATTTCTATGCAATTTACAAGCTAAACCGATTTAAGTACAAGCCCCCATTAGACTACATATGGCAATACGGTATATTTTTATCTGGATAGCAAATCACAAAACTCATCCAATGCAAGTTTCACAAACATATGCTAGCATGGCAAAATGTAAGTTTACACTTCATTTTTCAAGTCCATATAAACTATTAGAGTAGATGTTGATCAAGCATCTAAACTGTTGACTTATGACATACTCCATCCTAAATGTTTTGATGATGACTAGTTTATCTCTAATCATGCTCTATGAAATTTCAGGAAAAGAATTGGCATTACAGGAACATCAAGGAAGAAAATTTAAGGACTTGAAATCTTTGAAGGATGAAACTGCAATTTGAGTCCTAGGAAATAAATGTAAGATCTTTGCATTAATTACTTTCCAATACAAGGCTTTAGGGCATGTGCATTACACACATAATTATTTTGATCATATTCATCTAAAATATTAATCCGGAGTAAAATATGTTTTAAACAAATTAAATGTTGTTACCAGAATTCGTGAGACAAGATTCACTAAGATCATGGAAAAGGTGGTTAAGTAAAATACCTTAAATCATGCCTCATTATTTAAGGAAGGTCATTACCCATGTCACCAACCCAATTTCTGGTAAATCACATATGGTATCTTGGTGGTTAGATATAGAAATACCATGAAATCATACGTCATACAATTGCTCCATAATCTAAGAAATCTATTGGTTATTTCCACCGACCCAAATTCTAGTAAGTCACATATGGTAATAAGTTAGTGGTTGTTTTTGAAAGGTAATCAATATATATGGTATTTTCAGAAATTAAGTGGCTGATACATAGTGGTTACATAATTCTAGCTAACAACACGGGATATAATGGGAAGTTTTCACCACGTGATGAGCACTCAATAGGTCTAAAACTTTCTATCAATCACGCTATTATACATATAGCATAACTTCAGCGAAATATCTTCTACGGTAGCAATATGACTGGAAAGATTTGATTAACATGTTATCCAGAATGCATGAATTGTGCAATATATATCAAACAGTCATATTACAGGCTAAGCTCCATGCAACGGTAACCTACTATGTAGCCTATAAAAGGACTGGACCTAATGACAAGAAAGATAAGAAAAACATACTGCCAGTGATATACATAGAAACTGTACCGAGTTTTTCTTCCACATCTTCGTTCAACTGCTAATTGCTATCTCATTAAAGAAGGTTCTCAAATCGATTTTTGAAGTGGTCTTATAGCATATAAACTGGTAATATCTTTATTGTTCATCATTGCATACTAGAGCCTTGTATTGTTAAGTGATTATATGCCTTGATCAATAGACCTCTATTTTTATTTTCATTCTCATATAATTAATTCTATCTAAATCAGTGTAGTAATCCGGTTTGGGTTACAATGGTGTTACAATCAAGTTTAAGTAAGCATAGGTGCTTAAGAGTGCATAGGTGCACAAGGGGCAAGGGTGCTCAAGGGTTTGAAACTTGTATCGTAATGAAAGTTATTTAATAAAAGAGAGTCTCCAATACTAGTTGGTATTAGACGTGGATTCGACTACTATTATAAAGGGTAGTAGTTGAACCACGTAAAAATCCTTGTGTTCATGTGATTCTTTATCATGGTGCATTCTATCTTCATATTAGCTAATTATTAATCCAGCAGCCTGAAAGTAAAATCTGTCTAGCAAAGTAATCCAGCGACCTGCATTCACATAATTGTCATATTCAGTATTTTAAACAGTTTTCCAACTTACGTAATAAACATAAACTTTCTGTTTTGATAAAATGATATACAAGGATCGTTTAATCCAGCACCCTGCATTGAATAAAAGAAAGAATTTTTATTTATTCAAAAGTTTGACATTGTTTGTTCCTACACCTATTCAACCCCCCCTTCTAAGTGTGCCTATTTAAATTTTATTTGGTATCAGAGCTTGACTCTACTTATCTGGGTCTTAAAGGTGACTTGTAGGGAAAGATCCTGACATGGCACAACTTGGGAACACTCATCAAGAAGGACAATCAACAAATCGACCACCATTACTTTATGGAACAGAGAACTATAATTTATGGAAATTCCGAATGAGGATCTACTTAAAACGAGATCCATGGGAATGGTGGGTGGTAGAGAATGGACCAGTCATTCCAAGGAAAGATGATGGAACTCCAAAAGCTCTACCAGAAATGGACTCAACAGAAATCTGCATGGTTTCATATGATTCAAAGGCTATGAACACTGTGACACCCCCGAATCCGGGTCCTCTGACCCCGGTCCGGTCGCCACGAAACAATACTAATATCCACTTTTAAGTAACATACGATAACTAAAATGCGGAATATAATAAACATACGTCGTTTATTCAAAAGGTGTTACTAGTCCCAAGATTCGATAACCTTAATACATCAATACAAATATACCCTAGAATAAACATTAGGGTTCATATTACATTAATAGTAATTAAACAAATCATAAAGACAAAGTCTGCTCCTTGCAAACCATCCTAAATCTTTCCTTTACCCTTGTCCTTCCCTGAGGGCTCGGGCTTAACTTCAATATAAGTTATGATATAGCAAGAATGAGCAACAAGTTTGCTCAGCAAGTTTAAATACAACAATAAAAGATATATCATGATGAATGGAAAAAAATCTGACTATGATTTCAACAAAATGAATATCTTAAAGATTCAACAATATGAATATTAGAACGATTCAATAATATGAATATCTGAACGATTCAACAATATGAATAATAGAATGATTCAATAATATGAATATTAGATAGATTCAATGATATGAACATCTAAACAATTCAATAATATGAATAATAGAATGATTTAATAATATGAATATTAGATAGATTCAACGATATGAACAATTCAACAATATGAATAATAGAATGATTCAATAATATGAATATTAGATAGATTCAACGATATGAACATCTGAACAATTCAACAATATGAATTTTAAAAGCAAAGATAATAATTACCTTTAGAATGACTGATAGTCGAGTAGACTCTGAAATATAACTTTCTAATGGGTTCAATAGCTAATTGACACTTTGGATTACTGGCTACTAGCTACAGAAAACTTAGTACGTCGAGGAGATCAGCCTCGGGCACAACGTGAATATGCATAACACTTATATCTGCTTACTCGTATCATATATATTAGATACCTGGGCACAC
Source organism: Panax stipuleanatus (assembly GCA_020205555.1). NCBI lineage: Eukaryota > Viridiplantae > Streptophyta > Magnoliopsida > Apiales > Araliaceae > Panax > Panax stipuleanatus. The sequence continues at coordinate 81,171,309 of CM035119.1, forward strand.
TCCTACGTATGAGGGGTGTTCTATTCTGTCTAAGAATCCTTTCCATCAATTGGTGATAGCTTCAAAGAAAACTTCATACACTAGTCTGACCGAGCAAAGGTTCAGACTCTTACTGACATAGTTCAAGAAATTTAGAACCTTGAATAATGTACAAGTCCAAGACTGTATGAGTTCAAATGCACTAGGTGCGGACATCAATAATATCAATGTGGAATATTTGATAAGTAATTAAACCACTAAATAACATGCTTGGAAATAAGGTTCAAGCAATTAAGTAAACAACTTTCGATTTAACAATAACCTAGTCAATACAATATGAGAAGGATAGAGAACTTGCACAAAGTGAAGTTTAGAATTTGCACAATATATGAATTTGTGTAAGTTCGGGGAACTTGCACAATACTCAACGTGTGAAGTTCGGGGAACTTGCACGATAATAGATTCCTTGCATAAAATAAATGCATAGGCTTAGACACTTACAACATCCAAGAGTGAAATTCGGGGAATTTCACCATAATAGATCCCTTGCATAAAGTAAATGCATAGGTTAGGATATTTGGTTACAACGTTCTTTGGGTAAAGTAAACACAAAGATAAGATACTTGCACAATATAATAGTTTGTATAAGTTTAGAGAACTTGCATAATAAAGAAATGAAGTTCGGGAATTTGCAAAATAGCTAAAGTGTGAAGTTCGGGGAACTTTCACAATACTCAAAATGTGAAGTTCGAGGAACTTGCACAATACTCAAAATGTGAAGTTCGGGGAACTTTCACAATAATCAAAATGTGAAGTTCGAGGAACTTTTACAATAACCAAAATGTGAAGTTCGGGGAACTTTCACAATACAATAATAACCTGCTCAATACAATATGAGAAGGATAGGAAACTTTCACTAAAAACAAGTCAAGTTTAGAAACTCGCTTACTCGAGTCATTGAATAAAGTAGTGCAGAAATTTAGAATACTTGCACAATAAATAAGTGTAAGTCAAGAAAAACTTGCTCAAATAAAAGAGTAGTTCAGGAAAACTTGCAATATGATAATACCCTGCTCAATATAAATTTGAGTAAGGTTAGGGAGACTTGCATTCAAATCAAGTGAAGTTTAAGAAACTTGCTTACAACATTCCTTGAGTAAAGTAAACACAAGGATAGGATACTTGCTCAAATATAACTTGAGAAAGATAGGGAACTTGCCTGATTGCTCAGCTACAAATAATTCTAGCTTTAATTAAACGGTGTTGGAACGACCTAATATTAACAAGTCGATCTCTCCAATTAGTATAAACTAATATAAGTTCACACATACTAGAATCTAGTCGTTATATAAATCTATCACATAAGATCACGTTCAATATCAAACATACCATTTATAGCATCATAATATGTTAACTGTTAAAATCCGACTTAAGCAAATTGTTCGGGTCTGAAAGTGTCCCGACGTAACTCTAGCATGCAACTATTGCCATTAAACCAATACACATGCTTATCTAGTTTTATAATTTCAAGTTTGAAAACCTAGCATGCTCATTCTAATCCAATATATACACATGCTACTTCTATGACAACGTTCGCATTCAAAACTATAAGCTTTATTTTCAAAACATAAGTTTTCCTTTGTAAACCTTTGCGTCTTTCAAACACGTATGCTAGTGCGTCTAATACTCTAATCATGCATTCTAGGTTCATATTAACATGCTTGCTAAATTAGAATGTATATGCAATACTTTCATGCTAACGTTCACCTTTGAAGCTTATATGTTTGTTAGAAATGTTTAATGGTGGGGTCAATATGCTAGCGCTTCATTACCAATCATATAAACACAAGTTAATAGGTTGTTCATGCACTTCTTAATCACACTATTACGCTCGTAGAAATCAGAATAGTAATATGGCATAGCATGTCATGGTTTGTGTTTCAAAACTTACATTATTGCTAGGAACGTGCATTAGTACGGTTCATATGATCACATTTCATTATGGAACCTATATACGCTAGTTAGCATGCTTCTCATACATTTTTAAATCATAATAATATGCTTGCAAAGTCAGAACACTAACATGCTTCATATATGTTAACATTCGTTCATGAAATCTTAAGTTTTATTTCATAACTATATGTTGTTTCATAAACCTTGTATGCAAACATACCAAAACACGTTTACACAATGTTAATATACTCATATATGTGTGCTAATCTAACTTACATGTTTGTTCTAACAAGGTATTACATGATGGCATAACAGGAGCTGTAACAGAAAATGAGAAACTCAGAACAGGCACTGGCGCAGCTGCGCCGCTGGCCAGTGTAATACTGGCGCAGCTGCGCAGGCTGGCGGCCAGGACAGAAGCTGTGCAGTTTTTGGCAGACTCATAACCTATCTCAAAAATACTCAATGAATAACATTCTAAGCTACTGCAATAAGGTTCTAACATGGTTACTAACTCAATTAACACTTACCAAACGTACTTCATAATTCAATTATCATCTATATAGCATAATCAAGGAAATGACATGGAAGAACAAGAATGGGAGTATACCTCTGCTATATGAACTGGGCTGCTAAAGAGATTTCTCTCTCAACTCAATAGAACTCAGTATACTTGTTCTACTTACTAATATTACAACAAAAGAAAATGAGGGGAAGAGAGCCTCATTATATAGCCAATTCAAGACACGATTCATGACTTTGCTTAGCATTTCAAAACAATGGAAGAAGCAATTATCTAATGGTTGTCAAATAGTGGGTGAGAAGTTGGTATATCTCATCATAATCTCCACTCCTCTTGAAATCATTAGCTAGCTTTGTGAAGAAATTGAGAAGTGGAGTAGTGTAGTAGCCATGTGGGTTCACGTGTGAAGAATGAAGAGAAAATGAGCTCTTATTATGGGACAACCAATTCTCAGCAAATGAAAACAACTTGGATGCAATATACTACACTATTATTCTATATATACCATACTTACTTAGGCTATATCATGTATACACAATTCATTTTACATAACATATGTTATAATGAGTTAAAAGGCATATAATGTATTTTCTAATTACAAGGTATCAATTAGTGTAGATACATATAATCCATGTACATTTTCTATTAATACCAAATATAATTCAAGTAGGCATTATTATTATTTACCATCATAACTGTTATTATAATTATTATAATAACTTATTAAAAATTATTATCAAATAACAATAGTTAATTGATATTAATATAATATAATAGGGTATACATAGTAATGTCTATCCATACCTATCATGTTACTTGAGGAATTATATATAATTCATCTAATACAATTAATCTTACCATATAGTCCCTACATACAATGTAAGCCACATTAATATGTCACATAGCACCTTATACAATATATAAAGGTAACTACCTTATACCAAAGGTTTAATATAACATATACTTGCATATAACAATTAATCAATTAACCAAGTAAATATAATATTATTATATTTATTAATCTCTTACTCATTAATTATTATTTATTCATAATAATAATTAATCATCACATTATCAATTAATTACTCCCAAATCATTAATTATTATTTATTCATAAAATTATAAATCAACAACAATAATAATTCCATACGTTATCGATTAATTACACCAATATCAATTAATCAATCACACGATTAACTCTCTCCACTATATTCAAGTAAATTTGAATTTATAATTACTAACACTTTTTATCAATACTCTGATATAGAAGTCTCAGGGTTAATCTACTAATTTAAATAACCATTAGTGATTCCCTTTAAAAAAAATCCTAACATTTATTAGCATAATTTAAATTCATATAAGCACATAACCACATAAGGTTTAAATAAGTTTTAAAAAATTAACTCCTAAAAATTTTAAATCACATATAAAATTAATAAGGAGCTTAAAATTCCTGGTCGTTACAAATACACTCCTTAGCGGCATGGTACAATCCGAAATAGATAAAGTTCCATCTTGTAACACAGCAAAGGAGATGTGGGATACTCTAGTGGTAAGTCATGAAGGTACATCCAAAGTACGAGAAGTCAAGCTAAGCATTCTCATGCATGACTATGAAATGTTTGAACTAGAGAGAGATGAAACGATCAAAATGGCTCAGGCACGATTTCTAGTGCTCATAAACTCCTTAAAGCTGCTTGAAAAATCAATTCCCCAAAGTGAAATCAACCGTAAGTTACTTCGGGCTATGCCCAAAAGGTTTGCATCTAAAATCACTACTCTTCAAGATTCTATTAATATTTCATCTATGGATACCTTAACTCTGTTTGGAGAATTGGAAGAATATGAACATCAATTAAAAAGATATGATGATGAGGAGGAAGCTCCTCGAAAGAAAGTGCTATCTCTTAATGCAAGAATTGAAGAGGAACTTGAAAATAATTCAGACGACGAAATAGCCATGATGTCAAGAAGACTCAAAGGATTGCTTCAAAGAAAGAATCAAAGGAAGAATGGATTCAATACAAACAAATTCAAAAACAAGCAAACCGAAGAAACATGTTCTGAATGTGGATGACTGGGTCACTTCAAGAAGGACTGCTTTCAGCTTAAAAATAAGGGAAAGTTAGGTACTAAAGAATTCAAAAAGAACAAAGCTTTCTTAACATGGAGTGATGATGAAGAATGCGAAGTGGAGATAGATGCAAATGATGAACTAGCTCAAGTATGCTTCGTGGGACTTGAAGGTGAATCCAGTGAGGTATCTCTTTACGATTTCAGTATTTTAAAACAAGAAAATGAAAAGTTAAAAGAAAAGAATGCATACTTAAAAGATTTAGTAAACAAGCTAATGGGTGAAGTAGAATCACTAATAGATGAAAAGAAGGAAATGGAAAAGATGACACACACAAATGAAGAAAAAGTATTAGCTGCTAAAAATGATTATTTGGATAACTTCAACAAAATACTTTTTAACAAGGTGAAACAGTTAAATGATGAAGTTGAAAAACTAACAAAAGAAATAAAATTAAGAGATGTATGCATTGATGCGTTTAGTGATGAATCTCATTGTAGAACACATCCAACAAATGAACTTCAAAAAGAAATAGAGTCACTGAAACTTTCTCTAGCTAAATTTGTACACGGTGAAGAAAACTTGAATGTCATGTTGGGTAAACAAAGACCGAGTTATGAGAAGCAAGGAATTGGATATAATCCAACACATAAAAAGGAAGTAAAAATGCTTAAATCTAAATCATCATTTAGATTGAATTACTGTTCACCATTTACTACATGCAAAAATTGTGGCATTAAAGGTCATCTAGAAATAAACTGTTCAAAGAAGAAAAGTAAAACACTATGGGTAAAGAAAAGCGATTGGATCTCAACTAACTCAAATGGACCCAAAAGGATATGGGTACCAAAAAGATAAATTGTACATTTCTTTAACAGGTATGTTTCAAGGCAAAGGTATCTTCTCAAAAGTGGATTCTCGGTAGCGGATGTTCTCGACATATGACAGGTGACAAATCAAAGTTTGTGGAGTTAAACCTCAAAAAGAAACATGGAACCGTCACCTTTGGAGACAATCAAACGTGTGAAATAGTCGGGAAAGGTAAAATTGGTAACGGTAAGGTTAATATTAATAATGTCCATCTTGTTAATGGTTTAGAATTTAATCTTATAAGCATTAGTCAATTAATGGACAATGGACATCAAGTAAAATTTGAAAAAGATAAATGTACAATTTCTCATGGTAATAATAATGTTATACTAGTTGCAAAAAGAGAAAGGAATATATATACTTTTGATTTCAAGCAACAGGATGAAGAACTGTGTCTTGTCACTATTCAAGATGAAGCAAAACTATGGAATAAAAGAATGGGACATGTTCATATGGATTTGATCAAAAAGCTATCTTCAAAGAATCTGGTGAGAGGGTTACCTAAGATAAATTTTGAAAAGAAAGGTATATGTGATCCTTGTCAACTCAGAAAACAAGTAAGGACATCATTCACAGCAAAGAACATGATATCAACTTCCTCTCTTTTACAATTACTCCATCTTGATTTATTTGGACCAGAAAGGTATGCTAGTCTAAATGGTAAATTTTATGCATTTGTTATAGTAGATGATTTTTTTAGATACACATGGGTATTATTTCTTAGAACTAAAGATCAAGCATTTAAAGAATTTGAGAAACTAATAAAAAACTTGGAAACAAAATATAGTCTTAAACTTATCAAGATCAGAAGTGATCATGGTACTGAATTCCAAAAAGACTTTGTTATATTTTGTGATCAAAAGGGAATAAGTCACTAGTTCTCAGCACCAAGAACTCCTCAACAAAACGGAGTAGTAGAAAGGAAGAATCAAACCTTACAAGAGACAGCTAGAACTCTAATACATGAGAGTAAACTTCCAAAGGAATTTTCGGCCGAAGCAGTTAACACATCATGTTATGTACTAAATAGAGTACTTATTCGTCCAATTATTTTGAAAACACCTTATAAACTATTAAATAACAGAATTCCAAATATAAGTTATTTCAAAGTTTTTGGATCCAAATGTTTTATTCTTAACACTAGTGATAACTTGGGTAAATTTGATGCTAGATCATATTAGGGAATCTCTATTGGCTATTCTTTAAGTAGTAAAGCATATCGCATATATAATGTTCAAAAGATGTGTATTGAAGAATCTATATATATTAAATTCAATGAGTCTAACAATGATCTTTCAAAAGATAGAGAAGAAGATGCAGGTAATCTAGAGACTGCAGCCAATCCAACATATCATAGAGAGCAAAACTACAAGTCGAAGGATCCTATCCAGCAAGCTGAATCAGACGAATAGCCGGACCATGAGTCAGAAACTACTTCAAACACGGAAGAACAAATTCAGGACAATGATCTTCAACAAGAAGAAGTGATTCATGACGTCCAATTACCAAAATAAGCAAGGTACATCAAAAATCATCCTCCAGAGAACATTATTGGAAATATAAATAAAGGGGTTACCACAAGAAGAAGAGCACACAATCTGTGTGCATTTTCAGCATTTCTATCCCAAATTGAACCCAAGAATGCCAAAGAAGCTATTCTTGACGAAAACTAATTACTAGCAATGCAAGAAGAGTTACAACAATTCGAAAGATGTCAAGTTTGGGAGTTGATGCCTCCTCCAAAAGATGTATCGATTATTGGAACTAAATGGGTGTTCAAAAACAAACTGGATGAGTATGGAACAATTACAAGAAACAAAGCTAGACTAGTGGCCCAAGGATACAACCAACAAGAAGGAATAGACTATGAAGAAACATTTGCCCCTGTGGCTCGGTTGGAATCTATCCAGATACTATTGGCCTTTGAATGCTTCATAAAGTTTAAACTACACCAAATGGATGTAAAAAGCGCCTTCCTCAACGGATATATAAATGAAGAAGTATACGTAAAATAGCCTCCTGGATTCGAGCATAAAAAGTTCCCACATTACGTATACAAACTAAAGAAGGCACTCTATGGGCTAAAACAAGCTCCAAGAGCTTGGTATGAAAGATTGAGTAAGTATCTCCTATCAAGCGGGTTCATAAGAGGTAAAATTAATTCTACTTTATTTATTAAATGCCAAAATAAAGATATTATTCTTGTACAAATATATGTAGACGATATCATATTTGGTGCTACTAATAACTTTCTTTGTGAATGGTTCTCAAAATGCATGTACAAGGAGTTTGACATGAGCTTAATGGGAGAACTCAATTATTTTCTAGGCCTTCAAATCAAGCAAAATCAAGAAGGTATCTACATTCATCAAACCAAATATACAAGAGAACTACTCAAGAGGTTTGGATTTGATAACACAAATTCAAAAGCCACACCAATGAGCACAACGGTAAAACTCACAGCAGATGATAAAGGTACGGATGTAGAAATAACGAAGTACAGAGGTATGATCGGATCTTTATTATATTTAACTGCATCCCGACCAGATATAATGTACAGTGTATGTTTATGTGCTCGCTTTCAAGCAAAACCCAAAGAATCACATCTACAAGCAGTTAAAAGGATATTTAAATATTTAAGTTGCACTACTAATTTAGGTTTATTTTATCCAAAGTGCGATAATTTTGATCTAATGGGTTACTCAGACGCTGACTATGCAGGTTGCTAAATAGAGAGGAAAAGTATAAGCGGTGCCTGTACATTTCTAGGGCAAAGTCTCGTTTCATGGCATAGTAAGAAGCAAACATCAGTTGCTTTATCCACCACTGAGGGTGAATATTTAGCAGCAGGAAGTTGCTGTTCTCAAATTCTCTGGATGCGTCAAACATTATGTGACTTTGATATTGTGTGTGAAAACATGCCTATATATTACGATAATACAAGCACCATTGATATTTCCAAAAATCAAGTCTTACACTCACGTACAAAACACATAGAAGTCCGACACCATTTTCTTAGAGATAATGTGTCCAAAGGTACAATAAAATTGATCTTTATCCCAACTGAGCACCAACTAGCAGATATATTCACAAAACCCTTAGGAGAAGAAAGGTTCTATACACTAAGAAGAGAACTTGGTATGTGTCTGGTATAAATATACGGTCTGCATGGTTCAAGGAACGTAGACATACAATCTAGATATCACGGCATAATTAGCTGTATTAAATTAGCCATAAATCTAGTCAGATCTCTATTACCAAACACGGCTCCACGACTTTCTATATCTCGGTAACACGCACACACGATCATAGTCTACTTTACTCTTTCGGCTTCTCAAATCCCTTCATCACTCCAACCGTTCCTGAAACCCTCACTTGCTCTCAAACCCTCTCTGTCACAATGCGAACCAGACTTGCAAAGCGTCTCCGTGATGAAACTGACGACGAGATGCCTCTGCTATCTCCGGCCTCTCAACCTCCGGTTCGCTCTTCTCGTCAACTAAAACGAAAGAAACCATCAATCACAACCATCTCCGGTGACTCCTCTTCTGCAGAATCTGTAGTAAGTTCGTCCTCTCCTCCACCGGTGGGTACTTCTACTGGGTCCAAACGTCTTCGAATTAAAGAATCTCCACCTGGATCTCCACCTATGACGATAATACCTTTATCATTTTCTCTGCATAATGTCCCAGATAATTTCTTTAGAGGCCATAACTTCGAACAGCGTTTTAAATCCTCCATTTATCATAAATCGTTTATTTATGAGAAAACAATTGATATGTTTTTCTATCAAAACTCCTCTCTTCAACATATCTTTGAATCTTGCGGTTTAGCCTCGTTGGTTTTCCCTCCATCTACGGCTTATCCGAAGTTGGCCCAGCAATTTTACACCAACTTTGAGTAAAATGGTGACTGTTATACTTCCTATGTCAAAGGAAAATCCTTATTCTTTACTGCTATGGACTTGGGAAGTATACTGTCTATCCTCTTTTTGGGTGACTGTCCTTTTACCCTTAAGGGACCAGTTTATTACTCTTATTCCCCTCTTGACCAACTTCAAACTGTGATGGACGACCCCACTTTGACTACCATGACTCTTCCCAAAACTGTTGATGTGTCCCCCACCGCTATGGTCCTACACAAGTTATTGCGATATACTCTTTTACCTCATATCGGAGGTGGGGCTGACTTTACATATCAGGATTTGAGTTTGGTTGCTATGCTTATAAAAGGGAAAACTTTTAATTTTGCTCTCATGATGTTACATCACATGGTCAATTGTATCAAACACTACAAAAAGTATCTACCCTATAGTTGTTTTCTCACGAAACTGTTCACTCACTTTCAAATCTCCCTAAAAAATGAAGTTTCAATCACCATCACTGATTCCATCGATTCTGTGAATCTCAAAAGTTCCCATATCACTCTGGTTGATGGCAAGTTCAGGAGAATTGTTCCCTCAGTTCCCTCAGCACCTAATTCAATCCCCTCTGCTACACAACCCCTTCCCCTGAAATATTAACTCTGCTCAATACCCTTGTAACTAACCAAGCCACTCTCCATGCTGATGTAAAAGACATTCAACACAGGCTATCTGTGTTAGAAAAGGGTAAACTTCCCATCAGCCAAGCAGAACTGCACACTATATTTCGCACAGTGGAGGATAAATTCATTGATCTGCAAACCGGATTTGAACTGCATACCAGGGCCATGGTGGAAGCTTTGCAAAGGAAAATGAATAGTAATGACTGCCAATTAAGTACTGAACTAAAATTCATCTGCAACCAGGTTGGGTCCTTAAGTCGATTCACTGAAAAGCGCATGAATGATTTAAGTGAAGAATTACAAGCTGAAACATTTAATTCTCGCATTCCTGAGTGGCCACAATGCAACTGGATGGCTAAATATCAATGCGACTTCCTGGGCCTTCCTCTACCTCCTCCTACTTTCATTCCTCGTCCTCCACGCTTTGCAGACACTATATCTTTAGAGGAGCTTGAACAGCGTCGGCTACACCGTCCATACTTCACTGCTCAGGAGGCTAATCATGTTCATATTGATGAGGAGGATGCCTAAGTTCTTGCCAAATCTTTCCCTTTTTCGCTCTATGTGACCTCTTTTTGATAGATGCCAAAGGGGGAGATGAATTCTGGTCATTTTAAGACTAATTTCGTTAAATTTCATGCATAATTACAGACTTTTGTTTAAGACTATGTTTTAAGTAATTTGGTCTTATGGTTAACAGTTTAATGGTTTAAAGATAATACTGTTGTTTAAAGCATAGTGTGAATTATCCTAACAAGTTTATTGCAGGATCATTAAGACTGCAAATATGCAGAAAATATGAAATAAAGTGGTTAATTCTATTTCTGCCATTTTTTTATGCATGAATTTAGGGGAAGCCATAATTATTTTGTTGTCATCATCAAAAAGGGGGAGAATGTTGACTTATAACATACTCCATCCTAAATGTTTTGATGATGACTAGTTTATCTCTAATCATCCTCTCTAAAATTTCTGGAAAAGAATTGGCATTACAGGAACATCAAGGAAAAAAATACAAGGACTTGAAATCTTTGAAGGATGAAACTGCAGTTTGAGTCCTAGGAAATAAATGTAAGATCTTTGCATTAATTACTTTCCAATACAAGGCTTTAGGGCATGTGCATTACACATATAATTATTTTGATCATATTCATCTAAAATATTAATCCGGTGTAAAATGTGTTTTAAACAAATTAAATGTTGTTACCAGAATTCGTGAGACAAGATTCACTAAGATCATGGAAAAGCTGGTTAAGTAAAATACCTTAAATCATGCCTTATTATTTAAGGAAGGTCATTACCCATGTCACCGACCCAATTTCTGGTAAATCACATATGGTATCTTGGTGGTTAGATAAAGAAATACCATGAAATCATGCGTCATACAATTGCTCCATAATCTAAGAAATCTATTGGTTATTTCCACCGACCCAAATTCTAGTAAGTCACATATGGTAATAAGTTAGTGGTTGTTTTTGAAAGGTAATCAATATATAGGGTATTTTCAGAAATTAAGTGGCTGATACATAGTGGTTACATAATTCTAGCTAACAACACGGGATATAATGGGAAGTTGTAAGAGGATAGGTTTTCACCACGTGATAAGCACTCAACAGGTCTAAAACTTTCTATCAATCATGCTAATATACATATAGCATAACTTCAGCGAAATATCTTCTACGGTAGCAATATGACTGGAAAGATTTGATTAACATGTTATCCGGAATGCATGAATTGTGCAATATATCTCAAACAGTCATATTACAGGCTATGCTCCATGCAACGGTAACCTACTATGTAGCCTATAAAAGGACTGGACCTAATGACAAGAAAGATAAGAAAAACATACTGCCAGTGATATACATAGAAACTGTACCGAGTTTTTCTTCCACATCTTCGTTCAACTGCTAATTGCTATCTCATTAAAGAAGGTTCTCAAATCGATTTTTGAAGTGGTCTTATAGCATATAAAATGGTAATATCTTTATTGTTCATCATTGCATACTAGAGCCTTGCATTGTTAAGTGATTATATGCCTTTATCAATAGACCTCTATTTGTATTTTCATTCTCATATAATTAATTCTATCTAAATCAGTGTAGTAATCAGGTTTGGGTTGCAGTGGTGTTACAATCAAGTTTAAGTAAGCATAGGTGCTTAAGAGTGCATAGGTGCACAAGGGGCAAGGGTGCTCAAGGGTTTGAAACTCGTATTGTAATTGAAGTCATTTAATAAAAGAAAGTCTCCAATACTAGTTGGTATTGGACGTGGATTAGACTACTATTATAGAGGGTAGTAGTTGAACCACGTAAAAATCCTTGTGTTCATGTGATTATTTATCGTGGTGCATTCTATCTTCATATTAGCTAATTATTAATCCAGGAGCCTGAAAGGAAAATCTGTCTAGCAAAGTAATCTAGCGACCTGCATTCACATAATTGTCATATTCAGTATTTTAAAAGTTTGCCAACTTACGTAATAAACATAAACTTTCTGTTTTGATAAAGTGATATACAAGGATCGTTTAATCCAGCACCCTGCATTGAATAAAAGAAAGAATTTTTATTTATTCAAAAGTTTGGCAATGTTTATTCTTACACTTATTCAACCCCCCCCCCCCCCCCCTTCTAAGTGTGCCTATTTAAATTTCATAAACATACACAGCAACCATGCTAGGCAGACCATACATTTTCATCCATACATATCAAAGAGGCATAAACCCTAGATTTAGCAAATAGAATCCATTAGAATCCCATAATGGAAGTTAGTTCATCACTGAACTTCCCACCATTGTGGGATTTAAACCAAGCATTTAAACAACTATGAAAGGGAGGAAGAGTAAAGAGAATGGAAATGCAAAGTTGATGGTTCCCCTTCCAATAGAAGCCTTTTATGCTCAAATCCAGATCACAAGTTCAACCAAAGAGAACCCTACACAATAAATCCACTTGAGCTAGAAGAGAAGAGGAGATAAGCTCTCAATCCCTCCTTAGCTTCTAACCCTAGAAAATGTAATACCATCTTGAAGTAAAATTAAGTCTAATAATAATACTAAATGATATTCATCCCTTATAACATAAAGCCTTAAGTATAATACAACCAGCCGAGAAAACCAAGCAAAAGTCAAACAATTTAGACCGCCGAGGTCGCGCGGTCTAAAGCCTTCAACATGGCGTGGGCACGCGGGGGCTCAGATCGGGTCTCTGGTTTGCCAGGCGGCGCGGGCGCGCATAGCCCCTTTGCTTCCTTGGCGCGGCTGCGCGTGACCAATTCTACAGCTGGTGCACTTTCTAGCTTTTGGATTGCACAATCCTCATTCTTTTGCTGCTGCTTCTTATTCCTTAACGATGCTACTATGAGGCCATTATTATGTGCCTTTTTTCTCATGCCAAGCCTTCTTGCTTTCTCTTGTTCACTCCATCAACATGTCATTCCATCTGCCTTGTTGCTAGGCTCATGCCATATGCTCATTTTCATGCCATTCCATGCCCTTTTCCAATCCCACCATGCTTGTTGCTAGCTTCTCATATAGCCTTTATCCTGCTCCTTGCCAGATAAGCTAAACCATGCTATTATTGTGTCATTTCATGCCAAATGAGTTTCCTGTCTAAAAACTGCAAAACAAAGCTAAAATGCATTAAAAGACACTAAAGTCCTCGAGTTTAACCCATAATCAAAGTAAGTTGGCGTTCAATAAGTAGGTATAAAACCTACTTATCAAGTACCCAACTACAACGTTTAAACCGTCGAACTTCTTACTCAAGTCCAACCTAGCAACATGGTTACGACGTGCGTCGATACTAATACACATACGTGAGGCTAAACTCACAATCAAGCACCTCATACATGTATAGCACTTTTACTATCATATTGCACCTTTCGGTAATAATATCCAAGCACACATATCAGATAACAACATAAGACTTCAATCTATCTTAAACACATCAAAATCATGTTATCTCATTACCTATTACACTTATCAAGTTATAAAAATAAGTTAGCTAAACAAACGCGGCATGAAAACTCAACAAAAAAAACATTTCTCAGACATCAAGGTAACTCGCTGGGGCGGGTCCCCCAAGCCTAAATGCCCAGCTGGGGCGGGGCCCACTACTGGTGGGTTCCCCCAGCTCGCGAATGGCAGAGAAATAAGCCAATTTGGCTTATTTCTTCACATTAAATCCGATTTTTTCTCAACAAGATGAACATGAAACTTGATAACAACAAAATTTTGGACTCTTTAACATGATTATAACATATAAAATCCTTTCAACACATAATCAAAACCAAGTTTTCATGATTTTTGAAAAAAACTACAATATCAAGCGTTCTTGACAAAAATTGTTATTACGAATTCGTTTTTCAATCAATTCATGTAATTTCAATTGCAATAACTCTAATTTTTAACATATCCCATGATCAATTTAAACAATAACCAATCATCAACCACCAATTTGATAGTTCAAAGGCCATTCTTTCAAAATTAGTTCACAGTAAATTACTATGAACATGATTTCTTCATGTTCATCTTAATTACGTGGATTGAATCGCTAAGACAACTATATAACTCATATATAAACATGTTATAACACATATTACACATAAATTTCATGTTTACATAAATCTTTCATTCTAACTCAACCAAAAATATGAAATTCATAAGAGCACAAATTCTCCATTAAAACTTGTTTTTACAACCAATTGAATTTCTGAAAATCCTTTCATGGCATACAATTACTATGAAGAACATATGAATACCATATATATACATATACAATTCATGATTATACAATTTCTATGAAAACCTAATTTGACCGAGAACAAAATACAAATAGCATATGAATTGATTCTACAATTATAAGGGTTAAGATGATACCCTTCGCTAAGAGTGTGGAAGAAGATGATGAGTTTGATTTCTAGCAATCCTTCTTCTTATTTTCTCTTCTTCTCTAACTTTTTCTCCGAGTTCTTCTTCTCTGCTCTCTCTCTTTTCTTCTTTGTTTTAGTTTAGGCTTAGAAACTTAGCGTAAACTATATAACGTACTGATATATAATACGTATATTAACTAATACTTATTATATTACTTAATGTATTATTTAATTAGCAGTTACAAGATTTCAAAAGCCACTAGGGCTTGTTTAGCAAAAGAAGGTTATTCTTAAAAATAGATTTTAGTACTAAGGCATTGTTTGGTTAGAATAGGTTTAAAACAATGCAACGACCCTATTTGGCAAAAGCCTTTTTAAAACAAAATTAAGGGTCTTGTTTGGTTAAAATAAATTTTAAAACTCTTTTCTTTATTTTAATAAATTATTTTAACACATACTTTAATGTTACACTTTAATTAATTAAATCTTTAACATTCCTATTTAATTAATTAAAATCCAACACCAATTAATCACATAAGAATTGTCACATAATTATAACTACTCGCTAATTATAATTCATGTAACACTCACCACATAACTCATCTAATTTAATTATCCCAATTAAATTAGAATTATACTATAAAATCAATATACATCAATTAAATTAAATATTAAATATTCATTTAATTAATATATAACTCTTAATTAAATCATTTCACAATCTCATAATTTATTTATTCAACTTAGTAAATAAATCACATAAAATATTTATGTACTCAATAAATATTTAAAATTTAATATATAAAATCACAATCATTACAATCTTTCCTCCTTAAAAGGATTCTGTTCCCAGAATCACAACATAAAAAAAATCTCATCTGTTACACGTAATACTCGCCTTATGTGTGCACAACAAACTCGTATTAAATATTTAATACTCTATTAATTTATCATGCTAGAAGGCGACGTTCGATATTTCAAATATTTTTGAACGCTTTGGACTTAATATAATTTCTTTAAGGGGTTTGATATTATTTGTCTCATCTTGTTTAGCACGCATGCATATATATATATATATATATATATATATATATATATAAAATATGCGTCATTTTATTAAACATGCGAAACATATTTGCATAAAATATAATATATATAATACTTAGCATGCACATATAGAATACTATATTCTACCCGGATTGATTATGGACTTTTATTCTAGTTTGGTTCACTAGAACCACCAAGTGAACCAAAAGGTTAAACCTAGGAGTGCAATAATTTAAATTTAAACGTAACTATTACATTTAAACACGGGCTCCATACAAACGGGTCTTCACGCGCTTCTTGCTCCTTGGTCTCTAATTTATTCAAGATAATTCTAACTATTTTTATTACATTAAACTATTTAAATTAAATAGAAACCTTGATCAGCACTCAAGTGGAAGTACATAGGAATGAGATAAAATTTATATCAAGAATAAATTAGAGAAGACGTGGTACGCATACCCCATTTAATAAAACTCATTCATTCAAGCATTCGACTAAAATAAAATCCAATTACATTGGTCAATAGTCCATAATCAACCCCATTTATTTTTATATATATCACCATACGCATCAATAAATAAATATTCATCTCATGAATTAAAATCATTCCATATATATACGAGTATCATGTAATGGACAATTTTAAATTACATGAATTCTAATTTCAAGATTAAAATAAACTATTTATTTTAATTATAAAATTACTAAAAATATAATATATATATATATATATATATATGGTAATCAGGTTAATGAATCAGGTTTACGTATATCACTTTATATAATATTTGATTTCCAAAATGTATCCTGATTCACTTTTGCGAACTATTATGGAATCATAATAACTAATCATGTCATCCTTTGACAAAATGTGACTTGCCACGGATCACTTTAAAAAAAGAAAAAAAAAACGTCAAGTCTCCTAAAAAAAATAATTCGTCAGGTTCCTTTTTTAAAAAGAATTCGTGGCATAATTCGCGATTCTTTTTTTTTCATAAAAAAATAATTTTATATAATTTATTATGCTCAATAAATTATTTTAAATATATACTCATACATATATGGAATCAAAATAATTAATAATTGCATAAAGGTTTAACTCTGATGCCACTGTTGGGTTTGTACGAAATAATAGCGCAATCAAATTGCAAAAATTAACGGAAGCATGGTATATTAGAGTTTAAAATTTTTTACAAAATCATTACCCGGATCATCCTTTATGCATATTATTAACTTAAATCGATAAATAAGAAGTTATGGAATCATACCCTTGTAGAACGAAGCTTCCACATGTACGCGCGGTGGGTTTCTTCATGCCCTATTTACTTTTCTGCGTATATAAATGATAATCATTTGAAACTGTCATCTATACATCTTTCATATCCTGTCATCAATACGATAAATGTTGGGTATTTTCTATACGCGCTACACGTAAATGTACGTGGTCAACAAGTAGTATACTGATAAGATCAGGTATCGTACCCACAGAGACAATAATTCCTATTTAATCAGACAAGTACCAATTTTATATTATTTTAGCTTTATCAAACTAATGATTAAAAGATAATGTTTTAATTAAATTACTACTTAAACCAATTTTAACACTAACTCAGGATTTTAATAAGTTATAGAGAATTAAACTTACAACTTCACTTATTATTTCACTTCAGATAATATCCTTTCCTTCAGTTATATATCAATTACTCCAGATTATTAATCAAGAACACTAAAGCAGATATAACCATCTCTCAATGCATTACATCCATATTCATTTAATTTCACAGATGATAGAATTAAGCAAGACACTTTAAATAACTAATTCACTCTATCTCTATGTGAATTACAATTAAATAGGATTTAATTTCAAGTTCTAAACAGATTACATATGATGCATATATATCTCTATCCTATACATGAATTATAAATCCCAACTACGCAGAAATCACAAACATATGTCACTATGGCTAGTTCCAATCCCATATGTCATCTCTCGAATTCATATGGGATAACGGATAATTGGTGATCAAACAATTATATACATTAAGCACAACTCATAGAAAATAATCTGAAAATAATATTCATAAATTGAATTAAAGGCTATTTAATCCTCCGTTACATAATAAGATCCGTTATATGCTTAAATAGAGAGTTAGTTCATCATAGATGAATCAAAATTCATAATCCACATAATAGAAATCATTCTGAATACAAGGTGTTAAAGAAGAGAGAAAATAAACTCTGAAGTATATCACCGTTCGTCGTCACAATCTTATGTTCTTCGTGTTCCTATGATGCTTTAATTCTCGTCCCAAGTCAATCTTCAAAGCTAGGGCTTGTGTATGGCTAAATGTCTCTATATGTATCTCTAATACCCTCCTTTATATCCTTCCACTCGCAGCCCTACACTACCTCCTATTGCACCCAAATCAAAGTCGATCAAGGAAAGTCAGCTGGTTGTCGCACGCCTACCCGTCCCAGCGGGTAGTTTCCCCTTGACACACCCGCCCCGACGGGTGTACTCTCTATCCGGCATGCTAAAAATCCCAAGGGTCCCCCTCGACAGGTAAATGAGCTCTAGGGACCCGCCTCAGCGGGTGTGCACCTCATGTATGCTGAAAACATTGCCTTTTATGCTACTATCCATCCATTCTATTTCCTGCAAACAATAGTATATAACCGAGTAAAATGATAGAAAAAATAATTGAACACACCAAGAATCAAACTATAAAGAATACCGATTCGTAGGTATAAAACCCACTCATTAAATACTCCCAAACTTGAGACTTTTCTTGTCCTCAAGCAAAAACCATGCACATGCAAATATTTACAATGCTAATGAATGCAACTGTCAGACCATACAAAACTAACCAATCTTTCCTCAGAGAAATCACACAAATACAACAACTAATCCAACCAAAACATAACCGCAGTTCAAACCCATCTATCAATCACTACCTGTTAACACCGCTGCGTGTGTGTGTGCTTAACAACAATCTACTCAACTATATTTCAAATATATCACATAATACACGTCTTAGGAAGAAAACATAACTTTAACTCAAGGAATTGCGTAAACAAGGTAAAATGTGCTCGACTCAACGTCAACCAAGTCGGAAGTCACTACGGAAGATTTTCTATCTTTATTCATTTGCGGGAGCATTTTGCTTGTTTTCTCGTATCTCTATTTTACTCATGATTGTGCAATGCCTAGTTCCCTTAGACTCTTCAATGATACCCATGTAGCGAGCTTTCGACCAACGACTCCCAAACCAAATTGCTTTAGGGCGCTGGGTGTAAAGACATCCCTTAGGGCATACTTACTCGAGTATCAAAGGCCACGAAACTAAACTAGTCACGGTGTTTATTCACGAGTTTCTTTTTTTTTTCTCTTTTTCATATTTTCCATTTTTTTTTCTTTCAGATAGCTCCCATATCTTCCCCCAAACTTAGGTTTCAGTCTAATCTTAGTCATTACTACCAGTTTACTGAATTCCTGTTGTTAAAGCATAATTTTGTTCAAGACGTCAATTATGTTACTATTTGACTCAAGTTGACTATATTGTTGTCCTATCGTGCTAACCGGTGCAAAAGTGTCAAACAGGTATAATTCATGTAAAGGTCAAAAACAACAGTTATGGCTGAGTTATCATTACTGTTTAAATTCTATGTAAGTCCAATCTCATCACTGGCTAAAGTTACTTCAAACAAACAGACATACTTGACTCATGCAATCCTAACTACGACTCTTTTTGTTATTTTCTGAATTTTTCCAAATTTTTTTATAAGCATAAAAAAACTTAACTAACGCTACTCAAACAATTAAACTACTCTACTATGAAAATTATAAATAACCTACACTAATCATGCAATATGCTAACAAGATTATGATTAACAATATAAAACCTACCCCCAAACTTAAACTGAACAATGCCCTCATTGAGATAATAAAGAAATTAAGCTTTAAGGACTTCCTTGATAAATCAAGCATCTGGTCCGATAACCTCCTCCACGTTAAAATCTGAAGGTGGATATGCTAGGAGTGGTTGTGGAGTAGGAAACTGAAATGAGTTAGCGGTGGTGTTGAGGTGTGGGAAGGCATCAGCGACAGCGGCGTTGAAATGGTTCTGTGTAGTGAACACGTGATTCTGTCTTGCCGCCAGTCTATCGTCCCTCTTTCGTTGTTGATTCATTTGAAGCTGAAGGTTTCTGAGCATGGACTTCGTCGAGCGAGAAGCGCTAGATGTAGTGGCATTCTCTTCTTCAGGTTGTTTGTCCGCTTCTAACTCATCCTCGGGCAACACGTAATCCTCATCCCTGACCTCATCCTCCCCCTCATCCGAGTCTGGAAAAATAAAGCCTAGGCCACGAGGATGTGAAGGTGCCCCCTTCCATGGTTCAAATCGGTTCATTAACCTAGTGTCTAGAAGCATCAACGGTGGCTGAACTGGCTCAGTGTCTGCCCATTTGACCCCTGCTTGCTTGCACAACCCGGTGATGAGCGATGGGTGTGGTAATCCTCCCGATAGGCAACCTCTCAAACATCAGCGAATGGAGAAGCTGATGATCTTCCCAATATTGATGTGGAGATCTTTGACGATCGCATACAATAGTGAGATCTTTACTTTAGTAATTTCGCTCGTGTGTGTTAAAGGCAGTAGCTTTGCACAAAGGAAAGAATACCAAACTTTTCCATACTTGTTTCAACTGGAGCTCATGATAATCGTGCCTCCTCTCTTGCCTCTTTCCCATACGGTATCAGGCTTGTACACTTCCTTGAGGACTTAATCATAATCAATCCCGCCGTTTCTCAATTCCGTGTTTTGACACACCTCCGGTGGTGGGACATTGTAGAAATCATTTATGGCATCTGCACTGAAGTCCACCATTTTGCCTCTGACGAATGCTTTAAACGAAGGTGTGTCCTCCGCATTGGCGTAGAACTCCTTGACCACGGCTACCACTGCCGCTTCAGGTTGATCTGTGAATGCGTTTTCCCAATGACGTTCTATAATATGTACTTTCATTTGACCATCCAAAGGACCCGGTTTAAGGCCCTGTTCCGGTACGAGTGCCTTTCCCACCAAATACTCGAATCGGTCGGCGGCGGCCGCACTCCAAAATTTCCTCCGGTCAAACTGTGGAACTGCCGTGGAAGACCCTTCACCCTTTTGCCTCTTTTGTGGGCATGGAGGCATGTTGTTTCCTTGCTCAAAACACTGAATTTCTTAAGGAATGTGGTTGTGGACTTGTGTCGATTAGTTGGTGGGCGTTGTCAAAGTGGCTTGATGTTAATGAGGTTACTTTCTTCGATTTCCCCAATTTTTTTGTCTCACAACCAAGCAATCAGTATGTATATATGAAGTACATCAATTTTGAATTACCACATCAAAGACCCAGCATATACAAGATCAATTTAATCCTTAATTTCGTACCCTAGTTGTTCATTAAGTAGAAAATCACCCCAAACATGAATATGCTTACCCCAATACCGTGTACTTTGCTTCCTGCAGTGAGTGATGCTCAGAATGTTCCCACTTGCCTTTACTATGCTTGTTCGCACTATGAGTGGGTGGAGAATGGAGGTTTAGGTAGAGTGGGTGTTTGATGTTTTTGTGATTGTAGTTTCAATTGGAATGGGATTTGGGATCGAAGGTTGAATCCTTTTGAAATCTGTAATCTCTATTGGATGGGAAGGTTATGGGGTTAAGATAAATGTTTTTGGAAGGTAAGGGCTTATGTATGAAGAGTTTGTGGTTCGGTTGGAGTGTAATTTGGGTTTTAATAATCTGAATTGTCAATGCCCTGCTAGGGCGAAGGTTTTATTGCTGAACTGCCCGCGGGGGCGGGTGTCTTGCAGCGCGCCAACCTGCTGGGGCGGGTAATACAAGCCTTGATGCCCCGCTAGGGCAGGTGCAGGGTCTGTCCAAAGTTTTGAAATTTAAGTTCCTGTTCCTGCAAAAGTTTGGCATGAGCTTGATTCCCTTTATTGAGTATATGCTTACACCTTAATGTGTGGCTTGGTTTGGCTTACCCGTGTCCTAATTTGACAAGCATAAAATAAAACTTGTTAGGATAGGCATTGATAAGAAAAATTACGATGTAATATACATTATTATACTCAATGAATTTAATGTAAGAAAAATGAACGTAAAGGATGGGTTGCCTCCCATCGAGCACTTGATTTTTAAGTCATTCAGCCTGACTTTTCCCTGTTTTAGATTGGCTCAGTAAGGTCGACCGCGGTCTCCTGGCGATCAATGTCACCGCCCCAATAGTGCTTGAGGCGTTGGCCGTTCACTTTGAATGTTTCGGTCAAATCCCTGCTGTAAATTTCAACGGCGCCATATGGAAAAACTGTCTTGACGGTAAACGGGCCCGACCACCTGGATTTTAGTTTTTCGGGAAACAATTTCAACCGAGAGTTGAATAGCAATACTGATTGTCCCGGTTCAAACTTTATGTCCATTATCTTCTGATCGTGCAATTTCTTGACTTTTTCTTTGTATAGCTTCAAATTCTCGTCTGCCTGTAGGCGGAATTCATCTAACTCGTTGATTTGCAACATTCTTTTCTCCCCTGCTGCTGATAAGTCAAAGTTCAGTTTCTTGACGGCCCAATACACTTTATGCTCAAGTTCCACCGAAAGGTGACATGCCTTCCCGTAAACCAACTGATATGGAGACATGCCTATCGAGGTCTTATATGCGGTCCTGTATGCCCACAGAGCGTCGTCTAATTTCAACGACCAGTCTTTTCGATTCGGATTGACGACTTTTTTCCAAAATTCGCTTTACCTCCTGGTTAGACACTTCTGCTTGTCCACTATTCTGAGGGTGATAGGCTGTGGCGATTCAGTGTTTGACCCCATACTTCGTCAAGAGAGCAGTGAAGTATTTGTTACAGAAATGGCTCCCCTCATCATTGATGATTGCCCTCGGGGTACCAAATTGTGTGAAGATACTCTTCTGCAAATATTTTAAAACCACATTCGCATCATTTGTCGGTAATGCAACTGCCTCCACCCATTTCGATACATAGTCCACTGCTAATAGGATGTACAGATTACTAAATGAAGACGAAAATGGTCCCATGAAGTCGATTCCCAATACATCAAAAATCTCAACTTCCAAGATCATATTTAGTGGCATCTCGTTCCGCTTCAAAATATTTCCCACTCTCTAACATCTATCACAGTTTTTCACGCACTGATGTGCGTCTTTAAATAATGTGGGCCAAAAGAAACCTGCCTGAAGTACTTTAGTGGCCGTTCTTTCGCTTTCGTAGTGTCCCCCATATAATGAGGCGTGACATACCTGTAATATACTCCCTACTTCACTTTTTGGCACACACCGCCGAATCATTCTATCAGCACACTGTCGTAATAGATATGGTTCATCCCACATATACCACTTCACGTCGTGTAGAAATTTCTTCTTTTGCTGGCGAGTCAAATCTGATGGGAGGGGAGGATGTTGCTTACCAAATAATTCACGAAATCTGCGTACCACGGAAACTCGCCGTGAATCAAATATAACTGCTCATCGGGAAAAGGCTCGTTGATTACTACCTTGTCTGTCTCGTCCTGTTTCGGATTCTCTAGTCGCAAAAAATGGTTAGCCACCTGATTTTCTGTCCCCTTCCGATCTTTAATTTCTAAATCAAACTCTTGGAGGAGAAAAACCTAGCGAATAAGTCTCAACTTTGCGTCCTTCTTTTCAACTAAATACCGGATGACCGAGTGATCTGTGTACACCACCACCTTTGTTCCCACCAAGTACGAGCAAAATTTGTCAAATGCGTACACAACTGCAAGTAATTCCTTTTTAGTTGTTGTGTAGCTCAACTGTGCATCTGTCAGTGTCTTGCTCACATAATAGATGGCATGAAAGACCTTCTCCCGTTGTTGTCCAAGCACTGCTCCTACTGCATAGTCACTAGCATCACATATAAGCTCGAACGACATTGTCCAATCCGGTGCAATGATAACTGGGGCTGTGGTTAGCTTTTTCATCAATTTCTCAAATGCCGATAGACAGTCTTCATCAAATTTGAACGGTACATCCTTTTCCAAGAGACTGTAGAGTGGCTTTGTGATTTTAGAGATGTCTTTAATAAATCTGTGGTAGAATCCAGCATGACCAAGAAAGCTCCAAATACCCTTTACTGATTTCGGCGGTGGCAGATTTTCAATTATTTCCAATTTAGCTCTATCAACTTCCAAACTTTTTCCAGAAATTTATATCCAAGTATTATCCCTTCTTGGACATAAAGGGGCATTTCTCCCAGTTGAGTACCAGATTTATCTCGACACATCTCTTCAACACTAGGACTAGATTTTCGAGGCACCTATCAAATGACTCCCCAAATACTAAAAAATCATCCATAAACACCTCCACGCTGCGCTCCACCATATCTAAAAAGATTTCCATCATGCATTGCTAAAAAGTCGTTGGTGTGTTACACAGTCCGAATGACATCATTCTGAAGGCAAAGGTGTTATAGGGGTATGTGAACGTCGTCTTCTTTTGATCCTCCGGTGCAATGACAATCTGGTTATACCCGGAATACCCATCTAACAAGCAGTAGTACTCGTGTCCAGCTAGTCTG
Source organism: Panax stipuleanatus (assembly GCA_020205555.1). Classification (NCBI taxonomy): domain Eukaryota; kingdom Viridiplantae; phylum Streptophyta; class Magnoliopsida; order Apiales; family Araliaceae; genus Panax; species Panax stipuleanatus. The sequence continues at coordinate 81,195,776 of CM035119.1, forward strand.
TCCAACATCTGATCAATGAAAGGCAAGGAAAATGATCCTTTCTAGTTGCCTTATTCAGCTTTCTGTAGTCCATGCAGACCCTCCAGCCGGTCACTGTCCTTGTTGGTATCAGTTCGTTGTTCTCGTTCTTTACTACTGTCATACCACCTTTTTTAGGGACACATTGGACCGGGCTCACCCATGCACTGTCTGAAATTGGGTAGATAATTCCAGCATCCAGCCATTTCAAGATCTCCTTCTTCACTACCTCTTTCATTATGGGGTTGAGCCGCCTCTGTTGTTCCACTATTGGTTTTCTATCCTCCTCCATCAGAATCTTGTGCATGTAGAATGACGGGCTGATTCCTTTGATGTCAGCGATTGTCCAATAAATAGCAGACTTGTATTCCCTCAGAACTCTTAACAGCTTACTTTCCTGCAGTTCGTTAAGTGCAGATGCAATAATGACAGGTAAAGTAGATGAATTACCCAAATAAGCATACCTGAGGTGATTGGGTAAGGGTTTGAGTTCAAGTTTAGGTGATTCCTCAAGAGATGGTTTCATTTTTGCTGATGAAGTTCCTGCTGCTTCCAATGGCTAAAATGTTAATTTGAACCTGTTTACTCTCGGATGAGCCTCTAATAGTTTTAGGTACTCTTTTATTTCTGAATCCCCTTCATCATATTCTCCCATCAGCGTTGATTCTAACGGGTCGGTACTAAGTATCTGATGTTGCTCATCACCTATCACTATGTCAATAATATCCATCCGGAAGCACTTCTTATCCTCCTTAGGGAAATTCATGGCCTTAAACACGTTGAAGGTAACCTCTTGATCTTGCACCCTCATGGTCAACTCTCCTTTCTGAACGTCAATAAGAGTCCTGTCAGGAGCCATAAATGGTCGCCCAAGGATTATTAGGATATCCTTATCCTCTTCATAGTCTAGTATGATGAAGTCCGCTGGGAAGATAAATTTGTCCACTTTAACTAACACATCCTCAACAATCCCCCATGGATAGGTTACTGATTTATTTACTAGCTGTAGGGATATGTTGGTCGGTTTAGGTGCTGGTAACCCTAACTGAGTATAAATTGACAATGGCATGAGGTTCATACTGGCACCTAAATCACATAGACATTTGTTGAAGGCCAAACTTCTTATCTTGCATTGAATGGTGAAACTACCCGGATCTTTCAACTTTGGTGGAAGCTTCTTTTGCAAAATCGCACTACATTCCTCCGTTAGTGCCACAGTCTCGAAGTCTTCTAATTTCTTTTTCTTTGACAATATATCCTTCATGAACTTGGCATAACTAGGCATCTGTTCTAATGCCTCAGCAAAAGGGATGTTGATGTGTAACTTCTTGAACACTTCCAGAAACTTAGTGAACTGTTGCTCTAATTTCTGTTTTCAGATCCGTTGTTGAAATGGCGGTGGAGGGTAGACTCCCGGTGTAACCACTTGTTCTTTGTCTGCAGATTTTTCTCCTGCTTTCCCTTCCATTGTTTGTTCCACACTGGTCTTAACCTGCTTATCCATAGTCGGCTTCTCTGACTCCTGCTCGGCTAGTTGTTTCCCACTTCGAAGTGTGACAGCTTGACATTGCTCATGACCTCCCCTCGGATTCTTTTCTGTGTCACTTGGCTAGGTTCCTTGGGGTCGATTATTTAATGCGCTCGCAATCTGTCCAAGCTGAGTTTCTAGATTTTTAGTTGCAGCCAAATGAGTTTTCATTGCCGCTTCATTTCCTGTTATGTATTTTGCCACTACCTCCTCCAAATTTATCTTTTTCTCTTGATGTGGAGCTGCCTGTTTCTTTTGATTCTGAAAACTAGGGGGTACGATGGTCATGGAACCTGCTGCTGATTCTGATTCTGGTTGTTGCTCCACGCAAAGTTCGGATTGTTCCTTGCCCCCTAATTGTATGCATTCTGATATGTGTTGGGTGGCCTGTTATAGCTACCCACATACTGAACTGAAGCTGGGTTGATCGCACAATGTTCTTGTCGAATACTTACCTGCACAAAGTTCAGATATAACTGCTACCTGTTGCACGTTTCCCGTAGATATGGCATCCATCTTCTTTGATAACGCTGCTATTTGTGCCGATAGAGCTGTTATTGTGTCCACTTTCAAAATACCTGCTACCCTAGGTTGAGTCATTCTCTTAGTCGACCACTGATAGTTGGTTGCAGCCATTGTTTCTACCAATTCCCATGCCTCCTCAAACTTCTTTGCTATAAAAGCTCCACCTGAGGCTACATCGATGCTGGTCTGAAAATGACTCCCTAACCCATTGTAAAATGTGTTCATCTGCATCCACTGTGGTAGTCCATGATGTGGGCACTTCCTCAACAACTCTTTATATCTTTCCAACGCTTCATATAGAGATTCCTCCTGCTGCTGTGCAAATGATGAGATATCCGTTCTCAATTTATGTGTTTTTGCTGGCGGGAAGAACTTAGCCAAAAATTTCTGTGCCAAGTCATTCCATGTGGTGATTGAACCCAGTGGTAGAAAGGAGCTAAGCCTTCGCCTTGTCTCTGAGTGTGAACAGAAATAATCTCAATCTGATAGCATCGTCTGACACCCTGTTGCACTTGAATGTATCGCAGATCTCTATGAAACTGACAATGTGCTCGTTTGGATCATCGTTCAGAAGACCCCCAAACTGAGAACTGTTCTGCACCATCTGTATCGTTCCAGGCTTGATCTCAAAGTTGTTAGCATTAATCTCCAGCCTGGTGATATTGGATTGAATTTCTGAAATTTGCAGAGTCGCATAATCCCGCAGTGCTTTCTGTTCCTGTTCAGCCATGGTTTCGTTTGGTGTTTCAAGTTCTTCTCGAGTTTTCTGTATCCACTTGCTTAACCGCTGAAATCGCTTGTCAATGTCATCCTCATAAGGCAAGAACCCTGGTTTCTGTGAACGAGTTTGAATGCACTACTCGAGCGTACCTGAAATCCCCAAACAAACAAAAATAAGAATTAATATGTATATATATATATGTTTAACTAAAGCTTCTCTAATTAAACTGATATTGTAAGTAATAAACGCAATAGTTATCCCCGGCAATGGCGCCAAAAACTTGTTGGGTATTTTCTATACGCGCTACACGCAAGTGTACGTGGTCAACAAGTAATATATTGCTAAGATTAGGTATCGTACCCACATACACAATAATTCCTATTTAATCAAACAAGTACCAATTTTATATTATTTTATCTTTATCAAACTAATGATTAAAAGATGATTTTCTAATTAAATTACTACTTAAACCAATTTTAACATTAACTTAGGATTTTAACAAGTTTTAGAGAATTAAGCCTACAACTTCACTTATTATTTCACTTAGATAATATCATTTCCTTCAGTTTATATCAATTACTCCAGATTATTAATCAAGAACACTAAAGAAGATATAACCATCTCTCAATGCATTACATCCATACTCACTCAAATCCACAGATGATAGAATTAAGCATGACACCTTAAATAACTAATTCACTATATCTCTATGTGAATTACAATTAAATAAGGTTTAATTTCAAGTTCTTAACAAATTACATATGATGCATAGATATCTCTATCCTATACATGAATTATGAATCCCAACTACGCAGAAATCACAAACATATGTCACTATAGCTAGTTCCAATCTCATATGTCATCTCTTGAATTTTTATGGGATAACGGATAATTTGCAAATAATCTGAAAATAATATTCATAAACTGAATTAAAGGCTATTTAATCCTCCGTTACATAATAAGATCTGTTATAGGCTTAAATAGAGAGTTAGTTCATCATAGATGAATCAAAATCCATAATCCACATAATAGAAATCATTCTGAATACAAGATGTTAAAGAAGAGAGAAAATAAACTCTGAAGTATATCACCGCTCGTCGTCACAATCTTGTGTTATTCGTGTTCCTATAATGCTTAAATTCTCGTCCCAAGTCAATCTTCAATGCTAGGGCTTATGTATGGCTGAGTGTCTCTATATGTATCTCTAATACCTTCCTTTACATCCTTCCACTCGCAGCCCTACCCTACCTCCTATTACACCAAAATCCAAGTCGATCAAGGAAAGTCAGCTGGCTGTCGCGCTCCTACCCGCCCGAGCAGGTAGTTTCCCCTTGATACACCTGCCCCGGCGGGTGTCTGGCATGCTGAAAATCCCAAGGGTCAACCCCGGCGGGTAAATGAGCTCTAGGGACCCGCCCCAGCAGGTGTACACCTCATGTATACTGAAAACATTGCCTTTTATACTACTATCCATCCATTCCATTTCCTGCAAATAATAGTATACAACCGAGTAAAATGATAGGAAAAATACTTGAACACACCAAGAATCAAACTATAAAGAATTCCGATTCATAGGTATAAAATCCACTCATCAACTAACCCGTTGTGTTGCAGGAAAAGATTAAAAATCCATTTATATTGATACATAGCATATCATGCATCCCTGTCTACCAATATCCAGTCTAAACTAGATATCGATTTTGTGCAGATTGGTCCTAGAACTCATTTTCGAGCCAAGAAGGCCCATTCACCACATTTCAAGATTGCTAAAGGAAGTTCTTCTGAACCCATCCCTGTATCTCGAGATGAATTTGAGGAGATTAAGAAACAGATGGCAGAGATGACGACCTGTTAAGAGAACAATGCAAAGTATCTCGGGAATCTAAGCAGAAGAGTCAGACTGAACCCTCTGTGCAAGGAGACATAAAAATACCTAAAAAGGAAGGTGGTACACAATTGTCCACACCTATCTCTCCCCTCGATGATGAAGTACCCAAGGAGGCCCCGATCTAGAAGACGACACGGGAAATTATAGACCTCCGGGCGAATAAAGACACTAGAGACATTAGGAAGAAAGTTAGACAAATGGAGGACGCTATCCGGTTTATGAAAAGGACAGGATCCTATGAAAGCGTGAATTATTCGGATCTGTGTATTTTCCCAAAGGCGAGATACCCGAATAAGTTTCAAGTCCCCACGTTCGAGAAATATAACGGACTGGGAGATCCATACACTCACTTGAAAGTCTACATAGGTGAACTTGGAACTTTCTCCGAGGATGAAAACCTCAGGATGCAACTGTTTCAGAAGAACCTTACCGGTGAAGCCCGAATGTGGTACGCGCGGATAGATAATTCCAAAGTCAGAGGTTGGGAAGATTTGGCCCATGCTTTCCTCAACCAATACAGTTTCCAATCCCAGATGGCACCTGGTCGCTATCAGGTTACCAAAGTCAAAAAACTTAGCAAAGAATCATTCAGAGAATATGCACAGCGGTGGAGGCGAATGGCGGCCCAAGTTATGGATGAAGGTGAGATGGTGACAACATTCATTGATATATAAAAAGCCCCTTTATATTAGAGAGTCCTCGCCGGGTTAGGAAAATCCTTCTCCGAAATGATCAAACACCGGGAAATGGCGGAAATGGGTTTGAAGTCTGGAAAAATTAAGGATCTCACTGCCTTGGAAGCCGTGGCCTAGCACATACAGTCGGAAATTATGCGAGCGCTCCCAAAAGATTATCGAAGAGGAAGGAAGAAGATGCCTCTTTAATAATACAAGGACAAGCTGCTAATAAGTGCCCTAATTCGCCTATCCAGAGACAGAATTCTCATCTAGTGAATTTCCAAAATTTTACAACAGTGAAAGTTGGGAAAAATAAGTGAAGAAGGATATTCACTCCTTTAGGGGACTCCTTGGAGAATATATTAGCACTACTAATCGCCTAAAAGAAGATCGTTAAGCTAGATCCACCTTCCGATCCAAACGGAAGGCAATTCGATTCCAGCAAGAAATGCGCTTACCATTCCAACTCACCGGGGCTGATACTCAGGAATGTTGGACTTTAAAACACAAAATTCAAAACTTGATTGACAGCGGGGAGATTATAGTCAAAGCGCCAGAGCAGCCGAATGTCAACAACAACCTTTTGCCTTAGCATACTGAGGAAGGAATCAATATGATCAGTGCCGGAAGCAAGGAAAACTATAAATACCTAAGGAAGATGGGAGAGGCACCCTCTGCGCTTGACCCTGCAATATGGGGATACCCTAAATAGAAGTATGGGGTAGAAAAATACTTGGCTTCAATCAATGCACGAGTTGATCAGTTGGCAGAATTGGTTGTGTACCAGCACCAGTTGACCCGACAGCTAATAGACCAGGTCCTGCTAAGGCCCACCTACCCCATATCTGTCCAAGATGTTTCAACCTCAAGAAGGAATAAGATTTGCTGCCAAAAGCAGAAAAAATGGACAGAAAAGATGGCCTGAGAAGCTAGACTCCAGAGCCGACGAGAATTTGCCGCCAAACGGAAATTCGCCCCTTTGAGACAATCCAGGGAGGAAATTCTCTGCACCTTGATCGAGGAGGGGAAGATCACGGAATTTTTGCCACCCCCATATCCGCGATCGAAGTTTTTTGATCCTTCTAGATCCTGCCTCTACTATTCAAATGCTTCTGGACATGCCACGGAGGAATGTTGGGCCCTGCAACATTTAATTCAGAACCTGATAGAATCAGGAGAGCTGGAATTAATGAACAAAGCTGAGATCTTCTCTGGGGAAGAGATAATCTACCCTCGAGGACCAAGGAATTTGGAGGGTATGGTAGCAATTATCCTTTGCATGGAAGGAACGTCTGGCGGACCCATAACCATCAAAGGATTATCTTAGCAGAGAAACAAAGCCACTCTCGAGATACCGGCGCTGAAACCCCTGATGTTGCCTCCTTGACTGCAACTCCCAATTCTTAGCCTGAAGAAGGTACCGTGGAATTACGGATAGGGCATAAAATTGGCACCTGATTGTACAACTATTGTACCAAGGTAGAATCCATTTTACCTCCCGGGGCATTCGGCGAAATCGGTGACCAAGGTATTGGGGAAGGTATCGACGGGAAAGATCGCAGAGTTCCTCCATAAGATGGGGCACGGCGAAGCAAGGACGATGAAGTAGTTGGAAGCGGAACCACATCAAATATCCATCCTGAATTTGGTATTAGATTCTAACGAGCATCGTCAAATTCTAATCCAAGTATTGGAGGAAGCACACTTACCCAAAACTATTGATACTAAGAAATTTCAGCACCTGATCAGCCATGTACTGGACAGCAATGTGATATCATTCACCGATGACGATATACCAGCCGAAGGAACTGGGCATCACAAACCATTGCATATCGCTGTCGTATCATCAGGATATGTGGTAGGTGGCGTGCTAATCGATGGAGGATCGTCCTTAAACATCTGTCCGCAGGATACTCTGGAGAAGATGAAGATCAACCCAAACCGGATTCGGGAAAGCCATGTAGTGGTACGAGCTTTGGAAGGATCAAGAAGGGATACCGTGGGGGAGATTGAACTTCCTGTGGAAATTGGCCCTTTCACCTTCAACATACCTTTCCAAATCCTGAAGATCACTACCGCGTATAATCTGTTGTTGGGATGACAATGGATCCATATGGCTGGCGCGGTTCCTTCAACTCTTCATCAATAATTGAAATATATCGTAAACGGCAATCTGGTCACTGTCAGTGCAGAACCAGATTATCATGTTCATGATCTGGCAGATATGTCCCTGATCGGTGTGAATGAGGGTGTTGAGCCCGACAGTTTTCAAGCCTTTGAAATAAGCAATCCGTGATACAACTTTGTGGGGGCGCCAGTCTTAATTCCCTGGATATCTCCAGAGGTGATGGCAGTTGGCCAGGAGATGCTTTCTCGAGGACATCGACTAGGTCGAGGATTGGGGAGAAATGGCCAAGGAATCAGGACCCAATCCATATACCCACGCAGTTGGGAAAGGCTGGATTAGGATATTCTGGTGGATCCAAACATCATAATCCTCACAAGCACAAGCCAATTAATCATCTGATTCACCTCAAACCAAACCTCAATGAAGCCAGATTTAAAGAGCCATTAAAGAAGATCCCCGTCGTTATCTCAAATCTTCTGATTCCTAAAGTTAATCAGAACGGAAATTAGCAGGTTGGGGATGAAAAGACTCTCAAGGATGTGGCCCGGAAGGTTAAAGACAAGAAGTTTCTGGAGGAGATTCAGTTGCAATTCATGAACAACTTTTGCCTTTGTGAAGAGGACCTGAAAAAGCCCAACAGGGCAGATCTGTCAAGTGATCAACCCATCCTCCCGGTCCTTAACTGGGGAAATGTAAACATCCCGAACGAGGATCCATGGACCAGTTTCAAACTAGTTATGGCCATCCTGGAAGACGCTGACAACTCTAGTAGCGCGTCTATCTTAGCGACTCCCCAGGATCTCATGACCAGTAATTGGACGATCACCCCTCAGATCGTCCGGAAAGGGTAAAAACCAGGAAGTGACCGCTGACAGGTAGCTCTACCTTTATCTATATTTATGTCTATTTTATTTCATCTGTAACATGTTATTGCTTGTTGTCATAATAACTGATGAATCTTTTTGTAATTGACAACCCCTTGTATATATTTAGCAATCAAGTTTTTGTCTCAGCTTTCCAATTTTGCGTATTTCTAGCCACGTCCATAACTCGCCAAATTTGAGTAATGATTATGATTTTAATATAGAATTGGACTTTGACTTGATGGGAATCGAGCAAGAGGAAGAGGATGATGATGAGGTGCCCGAGGAAATCAAAGCATAGGTTGAAGATAAACCTAAACCCAACCTTAATGAAACCACCACCATAAATATCGAAACCCCTAACAATCCTACAGAAATACAGATCTGAACCAACCTTCCATCTAACCAAGAAAAAGAACTAATCCAAATCTTATCCCAGTTCAAGGATGTCTTTGCCAGGTCTCATGAAGATATGATAGATCTATCCAAGATGAAGTTGTCCATCGATTACCAATTAAAGAAGGGTTCAAACCAGTCAAGCAAAAATTAAGACGGTTGAAGCCATAATGGAGCCTGAAGGTCAAAGAAGAAATTATCAAACAGTTCAAAGCGGGAATCATTATGGTGTAAAAATATCCTGAATGTTTGTCCAATGTAGTCCCAGTGCCGAAATCTGGGGGAAAGGTGCGAGTATATGTAGATTATCGAGATCTCAACAAGGCCAGCCTTAAAGATGACTTCCCAGTGCCGTTCATCCACGTATTAATTGACAACACTGCACAGTTCGAGATGTATTCTTTCGCTGATTGCTTTACTGGATATCACCAGATCATAGTTGCTAAAGAAGATAGGGAAAAGACCGCTTTCATTACCCCTTAGGGAACCTTCTGTTATCAAAGACTAGCTTTTGGCCTTACCAATGCTGGTGCTACTTATCAACGGGCCATGATGACCTTATTCCATGACATGATACATAAAGAAATTGAAGTGTATGTGGATGATATCATCGTAAAGTCCCGACAGGCTGATGATCATTGCACCCATCTTCGGAGGTTGTTTGAACGACTGCGCAAATTCAATTTGAAGTTAAACCCAACAAAATGTACTTTTGGTGTGAAATCTGGTAAACTGATGGGATTTCTCGTGAGCAACCGGGGCATTGAATTGGATCCTGCCAAGATCAAAGCCATCACGGAAATGTTTGAGCCAAAGACCGAAAAGGAAATCTGAGGTTTCTTGGGAAGAATGAACTTCATCAGCTGGTTCATATCGCAGTTGACAGCAACCTGTGAACCCATTTTCAAACTGTTAAGGAAAAACTCTTCGAGAAAATGGAATGAAGACTGCCGAAAAGTTTTCTATACCATCTAGAAGAGGTTGATTGAAGCGCCTATCTTGGTACCTCCACGGGATGGAATTTCGTTGTTCATGTATATCTCAGTCAACTCCAATGTTATGGGTTGCCTACTGGGGCACAAGAATGATATGGGGAAAGAAAGGGTGATTTATTATCTCAGTAAACGCTTCAGCTGCGGAGAGCAGAAATACACCCTGATAGAAAGAACCTATTGTGCATTAGCTTGGGCAGCCATGAGGTTACAGCATTACCTACACGACCATACCACTTATCTCATCTCGAGGATGGACCCTTTGAAATAAATCTTCAGCAAGTCGATTTTGAACTGCCGTTTATCTAAGTGGCAGTTGATCCTTCAACAGTTCGACATCATCTATGTGACCCAAAAAGTCCATTAAAGGGAAAGGGATTGCAGATCACCTGTCGGCCGCACCAGCAGGAGGTTTTGAGCCTCTGTAAATGTATTTCCCAGAGGAGGAAGTGATGACTATTCAACTATTCGATAAGGAGGATCAAGGTCAATTCTGAAAAATATATTTTAACGGCGCATCAAACACTGAAGGGGCAGGAGCCGGGGCAGTCCCGGTGTCTATTACAGGAGATCAATACCCCGTGGCAACCAAGTTGCATTTCAACAACTCCAACAATACCGCAGAATATGAAGGATGCATTGTGGGTTGAAGCTAGCTCAGTCCATGGGAGTAAAACATTTAGCGGTGCTTGGAGAGTCGGAGCTAGTCATCAGATAGTCTACCGGGGCATACACCACCAAGGAATTGCATCTATTGCCTTACCATCAACATATTCTCAGATTGGGAGGGGAATTTGAAGACATTTCCTTCATGCATATCCCCCGGAATGAAATGATTTTGCTGATGCATTAGCCACATTAGCTTCATTGGTGAACCTGTCAGCAAGAAGGGGAATGTCTGTCATCATTTTCACTGTACAAAATACACCGTCATATAAAAACAATGTAAGGGAGATATCAGATGAGATAGCACCTACTGGACCACCTTGTTACCACCATGTTAAAGAATATTTGCTAGATCAATCAACCCCTGAAGGAATGAGTCAAGCCGCGAAGAAGCGAATATAGAAAATGGCTATGAATTTCTACCTAAGTGGAGATGCTCTCTATAAGAGAGACCCAAGTGTAGTCCTTTTGAGATGTCTAGACCGAGATCAAGCTTAGCGACTTATGAATGAAGTACATGGTGGGGTATGCGGAGCACATATGAGTGGACCTCTACTTGCCAAGAAAATTCTAAGGATAGGACATTACTGGATATCCCTCAAAGCGGATTGCGATAATCATGTCAAGCGTTGTTATCAATGCCAGATCCATGCCAACATTATTCATGCTCCTCCGAATCAACTGCATTGCATGACATCTCCATGGTCTTTTTCCATATGGGGAATGGATGTGATAGGACCAGTTGAGCCTAAAGCCAGTAACGATCATCGATTCATCTTCACTATGATTGACTACTTTACCAAATGGGTGGAAGTAGCTTCTTTCCCCTAGGTCACCAAGGAGGTCATCGTTGGTTTCATTAAAAACAACGTCATCTGTCATTATGGACAAACTGAGGTTATAATATCAGACAACGCGAAGAATCTAAATAACGAGATGATGAGGGAACTGTGCAGTAAGTTCAATATCAAACACCTCAATTCGATTATTTATCGTCCGAAAATGAACGGCGCGGTTGAAGCGGCTAATAAGAACATCAAGAAGATAATGATGAAGATGTCGGCAAATCACCGGGGATGGCCTGATCTGTTGCTATTAACCCTACTCACATACCGAACGTCTACTCGAACCTCGATTGGGGCAACACCCTACTCACTGGTATATGGTATGGAGGCTGTACTTCTTGTTGAAGTGGAGATGGAATCACTAAGAGTGATGTTAGATGCCCAGATAGAGGAGAGCCAATGGATACAAGATCGATACGATCAATTATTCTTGATAGATGAAAGGAGAGCTGTTGCTATCTTCCATGGTCAACTCTATCAGCAGCGAATGTCACGATCTTATAACAAGAAGGTGTGACCTCGAGAATTTAAAGAGCATGATTTGGTGCTGAAGAAGATCATTCCGGGCCAGGATGCAGCTAAAGGAAAATTTACCCCAAATTGGGAAGGACCCTTTATTGTCAAACCAATCCTATCGGGCGGTGCTTTGAAATTGGAAGAGATGGACGGTGAGGAATTCCCGTAATTGATCAATTCCGATTCGGTGAAACGGTATTATGTTTGAGACTCCTTTCACTTTCAAACTGGAATACTTTATCTTGTTAAAAAAATATCAAGTCTAGTTTTCAGGTCTGAGCCTGAACTACGAAAGACCTGATCTCCTATCTGTGGGAGTACGTAGGCAACCATTTATGGTGTGGTCTAATCCTTGAAAAATCAAATCAGAACCTTATCAAATCAAACCAAAAACATCAAAATCCCATCAAACCAAACTCAAACCCAAATAAACCCTTTTCAACTTTTCAGGTCTGAGCCTGAACTACGAAAGACCTGATCTCCTATCTGTGGGGGTACGTAGGCAGCCATTTATGGTGCAGTCTAACCTTCAAAAAAATCCAAACACTTTCATCTTATTCAAAATCCTAACCTATACCGAAATCAAAATATTATCCATAAAGCCCACCCAATCGACAGCTCATACGGAGAAGACATAGCGACATCTCAGCATCACCCCGTCGAATCTGACTCCACATGACGAGACCAGTTCTATGTCGACATAATAAATCATGAAGCGAGAATGGTAACAGTGTACAAGGCTAGACATGCTCAAACAAGGGAAGTGAATTGAACTTGTTTCTTTTTATATATACAACTGTTTAGAATATAAAAGTTTATTCTAACCTATGACAAGCGATAATAATAAAGTCTATACAGGGAAATAAAACAAAGCTATAAATCGGCAGTAAGACGAGCCAACATAGCCAAATATCTAGCGGTCTCTGCAGTCGGAGGAGTATCTCTGAGCTCGTGCTCCAGTATCTCAACCCGTCTCAGCATCTTTGTTGCCATACAATAAACCTCCTCCTGACTCTGCAATACACCCTGTACGTTACTAATGAGTCCATCTGAAAAAGTCTGGGCCGCATCTCTGTCAATAAGGGTCTGGTCTCTGGAAGCAAGGGTTGCGTCTCTCTCAGCGATAGCAGCATCCCGACCAGCTACAGTGGTATACATTTGAGCTCGAGCCTGATCCCTCTTAAAGGTAGCTAGGTAAAGCTGTATGTCCATCTCCTCTATGGAAACTAAGGCCAAATGCGGGACAGTGCTAACTAGGGAAGCTGTCAACTCTACAAATAAAGCATCCTCAGTCGGACATATAGGATCCTCCATAGGCTATTCAGCATCTATGGACCCACATCATCTCTGGATAAAGACCCTGTCTCAATCTGGTCTAATGTGTCTGGTGCCAAATCTGACTCCAGCAAAGCTGAATACTCTGCAAATCGACCTGGATGGTAGTCTCTGAACTCTGCTGTCTGTCGATGAGACCAGAATCCATAAAACCGAGCTAGATCAGCCTCAATAACTGAGCAGACAGAGAAGTGATAATCCTCAGTCCCCTCAAATTCATGGACCTCCTAGTACTGATCAAACTGACCCATCATCGCCATAGGATGATAGGTCGTCACACGCCTCAAACCAGCCAACTGAAGGAAATCCAAGTCGGCTACATGGGTGGTGAAACTCAAAAAATAGCACTAACCAGAATACATAACTATCGCAAAAGGCTCCTCCATGGCACCTAGAAATTAAGTCCAGGACAACTCATCGACGCAAGAAGTCGGGCGGTATGAATAAACCTGAGACAAGCCATGTCCAAAATAAAATTCGTGACGACGAAGCCGAGCGATCGGTCTGAGGTGCGTCATAAACCAGATGTATAGGAGCACGAGGCTACCTATGAACTCCTGATCCCCAACAGTACGACAGATAGAAGCTGATATCAATGTCTCTGCCAGGATAAGGGGAAGTATGGTAAAGTCATCTCTGAGAGCCCTGACAACCATCGACATCGCCACGTCTAGATGGTCAGCATAGAATGGCATATATAGATATGCTACGAGGCACATAACCAGGGCGTCCACTCGGGCAGTATGCCATCTCTCCTCTGAAATGGCGAAATCTCCATGATAGACGGCAAAGCTGTCAGCAAATCCAAAGTGACCTATCATGAGGTCCATGGAAATGATGTGGCTACCACCCACCTCGGCCAATACAACTGCCCTCCTAAGTCCAGTAATCGTCATGAACTGGCGGCGAATATGGCCTAATGCCAGCCGAGCGCATGGCCCATCTTGTTGGGTTTGTACGTAACGCAATCATGCAATCAAATCACATAAATAGGGCGGAAGCGTAAAAACTAGGTTTTCAAAAATTTATACAAACCCATTATCATGATCATTCTTATGCATCAATTATCAGTAAATGAAGAAGGAGAAAAATAGAATTATACCTTTGAAGATCCAAGCTTCCTCAGGTACAAGTTCTACTCCTTTGATTCCTTTGATTCCTCTGTAGTGGCTCCTTCCCTTGATCAATGTCAGCCACCCAAATGTTTGGCCTCTAGCGGTGATCCACCAAGGAAGATGAAGAACTCAGTAAGATGGGTTATTGGCTTAACCCTTGTTTCTATCTCTATAGAATATGTGTACTCCCAACTCTTGAAAAATTCACGTACCTTATTTCTGATATAAGACTCTCTTATATAGATATTAGGTTAACCCTCCTAATCCAATTAGAATAGGGTTTTATTTAATTAATTAATTAAATACTTTTAATTAATTTATATCCTAATCTTTATTAGGAATGAGAGAGAGTACTGATATTATATTAATTCCTAAACTCCTTTAGAATTAAAATAATAATAATAATAATAATATTAATAAGACCCCTCTTATTAATTTATATTTAATATTTCTAAAATATTAAATAATAAACATTAAGCTATTTAATTTATTCTATCATCATAGATTAAATTAATTATACTTATTGCATTATTACTATCATGCCATTTTCTTCTTAAATAATTCTTCTTCCTTTTATGGTGTGACCCTTTAGGTTCTCCATATTAAACCGGTTGTGAATAAATCAATTAGAACAATTCTAATCTTATTTAAATAAACAAATTAAACTAATAATCTATTTAAATAAATAACATTTATTCTACAATAGGGATAAGCCTCCCTAGCGATCAACGACTTTTCAGATAATATAGATTTCAACATTAATCATAAAAGAACCTGTGAGTTAATAGTTACCGTACAATTCAATCCTTCCACCATACAATGTCCCAATTAAATATAAGACATGGATTTACTGTCAAGTCTTAATTTATTTAATTATATGTATTTCGATTAGAAAATGCACAACCCCAAGTAATGCAAATTAGAAACCTCTTTCTAATTTCATTCTACCTTGGCCAAGGATTCCTGGGTTGTCATTTAACGAATCACATAGGACATATCTCCTCTTTTACTAGAGGTGGTAGATTCTTTATTGATCATTCATTATCTCCATATGTAACTCATTACACCCAAGCATACCCTATGTATGCCTTAAAAGGCCTTAAGGAATTAGTCAAAGTATAATTTGTTACATACAAGATACTATGATGATCTCAAGTCCAAGGATCACATGTACTACTATCACATTAGGAATTCCTATTGACAGGCGAGTAAAACTCCATTAGGTATTTCATAGCGAGTCACGTTCAGTGAACTTATTCTCCAATAAGCACCTACATACTTGCTTTAGTGTCTCCACACAAATGACCATGAGATCAGTCATCCTCATCCAATGAGCAAGCAACATATGTACCAATCTATCCGGATTTATTAATCCCCATTTTAGTAATCCCACAATTGGGAACTATTTTAGTTTTTAAGCTTTCTAAGAATTTAGATCTCATTATCATGATCTCATCATGATTCTAAAAGCATTGTTTAAAACTATGAGTTATTTACATATTATAAAAACAACACCATGTAGATAATTATATGCCTTAAATGAATATTTTATTAATAAATAAATAAGATTGTTTACAAAGTATGTGCTTTGTCATCATACATGATTGGCTTGTATGCACACTACTATCACAT
The DNA here is from genome assembly GCA_020205555.1 of Panax stipuleanatus. Classification (NCBI taxonomy): domain Eukaryota; kingdom Viridiplantae; phylum Streptophyta; class Magnoliopsida; order Apiales; family Araliaceae; genus Panax; species Panax stipuleanatus. Next base: position 81,211,621 of record CM035119.1, read on the forward strand.
CTATCGATAATCCAAAAATGTAACCATATTCCTCCAAAGTAGGAGTCAACTCATCCGAGCAAAATCGAAAGACGTGGCGCTCAGGAGTCCAATACCTGAATATCCTGCCAATAAATCCCTCAGGAACCTGAAAAGACAACAGAGACAGAGAATGGCCTAGCATGTGACTGATGGCGATACGGTTAACATATGGCAACTGGTCATACCAAATCCTCAAACTAGTAGCTATATAGCTAGGCGGAAGGTGATCCAAGCGCACCACAGCCGAGGACGCCATCTGTAAAAACTGTGTCAATAAGACCATACAAGGGTCAATCAACATCCAATCATTTAAATATATATGAAGCATGCATCATAACAAGTGATAAAATAGCATGTGCGATGAATAAATATAAAACATCATACATAGATATCTGTCAAATACATTAGTTTTATATACATCACTGTCATACCTGTGATACATGTGAAAACTAAAAAATAAAAAGTACAGAATACTGGGGCACAAACGCCAAATGACTAATAGAGGACCTCTGGGCTCGTCACAATGTCAAAATCATCTAGGAAAGTGATGGTATCATCAACCTGGGGCAATCTACCTAAAGTGGGCACCTCCTGCTGATCCGGGCGATAAGGTGTCCCCACCATATTCGGGTGACAAGTAAAAAAATCATCTCCATTGTGAAAGCCACCGGTACCTGAGGGTCCAGCCCCATAAGAGCCACCCATGCCTAAAGGTCCAGTACCATGAGAGCCACCACCGCCTGACGGTCCAGCCTGAGCAGCAAAAGTACCAGCTAAGGAGGGGTATCTGCCTAGATGACGACAGTACATCGACATCTGCTCCAACTGAAATCTCAAATCAGCGATCTAAGTCTGATGAGAGGGCTCCTGAAAATATGATATCCAGTCCTTCATCATAAGTGATCCTGAAACCATATCTCTCACGAACTGGGTAGCCCTAGTCTAAGCTCCTATCGTTAGCGAGCCCCAACAAGTAGTAAAGTCCTCGAAAGTGATCGGACCGTCGGACAAGTGAAAACCGTCATACCCCTCAGTGGGAATCGATGTAGCTGACGAAGATAAAGGTCAGAAGCGCTGAGCTGGAGGAAGAAAAGGAAGGCGAATCTCCCCAATGATACATCAAAAAGGGCGCTCCCCGAGGTAGAGCTCTCAACCTCTGTCAAAAAAGAATGGAATCCGGCGAGTAGATAAATAAAACTCTGGCCCTGTCGGTAAACCATCCTTAAATCCCTCGTACAAGTGCTCTCCGGAATATGGAACCCACACTATATCCTCAGCCATCAATGTCTCCAACTGAAGACGGGCATGGGTAAAGCCCTCCGCTACCGGGACCTCCGACAAAGTAAACTGTTGCCATCTACGTCCCTGTGGATAAGTGTCCAAGCCTAAGACGGAGATGGGGCGAAGACAAGGAAGCCTCTCATAAGCCCAGAACTGTCAATTCAAAAGAACCTTACATTAGTCGTGGGAAAAGATAAACCAATCAAAAGTCAAACAAATGAAATTCGGTAAAAAGTACTTACCAGAAGAAACGGGTAGAATCCGACCCCTCGGATCGAAATCGCATCCCATGCAGGAAGAGAGCGAACGTAAAAGATCCCCAATCGTAGTCTCCAATGAAGTCTACGTCTCGAATTGCCACTACCAAGATGAAGGGAATAGTGGAGGAGTTGTTACCAATGAAACAGCCCCTCAGGATGGTCAGGATAGACACCGCAAAAGGCGATCCCTCTCCCTCAAATCGACAGGCAACTGCTGCTACAGGGTGCCTCGAGCAGCATCGACGCTCAGGCTCCCCGACCAGATCCTGCAAGCCTTGAAGGCCCGCTCCTGAGAAGAAAACCCTAGGAGGGTACGCACCGTGGTCGAAGTGATGCTTGTCTCCAAGGGCACTCTGTCCCCATTAAAATCTAAGCTTGTGATATACCTCCAATCCATGGGAGTCATCACAACCTCATAATCCAGCAAATGGAGAGACTGACTCTGATGAAACCATCGCTTGAACAAAGCTCTCAAATAGCCCCAAGGGCAATGACGGGTAGCAAAGGTGAAGAAAGCCTCAAATCCCCAAGAATCCACGACCGCCCGGTACTCTGGATGCAGCAAATGACACAGAGAGTATATGCTGAACCAGTTACCCCTGGGTTTGGTAAACTCCGGAACCTGCATGACCTCAAGGTTAAGAAAACCCGTCGATGATAGAAAGGAAAAATGAAGATAAATTAATCACGTACCTCATTCACCTGCAAGTGAATAGAGGGATGGCGGCTTAGATCCTTACCTAGCAAATCAGGGATAGCTACCTCAATGCCGGGAAGAAATCTAGGCGCGGCGGTGGGCTGAGTTGGAGCCTCAGGCTCAGGGATATCCTCCTCATCCACGGGAGGATGGTCATCGCCGCCAGGCCGTTGAGCTGGCTCCGTCAATCGCTGTACCTGTCTGCTAATCCGGGGAACAGGAACGTCAGAGGGAGCTCTTCGTCGGTGAATTCCAGCTGAAATCCGCAGATGAAGAGCTACTGGGTTTCGCAGAATCCATATCTGAACAATGAGTTCGTAGGAATCAAAGCCAAGTCAGGTATATTCCTGTCCTTTTCAAACTTCAAATTAAATCCATGAAATATAATTTAGGTCATCACATCATGCGTGTCCTACATGTGCCATTATATGTGTAGATCATTTTAATCGCATCCTAGTATATCTATAAATATATGTTGCAGGTAGAGTCAGCTGTGAGACATACCTACAACATATATTAAGTTCACAAACTGGTACCCTTTAATGAGAAGGGTCCTTTGGGTAACTTTGCCATTTTGTATAAGGATCATTTGTATTTTTCCTTTACAAAATTTTATGCAGGATAATAAGTTTTAGTAGACACAAGTGTTCTATGAGTAGCAGGTCTGTAAAATGCATGATTTGTTATATTATTGTATCTTAAAGGATTTTGATAAAAGTTTCTAGATGATCTTTCATGAAAATGAGATTTTCTTATTGTGATCATGGGTGTAGTGTAAGTTCCTTTTGGTACCCAAATCATTTTCCCTTTATAGTTTTCATTTTTGACATTACATGAGTAAACAGAATGACCATTCCTGTTACAATAAGAACATTTAGAAAAAGGAGATACATGACCTTCTTTTTCTTTGCTTTTAACATGGTAAAATCCTTTATCTTTTGTTTTACTAGATTCTCCGACATATCCTAATCCTTCTTTGTTAAACTCGCATCTTTGTTGACTGAGCATAACATCAAGATTTTCTTTTCCTTTTGTAAATTTTATGACTGTTGAGTTTAAATCATCACGTTCTATAGTCAACATTCTAAGTTGATTTAGTAAGGTGGATTTTTTATTTTTCTGTTTTATTTGTTGGGAAGAACTTTCCTTCTTGACTGTTTCAATTTCTTTACTTAACTCTTGATTTAGTGTTTGAGAATCTTCAATAAGTACAGCAAGAGTTGAATTTTCAATTTCAAGATTTTCAATAGAAATAATAAGTGTTGAATTTTCTATTTCGAGATTTTTATTTTTAATTTTTAATTTCTCTAGTTCTTCTTTTAATACAGGATTTTCTAAAGAGTCCTTTTCTAGTTTCTCATTTTCTTCTTTTAGAGTTTCATTAATTATGATTAAATTTGAATTTTCTATTTCTAGATTTCTATTAGTTTTAATTAATTTTTCTAATGAAATTTTTAGTTTAATAAAATCTTCTTTTGATTATTTCATTATCTTCATGAAGACAATTGTATGCTTCTTGTAGTTCATGATGTTCTTCATTTATATTATATAAACTGAGTGTGACAAATGATGTGTTAGGTAATTGATGTTTTGAATTTACCTCAGATTTTGGTGATGATTCATTGCCTGCCATTAAACATAGATTTTTGATTTTCTCGGGCTGTTCAGTAGTTCCTTCTTCATCACTTAGATCCCAACCTTCTTCAGCCATTAGTACTTTGTTGTTGGCTAGTTTAGGACAATCCTTCTTGAAATGTCCAGGCTGATTGCATTCAAAGCATGTATTTGAATTTCTATTGGAGCCAGCATTTCTGAAATTGTTGTTGTTATCTTTGAAGTTTGCTCCTTGTGCTTTTGGTTTGAAGGCTAGCTTCTTTCTGAAGTTGTTGAAGTTGTTGTTTGTTTTCATAAAACCTTTGCCATATCTTTTTGCTTTACTTTGGATTACTCTCCTGAGTTGTCTTGCTAATAAAGCAACTTCGTTGTTATCTAGACTCAGGAGTTCTTCATTTAACGCCTCATCATCGCTTTCTTGATCAACTAGTAGAGCTTTGAAAGCGATCCCTTTCTTTTTGAGATCTGTGTCTGATCCTACTTTTTCGACTAGCATGTCGACTTCATGGGCACGAAGATTTCCAATAAGGCTATCAAGAGGATATGTAGTTAGATCACTAGTAGAAAAAAGTAAATAGACAACGTTTAAAAAGCGTTGTAATAGGTCCCCCAAAAGTGTCGTGGTTAGTAGTGTCATCTATTAGACACAAATAGACAACGTTCAAAAAACATTGTCTTTTGACACATTAGACAACAGTTTTTCAAAAAAGCGTTGTCTATTTGTCAAATAAACAACGCTTTTTAGACACAAATAGACAACGTTTAAAAAACGTTATCTTTTGACACATTAGACAACGTTTTTTTCAAAAAAGCATTGTCTAAGCGTTGTCTATTTGTCAAATAGACAATGTTTCTAGACACAAATAGACAACATTTAAAAAACGTTGTCTTATGACACATTAGACAACGCTTTTTCAAAGAAACGTTGTCTATTGGACACATTAGACAATGCTTTTTTAAAAAAGCGTTGTCTATTTGACACATTAGACAACGTTTTTTCTAAAAAGTGTTGTCTATTTGACACAATCCACAACATTTAAGACCAAAATGTAAGCATTCTATGTTTCAAAATATCATACATTCCAATAATACCATACGTTTATAGTTTCAAATTCACTTGTCAATATAATTACTACTACGTACATTAAATTGTGAATTTGACTACATCCACAAAATATACCAAACTATCCATAAAATTAAGATGTTGGCCTCTTCTTGTGCTAGCTCCACTGTAGTCAGCTTCTCTCTCAGCATTTCATTCTCCTCTGTTATCCTCCTGGTTGAAGCAAGCTTGTTGCTATATCTCTCCTGTGCTCTGGATTTTAGTCTTTCAGCCTTCACCTACAAGTTCAAAAGCACACTCACTACCTGAGATGCCTTGCCCTTGCCATAAATTCTGGCTGATCAGAATGAAAATCCTAATCCTAAATAAATAGCAGTCAATACGTACCTCCATTCTTTTCTTTCCATTTCATCTTTCCTCTTCTCATGATTCTCCCAGGCTTGTATCTTCACCTCTTCACGCTTATAACTATATATTCATTATCCACCCACATGATCTCATTCCAAACATATCCCATTACCCCATAGCTGTACCACTTTTGAAATATTATTCACAACAACAATATGTGCATGCCAATTAAAGCTTATTCACCAATACAAAATTAATTTACTCAAGTTACCTGCGGGACGTTCTTCCATAAGAGAGGCGTGACTAGCTTCTGGAGTCCTGGTGAAGAAAATAACAAATTCTAATTAGAAAAGAAGATATACTACCTGTTTCTAGCGTGGACCACAAATAATAAAATACTACTAGTACTTACTAAACAGAAAGGCATAGTATTTAAAGAGGTTTGTCATAATTAATCCCGGATGCACTGAATTCACTGTTATATTTGCTCCCTCTTCCTGCAATTCAAGCAAAGAAACATTCACTGAAAAAATGCTAAATGTTTTCCCTGATTGAATTTCCATTTGAGAAAACAGAATCACCTGTAAACGTCGAGAGAGCTCATTTGCCTAACATAAAATGTTAACATGTTTTCCCTGGTTGAATTTCCATTTGAGAAAACAGAATCACCTATAAACGTCGAGAGGGCTCATTTCTCAAGGAAGCAACATTAAATTAACTCGATAGTCCACTCGCTATCTGCCTAACATCAGTACTACTATCTTAAATCTATATATAATGTGTATATAACTTAAAAGAACCAAAAAATCCTTCAACAAATGAAGAAGTATGAGACAACTACTACTAGCACAGAGTTGCAAGGTAATGTAGTCTTTCCACATTTTGCATTCCCCGCGTCTTTTTAGAGTCTTCACTCCCCCAATAAGTTGGCCTCAACAAGTATAATACTTTCCCATGAGCATCTCTTTTTCTTATTCCCTTTATTACCATGGGCTACAATAAAATAATGATACATCACGCAGATACCTCCCAGTTATTTGAAGATTTTTCACCAAGCTCTCAGCCTTGCTGCTGTCTAAAGCTACCTGAAACCAGAATTTGTATTATTAGTCCAAGACCCAAACACACCACCAGATAATTTAAGAAAGACAGGAACAAACAAATACAAAAGAAGAATAAAATCGAACACCGTTTATCTTATTTATTTCCAATCTTAGCACAAGTACCTTTAAAATAATTTGATAGTCAAACAGTAGACATAGTCATAAATATGCTTAAAATTGTTGACTTTCCCAAAGCTGACTTTAGCGTTTTTATATATAGTGATTTAGCATTTTTATGAATAGTGATTTCCTAGTTAAGTTTTATAAAAAAAATTTATACTTGTACTTATAATGAAACCATACACATTCAATCACATAACACATAATTTCAATCATAAAAACATCCTTTATTAATCATATAAGGTTACATTACAAGTTTTATAAGGATTCAAAATATTACATTGTTTGTATCACGTTTTCATAAACAAGGAGACTACGACAATTTGCTAAATAGCATTTATCAGTCCTCTTCATTCAGTCTCTGAGTCGATGCGTGTGTGCACATAATTACGTCTATATCTTAGTATCATAATGCAGAGGGAATTCCTATTGACAGGCGAGTAAAACTCCATTAGGTATTCCATAGCGAGTCACGTTCAGTGAACTTATTCTCCAATAAGCACCTACATACTTGCTTTAGTGTCTCCACACAAATGACCATGAGATCAGTCATCCTCATCCAATGAGCAAGCAACATATGTACCAATCTATCCGGATTTACTAATCCCCTTTTTAGTAATCCCACGATTGGGAACTATTTTAGTTTTAAAGCTTTCTAAGAATTTAGATCTCATTAGCATGATCAACATCATGATTCTAAAAGCATTGCTTAAAACTATGGGTTATTTACATATTATAAAAACAGCACCATGTAGATAATTAAATGCCTTTAATAAATAAATATTTTATTAATAAATAAATAAGATTGTTTACAAAGTATGTGCTTTATCATCATACATGATTGGCTTGTATGCACACTACTATTAATCTCCCACTTGCACTAAAGCCAATCGCCATGGTATCTCATACCCAACTTCTCTAAGTGACGATCAAACTGCTGCTGTGTTAAAGCTTTAGTAAATGGATCTGCAATGTTGTCTTGAGAGTCTACACGCTCCAAGGTGACGTCTCCTCTTTCAATGATCTCCCTGATCAAGTGAAATCGCCGCAACACGTGTTTAGATTTCTGATGAGACCTGGGTTCCTTAGCCTGTGCAACCGCTCCGGTGTTGTCACAGTATACGGGAACTGCTTCTCCAATGCTAGGAACCACACCAAGTTCAGTTATGAACTTCTTCATCCAAACAGCTTCCTTTGCAGCTTCACTTGCAGCTATATACTCTGCCTCTGTCACTGAATCAGCAACCGTTTGCTGCTTGGAACTCTTGCAACTTACTGCACCTCCGTTCAAGGTAAACACATACCCTGAAATAGATTTACTGTCATCTTGGTCTGTTTGAAAACTTGAGTCCGTGAATCCCTCGAGTTTTAATTCAGACCCACCGTAGACAAGAAAAATATCTTTAGTCCTTCTCAAGTACTTTAGGATATTTTTCACTACCTTCCAGTGCTCTTCTCCTAGATTCGACTGGTATCTGCTTGTTACACTAAGTGCGTGAGCAACATCCGGTCTAGTACATATCATACCGTACATGATAGATCCTATTGCAGAAGCATAAGGGATCTTACTCATACGGTCTCTCTCCTCAGGTGTCTTTGGGGCCTGTTTCTTGGAGAGATGTATTCCATGGCTCATCGGCATGAGACCTCTTTTGGAATCTTCCATGCTAAACCTCTTTAGCATTGTATCAATGTACGTTCCTTGGGATAAGCCGAGCATCCTTTTAGATCTATCTCTATAGATCTTTATCCCCAAAATATAGGATGCTTCACCCAAGTCCTTCATGGAGAAGTTTTTAGATAACCAGATTTTAATGGATTGTAACATAGGAATGTCATTCCCTATCAGTAATATATCATCAACATATAATATAAGGAATGATACTGCGCTCCCACTAACCTTCTTGTATACACATGGTTCAACCTCGTTTTTGATAAAATCAAACTCTTTGATTGTCTCATCAAAACGAATGTTCCATCTACGAGAAGCTTGCTTCAACCCATAAATGGATCGTTGTAGCTTACAGACTTGATTTGTTCCAACTTTTGAAATAAATCCCTCTGGCTGTGTCATATACACATCCTCCTCAAGTTTCCCATTGAGGAAGGCCGTTTTCACGTCCATCTGCCAGATCTCATAGTCGTTGTAAGCTACAATCGCAAGCAAAATCCGAATGGACTTGAGCATGGCTACTGGTGAGAAGGTTTCATCATAGTCAACTCCTTGTCTTTGTTTGAAACCTTTTGCAACCAGTCGGGCCTTATAGGTCTCTACCTTTCCGTCTGCTCCAGTCTTTTTCTTAAAAACCCATTTACACCCAATAGGTTTAATACCTTCAGGTGGTGAAACCAAAGACCATACTTTGTTTTCAAACATGGAGTCCATTTCAGATTTCATGGCTTCAAGCCATTTCCCTGAGTCTTTATTACTCATAGCCTGTTCGTAATTCAATGGATCATCATCATTCATGATGTGTACCTCATCGTCATCCTCTATAACGAATCCATACCTCTCAGGTATCTTCGGTACTCTTCCAGATTTACGAACATGGTGTGGTACAGTAGGTTCTTCTACTTGGTTAGGTACCTGACTTTGATCCGTGGTAACTTGTGGTTCTTGAACTTCTTCAAGATATATCTTACTCCCACTGACCCCTTCATGGATAAACTCTTTCTCCAAGAAGGTAGCATGTTTCGCAACAAACACCTTTTGATCAGTTGGATGATAGAAATAATACCCTACGGTTTCTTTAGGGTATCCCACAAATCTACACTTATCGGATTTAGTCTGTAGCTTATCATTTTCAAACTTTTTGACATAAGCTGGACAACCCCAAGTCTTAACATGCTTAAGATTTTGTTTCCTCCCTTTCCACATCTCATACGGAGTCTTTGGGGCGGATTTGGTAGGTACCTTGTTAAGTAGGTATGCAGCCGTTTCTAGGGCATATCCCCAGAAGGAAATTGGAAGTTCGGTAAAACTCATCATGGATCGAACCATGTCCAACAGTGTTCGATTTCTCCTTTCAGATACTACATTTAACTGTGGTGTACCTGGAGGAGTCCATTGTGAGATTATACCATTTTCTCTGAGACAATTAAGAAACTCACTGCTTAAGTATTCTCCACCTCGATCTGATCGAAGTATCTTAATACTCTTGCCCGTTTGTTTCTCTACTTCACTTCTGAACTCTTTGAACTTTTCAAATGATTCTGATTTGTATTTCATTAAATACACATATCCAAATCTTGAGTGATCATCAGTGAAAGTAATAAAATAAGAATACCCACCCCGTGCACTTGTTGTCATAGGTCCACAAACGTCTGTGTGAATCAATGCCAACAACTCTGTAACTCTCTCTCCTTTTCCACTAAAAGGAGATTTAGTCATTTTACCCATGAGACAAGATTCACAAGTTGGATATGATTCATAATCGGATAGCTCGAGGAGTCCATCTTTATGCAACTTGGATAAACTTGTTTCATTGATATGACCGAGTCTACAGTGCCACATGTAGGTATAATTAATATAATCTCTTTTCCTTTTCTTAGTTTGTTCAATTTGAAATATATTTTCTTGTAAGTCAAGTGTATAAAGTCCATTTCGCAAATTTCCAATACCATATAAAACATCGTCTTTATAAATAGAACAACCATTGTTCTTTATAATAACGTCAAAACCTTCCATATCCAATACAGAAATTGAAATAATGTTTTTAATAATATTCGGAACATAATAACAATTATTAAGATAAATAGATTTGCCCGAAGGCATTGCTAAACAATAAGTTCCTACAGCTAATGCAGCAACTTTTGCTCCATTTCCCACTCGTAGGATCACCTCATCATTGTTCAGCTTTCTACTTCTGACCAGTCCCTGCATAGTATTACATATGTGAGAACCACAGCCGGTATCCAATACCCAAGTAGAATTATGACTTTTAGAAAAATTAATTTCAATCATAAACAAACCTTGATTGGAAGTCGAAGCTTCTCCAAGCTTCTTCTCTGCTAGAAACTTCTTGCAGTTCCTCTTCCAATGTCCCGGCTCATTGCAATGAAAGCACATTCCTTTAGCTGGTTCAGGTTTCTTTTGCTCCTTTTCTTTCCCTTTTCCCTTAGCCTTCTTAGATTTCTTCTTTTCAGAAGACACCTTGGGCCTCTTCCTTTTATTGGAAGAATCCACCATCAAGACATGGTTCTTCTTGGATGAGAAGTGACCTTCTGCAGTTTTCAGCATGTTAAGCAGCTCAGGTAAGCTGACATCTAGCTTATTCATGTGAAAATTAACCACAAACTGCGAGAAGGTCTCAGGGAGTGACTGCAAGACCAAGTCTTGACTCAACTCCCCATCCATGACGAACCCAAGCTGTCCAAGGCGTTCAATCAAATTGATTACCTTCAGAACATGAGTTTCGACAGTAGTGCCCTCGGTCATCCGAGATCGGAAGAGCTCCTTAGATATCTCATATCTAGCAGTCCTACCCTGTTCGCCATACAACTCCTTGAGGTGAAGCAGCATAGCAGGAGCATCCATTTTTTCGTGCTGACGCTGAAGCTCGTTATTCATGGATGCGAGCATGATGCATTGAGCCACAGATGCATCATCTTGCCACTTATTGAAAGTTGCAATCTCTTCCTCAGAGGCTGTTTCTGAAACAGATTCAGGGATAGTGGAATTTAGGACATAAGAAATCTTTTCAGCAGTGAGAATAATTCTCAGATTTCTTAGCCAGTCCTCATAATTCGGGCCGGTAAGCTTATTTGCATCAAGTATGCTTCGTAGTGAGATTAGTGATTTTGACATTTTTAAAATTCTGCATGTGAAAAGACAACATTTTAGCAAACATTCATTTTATTAACTTTGCATACCAAAATAAATTTAGGTCTTTATTTTAAATTGGTATCTCCCACTATTTTCATCAAACTATATTACCCTCACTCATATAGTTCGGCAACATCTAATTAAAGATTTGCTAGTGAGATTAAGGATCCCATTTCAAATGTATATAACCTTGTGGATAGCACAACAAGCGATATACAAATAAATAGGTAGACAACTCTTGTCAATTACATTACCATGTAACTCCTTTTATTTTGCCTCTTAAATCATAATGGTCATGTGTGTGCACATCCGAACTAAAATGATTTAAGTTAAGTCCAGCCTAGCACTTCTATAAATTCAAAAAAGAAAAATTTTCGTCCTTGTGGATAGCACAACAAGACTAAATTTTTCAATTTTCTTGATAAGCATCAAATGTGATTAATTAACATCTTAAATATTCAATACTCGCCTTGTGGATAGCACAACAAACTCATATTAAATATTTAATACTCTATTAACTAATCATGCTAGAAGGCGACGTTCGATATTCCAAATATCATTTGAACGCTTCAGACTTAATATTATTTCTTTGAGGGGTTTGTTATTATTTGTCTCATCTTTTTAAGCGCGCATGCACATATATATATAAAATACGCGTCATTTTATTAAACATGCGAAGCATGTTTGTATAAAATATAATATATATAATATTTAGCATGCAATATAGAATACTATATTCTACCCGGATTGATTATGGACTTTTATTCTAGTTTGGTTCATTAGAGCCACCAAGTGAACCAAAAGGTCAAACCTAGGAGTGCAAGAATTTAAATTTTAAATGTAACTATTACATTTAAACCCGGGCTCCATACAAACGGGTCTTCACGCGCTCCTCGCTCCTTGGTCTCCAATTTCTTCAAAATAATTCTAACTATCTCTATTACATTAACTATTTAAAATTTAAATAGAAACCTTGATCAGCAGTCAAGGGGAAGTACATAGAAAGGAGATAGAATTTACATCGAGAATAAAACTAGAGAAGACGAGGTACGCAGACCCCATTTTATAAAACCCATACATTCAAGCATTCATCCAAAATAAAATCCAATCACATTGGTCATAGTCCATAATCAACCCCATTTATTATCATACTCATCAACATATGCATCAATAAATATCCATTCATCTCATGAATAACAATGCTATTCCATATATGGATCGATGTTATTTAATGGACAAAAGTTTTGCTAAATTTTATTTTTGAAACAAAATAAACTCTTTTATTTTAATCAAAAATAAATCCAAATTAAACTCCTTTAATTTTAGCATTCTGAAATCATATTTCAGATAAAATAAACTTCTTTATTTTAAAACTTTATCAATTAAATAAACAGTTTACTTAATTAATTAAAATCAATTTTCAGGGTCTGTCAAGGTACCGGCGCAGCTGCGCCAGTAATGAACTGGGTAGCTGCGCAGCTGCGCAGGTAGACGGAAGCAGCAGTTTTTGCAGACCGGCGCAGCTGCGCCAGTAATGAACTTGGCAGTTCGTCGCAGAAACTTGCAGAAAACGATTTTTGTCCAGAAAAACGATCCAATTCTCACATCAATTCATACATGAAATTATAAAATTGATAATTAGCACAAAGTTAGGCTCTGATACCACTGTTGGGTTTGTATGTAACGCAATCATGCAATCAAATCACATAAATAGGGCGGAAGCGTAAAAACTAGGTTTTCAAAATTTATACAAACCCATAACCATGATCATGCTTTGTGCTTGTTATCAATAACAGAAAAGAGAGAACATGGAATTATACCTTTGAAGATCTAAGCTTCCTCAGGTACAAGTTTTACTCCTTTGATTCCTTTGATTCCTCTGATAATGGCTCCTTCCCTTGAATAATGTCAGCCACCCAAATGTTTGGCCTCTAACGGTGATCCACCAAGGAAGATGAAGAACTCAAGAAGATGGGTTATTGGCTTAACCCTTGTTTCTATCTCTATAGAATATGTGTACTCCCAACTCTTGGAAAATTTCACATCCCTTATTTCTGATATAAGACTCTCTTATATAGATATTAGGTTAACCCTCCTAATCCAATTAGAATAGGGTTTTATTTAATTAATTAATTAAATACTTTTAATTAATTTATATCCTAATATTTATTAGGATTGAGAGAGAGTACTGATATTATATTAATTCCTAAACTCCTTTAGAATTAAAATAATAATAATAATAATAATATTAATAAGACTCCTCTTATTAATTTATATTTAATATTTCTAAAATATTAAATAATAAACATTAAGCTATTTAATTTATTCTATCATCATAGATTAAATTAATTATACTTAATGCATTATTACTATCATGCTATTTTTTTCTTAAATAATTCTTCTTCCTTTTATGGTGTGACCCTTTAGGTTCTCCATATTAAACCGGTTGTGAATAAATCAATTAGAACAATTCTAATCTTATTTAAATAAACAAATTAAACTAATAATCTATTTAAATAAATAATATTTATTCTACAATAGGGATAAGCCTCCCTAGCGATCAACGACTTTTCAGATAATATAGATTTCAACATTAATCATAAAAGAACCTGTGAGTTAATAGTTACCGTACAATTCAATCCTTCCACCATACAATGTCCCAATTAAATATAAGACATGGATTTACTGTCAAGTCTTAATTTATTTAATCATATGTATTTCGATTAGAAAATGCACAACTCCAAATAATGCAAATTAGAAACCTCTTTTTAATTTCATTCTACCTTGGCCAAGGATTCTTGGGTTGTCATTTAACGAATCACATAGGACATATCTCCTCTTTTACTAGAGGTGGTAGATTCTTTATTGATCATTCATTATCTCCATATGTAACTCATTACACCCAAGCATACCCTATATATGCCTTAAAAGACCTTAAGGAATTAGTCAAAGTATAATTTGTTACATACAAGATACTATGATGATCTCAAGTCCAAGGATCACATGTACTACTATCACATTAGGAATTCCTATTGACAGGCGAGTAAAACTCCATTAGGTATTTCATAGCGAGTCACGTTCAGTGAACTTATTCTCCAATAAGCACCTACATACTTGCTTTAGTGTCTCCACACAAATGACCATGAGATCAGTCATCCTCATCCAATGAGCAAGCAACATATGTACCAATCTATCCGGATTTACTAATCCCCTTTTTAGTAATCCCACGATTGGGAACTATTTTAGTTTTAAAGCTTTCTAAGAATTTAGATCTCATTAGCATGATCAACGTCATGATTCTTAAATCATTGCTTAAAACTATGGGTTATTTACATATTATAAAAACAGCACCATGTAGATAATTAAATGCCTTTAATAAATAAATATTTTATTAATAAATAAATAAGATTGTTTACAAAGTATGTGCTTTATCATCATACATGATTGGCTTGTATGCACACTACTATTAATCTCCCACTTGCACTAAAGCCAATCACCATGGTATCTCATACCCAACTTCTCTAAGTGACGATCAAACTGCTGTTGTGTTAAAGCTTTAGTAAATGGATCTGCAATGTTGTCTTGAGAGTCTACACGCTCCAAGGTGACGTCTCCTCTTTCAATGATCTCCCTGATCAAGTGAAATCGCCGCAACACGATTAGGCTCAACGGGTCCTATCACGTCCATTCCCCACATGGAAAACGACCATGGCGATGTCATGCAATGGAGCTGATTAGGCGGAGCATGGATCACGTTAGCATGGATTTGACATTAATAGCAGCGCCTAATGTGATCATCACAATCAGCTTTGAGGGACATTCAGTAATGACCCATCCTTAATACCTTCTTAGCAAGTAGGGGCCCACTCATATGTGATCCACATACCCCACCATGTACTTCATCTATGAGTCTTTGAGCTTGATCCTTGTCAAGACATCTTAGAAAGACTACGCCCGAATCTCTTTTATAGAGGGCATCTCCGCTTAGGTAGAACTTCATTGCCATCCTCCGTATTCTCTTCATTTCAGCTTGGGTCATTCCCTCGTGGACGGATCCATCTCGTAAATATTCTTTAATATCTTGATACCAAGGTAGTCCTCTAGGAGATAATTCATTGGATATTTCCCCAATGTTGTTCCCATAAGCTGGTGCATCTTGCACCGTGAAAGTGATAACAAGCAGGCCTTTTCTCGATGACATATTAATCAATGAGGCTAATGTGGCAAATGCATCGGCGAAGTCATTCCTATTTCGAGGGATATGCATAAAGGAGATATCTTTAAACTCTCCTGCCAACGTGACAATATGACGGTGGTATGGAAATAGATGTAGGATTGCCTGATGACTAGCTCCGAATCTCCAAATACTGCCAATCTTTTAACACCTATGGATTGAGCTAATTTTAACCTCAGGAGGCATCCTTCATATTCTATTGTGTTGTTGGAGTTATTGAATTGCAGCTTCGTTGCCACGGGGTACTTCTCCCCAATGATAGATACAAGAACTACCCTTGCCCCGGCTCCTTCTGCGTTGGTGGCGCCGTCAAAGTACAACTTCCAAAATTGTCCCATGTTTTCCTTATGGGCTTGTTGGATTGCCATCACCTCATCGTCAGGGAAGTATGTTTCAAGACGCTTATAACCTCCTATAAAGGCTGCCGATAGATGGTCCGCGATTCCCTGTCCTTTCATGGACTTTTCAGTCATATAAATGATGTCGAACTATTGAAGGATTAGCTTCCATTTGGATAATCGACAGTTCAACATCAATTTGCTGAAAATATACCTCAAAGGATCCATGCGGGATATAAGATAGGTGGTATAGCCATGTAGGTAATGCTGTAACCTCATAGCGGCCTAAGCCAATGCGCAACAGGTCCTTTCTATAATCGTGTACTTCTGCTCTCCACTACTGAATTGCTTGCTGAGGTAATAAATGGCTCTTTCCTTGCCCATATCATCCTTCTGCCCCAGTAAGAAGCCTATGGCATTGGAGTTAACTGATATGTATATGAACAACGAGACTCCTTCCCTTGGGGGTACCAGAATATGTGCTTTAATCAACCTCTTCTGGATGATGTGAAAAGCCTTCCGACAATCTTCGTTCCATTTTTTGGAGGAGTTCTTTCTCAACAACTTGAAAATGGGTTCACATGTGGCTGTCAGTTGCGAGATGAATCGGCTGATAATGTTTATCATTCCAAGGAAACCTCTAATTTCTTTCTCGGTTCTCGGCTCAGGCATCTCAATGATGGCTTTTATCTTGGTTGGGTCCAATTTGATACCTCGATTGCTTATAAGGAATCTTAGAAGTTTACCCTACTTTATTCCAAACGCACACTTGGCAGGGTACAACTTTAAATCATATTTATGAAGCCGCTCGAACAACTTTCGAAGATGGGTACAATGGTCATCTGCCTCCTTGGACTTTACGATGATATCATCCACGTATACTTCTATCTCTTAATGCATCATATCTTGGAATAACACCATCATGGCCCTCTAATAAGTAGCGCCAGCATTAGTAAGGCCAAAAGCCAATCTTCTATAGCAAAAAGTGCCCCAGGGGGTTATGAAGGTGGTATTTTCCCGGTCCTCTTCAGCAACCATAATCTGGTGGTATCCGATAAAAAATCGACAAAGGAGTACATCTTGTACTACGCAGTGTTATCTATCAACACATGGATGAATGGTATTGGGAAGTCATATTTAAGGCTAGCCTTGTTGAGATCTCGATAATCTACACAGACTCTCACCTTTCCCCAAGACTTCGGCACTGGTACCACATTAGATAACCATTCCGGGTAGGTTGATACCATAATGATACCGGCTTTGAACTGTTTAATGATTTCTTCCTTGACTTTCAGGCTCCACTCTGGTTTCAAACGTCTTAGCTTATGCTTAATTGGCTTGAACCCTTCCTTAACTAGTAACCGATGGACGACTATGTTTGTTGACAACTTATCATGTCTTTATGAGACCAAGTAAAAATACCCTAGGACTGGGTTATGAGGTTAATTAAGTCTTTTTCATGGCTACAGGGAAGGTTGGTTCCAATTTGTAGCTCTTTAGGGTGGTCAGGATTTCTGATGTTTATGGTGGTGGTTTGTTCAAGGTTAGGTTTGGGTATGTCTTCGACCAATCCTTTAATTTCCTCAGGCATCACATCATCGTCTACCACTTCTTGCTTAATCCCCATCAAGTTAAAGTCCAATTCTATATCAAAATTGTAGTCACTATTCGAATTTGACAAGTCAAGGAAAAGGCTAGATATACTCAAATTTTGAAACCTGAGAAGAAAACTTGATTGCTTAATATATATAAAATAGTTGTCAATTACAAAAGGGTTTAGCAGTTAATATGACAAAAGGCAATAACAAGTTGCATATATAATAAAATAGACTGAAATATAAAGGATAGTCTCCCCGCTAACAGATCACTTTCTATTTTTATCTTTTCCGGACAATCTGAGGAGTGATTATCCAATTACTGGTAGTTAGATCTTCAGGGATGGCTGAGATGGAGGTGTCACCGTGGTCACTACTGTCTTTGAGGATGACCATGAATGATTCTGAACTAGACCCAGGATCCTTCTTTGGGATGTTAACACTCTTCTAGTTAATGACCGGTACATCGAGATGATCGTCTATTGGATCTTGTCCGGATGAATCCTTAGGGGCACCTTCGGTGAGGCTAAAATTGCATAGAAATTGCAATTGAATCTCCTCTATAAACTTCTTATTTCTGGCCTCTCTGGCCTTCATGGCCTCATCTTCAAGAGGTCCTTCCTCATATGATTTCTCATCTTCACTCTGATTGACCTGGGGTATCAAGAGACTTGAGATATTAGTGGGGACTTTCCTCAATGGCTCTTTGAATCCTACTTCGGTGAGGTTCGACTTGAGGGGAATCATCATGTGGATAGGCATATGCTTGTGAGGATTACAGTGTTTGGAACCACCGAGATAGCCCAGTCCAGCCTTACATAACTGCGTTGGTATATATATGGGATTCTTAATCCCCTGACCTTTTAGCCTTAGCCCTTGGCCTGGTTGGTATCCTCTGGAAAGCATCTCGTAACCAACTACCATCACTTCAGGGGGATATCCGAGGTTTCAATGCTGGAGAGCCTAAAGATTGGTATTGGGGTGTGCTCAATTTAAAGGCTTGAAAACTCGTAGGTTCAACATCTTAGTTCAGACCGATCATGGGCATATCTGCCAGAGTATGAATCGGATATTCATGTTCGGCACTGATGGTGACCAAGTTGTCATTGATGATATATTTCAATTGTTGTTGAAGAGTGGACGGAACGGCTCCAACCATATGAATCCATGGTCGCCCTAGCAATAAGTTATACCCAATAGTGATCTTCAATAGTTGGAAGGATATGCTGAAAATAAATGGACCGATCTCCATGGGAAGTTCAACTTCTCCCAATGTATCCCTCCGTGATCCATCAAAAGCTCGGATTACCATATGACTATCTCGAATCCGATTTGGATCGATATTCATCCTCTCTAGGGTATTCTGAGGGCAGATATTCAGGGACGAGGTCCCATCGATAAGTACACCTCCTACCCAGATGATATAACTGCGATATGCAGTGGTCTGTGATGCCCAGATCCTTCGGCTAGTATATCATCATCGGTGAAAGATATCATATTGCTCTCTAGTATGTGGCTAATTAGATGCTGGAACTTCTCAATATCGATGCTTTTGGGCAAGTGAGCCTCCTCCAAAACTTGGATTAGAATTTGACGGTGGTCCTCGGAGGCTAGCACCAAGTCAAGGATGGAGGTTTGGGGTGGCGCCTCCTTCAACTACTTTACCGCTCGTGCCTCATTGTGTCCTACTTTGTTAAGGAAATCTATAATCTTCTCTGATGGCACCTTTCCTATGGTTTTAGCTATTTGCTTCATTACCCGCCCTGGGAGGTACAATGGGTTATCCCTTGGTAGGATCGCAGTATATTCGGTCTCCGACCTTATACCCTCTCCGTAATTCTAACAAACCTTTTTTAGATTAAAAATAGAGATCTGCGCCCGAGGGTTCAACATCACCGGCATTAGCGCAGCTATTTCCAATGGAGTTTCTTCACACTTATTGGACAATCCTCGGATGGTGAGAAGCAGGGTGGAAGTTTCTTCTATTCTAGTGATAACTGCCACTATTTCTTCTGAACCTCGCACCCTTCGATGATATACTATCTCTTCATTAGGGAAAATCTCAGCATCCCTTATCATCTCCAGATCTCCTGATTTAATCAGATTCTAAATTAGACTGCGTAGGGCCCAACACTCAATGGCATGTCCAGGGGCATTTGAATGATATAGGTAGGTTTTACTGGGGTCAAAACATTTTGATCAAGGATCTGGGGGTGGTGAGAACTCCATGATCTTTTCCTCGTTGATCAACATTCGCAGGATTTCTTCCCTAGACTGCCCTAGTGGGGTAAATTTTCACTTGGCTACAAATTCCTCCGAGAGTGAAATCTAGCCTCCCTTACTATTTTCTCCGTCAATTGGCTGTGCTTGGAGATGAATCCGATCTCTCTTTTGAAATGGGACTACTTTAGGAAGTGGAATGTTGATCTGCCCTCACAAGACTTGATCGATCAACTGGCAAGTCAACTGATGTTGGTATACAACTAGCTCTGCTAATTGATCCACTTGCACCTTGATTGCGGTCAAGCTCTGCTCCATCGTATACTTTTCGTCAGGTAACCCTATATGGAAGGATCAGTCATAGCGGGAGCTTCTCCCAATTTCCTAAAATACTTGGTTCTCTCGACTTTCTGCGTTGATCATATTGACTCCCTCTATATCATGCTGAGGTAAAGGATTGTTATTAACATTGGGCTGATCTAGCGCTTTTACCACAATCTCCACATTGTCGATCATATTCTAAATCTTGTGCTTTAGGGTCTAACAGTTTTGAGTGTCATGCCCCGGTGCTCCAAAATGATAGGCACATTTCTTACTGGAATCATACTGCCTTCTTTTAGGATCGACAGGTGGAGCAAGCTCAGTAATCTTCTTATGTGCAACCAGCAGTGCCAATATATTCTCCCATGAATCCCCTAATGGAGTGAATATCCTTCTTTGCATGTTCTCCCCGAACCTCGGTGCCGTAAGATTTCGGGCATTTGCAGATGACTGAAATGCAGGGTAATTGCCTTGCTTCTGTATAGGTTGACTATTGCTCTTGCTCGTTTATTGCCCTTGTAATATTAAAGAGGCATCCTCCTCTTTCCTTTTAGGTACCCTCTTAGGAGAGCTCGAGTAATTTCCTGATAATATATGCTCTGCCACTGCCTCCAAAGTTGTAAGGTCCTTAATTTTTTTAGATTTCAAACCCAGTTCTTGTTAGGTTTCTAACAATCAAAGTAGCGAAAGCATAGTAAAAATAGATTTTAATTCCTGTTTTTATAATATGTAAATAACCCATAGTTTTAAGCAATGATTTTAGAATCATAATGAGATAATGCTAATGAGATCTAAATTCTTAGAAAGCTTAAAAACTAAAATAGTTCCCAATCGTAGGATTACTAAAATGGGGATTAGTAAATCTGGATAGATTGGTACATATGTTGCTTGCTCATTAGAGGAGGATGACTGATCTCATGGTCATTTGTGTAGAGACACTAAAGCAAGTATGTAGGTGTTTATTGGAGAATAAGTTCACTGAACGTGACTCGCTATGGAATACCTAATGGAGTTTTACTCGCATGTCAATAGAAATTCCTAATGTGATAGTAGTACAAGTGATCCTTGGACTTGAGATCATCATAGTATCTTGTATGTAACAAATTATACTTTGACTTATTCCTTAAGGCCTTTTAAGGTATATATAGGATATGCTTGGATATAATGAGTTACATATGGAGATAATGTAAGATTAATAAAGAATCTACCACCTCTAGTAAAAGAGGAGATATGTCATATGTGATTCGTTAAATGACAACCCAGAAATCCTTGGCCAAGGTGGAATGAAATTAGAAAGAGGCTTCTAATTTGCATTATTTAGAGTTGTACATTTTCTAATCGAAATATATATGATTAAATAAAATAAGACTTGACAGTAAATCCATGTCTTATATTTAATTGGGACATTATATGGTGGAAGGATTGAATTGTATGGTAACTATTAACTCACAGGTTCTTTTATGATTAATGTTGAAATCTATATTATCTGCAAAGTCGTTGATCGCTAGGAAGGCTTATCCCTATTGTAGAATAAATATTATTTATTTAAATAAATTATTAGTTTAATTTATTTATTTAAATAAGATTAGAATTGTTCTAATTGATTTATTCACAACCGGTTTAATACGGAGAACCTAAAGGGTCACACCATAAAAGAAAGAGGAATTATTTAAGAAGAAAATGGCATGATAGTAATAATGCATTAAGTGTAATTAATTTAATATATGGTGATAGAATGAATTAAATAGCTTAATATTTATTATTTAATATTTTAAAAATATTAAATATAAATTAATAATAGGAGTCTTATTATTATTATTATTATTATTTTAATTCTAAAGGAGTTTAGGAATTAATATAATATCAGTACTCTCTCTCAATCCTAATAAGATTAGGATATAAATTAATTAAAAGTGTTTAATTAATTAATTAAAATCCTATTCGAATAGGAGGGTTAACCTAATATTTATATAAGAGAGTCTTATATCAGAAATAAGGTACGTGAATTTTTCCTAGAGTTGGGAGTACACATATTCTATAGATTTAGAAATAAGGGTTAAGCCAATAACCCATCTTCCTGAGTTCTTCATCTTCCTTGGTGGATCACCGTTAGAGGCCAACACATTTGGGTGGCTGACATTGATCAAGGGAAGGAGCCACTACAGAGGAATCAAAGGAATCAAAAGAGTAGAACTTGTACCTAAGGAAGCTTGGATATTCAAAGGTATAATTCTGTCTTCTCCTTCTATGTATTGACTGATAATTGATCCACAAGAAAGATCATGGTTAAGGGTTTGTAAGAATTTTAAAATCTGATTTTTCATCCCTTCCGTTGCGTTAATGTAATTTGATTGCATGCTTATGTTTCTAGCAAACCCAACAGTGGTATTAGAGCCAATCTTGTGCTAATTATCAGTCTATGTGATTCCATACATGTATAATATGTGATTTGATCAAGTTCTTGGGCAACAGAAAATTTCTGTTTCTGCGATGCTGCGCAGCTACGCCGGTGCTAGCTCCTCTTGCTGCGCAGCTACGCCGGTGTCGAATCCCAGTTTTTTGTGCTGCGCAGCTGCGCCGGTTCCCTATGCTTTTCGAGCTCAGCTGCGCCCCTAGACAGATAACGAAATTTTTTCTTGTTTTCTTTAATTAAATAAATAGTTTATTTAATTAATAAAGGTTTAAAATAAAGATGTTTATTTTATATGAAATATGATTTCAGAATTGCTAAAATTAAAGAGTTTAATTTGGATTTGTTTTTGAATGAAATAAAGGAGTTTATTTTTTTTTTCCAAAAATAAAGTTTACTAAACTTTTGCCCATTAACTGATATTAATACATATATGGAATGAATTTACTTTCATGAGATGCATAAGTTTTATTGATACGTATGATGATATGTATGTTAATAAAAGGGATTGATTATGGACTATGACCAATGTGATTGGATTTTATTTGGATGAATGCTTGAATGTATGGGTTTTATAAAATGGGGTCTGCGTACCTCGTCTTTTCTGGTTTTCTTCTTGTTGTAAATTCTATCTCTCTTTTATGTACTTCCCCTTGACTGTTGATCAAAGTTTCTATTTAAATGAAATAGTTTTTGTAATAGGATTAGTTAGAATTTTTTAAGAACCGGAGATCAAGGAGCAAGGAGCGCTTGAAGACCCATTTGTATGGAGCCCGGGTTTAAATGTAATAGTTATATTTAAATTTTATTCTTGCACTCCTACGTTTAACCTTTTGGTTCACTTGGTGGCTCTAGTGAACCAAACTAGAATAAAAGTCCGTAATCAATCCGGATAGAATATAGTATTCTATATTGCATGCTAAATATTATATATATTATATTTTATAGAAACATGCTTCGCGTGTTTAATAAAATGACGCGTATTTTATATATATGTGTGCATGCGCGCTAAACAAGATGAGACAAATAATAACAAACCCCTCAAAGAAGCAAGATTAAGTCCGAAGCGTTCAAAGATATTTAGAATATCGAACGTCGCCTTCTAGCATGATAAATTAATAGAGTATTAAATATTTAATATGATCTTGTTTTGCTATCCACAAGGCTAGTATTGAGTATTTAAGATGTTAATTAATTACATTTGATGCTTATCAAGAAAATTGAACGATCTAGTCTTGTTGTGTTATCCACAAGGACGCACATTTTTTATTTTTGAATTTATGGAAGTGCTAGGCTGGACTTAACTTATATCATTTTAGTTCGGATGTGCACACACTTGACCATTATGATTTAAGAGGCAAAATAAAAGGAGTTACATAATGATGTAATTGACAAGAGTTGTCTACCTATTTATTTGTATATCGCTTGTTGTGCTATCCACAAGGTTATATACATTTGAAATGGGATCCTTAATCTCACTAGCAAATCTTTAATTAGATGTTGCCGAACTATATGAGTGAGGGTAATATAGTTTGATGAAAATAGTGGGAGATACCAATTTAAAATAAAGACCTAAATTTATTTTGGTATGCAAAGTTAATAAAATGAATGTTTGCTAAAATATTGTCTTTTTCACATGCAGAATTTTAAAAATGTCTAAATCACTAATTTCACTATGAAGCATACTTGATGCAAATATGCTTACCGGGCCGAATTATGAGGACTGGCTAAGAAATCTGAGAATTGTTCTCACTGCTGAAAAGATTTCTTATGTCCTAAATTCAACTGTCCCTGAATCTGTTTCGGAAACAGCCTCTGAGGAAGAGATTGCCACTTTCAATAAGTGGCAAGATGATGCATCTGTGGCTCAATACATCATGCTCGCATCCATGAATAACGAGCTTCAGCGTCAGCACGAAAAAATGGATGCTCCTACTATGCTGCTTCACCTCAAAGGGTTGTATGGTGAACAGAGTAGGACTGCAAGATACGAGATATCTAAGGAGCTCTTCCGATCTCGGATAACCGAGGGTACTGCCATCGAGTCTCAAGTCCTAAAGCTGATCAATTTGATTGAACGCCTTGGACAGCTTGGGTTTGTCATAGATGGGGATTTGAGTCAAGACTTGGTCTTTCAGTCACTCCTTGAGACCTTCTCGCAGTTTGTGGTTAATTTTCACATGAATAAGCTAGATGTCAGCTTGCCTAAGCTGCTTAACATGCTGAAAACTGCAGAAGGTCACTTCCCATCTAAGAAGAACCATGTTTTGCTGGTGGATTCTTCCAATAAAAGGAAGAGGCCCAAGGTATCTCCTGAAAAAAAAAAGAAATCCAATAAGGCTAAGGGAAAGGGGAAAGAAAAGGAACAAAAGAAACCTGAACCAGCTAAAGAAATGTGCTTTCATTGTAACGAACTGAGACATTGGAAGAGGAACTGCAAGAAGTTTCTAGCAGAGAAGAAACTTGGAGAAGCTTCGACTTCCAATTAAGGTTTTTTTATGATTGAAATTAATTTTTCTGAAAGTCATAATTCTACTTGGGTATTGGATACCGACTGTGGTTCTCACATATGTAACACTGTGCATGGACTGGTCAGAAGTACAAAGCTGAACAATGATGAGATGATCCTACGAGTGGGGAATGAAGCAAAGGTTGCTGCATTAGCGGTAGGAACTTATTGTTTAGCAATGCCTTCGGGCAAGTCCATTCATCTTAATAATTGTTATTATGTTCCGAATATTATTAAAAATATTATTTTAATTTCTGTATTGGATATAGAAGGATTTAACGTTGTTATAAAGAACAATGGTTGTTCTATTTATAAAGACGATATTTTATACGGTTTGGGAAATTTGCTAAATGGACTTTATACACTTGACTTACAAGAAAATATATTTCAAATTGAACAAACTAAGAAAAGGAAAAGAGATGATATTAATTATACCTACATGCGGCACTATAGACTCGATCATATCAATGAAATAAGATTATCCAAGTTGCATAAAGATGGGCTCCTAGAGCTATCCGATTATGAATCATATCCAACTTGTGAATCTTGTCTCATAGGTAAAATGACTAAATCTCTTTTTAGTGGAAAAGGAGAAAGAGTTACAGAGTTGTTGGCATTGATTCACACAGACGTTTGTGGACCTATGACAACAAGTGCACGGGGTTGGTATTCTTATTTTATTACTTTCACTGATGATCACTTAAGATTTGGATATGTGTATTTAATGAAATACAAGTCAGAATCATTTGAAAAGTTCAAAGAGTTCAGAAGTGAAGTAGAGAAACAAACGGGCAAGAGTATTAAGATACTTTGATCATATCTAGGTGGAGAATACTTAAGCGGTGAGTTTCTCAATTGTCTCAAAGAAAATGGTATAATCTCATTATGGACTCCTCCATGTACACCACAGTTAAATGGAGTATCTGAAAGGAAAAATCGAACACTGTTGGACATGGTTCGATCCATGATGAGTTTTACCGACCTTCCAATTTCCTTCTGGGGATATGCCCTAGAAACGGCTGCATACCTACTTAACAAGGTACCTGCCAAATCCGCCCCAAAGACTCCATATGAGATGTGGAAGGGGAGGAAACTAAATCTTAAGTATGTTAAGACTTGGGATTGTCCAGCTTATGTCAAAAAGTTTAAAAATGATAAGCTACAGATTAAATTCGATAAGTGTAGATTTGTGGGATACCCCAAAAAAACTTTAGGGTATTATTTCTATCATCCAACTGATCAAAAGGTGTTTGTTGCGAAACATGCTGTCTTCTTGGAAAAGGAGTTTATCCATGAAGGGGTCAGTGGGAGTAAGATATATCTTTAAGAAGTTCAAGATCCTCAAATTACCACGGATCAAAGTCAGGTACCTGACCAAGTAGAAGAACCTTTTGTACCACACCATGTTCGTAAATCTGAAAGAGTACAGAAGATACCTGATAGGTATGGATTCGTTATAGAGGATGACGATGAGGTACACATCATGAATGATGATGATCCATTGAATTACGAATAGGCTATGAGTAATAAAGACTTAGGGAAATGGCTTGAAGCCAAGAAATTCGAAATGGACTCCATGTATAAAAACAATGTATGGACTTTGGTTTCACCACCTGAAGGCATTAAGCCTATTGGGTGTAGATGGGTCTTTAAAAGAAAGACTGGAGCAGACAAGAAGGTAGAGACCTATAAGGCCCGACTGGTTGCAAAAGGTTTCAAACAAAGACAAGGAGTTGACTATGATGAAACCTTCTCACCAGTAGCTATGCTCAAGTCCATTCGGATTTTGCTTGCGATTACAGCTTATAACGACTATGAGATCTGACAGATGGATGTGAAAATGACCTTCCTCAATGGAAAACTTGAGGAGGATGTGTATATGACACAGCGAGAGGGATTTATTTCAAAGGTTGGAACAAATCAAGTCTGTAAGCTACACTGATCCATTTATGGGTTGAAGCAAGCTTCTCGTAGATGGAACATTCGTTTTGATGAGACAATCAAAGAGTTTAATTTTATCAAAAATGAGGATGAACCATGTGTATACAAGAAGGTTAGTGGGAGCGCAGTATCATTCCTTGTATTATATGTTGATGATATATTACTGATAGGGAATGACATTCTTATGTTACAATCAATTAAAATTTTGTTTTCTAAAAACTTCTCCATGAAGGACTTGGGTGAAGCATCCTATATTTTGGGGATAAAGATCTATAGAGATAGATCTAAAAGGAGGCTCAGCTTATCCCAAGGAACGTATATTGATACGATACTAAAGAGGTTTAGCATGGAAGATTCCAAAAGAGGTCTCATACCGATGAGCCATGGAATACATCTCTCCAAGAAACAGACCCCAAAGACACCTGAGGAGAGAGACCGTATGAGTAAGATCCCTTATGCTTCTGTAATAGGATCTATCATATACGATATGATATGTACTAGACTGGATGTTGCTCATGCACTTAGTGTAATGAGCAGATACCAGTCGAATCTTGGAGAAGAGCATTGGAAGGCAGTGAAGAATATCTTAAAGTACTTGAGAAGGACTAAATATATTTTTCTTGTCTACGATGGGTCTGAATTAAAACTCGAGGGATTCACGGACTCAAGTTTTTAAACAGACCAAGATATAAGTAAATCTATTTCAGGGTATGTGTTTACCTTGAACGGAGGCGCAGTGAGTTGGAAGAGTTCCAAGCAGCAAACAGTTGTTGATTCAGTGACAGAGATAGAGTATATAGCTACAAGTGAAGCTGCAAAAGAAGCTATTTGGATGGAAAAGTTCATAACAAAACTTGGTGTTCCTTGCATTGGAGAAGCAGTTCCCGTTTACTGTGACAACACCGAAGCGGTTGCACAGGCTAAGGAACCCAGGTCTCATCAGAAATCCAAACACGTGTTGCAGCTATTTCACTTGATCAGGGAGATCATTGAAAGAGGAGACGTCACCTTGGAGTATGTGGACTCTCAAGATAACATTGCAGATCCATTTACTAAAGCTCTAACACAACAGCAGTTTGATCGTCATTTAGAGAAGATGGGTATAAGATACCATGGCGGTTGGCTTTAGTACAAGTAGGAGATTGATAGTAGTGTGAATACAAGCCAATCATGTATGATGATAAAGCACATACTTAGTAAACAATCTTATTTATTTATTAATAAAATATTCATTTAAGGGATTTATTTAAACAATCTTATTTATTTATTAATAAAATATTCATTTAAGGCATTTATTTATCAACATGGTGCTGTTTTTATAATATGTAAATAACTCATAGTTTTAAGCAATGATTTTAGAATCATGATGAGATCATGCTAATGAGATCTAAATTCTTAGAAAGTTTAAAAAACTAAAATAGTTCCCAATCATGGGATTACTAAAATTGGGATTAGTAAATCCGGATAGATTGGTACATATGTTGCTTGCTCATTAGATGAGGATAACTGACCTCATGGTTATTTGTGTGGAGACACTAAAGCAAGTATGTAGGTGTTTATTGGAGAATAAGTTCACTGAACGTGACTCGTTATGGAATACCAAATGGAGTTTTACTCGCCTATCAATAGGAATTCCTAATGTGATAGTAGTACAAGTGATCCTTGGACTTTAGATCATCATAGTATCTTGTATGTAACAAATTATACTTTGACTTATTCCTTAAGGCCTTTTAAGGTATATATAGGGTATGCTTGGGTATAATGAGTTAGATATGGAGATAATGTATGATCAATAAAGAATCTACCACCTCTAGTAAAAGAGGAGATATGTCCTATGCGATTCGTTAAATGATAACCCAAGAATCCTTGGCCAATGTGGAATGAAATTAGAAAGAGGTTTCTAATTTGCATTATTTGGAGTTGTGAATTTTCTAATCGAAATACATATGATTAAATAAAATAAGACTTACAGTAAATCCATGTCTTATATTTAATTGGGACATTGTATGGTGGAAGGATTGAATTGTACGGTAACTATTAACTCACAGGTTCTTTTATGATTAATGTTGAAATTTATATTATCTGCAAAGTTGTTGATCGCTAGGAAGGCTTATCCCTATTGTAGAATAAATATTATTTATTTAAATAGATTATTAGTTTAATTTATTTATTTAAATAAGATTAGAATTATTCTAATTGATTTATTCACAACCGGTTTAATATGGAGAACCTAAAGGGTCACACCATAAAAGGAAGAGGAATTATTTAAGAAAAAAATGGCATGATAGTAATAATGCATTAAGTGTAATTAATTTAATCTATGGTGATAGAATGAATTAAATAGCTTAATATTTATTATTTAATATTTTAGAAATATTAAATATAAATTAATAGGAGGAGTCTTATTAATATTAATATTAATATTATTATTATTATTATTATTATTATTTTATTTCTAAAGGGGTTTAGGAATTAATATAATATCAGTACTCTCTCTCAATCTTAATAAGATTAGGATATAAATTAATTAAAAGTGTTTAATTAATTAATTAAAACCCTATTCTAATTGGATTAGGAGAGTTAACCTAATATCTATATAAGAGAGTCTTATATCAGAAATAAGGTACGTGATTTTTTCCAAGGGTTGGGAGAAAACATATTTTATAGAGATAGAAACAAGGGTTAAGCCAATAACCCATCTTCCTGAGTTCTTCATCTTCCTTGGTGGATCATCGTTAGAGGCCAAACATTTGGCTGGCTGACATTGAACAAGGGAAGGAGCCACTACAGAGGAATCAAAGGAATCAAAGGAGTAGAACTTGTACCTAAGGAAGCTTGGATCTTCAAAGGTATAATTCTGTCTTCTCCTTCTATGTATTGACTGATAATTGAT
This sequence comes from Panax stipuleanatus, assembly GCA_020205555.1. Lineage (NCBI taxonomy): Eukaryota > Viridiplantae > Streptophyta > Magnoliopsida > Apiales > Araliaceae > Panax > Panax stipuleanatus. Next base: position 81,241,414 of record CM035119.1, read on the forward strand.
CCATAAGAAAGATCATGGTTAAGGGTTTGTAAGAAATTTAAAATCTAATTTTTCATCCCTTCCGCTGCGTTAATGTAATTTGATTGCATGCTTATGTTTCTAGCAAACTCAACAATGGTATCAGAGCCAATCTTGTGCTAATTATCAGTCTATGTGATTCCATACATGTATAATATGTGATTTGATCAAGTTCTTCGACAACAGAAAATTTTTGTTTCTGCGATGCTGCGCCGGTGCTAGCTCTTCTTGCTGCGCAGCTACGCCGGTGTCAAATCTTAGTTTTTTGTGCTGCACAGCTGCGCCGGTTCCTTATGATTTCCGAGCGCAGCTGCGCCCCTAGACAGATACAGAAAATTTTTCTTATTTTCTTTAATTAAATAAATGGTTTATTTAATTAATAAAGGTTTAAAATAAAGATATTTATTTTATATGAAATATAATTTTAGAATTTCTAAAATTAAAGAATTTAATTTGGATTTGTTTTTGAATGAAATGAAGAAGTTTATTTTTTTTTTTTCAAAAACAAAGTTTAGCAAACTTTTGCCCATGAACTGATATTAATACATATATGGAATGAATTTACTTTCATGAGATGAATAAGTTTTATTGATACGTATGATGATATGTATGTTAATAAAAGGGATTGATTATGGACTATGACCAATGTGATTGGATTTTATTTTGGATGAATGCTTGAATGTATGAGTTTTATAAAATGGGGGCTGCGTACCTCGTCTTTTCTGGTTTTCTTCTTGTTGTAAATTCTATCTCTCTCTTATGTACTTTCCCTTGACTGTTGATCAAGGTTTCTATTTAAATGAAATAGTTTTTGTAAGAGGATTAGTTAGAATTTTTTAAGAACCGGAGATCAAGGAGCGCTTGAAGACCCATTTGTATGGAGCCCGGGTTTAAATGTAATAGTTATATTTAAATTATATTCTTGCACTCCTAAGTTTGACCTTTTGGTTCACTTGATGGCTCTAGTGAACCAAACTAGAATAAAAGTCCGTAATCAATCCGGATAGAATATAGTATTCTATATTGCATGCTAAATATTATATATGTTATATTTTATGCAAACATGCTTTGCATGTTTAATAAAATGACGCGTATTTTATATATATATGTTCATGCGCGCTAAACAAGATGAGACAAATAATAACAAACCCCTCAAAGAAGCAAGATTAAGTCCGAAGCGTTCAAAGATATTTAGAAGATCGAACATCGCCTTCTAGCATGATAAATTAATAGAGCATTAAATATTTAATATGAGGTTGTTTTGCTATTCACAAGGCGAGTATTGAGTATTTAAGATGTTAATTAATCACATTTGATGCTTATCAAGAAAATTGAACAATCTAGTCTTGTTGTACTATCCACAAGGACAAATATTTTTTATTTTTGAATTTATGGAAGTGCTAGGCTGGACTTAACTTATATCATTTTAGTTCGGATGTGCACACACTTGACTATTATGATTTAAGAGGTAAAATAAAAGGAGTTACATAATGATGTAATTGACAAGAGTTGTCTACCTATTTATTTGTATATCGCTTGTTGTGCTATCCACAAGGTTATGTACATTTGAAATGGGATCCTTTTTCTCACTAGCAAATCTTTAATTAGATGTTGCCGAACTATATAAGTGAGGGTAATATAGTTTGATGAAAATAGTGGGAGATTCCAATTTAAAATAAAGACCTAAATTTATTTTGGTATGCAAAGTTAATAAAATGAATGTTTGCTAAAATATTGTCTTTTTCACATGCAGAATTTTAAAAATGTCTAAATCACTAATCTCACTACGAATCATACTTGATGCAAATAAGCTTACGGGCTGAATTATGAGGACTAGCTAAGAAATCTGAGAATTGTTCTCACTGCTGAAAAGATTTCTTATGTCCTAAATTCAACTGTCCCTGAATCTGTTTCGGAAACAGCCTCTGAGGAAGAGATTGCCACTTTCAATAAGTGGCAAGATGATGCATCTGTGGCTCAATACATCATGCTCGCATCCATGAATAACGAGCTTCAGCGTCAACACGAAAAAATGGATGCTCCTACTATGCTGCTTCACCTCAAGGAGTTGTTTGGTGAACAGAGTAGGACTGCAAGCTATGAGATATCTAAGGAGCTCTTCCAATCTCGGATATCCGAGTGTACTGCCGTCGAGACTCATGTCCTAAAGGTGATCAATTTGATTGAACGCCTTGGACATCTTGGATTCGTCATGGATGGGGATTTGAGTCAAGACTTGGTCTTTCAGTCACTCCTTGAGACCTTCTCGCAATTTGTGGTTAATTTTCACATGAATAAACTAGATGTCAGCTTGCCTGAGCTGCTTAACATGCTAAAAACTGCAGAAGGTCACTTCCCATCCAAGAAGAACCATGTCTTGTTGGTGGATTCTTCCAATAAAAGGAAGAGGCCCAAGGTATCTCCTGAAAAAAAGAAATCCAAGAAGGCTAAGGGAAAGGGGAAAGAAAAGGAACAAAAGAAATCTGAACCAGCTAAAGGAATGTACTTTCATTGCAATGAGCCGGGATATTGGAAGAGGAACTGCAAGAAGTTTCTAGCAGAGAAGAAGCTTGGAGAAGCTTCGACTTCCAATCAAGGTTTGTTTATGATTGAAATTAATTTTTCTGAAAGTCATAATTCTACTTGGGTATTGGATACCGGCTGTGGTTCTCACATGTGTAACACTGTGTAGGGACTGGTCAGAAGTAGAAAGCTGAACAATGATGAGGTGATCCTATGAGTGGGGAATGGAGCAAAGGTTGCTGCATTAGCTGTAGGAACTTATTGTTTAGCAATGCCTTCGGGCAAGTCCATTCATCTTAATAATTGTTATTATGTTTCGAATATTATTAAAAATATTATTTCAATTTCTGTATTGGATATAGAAGGATTTAACGTTGTTATAAAGAACAATGGTTGTTCTATTCATAAAGACGATGTTTTATATGGTATGGGAAATTTGCGAAATGGACTTTATACACTTGACTTACAAGAAAATATATTTCAAATTGAACAAACTAAGAAAAGAAAAAGAGATGATATTAATTATACCTACATGTGGCACTGTAGACTCGGTCATATCAATGAAATAAGATTATCCAAGTTGCATAAAGATGGGCTCCTAGAGCTATCCGATTATGAATCATATCCAACTTGTGAATCTTGTCTCATAGGTAAAATGACTAAATCTCCTTTTAGTGGAAAAGGAGAAAAAGTTACAGAGTTGTTGGCATTGATTCACACAGACGTTTGTGGACCTATGACAACAAGTGCACGAGGTGGGTATTCTTATTTTATTACTTTCACTGATGATCACTCAAGATTTGGATATGTGTATTTAATGAAATACAAGTCAGAATCATTTGAAAAGTTCAAAGAGTTCAGAAGTGAAGTAGAGAAACAAACGGGCAAGAGTATTAAGATACTTTGATCAGATCTAGGTGGAGAATACTTAAGCGGTGAGTTTCTCAATTGTCTCAAAGAAAATGGTATAATCTCATTATGGACTCCTCCATGTACACCACAGTTAAATGGAGTATCTGAAAGGAAAAATTGAACACTGTTGGACATGGTTCGATCCATGATGAGTTTTACCGACCTTCCAATTTCCTTCTGAGGATATGCCTTAGAAACGGCTGCATACCTACTTAACAAGGTACCTGCCAAATCCGCCCAAAGACTCCATTTGAGATGTGGAAGGGGAGGAAACCAAATCTTAAGCATGTTAAGACTTGGGATTGTCCAGCTTATGTCAAAAAGTTTGAAAATGATAAGCTACAGATTAAATCCGATAAGTGTAGATTTGTGGGATACCCTAAAGAAATTTTATGGTATTATTTCTATCATCCAACTAATTAAAAGGTGTTTGTTGCGAAACATGCTACCTTCTTGGAAAAGGAGTTTATCCATGAAGGGGTATGTGGGAGTAAGATATATCTTGAAGAAGTTCAAGAACCACAAATTACCACGGATCAAAGTCAGGTACCTGACCAAATAGAAGAACTACTGTACCACACCATGTTCGTAAATCTGAAAGAGTACCGAAGATACTTGAGAGGTATGAATTCGTTATAGAGGATGACGATGAGGTACACATCATGATTGATGATGATCCATTGAATTACGAATAGGCTATGAGTAATAAAGACTCAAGGAAATGGCTTGAAGAAATTCGAAATGGACTCCATGTATGAAACCAAAGTATGGACTTTGGTTTCACCACCTGAAGGCATTAAGCCTATAGGGTGTAAATGGGTCTTTAAAAGAAAAACTGTAGCAGACGGAAAGGTAGAGACCTATAAGGCCCGACTGGTTGCAAAAGGTTTCAAACAAAGACAAGAAGTTGACTATGATGAAACCTTCTCACTTGTAGTTATGCTCAAGTCCATTCAAATTTTGCTTGCGATTGCAGCTTATAACGACTATGAGATCTGGCAGATGGACGTGAAAACGGCCTTCCTCAATGGAAAACTTGAGGAGGATGTGTATATGACACAGCGAGAGGGATTTATTTCAAAGGTTGGAACAAATCAAGTCTGTAAGCTATACTGATCCATTTATAGGTTGAAGCAAGCTTCTCGTAGATGGAACATTCGTTTTTATGAGACAATCAAAGAGTTTGATTTTATCAAAAACGAGGATGAACCATGTGTATACAAGAAGGTTAGTGGGAGCGCAGTATCATTCCTTGTATTATATGTTGATGATATATTACTGATAGAGAATGACATTCCTATGTTACAATCAATTAAAATTTGGTTATCTAAAAACTTCTCCATGAAGGACTTGGGTGAAGCATCCTATATTTTGGGGATAAAGATCTATAGAGATAGATCTAAAAGGATGCTCGGCTTATCCCAAGGAACGTATATTGATACGATGCTAAAGAGGTTTAGCATGAAAGATTCCAAAAGAGGTCTCATGCCGATGAGCCATGGAATACATCTCTCCAAGAAACAGGCCTCAAAGACACCTGAGGAGAGAGATCGTATGAGTAAGATCCCTTATGCTTATGCAATAGGATCTATCATGTACGATATGATATGTACTAGACTGGATGTTGCTCATACACTTAGTGTAACGAGAAGATACTAGCCGAATCTTGGAGAAGAGCACTGGAAGGCAGTGAAGAATATCCTAAAGTACTTGAGAAGGACTAAAGATATTGTTCTTATCTACGGTGGGTCTGAATTAAAACTCGAGGGATTCACGGACTCAAGTTTTTAAACAGACCAAGATGACAGTAAATCTGTTTCAGGATATGTGTTTACCTTGAACGGAGACGCTGTGAGTTGGAAGAGTTCCAAGCAGCAAACAGTAGCTTATTCAGTGCTAGAGGCAGAGTATATAGCTACAAGTTAAGCTGCAAAGGAAGCTGTTTGGATGAAGAAGTTCATAACTGAACTTGGTGTGGTTCCTAGCATTGGAGAAGCAATTCTCGTTTACTGTGACAACACCGGAGCAGTTGCACAGGCTAAGAAACCCAGGTCTTATCAGAAATCCAAACACGTGTTGCGGCGATTTCACTTGATCAGGGAGATCATTGAAAGAGGAGACGTTACCTTGGAGAGTGTGGACTCTCAAGATAACATTGCAGATCCATTTACTAAAGCTCTAATACAACAGCAGTTTGATCGTCATTTAGAGAAGATGGGTATAAGATACCATTGCGATTGGCTTTAGTGCAAGTGGGAGATTGATAGTAGTGTGCATACAAGCCAATCATGTTTGATGATAAAGCATATACTTTGTAAACAATCTTATTTATTTATTAATAAAATATTCATTTAAGGCATTTATTTATCAACATGGTGCTGTTTTTATAATATGTAAATAACCCATAGTTTTAAGCAATGATTTTAGAATCATGATGAGATCATGCTAATGAGATCTAAATTCTTAGAAAGCTTAAAAAACTAAAATAGTTCCCAATCGTAGGATTACTAAAATGGGGATTAGTAAATCTGGATAGATTGGTACATATGTTGCTTGCTCTTTAGATGAGGATGACTGATCTCATGCTCATTTGTGTGGAGACATTAAAGCAAGTATGTAGGTGCTTATTGGAGAATAAGTTCACTGAACGTGACTCGCTATGGAATACCTAATTTAGTTTTACTCGCCTATCAATAGAAATTACTAATGTGATAGTAGTACAAGTGATCCTTGACTTGAGATCATCATAGTATCTTGTATGTAAAAAATTATACTTTGACTTATTCCTTAAGGCCTTTTAAGGTATATATAAGGTAAGCTTGGGTATAATGAGTTACATATGGAGATAATGTATGATCAATAAAGAATCTACCACCTCTAGTAAAAGAGGAGATATGTCCGTTAAATGACAACCCAGGAATCCTTGGCCAAGGTGGAATTAAATTAGAAAGAGGTTTCTAATTTGCATTATTTGGAGTTGTGAATTTTCTAATCGATATACATATGATTAAATAAAATAAAATTTGACAGTAAATCCATGTCTTATAGTTAATTGGGATATTGTATGGTGGAAGGATTGAATTGTACGGTAACTATTAACTCACAGGTTCTTTTATGATTAATGTTGAAATCTATATTATCTACAAAGTCGTTGATCGCTAGGGAGGCTTATCCCTATTATAGAATAAATGTTATTTATTTAAGTAGATTATTAGTTTAATTTATTTATTTAAATAAGATTAGAATTGTTCTAATTGATTTATTCACAATCGGTTTAATATGGAGAACCTAAAGGGTCACACCATAAAAGGAAGAGGAATTATTTAAGAAGAAAATGGCATGATAGTAATAATACATTAAGTGTAATTAATTTAATCTATGGTGATAGAATGAATTAAATAGCTTAATGTTTATTATTTAATATTTTAAAAATATTAAATATAAATTAATAAGAGGAGTCTTATTAATATTATTATTATTATTATTATTATTATTTTAATTCTAAAGGAGTTTAGGAATTAATATTATATTAGTGCTCTCTCTCAATCCTAATAAGATTAGGATATAAATTAATTAAAAGTGTTTAATTAATTAATTAAAACCCTATTCTAATTGGATTAGGAGGGTTAACCTAATATCTATATACGAGAGTCTTATATCAGAAATAAGGTACGTGAATTTTTCCAAGAGTTGGGAGTACACATATTCTATAGAGATAGAAACGAGGGTTAAGCCAATAACCCATCTTCCTGAGTTCTTCATCTTCCTTGGTGGATCACCGTTAGAGGCCAAACATTTGGGTGGCTGACATTGATCAAGGGAAGGAGCCACTACAGAAGAATCAAAGGAATCAAAATAGTAGAACTTGTACCTGAGGAAGCTTGGATCTTCAAAGGTATAATTCCGTCTTCTGCTTCTATGTATTAACTGATAATTGATGCATAAGAAAGATCATGGTTAAGGGTTTGTAAGAATTTTAAAATCTATTTTTTCATCCCTTCCGCTGCGTTAATGTAATTTGATTACATACTTATGTTTCTAGCAAACCCATCAGTTTCATATTAATTAATTAAACCTTTTAATTAATTAGGTTTTTCAATCCTATTGGGAATAATTAAACTCCTTTAATTAATTAGCCTCCTAATATTACTAGGAATATATTAGAGAGAGAGAGAGCATCTTATTAATTAATTCTCAAACTCCTTTAGGAATTAAATAATAATAATAATAATAATAATAATAATAATAAGACTCCTTTTATTAATTTATATTTAATATTCTAAAATATTAAATAATAAATATTAAGCTATTTAATTTATTCTATCATCATAGATTAAATTAAATATACTTAACTTATTATTACAATTATACTATTAGCTTCTTTAATAAATATTCTATCTTTTATGGTGTGACCCTTTAGGTTCTCCATATTAAACTGGTTGTAAATAAATCAATTAGAACAATTCTAATCTTATTTAAATAAATAAATTAAACTAATAAATCATTTAAATAAATAATATTTATTCTACAATAAGGGTAAGCCCCTTAGCGATCAACGACTTTTCAGATAATATAGATTTCAATAGTAATCATAAAGGAACCTGTGAGTAAATAGTTACCGTACAATTCATTCCTTCCACCATACAATGTCCCAATTAAATATAAGATATGAATGTCCTATCAAGTCTTATTTTATTTAATTATATGTATTTCGATTCTAAAATGCACAACACTAAATAATGCAAATGAGAAACTACTTTATAATTTCATTCTGCCTTGGCCAAGGACTATTGGGTTGTCATTTATCGAATCACATAGGACATTCTCTTCTTTTACTATAAGTGGTAGATTCTTTATTGACCATTCATTTTCTCCATGTATAAATCATTATACCCAATCATACCCTTTGATATTCCCTTAGAGTCTTAAGGGACATGTCAAAATATAACTCATCATACACAAGATACTATGATGATCTCAAGTCTAAAGATTATTTGTACTACTATCACTTAAGGAATTTCTATTGATAGGCAAGTAAAACTCCATTAGGTATTCCTTAGCGAGCCACGTTCAGTGAACTTATTCTCTAATAAGCACCTACATACTTGCTTTAGTGTCTTCACACAAATGATTATGGGATCGATCATCCTCATCCAATGAGCAAACAACGTATGTACCAATCTATCCGGATTCACTAATCCCCTTTTTAGTAATCCAACGATTGAGAACTATTTTAGTTTTAAGCTATCTAAGAATTTAGATCTCATTAGCATGATCATCATCATAATTCTTAAAAGTATTTCTAAAAACTATAGGTTTATCACATATTATAAAAACAACACCATGTAGGTAATTAAATGCCTTTAATTAAATAATACTTTTATTAATAAATGAATAATATTGTCACAAAGTGTATGCTTTATCATCATACATGATTGGCTTATGTGTATACTACTTTCAATCTCTCACTTGCACTAAAGTCAATCGCCATGGTATCTCATACCCATCTTCTCTAAGTGACGATCAAACTGATGTTTTGTTACAGCTTTAGTAAATGGATTTGCAATGTTGTCTTGAGAGTCTAACGCTCCAGGGTGACATCTCCTCTTCTAATGATCTTTCTAATCAAATGAAATCTCTGCAACACGTGTTTGGATTTCTGATGAGACCTGGGTTCCTTAGCATGTGCAACAGCTCCGGTGTTGTCACAGAATAAAGGTACTGCTCCTTTAATGTTAAGAACCACACCAAGTTCAGTTATGAATTTATTCATCCAAACAGCTTCCTTTTCAGCTTCACTTGCAGCTATGTACTCTACCTCTGTCACTGAATCAACAATTGTTTGCTGGTTGGAACTCTTCCAACTCACTGCGCCACCATTTAAGGTAAACATATACCCCGAAACGGATTTACTGTCATCTTGGTCCGTTTGAAAACTTGAGTTTGTGTAGCCCTTTAGTTTCAATTCAGACCCACCGTAGATATGAAATACATCCTTTGTTCTTCTTAAGTACTTTAGGATATTTTTCACTGTCTTCCAGTGTTCTTCTCCAAGATTCGACTGATATTTGCTCTTTATACTAAGTGCATGAGCGACATCAGGTCTCGTACATATCATACCGTATATGATAGATCATATTTGCTGAAGCATAAGGAATCTTACTCATACGGTTTCTTTCCTCAGGTGTCTTTGGGGCTTGTTTCTTGGAGAGATGTATTCCATGGCTCATCAGCATGAGTCCTCTTTTGGAATCTTCCATGCTAAACCTCTTTAGATTTGTATCAATGTACGTTCCTTGGGATAAGCCAAACATCCTTTTAGATCTATCTCTGTAGATCTTTATCTCCAAAATATAGGATGTTTCTCCCAAGTCTTTTATGGAGAAGTGTTTAGACAACTAAATTTTAATCGTCTGTAGCATAGAAATATCATTCCCTATCAGTAGTATATCATCAACATATAATATAAGGAATGATATAGCGCTCCCACTAACCTTCTTATACACAAATGGTTCATCCTCATTTTTGATAAAATTAAACTCTTTGATTGTCTCATCAAAACGGATGTTCCACCTTCGAGAAGCTTGCTTCAATCCATAAATGGATCGTTGTAGCTTACAGACTTGATTTGTTCCAATCTTTGAAACAAATCCCTCTGGTTGTGTCATATACACATCCTCCTCAAGGTTCCCATTGAGGAAGGTCATTTTCACGTCCATGTGCCAGATTTCGTAGTCATAGTAAGCTGCAATTGCAAGCAAAATCCAAATGGACTTGAGCATTGTTACTGGCGAGAAGGTTTCATCATAGTTAACACCCTGTCTTTGTTTGAAATCTTTCGCAACCAGTCGAGCCTTATAGGTTTCTGCATTACCGTCCGCTCCAGTTTTTCTTTTAAAGACTCATTTGCACCCAATAGGCTTCATGTTCTCGGATGATGAAACCAAAGTCCATAATTTGTTCTCATATATGGAGTTCATCTCGGATTTCATGGCTTCTTGTCATTTCTCTTAGTCTTTACTACTTATTGCCCATTCTTAGTATATAAATTATATATTCCCAAAATAAACACATAACATAATATCCTTTAATTACATATTTATTTTATAAATGCAAAATAAATATGCATCACATAATTAAATAATTAAGCTACAAGGTTAATTCCTATATTACCCATATACTATTCAAAACATGGTGACCAAGTAGCTAATTTTCCTTCCTTATGACTCCTTGTGTCGTAAGTTTGGGAGTGGAGAAAAAGAGAGGAAGCTTCATCAATTTATGCTTAGAATCAAGATTATTTGGCTAAGAAAAATTTGGAATTCCTTCCCTTGATTTCTTGTTATAGCCGAAATCATCTCTCCCCATATTACTTGGAATTTTGGAAATTTTCAAAGATGAAGAAAAACTTAGAACTTGAAATTGTAAAATCTTAGCTTATTGTGAAAATCAAGATTTGAGGCTTGAAGAGAATACTAAAGCTTGGATAAAGAGGGAATTAATAGCTTAAGGTATAAATTCCTTTTTAATTTTTAATTTCATTTAGAAGTATGAAATTATGTATTTTTTTGGGCTAAATTCCATTTTTAGGAGTTTAGTAAGCTATGATTAAATTTTTAATAAAATTTCTTTGAATTAATCAAATTCTAGCATATGTATTGGTTATGTGTAATTAGAATTTATTTATAAGCAAAAGAACAAAACATAAATTTTGTTAGTAAGCTTTAGTTTAATAAAAGTCATTTTTGGTTGATTTTGTGCTTAATTTGTTAATGAAATGATGGGATTTAGAGATATGGCAGCTAGTATGGCGTGTGCAGAGTAACAAGGAGGAGGAATTTGGGTTAGAACGAAAATAAAACCCCATTAAAACAACCCACATAAATAACGCACGCATTATGTTTGTAAAAATTCCTTAAAAAGTTAAAATGGCTAAATGTTTGAAATTTAATAGAGCTGAGAACTTAGACGAGTCTTATTATGTTAAATAAAATTTATTTGTGAAGAAAATCATATTAGAATGAGTCGAGGCGAGTTTTCGATATCAAAACGAGACTTTCGAAAAAACTAGTGGACTGCTGACCTAAAAAGAAAAATTTGGGGTTAGCTAGAAGTTTCAAAAAATTTTGGGCTTTTGGGATACTATAGTAAATTGAATAATCTTTCCATAGACTCAGGAACGGACTAATTCCGACTTTGGAGCAAGGAGTTATGACATTTCAAAGAAGGCTTGTCGAATCTGTCCAAAACTGGAAATCGAATTCGGGTCAGTCCCCTTGCGCGGGTTTTCTGGAATTTTGTGTCTAGAATTTGAAAATGGTCAAAGAACAAAAGTTGTAGCCCCGGAAAAGAGTTTCATGTGGGCTCAAGAATCGCTGAAAAATGTTTTAAAACGAAAAAGTTATGACTGTTTTAGCGAGAGAGTAAATCTGAAACGAAATTAAAAACTATTACGAGTGGACATTTTTGGGGCCTGTTTTAGGCTGCCTATGAGGTCCGAAGTTGGTAGTTTATATTTTTTTTCAAATAGCCTACTATGGTACCTATAACATATCCAAATTTGAGAATTTTCCGATAAACGAGCAAAGCGTAAGAAATTCGCGAAGTAGCTAGTTCGTTAAGTGGGAACTTAGCAGCGGCAGCATAGATGGGCTGCAGCGTGCACGCGCGCTACGTGTGCGGCGCTGCGGTGCTAGGCAGCTGCCTGACAGTCTTTTTGCTCGCTGTTTTGATTGGGTTTCGTGTACTGTTTTCGTAGTTTGAAATTTTTCTAAAATATTATATCATAAAGTCTATAACATGCCAAAAATTTCACTGTTGCTAGACTCATGGTTTGAGAATTAAAAATAGGCGAGATTGCGTTTGGACTTATTGCGTCGAGCGATTTTGACGTTCGACGTTCCAGATCGCTTTTCGACAAAATAATAAGTCATAATAAATCTAATAAATTCCTATGAGGCAAGATTTGATTATAAATGATATTTTATGTCGAAAAACTTCCTTTCGGGCATAAATAAAGTAATAAAAAAAGTAATAAATATAAATTTACATATTTAAGCGAAATAAAAGTTATAGTTGCCTATAAAATTATTTTGTAGTGCAACGAATGGAGAAAAACCTTTAAAAATTTGTATTAATCAGAAAAATGATATTTTGAGGTTTCTAGGGCTCAAAATAAGGTTTTTGAGCTGAGATTTATATAGCGATATATATATATATATATATATATATATATATATATATATATATATAAAGTGAAAATGCTAGTTAATTGTAAAACGAGAAATGAAGCAAATGTGCGGACATGATAAGATGTTTATATACGAAGTAAATGTCTGAGTTAACTCATGAGTGGACAAAAAGGTATAAAAATTATTTACATAAAAGAAATAATATAGTAAATTGAGTTTTTACTTAAAAAGATATATAATATCTGTTTAGAACTTGAATTCGCAAATAAAGGCACAAGATATTCCTAAAGTGGAATATAAGTGATTTAAGCTTCGAAATGTTAAATATTTACATATTAAACTGTGAGGGACCTTTATTTGGCATAAAAAGGTTAAAACGAATTAAGTTTTTAAATGAACTAATATTCGTTTTGAGTAAGAATAAATAATATTAGTTTGTGTAAAACTAATAATTATTATTAATGAATATACATGCACGTTTTGTAACATATTTAATTATCTAATATGTGTGTGCATATAAATATAATTCTGTAGGAATTGTGGAGAAACTTTAAGTTAAATTTTGTGGTAATCTCCAATCAAGGCAAGTTTTCCAGTTCTATTATGTTTGTGGATTAAATGTGATTATGTGGTGAGTTAAGTATCATGTTTTATGAATTGTTAAAGTCAAAATATGACTAAGTTAATTGGGTTATGAAACTCAATTTATATGTGATATGTGGTAGCACATGTTGTATGATGTAACTCGATAATTAGAAAAGTATAATGCATGAATGTATGCATTGCAAAGAATTATTGATACATGTAGGATATGCATAGTAAAGAAAATATGTTACATGTAGAACATGTATAGTAAAGAAAATATGTTGCATGTGGTGCATATAGAGTTGTGTGATATCTGAAACATGATAGACTGTTAAATTTGCTAGGCTGTCGAGCTCAATCTTGCTGAAAGTCCAATAATAATCTAGAAGGGGGGTTGAATAGATTATCATTGTTTACAAAATTATCTTTGGCCTTTTTTGAGTTTTTAGTAGGTTAACTTACAGTATTAAGAATTTAATAAGCAGATTAAAAATTCAATCACACAATGCACATATATTTATCTGGTTCACAACATACAGCTCGGGTATGTTGCTACGTCCAGTCTCAAGCTCCTCTCCAAGACTTGAGATCCTATTACTTTCTGTAATAAATACTCATTCAATAGGCAGAGAAGCCTTTACAAAGTTTTAAAGATAAACTTATAAATATCCACAACTAACTATCTTGGACAGCGAACTCCCAGCTCCTTCCTCAAGCTTAGTTGAATATTCTTTTTGAGCTTAGAACTATTCAATGACTTGGTCTTGAAACAACAATCTCTTCCTCACCTCACAAGTACACTAGAGATCTAACTCCTAGTAGACCTCTCTCAGACTCTGGCCTTGGTCAAAGAATTTTTGTCTTTCTCATAAGTATAAAATAAACTAACTCAATTTTTAACTTTTTACAAAAAGTTTTGTTTAAATTTTTGCTTCTAAAGTAAGCAGATAAAATTTAGAACATATACTTCTTAGATAAGAAGATATAGAATTTAGGATCAAATATCAGATAAAAGTTCAAAACTTTTATGTGGAATGCTTCAGATAAGCAGATAAGTAAATTGATGAAGTTTTATAAAGATTTTCTTTTTGTTTTGATAAAGAATATTTTTCTATGGTTTAAATAATTCTAGAAAAGATTCTTCTTTATAAAGAGTGTGTTTCTATAGTTTTGAATAGATATAACTTTGATTTTAGAAAACCATATAAACTTATATAATGCATCAATAATCTATGAATAATTAAATGAGCAATATATATTTTTGATGACAGTTTATCAAGTATAATAATTTGATCAATTTAAATAATACTTAAATAAACTTGTTTCACCCACTTATATATATTATATTATATTTGATCTACGTTGTGAATAATTTGGCCACTTAAAGACCGTCCAAATAATATTTTTTGTTAAAAAATATCTCCGAGTATCGGTATCTAAGTATTGACTAAATTGTTCAATTCACAACTTGATAATCATATAAATATTATACAATATTTATATAGATTATTTATATCAGTAAAAGGCCACTTAGGATTTTAAAGACCGTTCGGAGAATTTCAAATAAATTACTTCCGAATTATATCGGTATCTAAGTACTGATTTTTTACTTGATATTGATAGATGAAATATAAATATATTTAAATGTGTATAGCAGTTTATATCTTATTATCTATATATCTAAGCAAGTATGAGATAACATGAACAATAATAACTTAATAACTTATCTAAGATACTTTGACCAATTTTTCTCTTCAAGATAGAATTAAAACTTTGATTAGAAGAAGAGAGAGTGAAAGTTTAATTGGACAAAATGTAGGCAAGGAGAGTAAGCTTTTCAGATTTATAAATTGGTAAATTGAAATGAATGAAAAAGCCTCCTATTTATAGGATTTTTAAGTTTAGGGCAAAAATTTAATTTTAGAAATATATTTTAGAATTCAAAGGTCTGGATTGCATGATGAAATTTGAAGGGCTCGGATCAATTTGAAAAGTACACGGATTGGAAGAGTTTGGTCCAATCACTTGTGTTTTGAGCGTATGAGTCATTATATAATATGCCTAAACGTGCCAGCATTTCATAAAGGCATAAGCCTTCTTCAATTCAAAGGCACATCACACAAATTCCCATGGCACACACTCACATGCACTACACATATACACATGCACACACCGCACATATACACATGCACACACATATATATATATCATATATGTATACCTAACATATATATATATATATATATATATATATATACGGATATATATATATATATATATATATATATATATATATAATATTTAAAAAGTTTCTTTTTGCCCATAAAAGATTTATAAAATTATTTTGAAAAAGACTAGGAATCTCCTTGCCTTAGGAAATGTTACTATATGAATTCATTTTATTAACACTTGATATTAGTTTTATCAAGGTTAGAAAATAAATTCAAATGAAGTTTAGAAAATAAATATTTTTGGTCAAAGTAAATGAGGTAATTAAAAATAAGTTTAATATTTTTAATCCTATGGAGAGGATTCTACTCTTTTGATTTATTTACCTAATTTGTTATCATCAAAATAAAATACTCAGATTTGGAGACTTATCAATCTCTCCCTTTTTGATGATGACAGTTAGTAAAAATATTTTAGTTTTCAGAACTCCCCCTTAATTCATAATGCTCCCCCTTGGATCATGAATCGGTTTTTAAAAAGAATTTTAAATTTTTTGAAAAATCATCAGACGAACCATCCAAACCATCCGGGAAGTTATATAGCATATATATCTGGCATGCAAACCATCCAGGCACTTATGACAGTTATATAGCAGTTATATCCAGTATGCTGTTATAAACATCATACTCATCCCCGTCAATCTCATATACTACTTATAGTATATCATACTAAGTAGTATATCTCTTAATATGATATTTTTCTCCTCTTTTGTCATTAACAAAAATTGAGGGGTTAAGAAAAGATATCGAGTACCTGTAGAAACTGTTAGTTAAAACTTTTACCTGCAGAGTCAAAGTAGTTAAGCAAGCATGATAGATAATCCTAAGTATCAGTATGTTAGTATGTTATACATTTATCTCGAATAGTTAGTTAAATATATATGGATACATTTAGCCCGAATAGTTAGATGTCATCAAGATTAAGAGGGGAGAAATTCAAACCAAGGGTTGTAAGATGGGGATCAGTGGGAGTTTGATCAGTGTGATCAATCTGTGCAGAGCTTGTTGTGGCAGTGAAGTTAGAAGGAGGAATGGATACCTTCTGATGCTCCATTAACACACTCATCATGTCTTGAATATGATGCACAGACAACTACAAAGCTTCTAACTGATTCATAATGGCAGTTTGATTCTTCAAAGAAAGTTGATTCATACTGTTCAGAGAATCAATTTGTGACAATAGGTTTAAATGAGACTCAATATGATCAGTGTCATTTGGTTGAAAAATGATCAAAGGCTTAGGGGGAAGGTTCAAGTGTTACACAATGTTACTATTGTGAACCATTTGAGCCTTATAAAAGTGAACTGGAATGCCAAGTTGTATGAAAATGCGAGTCAACAGAAGACCATATCCCATGCAGTTGTTATGGTAGCGGAACTCAAAAGATGTCAAGAGAAAGTATGGTAGACTATATGGCATACATTTAGTCAAAATGCATTTCATGAGTTCTATGTCAAATGGATGCAGAAGTTTGTCATTTCTGTCAGGCATAAAATTATGTCTAAGAATTTTTCCCAAAAATTGACATTCAGCAGTGAAGAAGTCAAGATGAACTTTGCATGGATAGTCAAATAAATTTGCAGGCACAAGTTGGTCAGTGGTGAGAGAGAGATTATGTTTGAAAGTAATGCATTCAGTAGTAGAGATTCCTATAGGACAAGTGTATTCATTTATCTTTGGAAAGTCTAAGACCTCATTTCTGAGACCAAGTGCATGCAGAAGAAGTATTTCATCAATAACATAATCTTGGACTTGTATGCAAGTTTTAATGCAAGATAAGAAACTAGTTGAATCACGAACACATATCATGTGAGCATAAAACTCTGTAATCAAACTAGGAAATATTTCTCTATTTTTGAAAGAAATGAGACAATCCCATCCTATATTTGTTATATTTTCTAACAACTGAGGAAAACTGTTGAAAGAAGTTCCTACTCCAGGAGTCAAATTGTGTCTCATATGCTCATACTTAGTTTTGGCAGTAAGTGTAAGCAGCATAGGTGTATAGATATCAGGATGAGACTCAATAAGCAATGCAAGTTTCTTTCTTTTGGAAGAATAGACTGGAGGCATTATTTTTAAAAGATAGTGTATGCAAAGAGATAGAGGTGCAAAGACTGCAGAGAATAGGACTGGTAGTTTGATACAGTTAGTTTTGAAAAACTATCATTTTATAGAAAAAGTACATTTCTAAAACTCTCAGTTTAAGTAATATGATATGACTTGATTGTCAAAATAAACAGTTCTCAAATAGTGACTGTGCACAGTAAGAAGTAAGAGGGTCAGTCATGCTTAGCACTGTAGTAGGTTTAAATCATTTATCAATTTTCTTCCTTTATTTAAAAAAAGAAGATGGGTAGGAATGATGGATTAGACTAAGTCAGTTTCAAATATATTTTTTTAAAAAATAACCAGATGTCCAATTAGAAGACATAAAAATTTCAGAAATCTGCATGCTGTAGACAGAACACGTATGGTTCAATATCAATAAAGAGATATGCTATCATTGCTTATTGTCCCTTATCAGAAGATAGTAAACCAATATAGGGATTCAACAAGTCAGTGTTAAATACAACACAGAGATATATTATCATTGCTTCTTAGCCCATATCAGAAGATAGTAAACCAACACAGAGATTCAACAAGTCAGTGTTAAATACAACACATAACAATAATATAGTAAACATGATCTCTATCACACATAACAACATATATCAACGATATAGATTGTCAAATATAGTAAGATGCAGAACATAAACATAAAAATTATCTCTATCACCCAAGGTCTATATCTAGATGATATAATCATCTAATCAGTTTATCAGAGAGAAACAGATATTACTTGAGCACAACTAACTCAAGCTAAGTAGCTTTCAGTTGTTCCACAGTATAGCAAAAAGTGTATCAGTAGAAGAAGTAGATATTCATACAGAAGAAATCACACTCACAGATACATACAGTTATATATATATATATATATATATATATATATATATATATATATATATATATATATATACACATAGAAATTTCAGACTTATAGACTCTTGGCAACGGAACCATGTATATATGAATAAGGTCTACATCAGTTTACACATTTTTTTGAAATTATTTTTGAAATTTTAGGGTTTCAAAAAGTATATATATAAATGAAAAGTAAATTTGTTAAAAAAATTAGGGTTTAATAAAATTTTAGAAGGAAAAGAAAAAAAACTTAGACAGAAACATTTAGGGTTTCAAACATATCAGTTACCGAGAAAGAACATATCAGTTTTGAGCATATATTTACGAATATATATCAATATCGAGGAACCAGCCCCCCCTTTTTTAAGTTAAAATTCTAGGGATTCATACACACATATGTATATATATATATATATTTTGAAAATATTCATATACTTATATATATATATATATATAATTTCTAAATATTTCTATATATATATAAAATTTTGAAATATATATATATATATATATATATATATAAGAAATATATATGAACTAGTAAAATTTCATCAGAAACTAGAGAGTTCCTTCCTTTTTTTTAAAAAAAACTTTAAATATGTCTAGGGTTTCGCAAATAAACACACATTTTTTTTAAATCTAAAAAATTTATTTGATAGAAAACAGACAGAAGAGGAAGAAGAGGAAAACAGAAAGGAACACATTAGAAAACAGAAAAGAACACATTTTTTTTATAAAAAAAATCAAACCAAGAAAAAATCGGTAAACATATGAAATCGAAAAAAATATTAATTTTTTTAATATATATATATATATATACACGATATATATGAACCAGGAAGAAATCTCATAAAAAAAAATTATATGGATCTAGGGTTTGAAAAGTTGAGAACACAAAGATAACTACGTTTTTGAAGTTAGTAGATCCTACACAAAAGCAAAAAAAATTAACAAAGACGATTTTTGAAAGAAATTTGAACACAGAAACACATAGAAGGAAAAATCAAATCGGTAGAAACGTTAAAACGACAATGAAGATTCATTTTATTGAAAGAGTTACAAAGAAAACTCACTTAGATTGATCGATTTTGGTTGAGAGAGAGTTAGGGTTCATGAGTGTTTGAGAGAGTTTGAGAGATAGAGAGAGAGAGAGAGAGAGAGAGAGAGAGAGAGAGAGAGAGAGAGAGAGAGAGAGAGAGAGAAGGAGAGAAGCCGGCAGATGTGAGAGAAGAGAGAAGAAAAAATGAAATAAAAAATAGATTTTACATATTTATATTTAGGTTAATCAGATTGATCCGAGGGCTGAGAGTTGATCTGAGAATTGATCGACGGTTGAGATGAAATCGAGAGTTTAAAACGTTTCAGCTGACCGTTTGACTTTGATCGGACGGCTGAAATGGGTTTGTGCTTTCTTTTGTTGATCAAACGGCTGATGTGTGCGATCCGTGTGTCTTGGTTAGCTGGCTCCTGATTGGTTGAATTTGATAGACACGGATTGTGCTTGTAGTTGACCGTTTGATGATTTTGTTGATGAACTGCTAAGATCAGATCAGACATATAAATATATAATTAATGTTATAAAATATAATTTTTGATAAAATTAATAATAAAAATACTAAAATATTTATATTAAAATTTATAAATTAATAATTTTAATTATTATATATATATATATATATATTTATTTATTTTTATAATAAAATATTTATAATAGTAATATAAATATAATTTGCTAGATAATGTGTTATTAAATGATAAATAAGAAAGGTTTATATATATAAAATAAAAATACATACTTAAATAGATAATATAAGTATATAGATATATTGACATATAAAGGAACAAATATTATATATATATATATATATATATATATATAAATTAGTATTGTGTATTAATAATATAACTAAATATATGTTAAAAATAAACGACATAAAATTATACATAATCAAAAAATTATATTTATAATATACTATTAATGATAAGATATATATATATATTTTTTTTAAATGAGATTTAAATAAGAGAAATATTTAATATTTTATAAGATAATATCTAACATTCCTAAATCCAAACGTAATTTACAAAATCTATCAGAACTTAGTGGTTTAGTGAATATATCAGCAATATTTAATTCTGTGTCAATATGTTCTAGTTTAATAATACCATTGTTTACATGATCCCGTAAGAAATGATGTCTAACATCAATGTGTTTTGATCTAGCTTGTAATACGGTATTTTTACTCAAGTTAATAGTGCTTGTATTATCACATAAGATTGAGATACAATTAAATTTTATATTATAATCGGCAAGGGTCTGTTTCATCCATAATATCTGTGCACAACACCGTGCAGCAGCTATATATTCAACTTCGGTGGTTGAAATAGATACCGAGTTTTGTTTCTTAGAGAACCAGGAAACTAAACATCCGCCTAAGAACTGACAAGTGCCACTTGTGCTTTTTCAATCAACATGATGACCGTCATAGTCAGAGTCAGAAAAACACACAAGGTCAAATAGTTGACCTTTAGGATACCATAGACCTATGTCTGTAGTTCCTTTAAGATAGCAAAATATTCTTTTTACTGTAACCAAATGAGATTCTTTAGGGTTTGCTTGAAATCTATCACATTTGCAGAAACTGAACATAATGTAAGGTCGACTAGTTGTGATGTATAGCAGACTGCCAATCATTCCTCAATACTTCTTTGTGTCAACATTTTTTCCATTTTTACAGTTAGTTTATCAGTAGATGACATAGAAGTATTAAGAGGTTTCACAGATTCTAGACCAAATTTCTTAATTATTTCTTTGCAATATTTGGATTGAGAGATATGAATACCTTTTTCTCCTTGCTTGATTTGTAATCTTAGGAAGAAATTTATTTCTCCCATCATGCTCATTTCAAATTACTTACTCATGCTTTCAGAGAAATCATTACACATAGTCATGTTAGTAGATCCAAAAATGATGTCATCAACATATATTTGTAAAATAAGAATATTATCATTTTTATATTTTGTAAAAAGGGTAGTATCTACTGTGCTTCTTTTATAACCATTTTATAACAAGAATTTACTTAGTCTCTCATACAATGCACAGGGAGCTTGTTTTAGACCGTATAAAGCTTTGTGCAGTTTATATACATATTCAAGATGATCAAAGTGTTCAAAGCCAGAGAGTTGTTTAACATAAACTTCTTCCTTAATGACACCATTCAGAAAAGCAGATTTGATATCCATTTGAAGTAGTTTAAAATTTTATGGCATGCAAAAGCTAATAACATACGTATAGACTCAATTCTAGCAACAGGAGCATATATTTCATCATAGTCAATTCCTTTAAGTTGATTGTATGCTTGTGCAACTAATCGTTCCTTATTACGTATAACAGTTTAATTTTCATCTAACTTGTTATGAAAAACCCATCGAGTTCCAATAATGGAGGTTTATTCGGGAGTTGAAACTAATTCCCAAACTTTGTTTCTGGTGAACTGTTCAAGTTCTTCTTGCATAGCTATTATCCAGTCTTCATCAAGCAATGCATCTTTTATATTTTTAGGCTCAATTTGGGATAAAAAAGATAGATGACTGGCCATGTTTTGTGCTTGTGATCTCGTAAGAATTCCTTTATCGATATCACTAATTACATTTTCTATTAGATAATTTCTTATAACATGTGATTCTTTGGGAAAGTCATTTAGCTGTGGATTAGGATTTTCAAGAGGATTAATATTGACAGGTGGAGAAATATCATCTATTTTTAGTTTTTCTATATTTTTGAGAAAGTCTTCAATAACTGTATCATTTTCTGCCAGTTCTTTGTATTTTGGAGGGGGTTTAGATTTATCAAAGGTTACATTCATTGACTCTTTCACGACTAGAGTTCTTTTATTAAAGACTATATATGCTTTACTATTTAGTGAATATCCCAGAAATATTCCTTCATTAGATTCGGGGTCGAATTTCACTAAATATTATTTAGGATTTAGAATAAAGCATTTACTCCCAAAAACACAAAAATAATTTATTTTTGGACTTCTTTTATAGAAGAGTTCATAGGGAGTTTTGAGTAACATTGGTCTTAGCAAGACTCGATTTAAAATATAACAAGATGTTGCAATTGCTTCAGCCCAAAAGTATTTAGAAAGTCGATATTCATTAAGTATAGTATTGGCCATTTCTTGTAGAGTACGATTTTTCCTTTCAACTATACCGTTTGATTGAGGTGTGTAAAGTGCAAAAAAGTTATGACCTATACCGTGCTCATCACAGAACATTATAAAATTAGAATTGTCAAATTCTTTTATAAACAATAGAGCTTCCCTGTTGATTCTGAATTTTCTTACATAAAACAGAGAAGGAGTTTATCGCTTCATTTTTGAATTTTAGAAAATCAACCCGAGTGAATCTTGAATAGTCATCAACTAGGACTAAAATATAGACAGCAGCACCCATGCTATGTTTAGGGATAGGTCCTACTAAGTCTATATGCAAGAGTTCTAGTGATCGAGAGGTTGATACTGTGAGTTTAGGTTTGTGAGATGCATGAATTTGTTTTCCTAATTCACAGGTTTCACAGATATAGTCTTTAAGGAATTTTAGTTTTGGGAGACCACGAACATGTTCCTTAGACGATATATTATTAATTAATTTCATGTGAATGTGTCCTAATCTACGACGCCAAAGCCAAGGATCGTCATTTGCAGATACAAGACACACATTGTCCAGGTGTGGGTATGTATCTAAATCACACGTGTACACATTTTAACTCCTAGGACAAAGTAGAATTAATTTCCAAGTTTGATCATATATTGAACAGTTATGAGGACTGAACGTTATTTTAAAACCACTATCACACAGTTGACTAATGGATAGAAGATTGTACCTGAGTCTTGTGACTAATTGAACGTTAGAAATTGTTATATGTTTATTGTACACATTTCTAATTCCAACAACTTTACCTTTGCTGCTATCTCCAAATGTTACCTCATTATAGTCTGTAGCTTGTAGATTGCTCAATTTTGTTTTGTCGCCTGTCATGTGTCTTGAACAACCGCTATCAAGGTACCATTTATTTTTACTAGAGTCAGCTGTGAGACATACCTGAAACATATATTATATTCACAAACTGGTACCCTTTAATGAGAAGGGTCCTTTGGGTAAGTTTTTCATTTTATATAAGGATCATTTGTGTTTTCCTTTACAAAGTTTGGTACAGGATAATAATCATTGGTAGACACAAATGTTCTATAGATAGCAGACTTATAATATGTATGATTAACTCTTTTATTTGAAAGATTTTGACGAGAGTTTGTAGATGGTCTTTCATGAGAAAGAAATTCTTTTTTTGTGATAATAGGTGTAGTGTAACTTTCTTTTGGTACCCAAATCATTTCTCCTTCGTAGTTTCCATTCTTAGCATTACATAAGTAAATCGAATGACCATTTCTATTACAGTAAGAGTATTTATCAAAAGGAGATGCATGACCTTTTTCTTTACTTTTAACATGATAGAGTTTTTTATCTTTTGTTTTACTGTATTCTCCGATATACCCTAATCCTTCTTTATTAAAACTACATTTTTGTTGACTGAGCATAACATCAAGATTTTCTTTCCCTTTTGTAAATTTGATAACTGTAGAGTTTAAGTCATCACGTTCCAGAGTCAACATTCTAATTTGATTTATTAAAGTCGATTCTTCATTTTGTTTTTCTAATTTCTAAGATGAGTTTTCCTCTTTACTTATTTCTTGATTTAGTGTTTGAGAATCTTCTATAATCACAGCAAGAGTTGAATTTTCAATTTCAAGATTTTCAATAGAAATAATAAGTGTTAAATTTTTTATTTCAAGATTTCTATTTATTTTTCTTAATTTTTCTAGTTCTTCTTTTACTTCAAGATTTCTTAGAGAGTCATTTTCTAGTTTCTCATTTTCTTCTTTTAAGGTTTCATTAATTATAATTAAATTTGAATTTTTTATTTCAAGATTTCTATTCGCTTTAATTAATTTTTCTAATGATATTTTCAATTTAATAAAATATTCTTTGATAATTTCATTATCTTCATATAGATAATTATGTTTTTTGTAATTCATGATGTTCTTCGTTTATATTTTCTAAATTATGTGTGACAAATGAAGTGCTAGGTAATTGATGTTCCGAATTTACCTCAGATCTTGGTGATGAGTCATTGTCCACCATTAAACATAAATTTGCAATTTTCTCGGTTGGTTTAGTAGGTTCTTCTTCATAACTTAGATCCCAGCCTTCTTCAGCTACTAGAACTTTGTTGTTGACTAGTTTCGGGCAATTCTTTTTGAAGTGTCCTGGTTGGTTGCATTCAAAACAAGTATTTGAGTTTTAATTTGAGCCAGCATTTCTGAAGTTGCTGTTGATAGCATTAAAATCCCGTCCTAGTATTTTTGGTTTGAAGGCTTGCTTGTTTCGGAAGTTGTTATTTGTTTTCATAAAACCTTTGCCATATCTCTTTGCTTTGCTTTGGATTACTCTCCTGAGTTATCTTGATAATAAAGCAACTTCGTTATTATCTAGACTCAAGAGTTCTTCAATCAATTCCTCACCATCGCTTTCTTGATCAACTAGTAAGGCTTTGAAAGCGATTCCTTTCTTTTTGAGATCTGTATCTAATCCTACTTTTTCGACTAGCATGTCGACTTCGTGCGCACAAAGATTTCCAATGAGGCTTTCAAGAGGATAAGCAGTTAGATCCTGTATTTCCTTGATGGCTGTAACTTTCATTTTCCATACAGATAGAAGGGCTTTGAGAATTCTTCTATCCTTCTCATTTGTTGTGTAATCTTTTCCCAGTTGTTCTAGCTCATCAATGATTTTAAAAAAGCGAGTTTCCATATCAATGATTTTCTCACCTTCTTCTAGCTTGGAGCTTTCATACTCTTGGATTAGAGCCTCTTTTTTGGTTTTTTTGATATGACCGGTTCCTTCATAGGTTACAATCAATTTTTCCCAGATTTCTTTAGCATTCTTGCAGTTGCTAACTCTTTTGTATTCTTTTTCTATAAGAGCACTAGTTTGCGCTTGTTCAGCTTTGGAGGCGATATTCATAATCTCCTCATCCTCGGTGGTAAATTCCTCGACATCTTTTTTGATGATCTTTTCATCTTCAATTTTTGTGTGAATCTTTACACCTCGTTCTATTACTAGTCAAATTTTGATTCTTTGTGATTTGGCATAGATTTGGAATCTATTTTTCCATGTGGCAAAGTTTGTGCCATCAAATAGTGGAGGTCTGGACATTGATAGTCCTTCTCTGTAACCGGTAGCATTTGTATAGAGCATAGATGGATCTACTCTTAGATATGCCTGTAATTACTTAACAAACAAGTTAAAGAGCACTGCTTTGATACCAATTGAAAGTCCAATAATAATCTAGAAGGGGGGTTGAATAGATTATCACTGTTTAAAAAATTATCTTTGGCCTTTTTGAATTTTTAGTAGGTTAACTTACAGTATTAAGAATTTAATAAGCAGATTAAAAATTCAATCACACAATGCACAGATATTTATCTGGTTCACAATATACAGCTCGGGTATGTTGCTACGTCCAGTCTCAAGCTCCTCTCCAAGACTTGAGATCTTATTACTCCCTGTAATAAATACTCTTTCAATAGGCGGAGAAGCCTTTACAAAGTTTTAAAGATAAACTTACAACTATCCACAACTAACTATCTTGGACAGCGAACTCCCAGCTCCTTCCTTAAGCTTAGTTGAATCTTCTTTTTGAGCTTAGAACTATTCTATGACTTGGACTTGAAACAACAATCTTTTCCTCACCTCACAAGTACACTAGAGATCTAACTCCCAGCTGACCTCTCTAAGACTCTGGTCTTGGTCAAAGAATTTTTGTCTTTCTCACAAGTATAGAATAAACTAACTCAACTTTTTCCTTTTTACAAAAAGTTTTGTTTAAATTTTTGCTTCTAAAGAAAGCAAATAAAATTTAGAACAGATACTTCTCAGATAAGCAGATATAAAATTTAGGATCAAATATCAGATAAAAGTTCAAGACTTTTATGTGGAATGCTTCAGATAAGCAGATAAGTAAATTGATGCAGTTTTATAAAGATTTTCTTTTCTTTTGATAAAGAATATTTTTCTATGGTTTAAATAATTCAAGAAAAGATTCTTCTTTATAAAGAGTGTGTTTCTATGATTTTGAATGATATAACTTTGATTTTAGAAAACCATATAAACTTATATAATGCAACAATAATCTATGAATAATTAAATGAGCAATATATATTTATAATGACATTTATCAAGTATAATAATTTGATTAATTTAAATAATACTTGAATAAACTTGTTTCACCCACTTATATATATTATATTATATTTGATCTACGTTGTGAATAATTTGGCCACTTAAAAATCGTCCAGATAATATTCTTTGTTAAGAAATATCTCCGAATATCGGTATCTAAGTACTGACTAAATTGTTCGATTCACAACTTGATAATCATATAAATATTATACATTATTTATATAGATTATTTATATCAGTAAAAGGCCACTTAGTATTTTAAAGACATTTCAGAGAATTTCAAAGAAATTACTTTCGAATTATATCGGTATCTAAGTACTGACTTTTTACTTGATATTGATAGATGAAATAGAGATATATATAAATGTGTATAGCAATTTCTGATTATCTATATATCTAAGCAAGTATGAGATAACATGAACAATAATAACTTGATAACTTATCTCAGATACTTTGACCACTTTTTCTCATCAAGATAGAATTAGAACTTTGATTAGAAGAAGAGAGAATGAAAACTTAATTGGACAGATGTAGACAAGGAGAGTAAGCTTTTCAGATTTGTAAATTGGTAAATTGAAATGAATGAAAAAACCTCCTATTTATAGGATTTTTGAGTTTAGGGCAAAAATGTAATTTTTGAATTCAAAGGTCCGGATTGCATGATTAAATTTGAAGGGCTCGGATCAATTTGAAAAGTACACGGATTGGAAGAGTTTGGCCCAATCACTTTTGTTTTGAACACATGAGTCAATATATAATATGCCCAAATATGCTAGCATTTAACAAAGGCATAAGCCTTTTTCAATTCAAAGGCACATCACACAAATTCCCACGGCACACACTCACATGCACTACACATATGCACATGCACACACCGCACATATACACATGCACACACATATATATCATATGTGTATACTTAACATATATATATATATATATATATTTATATAATATTTAGAAATTTTATATTTGCCTATAAAAGATTTATAAAATTATTTTGAAAAAGAATAGGAATCTCCTTACCTTAGGAAATGTTACTATATGAATTCATTTTATTAACACTTGATATTAGTTTTATCAAGGTTAGAAAATAAATTCAAATGAAGTTTAGAAAATAAATAGTTTTGGTCAAAATAAATGAGGTAATTAAAAACAAGTTTAATATTTTTAATCCTATGGAGAGGATTCTACTCTTTTGATTTATTTACCTAATTTGTTATCATCAGAATAAAATACCCAGATTTGGATATCACTTGCATAAACAAACATTTTGCAAGTTAATGATGTTAAGCAATATTACTTGCTATATGGATGATGAAGATGGATCGATGTGCGAAATGAATACATTTTCTTGAGTTAGAAATGATATAAAGCTATGATTGATGGTTTTGATATATGTAACCAACAACTTTGTATAGTTAAAATATCCAGTAAAGAATATTTGATCCGGATATATTTTAATGAATACTTTACAAAAATAAAGTGATATAGTAACATTACTATATAAGAAAGAATTCATATTGAGGATTGTGTTGTGTGTGTGTATATATATATATATATATATATATATATATATAACTTTGATAAGAGAAGTCATTAAATAAATATGATTTCATTATAAAAGAGAATCGTAAAGGTTGAGATTCATGGAACGAATGGATGGAATAAAAGAAAAAAAAAATATTTCGCATTTTTAGCTATTTTAACATTAAATAATGTTTTAAAAGCTAGCACAAGATAGTATTAATGCACAAGATTGGAAGAGAAATAGTCCTGATTTTGGGGTCGTTACAAACTCCTTTTCCAAGAAGGCAGCGTATTTCGCAACAAACACCTTTTGCTCAGTAGAATTGTAGAAATAGTATCCTAAACTTTCTTTAGGATATCCCACAGACGTGAACTTATCAGATCTTGTCCCAAGCTTATCATTTTGAAACCTTTTCACGTAAGCTGGAAAACCCCAAATCTTAACATGCTTAAGACTAGGTTTCCTCCCTGTCCACATCTCATATGGAGTCTTGGGGACGGATTTTGAGGGGACCTTATTTAGTAGATATGCAGCCGCTTCTAGGATATAACCCCAGAATGGTACTAGAAGATCGGTAAAACTTATCATAGAACGAACCATATCTAACAATGTTCGATTTCTCCTTTCAGATACACCATTTAACTGTGGTGTTCCTGGTGGAGTCCATTGTGAGATTATACCATTTTCTTTGAGACAATTGAAAAACTCACCTGCTTAAGTATTCACCACCTCGATCTGATCGAAGAATCTTAATACTTTTGCTAGTTTGTTTCTCCACTTCACTTCTAAATTCTTTAAATTTTTCAAATGATTCAGATTTGTATTTCATTAAATACACATATCCAAATTTTGAATGATCATCAGTGAAAGTGATAAAATAAGAATACCCTCCCCGTGCATTCGTTGTCATAGGTCCACAAACATCTGTGTGTACCAATGTTAACAACTCTGTAACTCTTTCTCCTTTTCCACTAAAAGGAGATTTAGTCATCTTACCCATGAGACAAGATTCACAAGTTAGATATGATTCATAATCAGATAGCTCTAGGAGCCCATCTTTATGTAACTTGGATAATCTTATTTCATTAATATGACCGACCAAGTCTACAGTGCCACATGAAAGTATAATTAACATCATCTCTTTTTCGTTTCTTAGTTTGTTCAATTTAAAGTATATTTTCATGCAAGTCAAGTATGTAAAATCTATTCAGTAATTTACCAACGTAATATAAAAGATTCTTATTATAAATAGAACAACTGTTGTTCTTTATTATAATGTCAAAACCATCCATATCCAATATAGAAATTGAGATAATGTTTCTAATGAGTGTTGGAACAAAATAACAATTATTTAAATAAATGAACTTGCCCTTAGGCAGTGCTAAAAAATTAAGTCCGTATAGCTAATGCAGCAACCTTTGCTCCATTTTTTGCTCGTAGGATGACTTCATCCTTGTTCAGCTTTTTACTTTTGACTAGTCCCTGCATAGTATTACATATGTGAGAACCACAGCCGGTAACCAATACCCAAGTAGAAGTTTGACTTTCAGAAAAATTAATTTCAATCATGAACAAACCTTGATTGGAAGTTGAAGCTTCTCCAAGCTTCTTCTCTGCCAGAAACTTCTTGCAGTTCCTCTTCCAGTGACCCGGCACGTTGCAATGGAAGCACATTCATTTCCTAGTTGGATCAGTTTTTTTTGATCCTTTACTTTTGCCCTGCCATTAGCCTTCTTGGTTTTCTTCTTTTTAGAATATACCTTGGGCCGCTTCCTTTTCTTGGAAGAATCATTCACCAGTAAGACTTGGCTCTTCTTGGATAGGAAGTGTTCTTCAGTAGTTTTTAACATGTTAAGTAATTCAGGCAAGCTGACATCTTACTTATTCATGTGGAAATTCACAACAAATTGTGAGAAGGTATCTAGGAGTGACTGTAAGATCAAATCTTGACTTAACTCTCCATCCATGATAAACCCAAGCTGTCCAAGACGTTCAATCAAATTGATTATTTTTAGGACATGAGTCTCAACAGTAGTGCCATCGATCATCCGAGATCGGAATAGATCCTTAGATATCTCATATCTAGCAGTCCTACTTTGCTCACCATACAACTCTTGAAGGTGCAGCAATATAGCAGGAGCATCCATAGCTTCATGCTGACGCTGAAGCTCGTTACTCATGGATGCGAGCATAATGCATTGAGCCACAGATGCATCATCTCGCCACTTTTTAAAAGTAGCAATCGCTTCCTCATAGGCTTCTTTTGCAACAGTTGCAGGGATAGACGAATTTAGGACATAAGAAATCTTTTCTGCAGTGAGAACAATTCTCAGACTCCTTAACCAGTCCGTGTAATTCGGTCTGGTTAGTTTGTTAGCATCAAGTATGCTACGCAGTGATAGTGAGTGACATTTTTCAAATTCTGCATATGAAATTAAACAACATTTTAGCAAACATTCATTTAATTAATTACCAAAATAAATTAGGTCTTTATTTTAAATTGGTATCTCCCACTATTTTCTTCAAACTATATTACCCTCATAATATATATTTCGGTAAATCTAATTAAAGATTTGCTAGTGAGAATAAGGATCCCATTTCAAATATATATAGTCTTGTGTGTGCACAACAAACTATATATAAATAAATAGGTAGACAACTTTTGTCAATTACATCATCATGTAATTCCTTGTATTTTGCCTCTTAAATCATAATGGTCAAATGTGTGCACATCCAAACTAAAATGATCTAAGTTAAGTCAGACCCAACATTTCCATATAAGTGAAGAGAAAACTACAGCCCTTGTGTGTGCACAACAAATCGGTAATGTTCAATTCCTTTATAAACATTTAATGTAATAAAACAAAATCTTAAATATTTAATACTTGCCTTGTGTGTGCACAACAAACTCATATTAAATATTTAATACTTTATTGTTTTATCATGCTAGAAGGCGACGTTTGATATTCCAAATATCTTTGAACGTTACAACTTAATATAATTTTTTTGAAGGGTTTGTTATTAATTATCTCATCTTGTTTAGCGCGCATGCACATATAATATATATATATATATATATATATATATATAGTATAAATATGCATATAGAATACTATATTCTACCCAGATTGATTATGGACTTTTATTCTAGTTTGGTTCACTAGAGCCACCAAGTGAATCAAAAGGTCAAACCTAGGAGTGCAAGAATTAAATTTAA